>OY723399.1:44740556-45940556 GCA_963210345.1 Inga oerstediana
AACAAGCCATAGAGTGACCATGGACAAGCCTATCTATGTCACTGAGGTCCCTAGGGACTTTTTTGATAAAGGATTCTACACCAAGACTTTTTTGATAGAGGAATCTACACTGAGAATTTTTTTGATATTTTTCTGTTCATTGGAACTTGAGTGATATTTTCCCAATTTTTTTACCTTCCAATATCATTAAATGGGTGTTGTAGTGATTATCATTAATATTTCCTTACAAGGTACAAAATCATTCTCTTTGAAAATTTTAGTCATGGGTGCTTTTAGTATCTAGTTAGCTTTTTGGTGTTTTCATATATGAAACTTGTAGGCTATCGTAGAATTTTCAAGAAGTCTGACTCGTAAGAGAGACACTGTAAACCCCCCCCCCTTTGACTTAACGTAAACGTATGAGTTATTACTTAATTCATTTGTATATATCAATATGATACCGGTACTGATACTATTGGCTTGATTGTCCACTCATACCACTGCTCTTTGATAATTCTGATACCATGTTGGGTATTGATACTCTTATCTTATGTACTGATCTTACCTTTATGTGGGCCAATATTACCAAATATATAGGTATACTGATAAAATAACTAAGTGTTTTGATACCGCTTTATACTATCCTTACTACTTGTGTCCACAAGCATTCATATACATACATCCTTGTGTGCTCATTTAAGGCTATCAAAATATTAATATTTACAGATAACCAACAAAATAACTTTGTCACTTCATCTTCTTTCTTCGTCCATCAGCACTTGCCTCTTTGCCCTTTGAGCCACTCACCTTTGCTATATAATGAATTTCAAAAAGGATGAGATTCAGGAGAATCTCAGTAGTAACAAGCATTCGATCATATAAAATGTAATTGTACAAAGCATGCAACATAAATTATCACAACATAATGAGCATTACAGGAGCCTTTAGCACATTAACATGCAGCACAACATATACAGATCACATCACCACAAAGCTTGGTCACAAAATCGAGCGTCCACCCATCATATATTTAGCTGCTTCAGGCATCCACCTGACATGTTCCACATGCTTAGAACACAACATACTTGATGGTAAAATACACATACAAAGCATTATATAGTATATGAAAGAAAGAGTTACTACTTGTACGCTTTTCTAATGACTTGTCCTTGTTTATCAGTCTCTTGTCGGCTCGACAAAAGTCAAATCCTATAGTCAGAATGCATGAACAAATGCGTTATTACTTGGTTAGGTATCTTCTAAGTCTAGTACATTAAGTCGAATAGACAATAAATAAGGTGTATACTAGCTTCTAGTACTTATTCTCACCCTTTGGAATCAAACTTAACTCAATTTGCCTTAAACATTTTAAATCCATAAGTTACCCCAATCTACCATATTTGTGACTCAAATTTGAAAATTTACAAGTTAATCTAGAAAAATTTAATTAAGGTGGTTCCAGACCATATGAAAAGCTCTTTAAGTCCTCTTTACATGAAAAATATCATCCACTGCTAACTATAGGCCCAAAAGTTCAGAAATCCTCGAACAATAATACTGCCTCAGGATTCATTCTAGATTCAATGCCTAAACTTTGGCAGATCATAACTTACAATTTATAATGCCGCCCTGAGATTGTGAACAAGAACACTATGGGTTAGAATGTGATATTAGGTTCAGAGAGAAAGATTAATTGCTCCAGATTTAGAGAAAAAGAGGATGGCAGAGTTGTGAACAAGAACACCGTCAGAGAAATTTCAGGGAAAAGTGAGTTCAAAGAGCAAACTAAGATTCGGCGGGAGGAAGAGAAGAGTGAAATTTTAATTAGGGCACTCACATTCAAGACTAGTTGTTTTTTACCGGTTGTTTAAAACAACTGGTCTTAAATATATCTTTTAGATAGGTTTTAAAAATAATCGGTCTAAAAGTTTTCAACTTTTATATAACCAGTCTAAAAATTTAAAAAAAATTAATTGTGGATCTTTTATTTAGACCAGTTATAGAAATAACTGGTCTAAAAAGTATTATTTTTATCCTTTTAAGACCAATTACTCATAAATGAGGTCTAAATAATTTCTTTAAAACCTTATATTGAGGGAATTGGTCTCAAGTTCCCTATAATTGCAAAAATGCCACCAGTCATACATTTAAGACCTTATTCCTGTATAACAAGTCTAAATGAGCTGGCCTAAAATATATATTTTGTAGTGATTATTACAATTACTATGCCCATCAGTTATTTTATTTATATATTTTTAGACTTAAGGAATGTGAGTTCTTCCATATTCCATTTTGGTCACTTAATTTTTGAGGCATGACAATTTGGTATTATTGGTAGTGCCACCTGATATGCTTGGATAAGATCGCAAGCTCTAGAGTATTGACATGTCTGTGTGTGCTTGAGTTTAACTACTACTCAAGGAACGAAAAACCGGACCGGTCAACGAACCGGTCGCGGCACAGGTTTAAGGGTTAGTGGGTCAACCAAAGTCGGACCAGTAATCGAATCGGTGATCGAACCGACCATATTAAAATATTATAATTGAATTGAAAATAACAAAATAATCATCATTCATAACCAATAACATTAAAATAGTTAAAACATAACTAACATCAAAATGTAGTTAAAACATAACAATGTCAATCATCATTTATCAAACATAACTAACATCAAAATATAGTTAAAACATAACATAGTTAGTTCTTTCCACTCTCAAGTATTATTATTTTATTCATTCCAATGAAAAGACTTGTCCTATGTTATATATACGAGCCTTTTCACCTAAAACATTTTTAAAAAATGACGGCTTTTTAAGCAAAAACAATTTGGAGTTCGTACACCAAATTAATGGACTCCATATTCTGGTTTACTATGCAAAAGGCAAAGGCATAGTTTTTCACTCCCTCACACTCTTCCACATATGCGCGTGGGTGTCGTGTCTATTTGTGTGTCTGTGTGTCAGAGAAAGAGGGGGTGACCCATCAAAATCTATGGCTGACATTGCTTAAGGGGTGCAGTAAGTGAGATGAGATAGAGACTATACATAGAGGAACAACCAAGGCATATTAAGAGAGTGAGCTAAGAAAGAGAGAGAGGATGGATATTATCTATTGAAGCTAGATTCGGGCGTGTTTGGTTTTATCCTAGAGATATGAAATCAAACAAACAAGAAACTAGATCACTATCTGCAAGACCCCGCAGCTCTCTGTAATCACCATCGCCACCGTCGTTGGTTGCTCCTCTTCACTCGCCGTCTTCGCCGTCATCACTCATCGTTCAAGCAGCCATCGCCGATTGGAGCTAGGGCACAGCGTTGGGACTCGAGAGGGAAGGGGATCTGATTCTGAAGCTCGCCTCACTCTCACGCTCTGCTTTGGTTCTGTTTCTCTTATCTCTACCAAATTTTTTTAATGTGTTTTGGGACAAAATTTTATTTTTTTGGGTGACTCGGTCAAACCGCCTAATTCGGCGGTTTGGCCGAGTCACAGGCAAACCGGCCGGGTCAACTCGGTTTTGACCGAGTCGACCCCCCTCACCTCACAGATAGCTAACCGGATCGGGCTTGGGACCGGTTCGCCGGTTTTCCGGTCTGACCGACTGGTCCAATCCGATTTTTCTTTCATTGCTGCTACTCACTCCATTCCTTTTTATAATTTTTTTTACTAGCATTCCTTTTTAGAAGATTGAATTAACCTAATTGTGTTGTTAATTAGTTAGGTGTAATAAACACATAAAAATTGAATTTTATTTTCTAAAACTACTCCCGTTTATGTGGAAGAGAAAGAATGTGTTAAATTGGGTGCTATAGTCAAATATGAGATTATATACAATAGTGATATGAATAATTTCTATAATTAAACAATGGTAAAATGGGAAGTTGATGGGAAAAAAACGGAGCCAATCCCAAAAAGAAACATGGCATATCCTGAAGGAGTATAAAATAAGGAACTTTTGTTAATAAAAAAGAGAATCCAACTCTTCCCCCGATTGAAGCAAGCTCTGGTACAAGAACATGTTCAGTTATTCACAAACTAACACGAATCAACTTGCATATTGATGGTCAACTAGCAATCTACTTTGGAAAAAACAAATAGAAATAGTACTATTTCTATTTCTATTTCAATTCACAAATTTATTTATGATTGAAGAGACACTGTCACTCAACAATTGAAATCTATGACTCCTCCATTTCAAAAGTAGATTTACACATCGAAATCCACTTCCCTCTCACTGCCTACCAAAACCCACGCGCCGCCCTCTTCTCCTCCACCACCACCATCACCGTCACATCTCTCTTCTTCTCTCTTTATCTCTCCTCTTCCTCTTCTTCTTTGCGTTTACAGAGTTTCTTCCACCGAAGAAGAGGACGAGTATTGAGTGATACTCTGTCTATGTGTCTCTAGGAGAAGATATGGGCGGAGTCACTTCGTCAATTGCCGCCAAGTTCGCCTTCTTTCCGCCCAACCCTCCTTCTTATGCCGTGATCGATGACATCGAAGTTGACGGTCGATTATCTATTCCTGAGGTTCCCAAGAAGGATAACGTTGACGTTCTTAAGCTTCGGACTCGTCGAGGCAACGAAATCGTGGCTGTTTATGTCAAGTATCGCAAGCCGACTAGTACTATGCTTTACTCGCATGGGAATGCCGCTGATTTGGGTCAGATGTTCGAGCTCTTTGTCGAATTGAGCAATAGGCTTCGTCTCAATGTCATGGGGTACTTCTCTTTGATGTTGAATTTTAAGCTCGCTTTCCGTCTCAGTATCTGGCTACCTGTTAGTTTTTACTGTAGATTGGAACAACTAGGATAACATTTCTTGGGCGATTCATGGATAGATGATACTAAAAATACGAATTAGCTTGATTGCTTTGTTTTGAAATTTCACTTTTTAATGATGTCTTGAATATCGTGCTGTGCTAGAATGGCCTTGGAAAGGAGTACGTCCTGCAATTAAGCTCGAATTTATCGGTTCCTCCTGTTTATAATGCAAGTACTATATGGTTCAAGTCCGAAATAACGTGTTTGCTTGCTCTTCTAATGAAAGCAGTAGCATGCAGGTTTTTAGGATCTTCAGATAAATGATACTCCCTCCTTTCCTAATTATAAGTCAAGTTAAAGTTGACTTTTTTAAAAAAAAATTCAGGAAGCTAATTAAATTATTTTAGGGTATTTATTTATATTTTTTAAACTAATTAGTTTAACTAATAAATTAATATATAATCTAAAGATACATAACATATAATATGATTAAATAACTTATTTAGCTTCCTTAATCTCTCCCAAAAAAAGTTAACTTTATCTTATATTTAGGACCGTAGTAATTGCATCACTCTACTTGGGGCAATAATGTGAAAGATTGAAGTATTTACTGTCTCCGTGTTGCTGCTTCACATATAATTACAGAAGTTATAAGCTCTGTGAAAGTCAAGTACCTTGTCTACTTGAACCTGGGTCTGACATTGGAAGTTCAGTTGCTAGGAGTGTTGGGCTGCTTCTGCTTAGATAGTGTACCTGTTAGGGTTGGTGGATCATTTTGGTTTCCATTCTCATGAAGTTTGTGCTGTTGGATTAAATGAATATGCAAGGAAGAAATCCGGCTGGTGCCTCTTTTGATTTCCTTATATTTTGTTAACTTCTTATTTAGAAATTTTTTATTGTTAAGGTTTGCAATAGATGGGCTTATAGGTGCTAACATTACGGGAGATTAACTAGTTGAACTTCCTATATCGTTATATGGTGTGGAAGGTTGAGGCTGTTCATTTATTGTTAAGTGTATATGTCATTATATTTCTATTATGTGCCCCTAAATCTGAAACAAAGAAATGGATAAATTTGTAAAGCAGACGAGACAAATTTGGACTATGGTTACTAGAGGAGAGATGACGTTAATACAAATGTAGTAAGACAATTTAAGTGGCATACTATTTTTGCAATAGGCGGGGGTAAGGCTGCGTACATTTATCCCTTCCCAGACCCCACCTGGTGGGAGCTTTGTGTACTGGGCTGCCTTTGTACTAATTTTGCAATAGCATGGATGATTGTGTTTGCTTTCATGTTTTGACAAAACATCCTTGCAAACTTTCTAATCTCAATTTGGTTTTGGAATTTAATGTTCTTAGCCCCATAACAGATAGGTCAGATGTAAGAAATTTAATGGCATTCAATTAAAGAAGTGCCTTTATATGGCCAAACTAATCTGCTGATGAGATAGCTCTTTAGGACAAATTTGATGTGTTAAGGCAAAATTTTCCTTTGACGGGCAACTTTTCCACATTGAAATAATTAGTAAATGCCCTTGAAAGCCTGGTTAGATTAGAGCCAATAACCGATTGATATACAATATGTCATTAAGGACAAGTTTGTGCTTCGTTTGTTTCAACTGAACCCCTTTTGTCAAATTTTTGAGCTTGACGGAACTCCCTCTCTGGCTAGATTGTATATGCATGTTCAAGCAACCATTTGAATTTGGTACTTGAATAAGTAAAAAGTACCCCTTGAGAAGGTACTTCAATTCAACCACACACGTATTCTTTTCTATGAGATAAATTCAGTGGTCTATCTTGCATGTTAACAGAGAAAGTGGTTTTGTTTCAAGACAGGACTGTGAACAGATGGACCCACATTAATCTGCAGTATTGAATGAATTATTTTAGCAGCAACAATTAAAATTTATGCTCAAGAATACCTTTCTTAATTGAAAATGCATCATGTGTGACAATTTATTATTGATTGCATTGCATGGCAATAATTGCTGCTATGATCCTCTACATCAAACTATTCAACAGTCCTTGGACTTATATATCAAACCTCAGAAAATGATAGGAAAAATGCATGGGTTACTCCTTTCTTTTACAGCTTCACATGCAGTCATGATTAAGAAGCAATTCTGGGTGCCCTAAATACGGCTGACGCTTAGGCTTTAGAGATTTTGTTTACTAATCTTGTATTGGATGACACAAGTAATTTACTCACCAAGTACCCAATGGCCCCTCCCTTTCCCTTCTGCATTTATCCAAACGGCCTGAAGGCCTGTAGCATGAGTATATCGACTTTAATTCATAATTTTTGTAAATTTGTGGCATGGTACTCTTGTCTATGATATCAGTGTTAGGGAGCGACTGCAAAGCTTGTAATCTTTATTCTTGTTTTCCTGTTCCTCATTTTTCCATCTCATTTTAGTCCTTTTATTTAGATTTTGAGGACCTAGTATAATGCTCCAAAATATGTATTTGTCTACAGTTTCTTTAAATAATGGTATTGGGAAGAGTAAATTAGACTAACCTTTAAAGTATGGCTGGATCACTCATGATACCCCTTTTGGTTTTAAAAATTACTATAAGTTTATGATTCATGTTCTGTCAGTACAGTTAACTTTCTATACAATATACGTCTCTGCCGAAAATAAAATTACTTGAATGTTTTTACTATCATATTAAGTATAAAATCATAGTCCCATGTAAGAGCTTGACATCAATTTAACCTGTATTTATGATCATATTAAAAATAAAATCATGATCCCATTATGCAAAAAGTAAACATTTTTCAACAAAATTTACATTGGAGGGGAGTTTTCTGCAAAATGTCAGGGATTGCAAATGTAACTTGTCTAAGAAAAGGGGTATTGAGTGTAATTTGACCAAACTTCAGAGGTTGGTTAATTACTTCGTTGGAAAAGATGTTCTCCTTTGGCATCCTTGTTTTCCAGATGTGGAATACATTTGGGGATGTTCTTGTGTTTTTCAAATGCCATTTCTTAAATGTATCATATATTCTGAAGCTCATCATAATCACTGGTACTAATTTTTTCCCCTCCCATTTGATTATTTGGCTCTTCATATTGCTGTTTCTGCAGTTACGATTACTCTGGCTATGGACAGTCAACAGGAAAGGTAGGTTCCTCAACTTTTAAATGCCTTTAAAGTATAAGAAATTAGTTCTTTAGACAGAATTAATATCAGTGTTCTTCATGACTATGAAATTTTCTTTGTTTTAAACTAAAATATCTTTCTACATGTTCTCTCATAAGCTGATTTTATGGCAGTTCTCTATTCATCCTTTGTTTTTTACATTATTATTTCTATCATTTCTTCCTTGTTGTGTCTTCCTTTGATTGGTAAATCCATAAAGAAAGGTAAAATGTTAATAATTCTGCAGTTAGGATTCTTACTGGGAACATTATAGGATTCTAGTGATTGTGGTGTTGATTTGATCAATGTTCATATTAAATTAGGTTTCCTATCCCTTGTAGGGCTATTCCAGTAGTAAGTTTGCATCTCTTGACCTGCAAAAAAGAGTATCATCTATGGTTTCTGTATGGTTTATTCTTACACCCCCTTATTTCTATCTTCATAATGTGCCTTCGCCATAGCTACCAACTTGAGATTCCCTATTTTATGATTGCTATCTGATCCCATCTGATGAGTATTATGTTTGTCACTGTTATTTTGATATTTTCACATTTATTAAATCATCATCATGCCATCTTTGGTTTGGCAGAAATTCAGAAACCTGCCAATTTGACTTGGAATTTTCTCAAAACCTTAAAAGTGCCTCTACGGCCAACTGGCGAAGGAAAGCCTGTTGAAATAATTAGTCATTTAGAGATCAGTAGGGTGCTTGTACTTTGCCTGCTGATGACCTGCCTTGGATTGATTCCATACTCTTGATTTTAAGCGGAGGACAATGCAACCACATCCTTGCATTCGGTCAAGAAAGACACTTGCAGAATGATTCTTTTGCATAATACTTGGTTTAATATCTGGTTATTCCAGTCTAGGAAGTATAATAACTTCATCATTGTGTATTTTTTGTCTATTTGGGATGTTATGTATTATATCAGAGCTGTCAGTAACCAAACAACTGTTGCTGACATTTGCTTTTATACTTGTGTCATAAAATGAATGGGACAAAATGCAAGCAAATATTCTTTAATCCAATTTAGCATTGAGCCTTCAAAATATTGAGGATAATCTCATTTGTGGATATTATCTCAATAATCACGAAAACTTGTTTGACATCTTGGAGTGGCTAATCTGCTTTAACTGAAGTAATTTTCATTTTCTTCACCATTGACATTTCTTTGGATTTATATTAACTCCTCTGATGGGGAAACAATTTGTGGGAGCTGCATGATAACTCTCTGGTTCTACCTAGTTGTTGCTTTACCGTATCTTTTTTTTTGGCTCGAATACCGTATCTTGATTAAAGGAATATTGTATTGTCTGACTATTATACTTTCTGTTTATTACGCAATAACAACAAGAAACTTTTTTATAGTACATTCTTTTCTGTAAGTTAACAGCTATCCTTTCTGTTGAAACAGCCTACTGAATGTAATACATACGCAGATATTGATGCTGCTTATAAATGCTTAAAAGAGAAATATGGTGTGAAAGATGAACAATTGATATTGTATGGTCAATCTGTTGGGAGCGGTCCCACAGTTGATCTTGCTTCACGGACACTGGGGCTGAGAGGTGTTGTGTTGCACAGTCCAATTTTGTCTGGGCTGAGAGTACTGTATCCTGTAAAACGAACATACTGGTTTGATATTTACAAGGTAGAATTTTCACATTGATTATGCTCCAACCTGTTTTGTTTCCCAGTTGGAGACTCATGCAATTTGTTTTTCTATTCAGAATATTGACAAAATTGGCATGGTGAACTGTCCTGTTTTGGTTATACATGTAAGTAGCCCTCTCTTCCTTGCTTGTGGCAAATAAGTTTTGGCTTTGTTGTTATTATAAACTAATGAAGATAACAATCTTTGATTTTTATGGTCAGGGGACAACAGATGAAGTTGTGGATTGTTCCCATGGGAAGCAGCTTTGGGAGCTTTGCAAGGAAAAGTACGAACCCTTATGGATAAGTGGTGGGGGACACTGTAATCTAGAGCTTTACCCAGAATTCATTAAACATCTAAAGAAATTTGTACAGACAATTAGCAATTCTAAAGCAACCGCAAATGGTTCTCGGAAGGATACGGCAGAAAAAACAGAGAGCCACAGCGATGCTGCCAAAGAATCTGAAGGTGGGACTTCAGATACAATTGAATTGGTAGCTGATCTTCCGGAAGCTTCTAGAAACAGTTTAGATAGCAGTCTTGAGAAGTCTAAAAAATCAAACAAACCAGAAAAATCTCGAATGAGCACTGACCATGTCGATAGGTTTAGGAGGAAAAAAGGCCTAATTTGGTAGTTTCTTATACAAACCATATCCATAATAAATTATCTTCAACTTATACTTGGCAGGTGTTCTGATTTCCCCCTCCTCGAGGAATCATACCAATTCTAAATGAACATATTGAGTGAGATTTCGATGTTTTTTTCCCTGCTTTAGGTCCATAATCCTGCTGTATGTATGTTAAATGATTGAGAGTAATGTGTATTTGTATGTTTTGTAATACCAACAGCTTGATCTAAATGCAATTATTAAGCTCCATTTGTTCTGTAAATTTCAAAACTGTCTCAGATATCTTTTCAAGAGGATTGAGTATAAAGAACTAGGTAAACCCATCAGGTTCTACGGCTTAGTGGACATTAATAAATCATTTAGTCAATTTGACTTTTTATTGTATTGATGAAATCCTTGGTAAATCAGTTAATCGTTCTTACCTAGGGTGCTCCTAAATTTGATCAATATTATATCTTCTACTGAAGTCTGTTTTCTGATTGATTTAGAAATGGGGTTTCATATATTACATGGTCCTTGGAACAAATCATACTATTCGAAGTTTAGAGATAATTAAATTGCTTGTTTATCTTGGATTAAAAAAATTGCTAGTTTATCTTCTAGTAGGTTCTATAAATTATCTAGAAAAGCGAACTCTTGGTGTGAGTTGTTGATGTTCATTCCTCCATTAGGTTCATAATCCTGCTTTATGAATGTATGTTTTATGTTCGTTTTCCAACTAGCAGCTTCTATTATTGTCTTTTACTTTATCTTCGATTATCATTTAAATGTTTACACAATTTTGACTTCTATATTTTAATTACCTTTGGATTTTTCATGCTATTGCCGTGTAAAATCACTATGCAGATTCTGGACTCGTCATGATCATAATTTACTCATGCTCTGGGATAGTAGATTACCAAGTTTTTGCTGGGCCTTATGTATTCCAAAAAAACAAAGAGCCATAGGTTACTCTACATGTTCTTTAGTTCCATCTACAGTCCATCACACTTTTTTCCCTTTTGTAGGCCCCGTTATCTCCCTTGTGGTTTAACAATAAAGTTATAAAGCTATTCTCTTCAACAGAATATTGAAAGCATAGTTTTCGTTTATGCGGAGCCCTTAATTTGATTTACTTGTCGACTATTTGCCGTCTTCTGGTGAAATCATCTATACGTTAGCCTCGTAGAGTTTCCTGCATCATGTGTTAGTGTCTAATGAAACTAAATTCCATTTAGAGAGTGAACGTAACAAATGTTGAGAAATTCTTAGGTGGGTTTTTTTCATAAAATAATTTAAACTGAGAGAGAGCCACATCAGCTGACATGCCGGCCTGCATTTATTGAGTTGGCGTGTTTCTATTGGGGAGTGTTTGAATGATGTGGTACACCTAGTGCACCTAAGAATTTCTCATAAATGTCACTTATGGAGAGTCATTCCCAGGCTTATGTTTCCTAAATTGACTATTTAAAGGAAGAACCTTTTTCAAAAGACTAGTAAGCCTCTAAAGTTTTTCAATGTAAGACTCATAACAATGTGCTCTTGATCAATAGCTGAAATCCCCGAGGGCTCCACATTAGGGCATTTCACTCGGTCATCTATCTCTATCTCTCCTTATTCTCTCTTTTGTAGTGTACTGCTGTACTGCTTTAGTTTAGACTCCAGTGGTCTAATCTTTGTATGAGTGCACCGGTAACTAACTTGGAACTGAATCTGGTACGTCTCTTCGTTCTCTTTTTCTAATTTCTAACATATGTAATGAGCTGTATAATTACGTGGTTCACTTCTCTGCAGATCATCTACATTCATTAGCTTTTGTGTGTTTATGTGCAGAGGAAAAAGTACAACACAAAGTTAGTTAATATGACCTCTAGAGAAGAGTTTTATTCACTAACAAGGAAAAAACTCTTCTAATATGCAACTCATCTATAGAATATGACCTCTAGAGAAGTCAGATCCAAATATGACAACACAAATTCTTATTCTTGAATAATCAAGCTATTTCATTCATACTTAGACAAGAGTGCGCTTGATGACAAATAATCCACCCAAATCCTTGTAAGTCTGGTCTGAAACTGGAAATATAGTGGTGAGGGATTCTGCCAATTTCATTTGATATTGAATAAAAATCTCATACACAATTCCTTCTTCAAAATGCTCCTTGAAAAGCCCTTCCCACGCAGCTCTCATGTGCATACAAATATTCTGGGCATTTGGTAGTTCCTTCTTCTTGTCAAATAAGCGAAATAATAATTCTGACTTCTCAACTTTGAACTTTCCATTCTTCTTAATCAATTCTACTATCTCTTCAAATGCTGGTGTGTAAATAGGTATGTTGAATGAATCTACCAGTTCATGGCTTATTGAGCCCTTCATTCCCAAAATATGTCGATTAAAATCAAAGATTGATATAAACTCAAGAATAATATGGAATTAAATGCAGTAAATGCATGAATTGTAAAATCATATAGGGAGAATACTTTGATTCTATTTCTCTACTGTACTAGCACAGTGCTTTAAAGAGAGAGATGAAACACATGGGATTATAGGTGAACCATGTGTCAAATAGGTGAACATCATGTGTCAGATAAGCAGAGAATCAAGGTTTGAGAATATTGTTACTCCTTCGGTCCTAAATATATGACCTATTTTTTTCTATTTTTGTCATTTTTAATCTTTTCCTAATTTACCTTTATTAATGTTTCCTCAATAACAATCAAGTAAGAGAGAGACAAATACAATTAAGGAAGATGATTATGATGTTTTAGAAAAAAAATATCATATTAACTAACTTCCTTAACCTAATCAAATAAGATAAAGAAGTCTTACATTAATGATCGGAGGGAGTACTATGTAATTACCTTATTGGCCACTCCACAAGAACATTTCCCATGATATTTACGATAGCTTCAAATCCTTTAATTTCATAGAATCTGGTGGGACGCAGAGAATGGTGAGAGTCATAATGCCACCAGGAACAAGCTCTAAGGCTCTTGAATTCAGGAAGCTTTCGAAGTCTCTTTCAAATTGTGCAGAATATGACTCTGCAACTTCTTTGTCTTCACTTGTATAGTAAATTTTGCCTTTAGTATAGGCACGAGAGTTTTTGTCAACTATTTCTTACGTTTGAGAGCCAATGAAGAGCATAAGATGAGTTGAAGACATGAATGCTTGATTCTGGAAACAATCTTCCGTGAAAGGAACTAGGCACAGCGGCTGCATAATACTGCTTGTACTCATGGAGGGACTTGAAAAGAGTGTTGAAATCATTACCAACATGATCATTGAAGAACACTTGAAATTCAAGTGAATCTAAACCATGATGTCCTTTATGAGATTTAAGTTTGAGGTTGACAGAATCTATAATGTTTTGAATGCTGAAAAATGTGTTGGGTCCAACCGAACAGCCCAAATCTGCTATGCGGAAAGTATGAGAGGCATTCTGCAGAATTGTTTGCAGATGGAGCTTCTCAAGAATGGTCTCTTTGATGATGTTTTTGGTAATATCTGTTTGCAAACCGAATTTTCATTAGCTTTGTATGAAGCAACTTAAGATTTAGATACTAGAATATAAACAACGTACATGTTTCTGGAAAAGTACTCTAAAAGATTAAATATTTAAGTATATCTAGTGGCGATCGGGGACTCTCTTTCCAGTTGCTCGACAAAGAAATTCAGTCTTAAAAAAAATCATAGAAGAAGATGAAGAAGAACCTGACGGGTGGAATTTTGAGCATAAATACAGCGGCCATCTCCACCATTCATTGGGAATGCCTGATATAATTCGGAGCCTTTTTGGTTTTCCATAGCTTTGATTTATTGAATGTTTGGGTTGTAAGTAGAATTAATTATTTCATCAAGTGATATTTTAAGAAAGCAAGTCTTTGTAGAGCTTGTCTAAGCCCATATTTTATATATAGAGAAATTCAACAAGATCCCGGTGTGGGTTTTCTCCTTTTTCTCTGTCATCTTTCCTTCTTAAAATCTCGTATCACCCTTAAATTAAAGAAATATATGGATAAGATTTAATATTTTATAAAATTACTATTATAAAAATAATTAAATAAATTTAAACCATCGAAACTAATTATTAAATCTGGTCTACACGATTCACGACTATCAAGTGCAATACAAAAAAATTTAAAAAAATTTATAAATAATAATAATAATAATAATAATTTTATAAAATATAAAACTTGAATTATTCAATTTTTAATCTAAAAGTGAAGATAAGATATCAATAAGAAAATGAGAAAAAATGAAAAGGACAGGACCTGCTTCCCAAGTTTTTATAATTTTACTTGATTTTTAATCAAGTTCCTGCAGTTTTTTTTGTTTTTATCATGTCTTTATAGCTTCTCCTGACTTTTAATTAGTTATCTATAATTTTTTTTATCATGTCTTTATAATTTCACCTGATTTTGTTGGTTTTTCAACTAATAGTTACTATCTAGTTATTAGTGTCTTTTACTTTATCTTCGATTGATTTAAATGTTTATTCATTTTTTACTTGTATTTTCTAATTATCTTTGCATTTTGACGCCACTCTGTCCAGTAAAATCACCAAACAGACTCAGGACTCATCAATTTACTTTGTTGTTTACGCGATTTCCATCTATAGAATCTATCATCTTTTTCTTTGTAAGCCCCTTTATATGGCTTTTTCTCATCCCATGTGGTTTGACAATTTAAAATGTTATAAAGCTATACTGCAGAATATTGAAAGCAAAGTTTTTGTTTTATTTACCCAAATCAATTTCTTTATCATTTGTCACCCATTTAAATTACCTTTTTTATAATGTTAAATCCACTTTAAGTTTATATTCTTTTAATGAGTTTTGATTTTGATTCTTTCACATAGGTTAGGTATAATATCCAGATTTTTGGTATTGGAAACTTAGGAATAAGCCTAAATTAAGTGGACTACTAAGCTCCGGTTTAGCAGATGGCCCAAATCTATTCCTTAATGTTTCTTATATCTTTGGGGCATTAAGAAAATAAAATGGTAAATTTTAGAGAAAGTGATTATGCTTCCAGTGAAATTTCTTGCGAAACAGTGAGTTTGTCATGTGATTTTGTATGACCAAATGATGAGCAAAAATTATGACATTTTACAGGATGAAAGTAGACATCCTAGGCTTTGAATTGATAAGTCATGAATTATTTGATGCTATATACAAAGAGTTATGAAATTTTGAAGTTAGCCCATAAAAACTGGAAAGTTTCTAGAGCAGCGTTCAAAAAAATTAAATCTGGAAATGATATGCTTCCAATTGATAAAATTCTATATTTTTTCTTAAAACTAAACTCAATAAGGGTTCTATAACCTTTGGAATCACTCTAATACGAGGTCTACAAATTTATTTATGATTTTTTAAAGTTAGGGCAGAAAATTTACCAGAATTCAGACAAATCCGAAAATGGGAAAAATTTTGTGATAACAATTATCTTGTGATTAAGGGATAAATTGTTAATAGCCCATTTTGGCACTAACTTGGGCCCTTGGGACGTGATTCATGGCTGACCAAAGAGAGTAAATTAGAATTTCATGTTAAATGGGCTTTATGTAAAAATAGTCAAAGTTTAGAATTTTGGCTTGTTAAATAATTAAAAAGGGCAAAGGGGATATTACATAAAGTTATTTCCCTTCATCCTCTTCCTCAAAACCGTGTAGTGTAATACCCCAAATTCTGAGACTTGAGGTTAGAGAATAAGCCTGAGATTAGTGAATTGCTAAGCCCTGGTTTAGCAAGATCCCAAATGTGGATTAATGGATAATGACTCTAAAGTGGATGTGGTAAGTTATAAATAAACCCTTTTGGAGAATATAGAGTGGATTGTAGTCGCTTGTGTTGTGAGTAGCACCAAAAACCCTGTATTAGAGTTCAATTATGGATTAACATCCAAATTGACTTAGAATAGAGGGAAGGCATGTTTTGCAATAAATGAAACGATATGAAGTGTTTTGTGGTGATTCAGTGGGAATTACCATAATCAAGGGAAAAATGGTAAAGTTACCGACCAATTGGTCAGTTACCGAAGAGAAAACTCATTGGTAACTTCAAGATCAATGGTTGAGATTGATTTGTGATAGAGCAAGAGGGGTGGAATCATGTGTGGATGTGCCTATGTGAACTCATGGAAGATGGAACAAAAGAGTGACATGTGGCACAATATGGACCCTAGGATCATGGTCAACATTTCCACTCATTTTCCCTCTCTCCCTCTCACTTTTAGGTCGGTTTTGACATCCAAAAATTTCATAATCTCCTTCATCATCTTCATCTCTCTCTTGTTCTCCATTTTGCCTAGCTCAAGGAAGAAAGAGAAAACTAAAGGTGAGATTTTGGTTGGCTTGTGGTCCTCTAATGCTTTAATGTCCTTCTATAATCTTATCCATAGTGATGAGAACTTCATCTCTATGGTTTTAGATTTGTGATATGAGGTGTTTTGTTGCTTGAGCAAAAGTGGAAAGATGAAGAATCAAGGAATTTGTTTGGGAAAGAGGAAGAGGTGAGTGTTTGCTCCCTTTTGATCTATTGATTGTGGTTTATGGTGGAGTTTTGAGAATTTTGATATTTGCCCTGATTTTGTGTGATTTTTGACTTGGATGATTTGAATGGTGAATTGTGGTTAAATTGATGCCATAGTGTGTTTTGGTGTCATTGGAAGTGATTTGAGAATGTGAAATGGAAAGTGGTGCAATGTATGTTTTTGTTGTGGTTTTGTGATGACATGCTATGATTATTGGTAAAACATGTCAATGTGATGTGAATTTGGTTGTTTTGGTGATTCCAATGGATTCCTTTTGAAAATTTGTGTGGGAATGGTGTTTGATGTGAAAATGGGACCATTGGAAGCCAATTGTGCAAAACTTGAAAATCTATCAATTGGAAGTCTGTTTTGGGCAGTCTGTTCATGTGGACGTTTTGACTGGGCAAATGATGTCAGATAATTATGAAACTTTCCAGTCTTAAATTTCACATCTCAAGCTTCAAAATGGACACATAATTTGTGCCATTTCGTTTTGTCTTCTGTGAGTTATGGCTATCCAAACTTTGAGGTCGAAAATGAACTCTGTTTTGGGACAGTCTTGAATTTTGGGGAATTCTGTATTTTTATGGTGACTTCCAGTAATGTCCCATATTTTTCCTATGAATAGGACTTAAATAGATTTCATTTGGCTTTGGAATCACCTCATTTCGATTTTTTTGGAATTAGTTATGATTTTTAGAAGTTCAGCCAAGAAACAGAATTTTCTTGGCCGCGGCCAGTGAATTCTTGGGACGCGGCCCAAATGTTTCTGAGCTGTTTTTGGCCGCGGCCAGTGGGTTTGTGGGCCGCAGCCAACCCCCAAAAATCAGTATTTTGGCACTTGTGAGAGGTGATTCTTGGTATAGTTTCTCCCAATCCTTTAGGCATGTGTTTGGGCTTTGAGTAGCCACCTAAAGGTGTTAAATGATAACCAACATTAAGTATTTGTATGTTGAGGAATTGGAAAAGGGATTGGCACTATGTCCATGATTTTGGTTATAGGGTTGGATATTCATCCTGATCGTGGTACAATGTTCGTCGGATTGTGAGTAGCTGGTGCTGAAGCACACGTGAAAAGAGTGTAGGGAACATATCTCTTCTGCATGTATTTGATATTTGTATGAGTGTGTTGGTACATGTCTTTGCTTTGTATGATTATGTATAATCTGAAGCTATGTTTCAATTTATGCTATGGCTATTAATATGTTGTTTGAAGTATTGAGCTTACAAATTGTCATGGTGTTAGCATGAGTTATGTGATGCAAGCATGTCATGCATTAAACATTGTTTACCTACTGAGATTCTCTAGAATCTCACCCTCCCCTACTAACCTTTCAGACAGGGTAGTGGATCGAGGATAGAGTAAGTAATCAAGGGCGACGAGGCTTCCTTCGGGATATTTGAGTTGGTAGTTGGTTATCATAATTGGGAAGATTTGTATTCGTATTTGGATAAGGGTTGTATATATTGTGGAATGTATATTTGAATTTAGATTTGGATATGTACGGGTTGGAATATGTTTGGATACGATATTTGATTATGTATTTGAGATGAGATTTGTGTAATGCCCGTTTGAGGAATTGTAAAGGATGAATGTGCCCTACGAATTCTATGTAAAGGTATGAACCTGAGAGTTGCCGGGATGATATTGTTGTACACTCTGATATTTGTATAAATGTGATATTCCGTGTGATGTAATTGTATTCGAAATTGAATATGAGACCAGGCAAATTAGATTTCGAAAGTTATTTGTGAAAACCCTATCATGAAGATGGGATTTTAAATAAGTTTTGTTTCTTATTGGTCTCTATTTCATTTTAATAGTATTTCGGATATAATTATGGAAGGGGGTTACACGCAGCACCATGAGAAGTGAGAGTGTAACATCCTTGTTTTTAAAATATAATTATAATTTAAAGATAATTATGAATTTAGTAGTAACTTTTTGAAAATAATAATAATAATAATAAATAAATAAATAATTAAAAAAATAATTAATTAATAAATAATAATAATATAATATATATATATATATATATATATAACTGTGGGTGGCCCACAGTTGGAAAAATGAGGGAGGCACCGAAAGTGCCTCCACTCATTCATTAATTGGCGCCATTAGGCGCCAATTATTATAGGTGAGGGAGGGGCGTATTATAAATACCCCCTCTCCCTTCTCACTTCACGCAGATCGTCTGCGTGAAGTGATTGTGCAGAAGGCGTATGGTGTAGGGTGTGATACTCATAGGAGTATTTTCATATATTTGGGGATCAATAAGGTACTCAAATTCTTTTCTGATCATAACTCTTCTTTTATGAAAATGTTCTAAATAATTTTCTCTTTCTTATGATAGTAATTTTGTGTGGATTAGAGAAAATTTTAAGATTAGGATTTTGGACAAATTTGAGTTTTGTTAATATAAGGCTATAGGAATATAAAGGAGGATTAATAGTTAATTTTAATCAGGTTACTTTTATTATGTAGTTGGTATATAATTTTATAATGAATTTTCTATATAATTAATCTAAGAATAATTATATATTAGGCTTTTTATCCGATTAAATTTGGATTAAATAATTTATTTGGTTTGTTGGAGGTATTATAGATATTCTAATCGGTTTAGTTTGGTAAATTTTGTTGTATAAGAAATTATAAATTATAATTTGATATTAAGAATTAGATTTTTTATATGATTTTAATTATGTGAGAGTTTCAATTATTGTTTAATAATAATACTATATTCATATAAATTTGAAAAAAAGATTTAGTTATTTTAGAAGGTTGATATTGATGATTATATAATAATAGATATGTTAAAGGTGAAACTTTAATTTATAAAATTAAGTGGTTGACGAGAGAGAATGATATAGAGGTTGTTTAAGGATTGTTAAGGAAGTTAGAATATTTAAGGATAATAATAGTAGAGGAAAATTGGAGATGAATTGTGTAAATTATTTATTTTAGTATTTCTTGGGGTTAATTGTTACTTAAATTGATAATGTAGAGTTTTCTTGGGATCGGTGATTGTTCGTATTTGGTACTCAAGATAAAGTTAAGCTTGGAATTGAGGTAACCGGGGTTAATTTATTTTATATGCTTGTTTTGGACTGTAAGGTGTTTTCTAAACCTTACTTTCATCTATACTACTTATGTGTTTTGAGAGATTATGTGTATGTTGGAATATGAACCTAGTTCAGCGAAGCAGTGTATTTTTCCAAATTGTATATATGAGCATAGATATTATTAAAATTGTTACTGTTGTGATGGTTATGATGTTTAAGATGGAATGTTGTAGAAGGTATGATAATTTGTAAATGTTTTGAGAACTATATTGATATATTGTTTTTCTATTATGGGATATGGTGGGTTGTGTGGAAGAGATATGGTGCAACAGTGCCCATCGGCTCTCTCATTCCTGGCCCAGATTTTGAGTTGAGTGTGTTGGGCGAACACCTCCCTATTACGGTATATTGGTGGTGGCATGGGAGGGGCAGTATTCCTGAAGTGACTAACTGTAATATCCCAAAAAGTGATTAAGGGCTAATGACTTTAAAAGTGGATATAATTATTGTTGAATAAACACTTTTGGAGAATGTGTGATGGGAATTTGGATATTTTAATGATTCCAATGGCTTCCTTGTGAAAATTCATGTGGGGAGAGTGTTTATTGTGAAATTGGAACCATTGGGAACAATCGTGCTAAAGTTGAAAACTCTGTCCATTGAAACTCTGTACAGGGCAGCCAATTTGTATGGACGTTTTAAATAAGCAAATGGTGTCTAAAAATTCTGAAATTTTCCAGTATTAAAGTTCACATGTCAAGCTTCAAAATGAAAATATAATTTGTATCATTTTGATTTGTGACCTAAGATTTTTGGATTTTTGAAGTTTGCCCAGCGAAATTAATTATTTTCTGGAACAGTATGCAAAGATTGAAATTCTGGGAATTTTGTGGTGATTTACAGTAATGGCCAATATTTTTCCTATGAATAGGACTTAAATATATTTCATTTGGCTTTGGGATCACCTCATTTCGATTTTTCTAGAATTAGTTATGATTTTTCAAAGTTAGGGCAGAAAATCTGCCAGAATTTCTGAGAAATCCGAAAATGGGAAATTAAAAATTATGACATCATCATATTGTATGATGACATCAACATGGAATTAAAACCAATTACACCATCTTCATCAGCCATTCCCGATCCCATTCGGAAAACAAAAAGACGTGAGAGAGAGCTTGGAGAAAAGAGAGAAAAGAGGAAGAAATCTCGCAAGGTAAGCCGATTTCTCCGACGATCTAGCTCCTAACGCGTACAATCCTTCTCCTAAGCTATTCCTCTATGTGAATTAAGGTTTTGAAGCAAAGAATTTGGTGTTTCAAAGAGGCTAGGGTTCAGCCAAATTTGAGAAAAGCTAGAAGGAGCTTGAGGTAACTTCCAAACTTTCGTATATTGCTTATTCTGGCTACTGTGGGCAATTTAATCGGTGAAATTTCGCCGGATTGCCATTGGTTTTAAAGTTTGGAAATGAGGTGGCCTAGGGGTTATGCTGCCCAAATTGGGTCTTAATGTTAGTTGTAACCTAATGTAATGGTTAATAAAGTGGTTAGGAGTAGAAAGGAACGCGTTTACGGAGCCGAAATCGTAAAACCCCAATTTTTCCCGGAGAACATGTATATTTCGGCCAAGGCTGTAAATGGGTCTTAGAGTTGGATTTTCAATGATTTGATGATTCCATTGGATTCAGTGGGCGAAAATAGGTGGGGTTACAGTTGGGCACTTTTTCAAAAAAGGCCGAGAAAGCATAATTACGGAAACACCCCTAAAACCCTAAAAGTAGGGCTGCCAAGGGCAATTTCATAATTTGATATTGAATTTGATAATTCTGAGTACGGAAATGGATTCCTTGGGCGGAAATATGTTAGGATAGCCCATATTAGAATTTCGAGAAAAGTGCAACCGGTCCGGGTATGGCGGGCCCAGGCCGGGTCCCCGGGGGTATTTTTGTAAATTTTCATTATAGACTCATATAACCCTAAGTAACACTATGGAAGTGTCTAAATAGTGCATTTGGAATTGTAGGATTCGATATTTGCCGCCCTCGTGAGCCAACTACGCCAGCGAACGTCAGAAAGGAACGAGGTAGTGACTTTTCTTTTGTACCATATATGATGCATTGTATGTGTGTTATATCGTTGATTTGTAATGAATTCGTATGCTGCGACATCTGTGGATTTGTGTTAGCACTGTCATTCCAATAGTCCCTGAGTAGCTAACAACGGTTCGGGTTAGGGCGGTGTGCCTTCCCGGCGGAGAAAGGGGATGAGGATGAGGTGTGATATATGTGATTATGTGAGCCGAAAGGCTATTTGTGGAGGCCGACGGGCCATTTGTGAAAGCCGAATAGCTGTATGGGCTATAAGGCTATATGTATGCACTGCCACGCCAATAGTCCCTGAGTAGCTAACAACGGTTCGGGTTAGGCGGTGTGCCTTCCCGGCGGAGAAAGGGGATGAGGGTGGAGTGTGATTTGTGGTGCTGCTGCTGTATGATGATTTGCTTACATGCTGTGTGCTTATGTGTGGTATAAATATTTTGTTACTACTGGGATTCTCTTGAATCTCATTCTTTCCTTTAACTAACCTTTCAGACAGGGCGAGTGGCTCTAAGGAGAAGCGTACGACCCGGAGCGGTTAGAATCCTGTAGGGACATTTATTTTGGTTATGTTGGTTAAACTTGTTGGACAGGGTGTCTGTATATTATGTTGGTTGTAAAGAATAGTTGAACGTAGTTGTGTAGTCCCCTATATGGAGGTTGTAAACCCTTTTTGTGTATGAATGGAACCCGGGGGTTGCCGGGATTGCTATTAGATATTCTGATATGAATGAATGTGAATTAACTGCACAGGTGATTATATTCGATAATTGAACTTGAGACCGGGATAGGAAAGAAGTTTTGAAAATTTTATAAAGTCCCTACTTCACAGGGAGTTCTAAATGAGTTTTGAACTATTCGACGGTCTCTAAACCAATTTAATTATGTAATATCGAATTATAATTACGCTATTTAAGGCAGGGGGTTACATTAACCAACCTTTGGCCAGGTATACTAGCAATGATAGGTTGTACCAAATCCAGAAGCTATAAGGAGGAGTAGGATGGATGAGTAGGGATGGTTCTAATTGTTGAACATATTATATGAAGTTTAATTATTGAGAATATTATTAATATTATGTTAATTAAAGCTGCTTCTCTGACTTACAATCTTTTCCTGCATATTTTTTAAATTAATTTTTGGTTAATGAGACTTTTTGTCTTACCCCGTCGTTGTAAATATTTTTCAAGCGAGACCTCTAATTTGGCTAGAGGCCAAGGGGAGCAACCAGAGGCATAGACGCTGAGAATCCTGTAGGCCTCTTGTGGTATTGGTGTTGTATTATTCTCTATATTGCCATTATAGGACATCTCATGTTTCGGAGATATCATATTTATTGTTTGGATAACTGTTTTAAAATAATTGTTTCATATTTTAAGATTTTGGTGAACCCACAACCATATCTGTGATGGAAAAATTGTTTTGTATGAAATCTTAATTGTGGGATTCAATGTCGTAAGACTCGTGGGTTGTGAGTTCTCCTGTTGTTATATGTGCCCTGAGTAATGAATATATTTGTAGTGGGTTTGTGGGTGAGTATGTTTTAAATGAGAAATTATTTTCGATTATCACTGGTAAATCATTATGGTTAATTTTTGTTCAGAGAAAAGGTCATTTAAGTAGTAACCGCTACAAAGTGTTCTGTTGCTCGAGGTAGGGTTCTGGAGTTTGTAGCGGTTTATGTAGCGAGTTTGTGCATAACCACTACAAAATGTAGTGCTATCAAAACACAGCGACCCCTCATTTGTCTCATTTGGCCATTTTGTTTTCTAACATCTCTCTAAGTGTTTTCCTTTAGATTTGTGCTTTCAAACGTCTCTCTAGGAGTTTTGTTGTAGCATTTCACATTTTTTGCACTTGAGGTACGAAAGTTACATATTTTCTTTCCACTTATTATTATTATTATATTTTATATATATATATATGACTAATTTTTTTTATTTTTTTATATTTTGCAGTTCATATGGCTTCAAGGAGAGACAGAGGTAAGGGGAAGGAGGCCAAGCTTCCCCCTATACCACTTTTATAGGGTGTCAGCAGTAAAGGAGGGGGCAGTGGGAGGGGTTAACGTGGAGGGAGGGCAACCGTTCCAATACAAATGGCCCCATAGCAGCCATAGGAGTCGGCCTTAACATAGCCACAACAAATAGCCCCATAGGAGGTGACCACACCACAAGTGCCTCCTGCTGTTTAGGGAGAGGGAGCTAATCTAAGTCTGAGCGACTACGACAAGAAAGAGGAGTTCGACATCCGGATTCGGATCAATGACATGGAGCGGTTCCTGGATGAGGAGGAGGCGTGGGACCAAAACAACCCACGATGGTCATCTTCCCAGTTGACTAGGTTTGAGGTGCAGGTCCAAGGTAAATGTAATTTTTTATTTAATAACTTAAATATTTAAATTCGACATGTTTAATGTGAATTTAAATTTAACTAACGTATATGGTAAATTGTGCAAATGAGCAGGGGAATATTTCCATAAGGAGGCTGGACGTGGCTGGTCTAAATAGCCTAGACCGGACAATACAAGTTACAGTTCCGTAGAATGAGGCAATAGACTAGCCCATCAACAATGGGGGTCACTTGTTCAACCGCTACTTGAACGAGCTGGGCTCGAACTGGTTGTGGTTCCCCATTCACTTCAGGAAGTGGAAGAACATTCCGAAGGGGCCGAACAATCTAGCGTGGGATGAGGCGGTGAAAGTAATTAATTGTATTTAATTATATTAAATGATTTAATTTCTAATTAAATATATTTAATTATTATTTGTCAATTTTATAATTACTAAATAATCGTATTTAATTATTTTTTTTATTGTATTACAGGATAGGTTTGCTGTCCGAAATAATAGAAAGAGGTACACATTGATGAAGATGGGCAATGACTATAAGAACAGGAGGAATCGACTCTTCCACATCATGAATAATGATGGGACGATTCTTCAGCAACAGCTAATCAAGGACCTCCCGGATGGCGTCCTACCTAATGACTGGGCGAGTTTTATCCAGTATAAGAGAAGCCCAGAGGGACTTGTATTTTTTTTAATAACTATGATTTAAGTAATTTTTTAATGTTTTTTTAATAATTATTACTTGTTTACTTTTTCGTAATTTCAAAGTTGTGTTTTTTGTAGGCTCTTTCTCAAAGAAACACGAGGAGTCGAGGGCAGCAGAGGATCCACCACACGATTGGATCGAAGAAATTTGCAGTGACTTTATAGCGAATTGGTACTTTTTTACAATTTCAGTTTATTTTACCTTAATATTACTAATTTAATTTCAATTAAATGTTTATAATATGTGTTAATAAGATAAGAAAGTTATGTTATGATTATATTATTTCAGGAAAGGAAGGCTCAGCGGAGAACCACCGGACAGACTGCGGAGAGTTATTCACGGTCACACATAGACACTGGGACGGGATTCTGACATCTCAGCAGGCAAAGGAGGCTATTGTAAGAAAATTGATTCTTGTTTTATTTATTGTTTATAACACTTAATTTATTCTTAATAATAATAATAACTTGTTTCATAAAATTGTAGGAGCATATTCAGCAGTCCCAAGTTGAGTTGCGAGAGACCCAAACCTAGGAGTCACAGGGGTTTGTGGATCCCATTGCGCCATTGAAAGCTGGTCTGGGATCAGTTGAGCACCCTGGACGCGTCAGGGGTTAGGCGCCAAACCTAGCATGATCTATGACAAGGTGGCACCTCTTAGGCTGGCACCTCTAGAGCACGAACCTCTGTCTTCAGAAGGCCGAGGATATCAGTGAAGAGGTTTCTAGGAAGATTCAAGTGCATGCCGACTACTTCTATGCACAGTAGGCCTAGTGGCAAGACATCAAGAATGACATGTTGTCCAGTCATGGAGCCGATTGTTTCCCGATGAGAAGCATCCACAGGTCCCCCTATCCCCAGGTTAGTCATCCAGCTCCTCCTTATCCTTTCATTGATGATGATGCTATTGACTCCAGTCAGCCTCATCCTCCCCATCCTCCTTTTGCCCCTAAGAGAGGACCTGATGATTAGGCAACATTTTTTGATGTATTGACATGTAGGCTCGAAAGGTTGCTGGCTTGAAGAGTCATGAATCACATGTTCTAATGCAACAGTTACTTCTGATGGCTATAAAGAATGCACTTCCTCCTGATGTGTCCATCATTTTGGTGGAGCTTTATTCGTTCTTTCAGAATTTGTGTTTCAACGTTTTGATCATTAAGGAGCTTGATCAGCTGCAATCCAAAATTATTCTTACACTTTGTCATTTAGAGATGATCTTTCGTCCGTCCTTTTTCATTGTGATAGTTCACCTTACAATCCACCTTGTTCATGAAACAAAGATCACTAGCCAAATTCAATATTGATGGATGTATCCTATTGAGAGATACTCATTTTACATATGTGCATCATTATTAGTTCCTATGTCTGCTAGTCGCCCTTTTCAACATACAATATCAATGGTTTCAAGTTTTGCACGATTTCACGAGATCAAATATTACAAACTCATAATTCGGGTGTTTATGGCATCTTTGAGACAAGGAGTTATGCGAGCAGTGACTCCAACATGCAGTTCAAAGGCGTCCCTTACTATGGAAAGCTTATTGATGTCATCGAACTAATTTACTAAGGTTGTTTCATCGTGACGCTATTCAAGTGTTTGTGGGCAAATACTACTACTTCCAGGGGACTCACAACCGATGACTTAGGCATCACTTCGGTAAATTTCTCCCCACCAATTCACATTGGTCAATTTAAAGATGATGAACCACATATTCTTGCCTCAGAGGCACACCAGGTTTATTATGTTGAGGACGAGAGGCATAGGGATTGGAACATGGTGGTTCACTTAAAACCTTGAGATCTTTACGACATGGGTGATGGGGATAACATCACCTATAAGAGTGAGCCATTCCAGCCTGCCAATTTCAAAAACTTCTTCCCTGACGGCGATAACAATTTACCTATAGTTTGGTGCGTTTTTATAAGTTCATATTATTTAAATATAATTTTTCTACAAAATAATATCAAACTTAGATTTTCTCGACTAAAGTTTTTAGAGATGGTAATGAAGAATGATTATTTTTTTTTCTTGTAAATCTTAATTTATATTAAAAAAACTCAGACTAAACTTTGTAGTAGTTTCAAAGCATAAATAAACACTACAACATGATAAACCGCTACAAAGTTGAACAAACCACTATAAAGAAACAAATTGCTACAAATAATGTCACATAAACTACTATAAGTGTTACGCATATTTCTATAAATACCCCTACCATACCTTATTTCAAACACTCCTCCAATTCTTTCCACTCCACTTCTCTCTCATTTTCTCTCATATGAGAATTTGTTTTTCAAGAGTTGTACAAGGTCATTGAATAAGGTAAAATTTATTTTAATTCTCTTATTTTAAAATTTTTTTACTTTTTATAATATTGATTTTAATTATTTTTCCTTTTTATCCTGGAATTTAACCACTTTTCCTCAACATATTCAATATTCCTTCTATAATGATCAGCTTCTAGTAAACAACATAATAAGTCCTTATTACCTATACATTTTTAATATTACATATATAAACTTTATACTCATCTAACTCAATTTAATCATTCTTCTCAAATAATAATTACTATTATTTAATTTGATGAAATAATAAAAAAATTAACACAATATAATGGACTCATATTATTGTATATATATTTTTTAAATTTTCTCAACAATTTGTAGCAGTTTCAGAACCGCTACAAATTTAAAACATAAACTGGATTCAATTTTTTTGCGTTAGTTTTGAAATTTCATATATTTGTAGCTGTTTTGTAACCGCTACAAATTTTGGGCACCAATTTTTTTGAAATTCAAATTTTCACTTAGTAACAGTTTTGGAACCGCTACAAAACTAGAGCCAAATTTTATTTTTCATTTCCTACTTTTCCGCCAACATTTGTAGCGGTTTTCTAACCGCTGCAATATACACAAATAATGTGTTATCAACATGAGCCTCTTCTACTGGTTTATTTTAACCGCTAAAAAGCCAGTAGCTATTTGTTGACGTGAGTAGCAGTTTATTATAACCGCTACAAATCCATTTGCAATAATGGATTTTGTAGTGGTTTTTGCAACCGCTACTAATGGTATTTATAGCGGTTAAAACAACTACAAATACAGCTTTTTAACTGTTACTAAATGACAGTTTTTTTGTAGTGTGAAGGAAAAGAATACAAAATATTTACTCCCCCTAATTGATGACAACATCACCTTATGTCTTTGAGTTTGCACTTCCAATACCATACACTAACTTCTCAAAAATTATAGTTGGCAATGTCTTAGTAAACAAATCTACAAGGTTGTCATAAGAGTGAATTTGCTAAACATATATGATTCCACTCTTCATAAGATCATGAGTGAAAAAGAATTTTGGAAATGTATGTTTTGTTTGACATCCATTGATATATCCTCCTTTCAATTGAGCTATGCATGATGTATTCTTCATATTCATATATATATATATATATATATATATATATATATATAGTATTATTGGGATCTTTTGTTTAAGAAGCAGACCACACATTGATTGGATATGTTGATTTATCAACTAATTTATTTAATATATGTAAATTAGTCAAGTAACTCCTTTATTAAGGACTGCAACGAGTACTGTATAATATAAAGAAAATTTTAGAGTCATTTGGTGTTTCCTTACACTAGCAATACCTACAGCTTTTCCACTAATCAACATTATAATAAACGTTAGTATTGTACTTCTCAAATTTAGAATTATAACAAATCTAAGCTTTAATGGATTTACAAAAAATTGAACATATATTTATATTAATGATCAAAGGTATATCATTATTCCAAAAATTGCAAATGATAGTAAATAATGCACTGAGAGATAGATATAGAAAATTTATATTAATTGAGTTATAAGGAACGCATTAAAAATGGGATCAACTGAATTAAACCAACATTTGTGAGCTGTACCATATCAAGTCTTATTATTTATGCACGATGTAAAGTGGACTTCATAATTAAATATTGATTATTAACAAATATAGACAATAATTCCACAGCTGACATTATCTTCCAGCTGGATATATAATACGAATATGATTTATTCAAATCACACTACAAGACCAACTTTACTACCTTCTCTAAGAATCGACCAAAGACTTTTATATTTATTATATATAATTATTTAATTTGTGTCACATTCCTTAATTGTGCTTGAGCATGAATATCTCTCCCAACTCCTTGTATATATGTCAGGTGCGTAAGGTGTTTGATATTTTATTATTTAAGATTATATATTTTATTATTATTTAATATAGATTATATCTAAATATTATCTTCTCATTGTTTTTGAATAAAATATCCCCTGATTATGGCCCGCACGTGATTTGGTTTAGGGTTACTTGCCTGACTGGTATGCTGTTACAAGCCTTGATAAGAGACTATAAATAGCGTAGGCTAGGTTTTAGAGTAGTAACGTGGAAAACCCATTTACTTGCTTCTTATGGGTTTCCTAATGGGTGACGGCTATTCTCAAACTATACCTCATCTTCCCGTTAGAAGAAACCCTAACCTATTCTATTCTAATTCTTTCTTGTTCTCTACAATTTACAGGTTGTGAAATATTGTCAACACTCATTTCCATTTCGACATTCACAAAGTAATAGAGACCAAGTTCCACATGCATACAGAAAAATACATATATACTGATAAAAGTATTTGTTTACAGTCAAGAGTCAACCATACAGAAGGCGACAATATTTACAACATTTACAGAATATCCAAAAGTATTTTAAACATAGACTATCTATAACCACGAACTTTGTCCTCACCTCGAGACACGTGCATGTCAATTCCCTTTATCTATATCCTTGCCTTTTGATCTGCTGGCACCCGCTGAGATATTTTGTTTAGGAAAAGGGGTGAGATTCTAAGAAATCTTAGTAGAAACATGCTATCATTCATATAAAATGCGAAAAGTAAATATGATATACACCATATATACACCAATTAATGAACAATATAACACATCATCGTCATGTATATATGAATAGGGCCCTTGCCCTACTAGTTGTACACCAGTTGGATTCTTACCCAACTCCTAATGTAAGTGCATTTCCAGCACTAACTACCTCATCTAGGCAAACCATATTGATTAAAAGTACACACAATGACATCCACACAATCATCTGAACTATAACATGATTATGAAAGATAATGTTCCTACCTAAAGCTCTATCATCCTCGTATTGTATGCCTCGTAAAACGTGTCGATTTGTTACTCCTAACTCAGTCTTAAAATGTTAAATGTACAAAAATTAGGTGAAAACCCATTAATGTATCATTTTAGGCACTACTATAGTGTTTATTGTGGTTATATTAGCCTATGGTGAAAATTTACCAAAATGCCTCCGAACCCCGGCCCGGCCCACTTTTCCCGAAATTATGACATGAGCTATCCTGACATATTTTCGCCCAAGGAATCTATTTCTGGGCTCGGATTTACCAAATTCAATATCAAATTACCAAATTGTCCTTGGCAGCCCCACTTTAAAGGTTTTAGTGGCATTTTCATAATTATACTTTTTTAGGCTTTTCCGAAAAAGTGACCAACTATAACCCCACCTAATTTTTCCTCTTAAACTCAATAAAACCATCAAATCATTGAAAATTCAACTCCTTCCCCCTAAAATAGGTCTGGCCAAAATGTTACCGAGAAAAAGGAAAAATTGCAACTTTGTGTTTTAACCTCTAAAATTTACCCCTTTCCATGTCTAATCCCTTATTATATCATTTAAACACATACTAACCATGATTTGAAGAAATTTGGGCAGCATAACCCCTTAGGATTAGCACCTTCCAAATTTACAAACTTAACCAACAATCACCATCCAACCATAAACATCATCAACAACAACATACTAGTATGATTTGAGATTTTTGAATTTACCTTTTGAGTTCTTATACTCTCTCTCTCTCTCTCGCTCTCTCTCTCCCCCCTTGAGCTTAAGATGAGCTTGTTAAACTATGGATTTCATAGAGAAGAAGAGATTAGAAAAGAAGCTTATGCAAGTTTGAATTAATTTGGCCAATTCCCTTATATTTTTTGGACCAAATATTTTCTCTATTTTTTCCCTCCATTTTTGGACTTTAATATTGGGCCTTATAAATTACCTAATTTAATTTCATAATTATTTTGCCCATTTTCTCATGAATATGAACATTTCTAAAATTCATAAATTCCAAATTCATGAATATTCACCATTTTATTGAATTTACTAAATAATTATAATATATTTGGTAAATATAAAATTTGGGGTGTTACAAATATTACATGCAAAAACGCTATGGCTAAAAGTATTTCATCAAGTCTTTCATTACTGCTTTTTTTTTTTTTATGGAATTTATACAATATATTTGGAATCTTCTTTGTTAGATTATTCTAACATGTGCGGTCAGAGCAGGTTTTATGATTTCCCCCTGCCTAGTATTTTATGCATGTTATTTTATTTTCTACTTTGAAAAAATAATATGATAATATGAGATTAATTTAAATTTAAATTTGTTGCAAACTTAATTCTGATCAAATGAATTACATTACTATTGATTTGCCTTGTTTTGAACTAAAAATATGAACATATTATGTGCTTTCGGGTAAGTGGATCTAAAAGAGAATAATATATTCTCTGATGAAATCTGTGACCAACTTCATCCTATTTTGAAGGTCCCGAATTGGCTATTTAGTTTTACTTGAAATCAATATTTTGGATTGGATTTTGGCTCAACTTTCTTCCTGTGATAATTTGTGTCATGATCTGTTGTGTTTTCTGGCATATGGTTGTTGTCGAAATCACTTATCTTACCGTAAGGGGACATGTCATTGTATGTCTTTTGGGATTCAAAACGAAAATTTTCCTAGTTTGTCTCTGCCTTGATTTTTTTTTTATGAAATTGGTCTTATAAATTTTGTTCTGCCTTTTGGACTTTAAACTAAAAAAAATCTGATCTTGTGCATGTTTTGGTAAAATCATGCCCTTGAATGTTTTGTCTTATTTCTCTATGAACATTGCCATTAAAAACGCCGATCAACTCACTATAAAACAATCCCAGTTAAGAGTTTTTAGTTTCACATAAACAACTTCATCTTACTTTATGGCTTGATCACTGATAAATTCAATGTTGTAAATTGTTTGCCTTGATATTTTCACATTTTCTGTGAAAAGAGCCGTTAAAGTCGCCGGCTTTCATGCCAGAATCACCGCAAAAGGTCGCCTAAAACTTCAGGTCTGGCCGTTGGTTGCTGGGTCGTGCCTAGGAGTAGGGTCGCGTAGGTTAACCCGAATGCCTAGTGAAACGCACGGCTTTGCTAATGCTGGTATAGCAGGCTGATTACATATTGGGTTGATGGATCAGGCCTGGCCATTTGGACTTTTATTTTATTTTATTTCTTTCCTTGCTTGAAACTGGTTTTTGAGCCTTTTATCTTGCCTTCTTTTATTTTTGTTTTCTAATTGGACCTTCTAGTTTGGGCTCTCAGTTTTTATTCAAATTTTGTTGTTCTCTGGGTTTGGGCTTTTTTTAATTGATTTGCAAAGTCTGGGCCTTGTGATTTTGGGTTATTTATTTCTGCTTTTTGTTGGATTTTCCAGAATCTGGGTTTTTTTGTTTAAACCATTTTTTAAAATTGGTTTTGGGCTCATATTTTCAGCTTAATTATTTTATTTTGATTTTTGTTTCAGTCTCATTAGTTTGGGCTTCCATATTTTTCTGTCATTTTTATCCTTTTCCAGATCTGGCCGTTTTGGTTTATGGGCTTTTAAGTTGATTTTTTTTTACACACTGACGTCATAATGGTCTGCAAAACACTTCCAGCTTTTCTTTTGTGTTATTGTTTGGGCCATTTTGGTTCATTTATAGAAACTGTCTTAGGCTTAAAGTTTATATTTCTGGAAATTATCCTTTAGTTACATTTGAGACCATTATTCTTTTGGGTCATGTGGTTTATTTCTGGAAACTTTTTTGGCAATTTATTTTTTTAATTCTGGAAAATCATCTTGGGTTTGTCTTGTGTTAGTTTTCTTCTATTTATTGGGAAATTTGTTTATTTGACATTTTATTTTTGTGTGCCATTTTAATTGTTTCAATATGGAAAAATTAATTTTGGCTATTTTTGCATTATAATAATTTGCAAAAGGGAGAATTGGGAATAAATATCTTTTTGGTAAATTAATTGTTGAATACTATCAAACGTGCAAGCCATCTTCCATGTGTACAAAAAATCTTCTGTTCTGTACAAATAATTTTTCATGTGTGCACAAATCTTCCATATAAATATGCAAACCATCTTCCGTTGTGTGTAACATATTTTCCGTTAAAGTGCAACCGATTGTCCATGGTAGCATTTAACAATTAATTTGCCCCAATGGTATTTTTGGGCGATTTTCCCTTTGCAACAGTTATTTTGGTATTCATTTAATTACTTTAATATGTATGTAAGTAATTTTGGACAATTTTTTCAACTGTTTGAATTTTGCAAAATTATATTTGAGTTGAAATATGCTGAAATTGATTTCTTAAAAATTTTTTGGATACATAAAAGAGTGGAAGGGTTATTAATTTAATTATTTGATATTAATCCCTACATTAAGATTTGGGTTAATATAACTTTTGATCCCTGAAGTTTGATCCAATTTTGGTTTTGGTCCCTCAAGTTTGAAATCGGTGGTTTAGGTCCCTGAAGTTTCACCTAATTTTGGTTTTAGTCCCTCAAGTTTGAAATCGATGGTTTTAGTCCCTGAAGTTTCACCCGATTTTGGTTTTGGTCCCTCAAGTTTGAAAAGGACTTGGTGACCCGTTTTTGAAGCCCGACCCGACCCCAAAAAAAAACCAAGTCTTTTTCAAACTTGAGGGACCAAAACCACCGATTTCAAACTTGAGGGAGCAAAACCAAAATTGGGTGAAACTTCAGGGACCAAAACCACCGATTTCAAACTTGAGGGACCAAAACCAAAATTATATCAAACTTCAGGGATCAAAAGTTAAATTAACCCTTAAGATTTGCTTACATTATATTTGGATGTACAAAATTGTGGCAGAATTTATCTATGATGATTATTTGGTCACATTTTGTTGATTAAATTAATAAATTTAATTCTCATCAAAGATTTGTGCACATTTGGAATTTAAATGCACATAGTTGATATTTATGATTAGCATGTATCTTGAGGAATAGCCATAGCATCTTCAATATTGCATGTGTAAATAATCGATTATGAATTTTTTAAAACATCAACTCCAATAAGTCATTAATTAATTTAATCAAAGTGAGATAATTTCAGTTATTTTGCCACTCTTGTTGATTATATTAATTGATCTCATTAGGTTATTTGTGCAAATTTATGTTTTAAATGCACATGATATTCGTGATTAGCATGTTTGTTTCCTGGAGATTAGCCACAACATCCTCAATAGGTTATTGCATGCACATTTTTAGTCATATATTGCATTATAGAATATCAATTGTAATTAAATATATGGTTATAATTAGTCTTTGCCCACATGTAGATAATTATAATTGGATATTTAATTAGGATGGGATAGAATGACATTATATTTTCTAAGTAACCAACATGTATTAGAAAATATAAATGTGTTCTAGATTCATCAATTCAAGATAAATTCATGCTATGCTAATGTTTTTACTCACAGGTAAACCTTAGTGATACCAATTTATAATTGTATGATTTACATTGGTAAACATACACTTGTTTGTGATGATTTCTCCTTTCCCTCTTATATTTATTTTGTAAGCATGATTAATTTTTTTTAAAATTTTATTTTGACTTTGTAGCATATGATTGTTATCTATTTAATTATTTAGTTTAATAGAATTTATTAGAGATAATTGTTGAGCCTATAAGGATATAAATATTACTTCTTTTATTAGGATAAAATTGACATCAGGAAAGTTCTAGTATTTAATGATACTGGCATTAGAGGTGAGATAACATTATGAGATGTAATTGTCTCATTAAATTAATTTCAATTAAGAGCTGATCATCACATATTCATATGGATAGAGCAAAGTCAAGGGTTGCTTATAGGCTAAAGGACAAATTCAGAAATTCTCATAATTGTTATTACATTGTTTTATTGATTATAAAGTGATTATCCATAATAGGGTAAGATGCCTCCATTAATTTTGGTGGAAGAGATCCTTATTTTATTATCTCATGAGTAATTACTCCTTTTCATAAGTACATGCATGGATATCAGATATTCATTGAAAATGTGTGTATATAAGTTTTACTCATACTTGAAAACGAATGAGATTCTAAAATAGGGCTATCGAGCCACCAGCTACAAAGCCATAAAGTGATATAGAGAATAATGTGCTTATAGTTAAAAGGCTTGATTGGAGGTAGTAATTGTTGGAAATTGTGTCCTAAGGGCCAATCATTGTACTTTGAATATTATTATTTTAATGAAATTTCTCCATTCTGTTATCATATTATTTGCATGTTAACTGTGATAATTGTATCCTTGGATAATTCATAAAGATTGTCCTAAAATGTCCCTGGTCGGTCATCTATGCGGGAGCAGAGATGAAGCAAGATCAGTATAACTTTGATAAAATATGGAGATACGAATCAAAGTCTTAGGCACTTGTAAGAGTACAAGGTGCTGGACCAACCCACTATGAGAAAGCTACATGGATCAAGTCATAAGCTTTTCTCATGTATAACCACGTCACAATGCCCTTAGACCTAAGGTCATCATGGATTCCTACATGAGAGTTGTTAAGCTTTGAACTAGTCAAAAGTCACTTTTGACCGGGTGATGATAAAGGCTACGATCGGGCTTGGTGGTTTTTCATACAGAGGAATGTGAATGGTCAAGATGGAATTTGTCCCTCACATTAGTAGAGAGATATTACTGGGCCCCTCGATGAGTGAGTCTGAGAAATGTATGGCCATACTATGATGAAAGGACTTTCTGTCTCTGTTATCAGGCTACTCAGGAATCGAGAAAGTAATGGTCAGGAACAAGAGGATGACATTATCCATACCTTATCCTTGATCGATATATCGTGTGACAAAAGGGACGTGACATGGTTGTATGACAGGTTGCATCGTGATAACGATCCTCATATGAATTGGGTAGTCGTAATGTCTTGCTAGAGGCCGCTTGTGACTTTTGGGTTAGTATAGTTATTGGCCTACTGCCAACTTCAAATGGGCCTACAGGGTCACACACAAGAATAGCCCAACACAAGATAATGTTTAATTTAGGGTGGACGAATTTTATATTTATATATATAATATAAAATTCATTAATAATATTATATATAGATATATATTTTCGAAATATATATATCTTATATATATATATATATGTATATGTATATATATATTATATGATATTATTATATTGTGTTAGTTTTAAATTTAATTTATTAAGATATATTAAATTTAATAACTAACATGATAGAGATATAGTATCTCAGATTTAATTTATGAAGATAAATTAAATCTAATGGCTCTCTATTTAGATTAAATAAATAGGTTAAATTAAAACTGTTGGATAGATTTAATTTAAACTAAATTTATTTAATTAGCTCATCAAGATAATTAATAGTTAATTAATTTCGAAATTAATGATGATTAATTTTGAAATTTGAAAATAGCCCTCATGGGTTATAAGCTTGATAGAGCAGATATATTCATACGCACATGAGAGTTGAGAGTCGCAAGTGAAACCCTAGGAGACATTAGAGGCTCTAGCACGTAGTCTCGGTTGGAGAGCATTCGTGTGGATACCGGTAAAGGGAGCGGACCTGACGTGTTGGCTCCTAGAGATCGTGAAAACTCTGAATCATCAAAAGGTATGAATCCTTCCAACTTGGTTTAAACGCCGTTGATAGATCCTCGATTAGGATCGGTGAAAATTTTTAAAATTCTTCCGCTGTGCCTATCGATTCTAACAGTAATGGGCATACACTTGCAATTAATTGTGTTCTAATTAGTAAAATAGTTCACCTAGATTAGGTATCATAATGTGATTACATACAAGACAATGTTGAGAACATCAAAAGTTTTATTATATCACTAGATTAGTTGGAGTTGAGTAATCTATATGGTGCAAAATGATTATTCATTTATAGCTTGTATATTTTGACTTAAGGTGTTATAAATGACTAAGTCACCATTATTCAAAGTTGTGATATGACCTTGTTAGGTGTGATATTCTTTTGGAATGAATGAAGGAATATTCTCAAAATATTTCAGAATATCATGGGTAACCTATGATCACAAGCATTTAAACATTCATGAATAATGGTGGTTGTTTAAAAGTAACATATATTATTAGCATATGATTAGATTGTCCATATATATTTGATATCATCTTATTCCTTTTAATTCAATTTTCAAGGTGTAGGCTTGCTTAAATATGCGCATAAATCAGCAATGTCATTGCAAAGGAATTTTAGGAGATTGTCAAGCATATTCTTACTTGAATAATAACTAAAAAGCTACAAGTCATGTGGTACATTACTAAATATACATTAAGTTTCATGCTTTGTATATTGTAAAATGATTAACTTGTTTAGTTTTGTAAGATGCATTAACTATAAAAGAGTTAACATTATGATACATCTTTACACTTACCAAACAAGTTGCATTATGGAGGGGTATAAGATTGCTAAACAGTCATTGATTGTTTAGTTCCATCATATATTTCTTGACCTAGTCATTCTTGGAGGCAAGTTACAAAATTGCCAATTAAAGAATTTCATTAGAGGGTTTTGGAATTATTAAATTAATTCAAGCCAATTACGGGTGTTGTATGACTATAAAGCCAAATGGGTCATAAACACATAAAGCATATATCCTTTTAATGAAGAGCATGCTTTTTAGAGAAATCAAAAAGATCAAATATCTTATCAAGGATATATCACATTTAGTGACCTAGATGAGACATTATTAAGTGATGAAATTCAGATTGAAGTTTGTTATCTCAATTTTTGGTACCTAAATTGTGAGATTAATTTTAGAAAATATTTAAGTTGGAACCAAATAAATATTTAGGGTTTATTCATTAAGTTTTTGATCCATTAAGTAAGAGTACTACTTATGATGCATGGAAGGTAATACTCGATCTAAGAGGATTTACTGCCATGATTTCTGTAGTATTGCTAAAATGAACCTTACTTACCAAATAACATTAGATTATGAGCCAAGTGAGAGACTATCAGATATTTTATTATTTAAGATTATATATTTTATTATTATTTAATATAGAGTACGTATAGATATTATTTTATCATTATTTTTGAATAAAATATCCCATGATTGTGGCCCATACTTGATTTTGATAGAAATTTGGTTTAGGGTTACCTGCCTGACCGGTATACCATTACAACCTTTGATGGGAAGCTATAAATAGCGTAGGCCAAGTTTTAGAGTAATAACGTGGAAAACCCACTTACTTGCTTCTTAGGGGTTCCTTGATGGATGACGGTTATTCTTAGACCATTATTATGCCTCAGCTTCCCGTTAGAAGAAGCCCTGACCTATTCTATTCTAATTCTAACTCTTTCTTGTTCTCTACAATTTCTAGGTTGTGAAGTATTACACGCAGAACCGCTATGACTAGAGGTATTTCATCAAGTCTTCACGACTACTCTCTTTTATGGAATTTATACAATATATTTGGGATATTCATTATTAGATTATTCTAACATAAGGAAGTTGAATTCTGATGCCAATTTCTTCTTCAACTGTACAAAAATGTCATCCACAATTTCTTGTTCAAACAGTTCCTTGAAAACTCCTTCAGACGTTGCTTTAATGTGCATACTATAGCTATGAGCATCTGTTTGATGCTTATCCTTATATAGACGAAATAATAATTATGACTTTTTAATTTTGAAATTCTCATTCTTCTTAATTAATTCCTTTATCTCTTCTGATACTGGAGCTTAAGACAGGCAAGTTGAATGAATCCACCTGTTATTCGCTTATTAAGCCCCTAATTCATTTGCAAAAATAAGTTATATATCAATAATCATTTACATAACAAATCAAAATCAATGATGAAAATTAGCAGCTAATTAAATAACCTTATTTCCATATCACAATCATATCATTTGTCCAAAAATTTAGCAGCTTTTTTGTTGCCTTCTTTGTACTTGGTTAGCACATCTCAAAAACCTATAAGCAAATATACAAGTGATAAAAGTTATGATTAATATATGTATAAAACTTTCTGTTTATACATATATGTATATGTATATGTATGTATAAAACTTGTTTCACCATACTTATCATAACCATATGCTTGTATTTAACAAAAATATAAATTTAAGAAGATAATCATATGTTCAAAATAAATATTCAACAAAATATTTCTTTTTAATAATAATAAATAATGATGAATACCAACAAGTGGTTGGATAAGATCGTAAGCGGCCTAATCTAGGTAAAAAAGAGAACATAAGTTCAAACCCCAGGGGGCCACAAATAACAAGCGGGCCACAAATAACAAGCGTTCTATGTCTGGTTCATATAAAAAAAAGTGTTCACAATCTTGTAAGAAATCTTTTCTTTCAATCCTTGAAAATTTACTCTAGCAAAATATATAAATAAATTCTATGAAACGTTAAAAATCAAACTTCCAACGTCCTCTCAATTGGCATTATATAAATATATATAAAAATACTTATGGATCAATGAAAGAAATCAAATTAGGATTTCAGTTAGAATGAGCACTTGTTAACGTCTATTGTAGCTTGAATGATTCACATGACATCTAATATGGTTGTACTCGAATTGATACATGATTCATATATACTTGTAATTAATAATGAATAACTAGAAACGTTTTTTACACATTGCATAGACTCTAATTATTTTTTTTTTTTCTGGAATAGTGTAGATAGTTATAAATCCTTTATTTTTATTGATTATTGATATGAATGTGTATATCATCAACATATCTATGAAGTTGCAAATAAAAGGGATCAAGAAAATAGTATAGATTGCCAAGGCTGAGTACAATGAATTTGTAACACCCTAAATTTTATTCACCAAATATATTATAATTATTGAAAATAGTCAATGAAATAAAATGGTGAATCTTGGAGAATATAATTATGTTTTCGATGAAATCGCCTGTGAGGTAGTGAACTTGTTATGTGATTTTGTATGACCAAATGATGAGAAAACATTATGAAATTTTACAGAGTGAAAGTAGACATCCTAAGCTTTAATTTGATAGGTCATATAACTCAATTATATGGTTAATAAAGTGGTTAGGAGTAGAAAGGCACGCGTTTACGGAGCCAAAATCGCAAAACCCCGATTTTTCCTAGAGAATACCATAATTTTGGTCAGGGCTGTTAGGGGCCTTAGAGTTGGATTTTCAATGATTTGATGGTTCCATTGAGTTCATGAACGAAAATTAGATGGGGTTACAGTTGGTCACTTTTTCGGAAAAGGCTGAAAAAGTATAATTACGAAAACGTCCCTGAAACCCTTAAAATGGGGTTGCCAAGGATAATTTTGTCTTTTGGTAGTGAATTTGGTAATTCCAAGTTCAGAAATAGATTCCTTGGGTGAAACTATGTCATAATAGCCCATGTCAAAATTTTGGAAAAAGTACAGTCAGACCGGTTACTGCGGGGCCAGGCCGGGTCCCCAGGGGCATTTTAGTAAATTTTTATGATAGACTCGTATAACCACTAGAAAAACTATGAAAGTGTCTAAACTGGTACATTTGATGTTTTAGGACAAAGTTGAAAGCCCTAGGGCTTGGCACGCGAATCGAAGCACACGGTTCGAGGTGGAAAAGGTCTAAGGTAGGGGACTTACCTTAATTGCATGTAATTAATATCTTTGCTTGTGTAGTGATGTATGTGATTGCTTTACTTGATTGTGTAGAGCATATATGAACAAATGAAGCTCTGTTTCTGTTTATACTGTGGCCATAGTTTGTTGCATGAAACATTGAGTATGCAGAAATGTCATTATGCATGGGGTAATGCATCTAGATAAAGCAAACATGTCATACACATAGCATCTATTATGCATGCATTATGGTATCTGTTTCCTATTGAGATTCTCTCGAATCTCACCCTCCTCTACCAATAAATTAGGCAGGTGAAAACAAGAGGTGTACCGAAAGTAGAAAGGAGAACTACATGAGAGGAATGCAGTGGCCAAACAAAGACAGAAAAATGTCTCCATTTCACTGGGACAGATTTAAATGCCATAGTAGCCTTATGCGGCTATATAAATTGTAAGTATTATGGATGAACCTTTATGGGAAATTTATGTAATCATACACATATTATCAGTATAATTATGTTATTCCTGTATTGTCCATCGAACTGCATATAATTTTCCACGAATACTCTGATAAAGTTGAAATTAAAATAAGGGCATAACATTTTGGTATCAAGGCCGAAAGTAGTTCTGGAGGAGCCGAATGAGGTTCTGGAGGAGCCCAAAGTGGTTCTGGTGGAGTGGCGGTTCTGGCAACAGGATTGTATACTGATAAGGTCCTGATTACATAGTAAAAGGAGATACGCATTGAATAGGGTACTAGAAAAGTAAACTACCCCTTTTATGTGAATTAGCCCCGAAAGATTTGAGAATACCTGAAGGCAGTAAGTGGTGCAATTCCAGACTGATAATGGTCCAAGGATATTGTGAAACTTAAGGAAGCAGGTACGGTTAAGGCCAGGGTACAGACACAATGTTTAGCCAGCAGAAGGCAGCTGGCATGATGTTTGAGACAATGGTAGTCTTAGGGTACTGTGGTCAGGAGCAAATAGAGCCGGTATCTGCATTTTAACACGGGTACATGAATGTTAAGCGTACTCAACCTAGGAAAATGCCATGATGGGTGACCCCCTAGGAAGTTGTTGCACATGTTAAGTCATATTATGGAAAAAGAGTAAGAACATGTTGTACAGTAATTCAGAGGCTGTATGTTGTTACAGGTTTTCCCTGACTACTATAAACACCTATGATATATTGTTTTTGGGGGTACTTATGTACCCAAAACTTTATGAAATGACAGATAGGCCCTTGTGTTTATGTGGAATTTACCTCTTTCTTGTTTCATATAGTGAAACACAAAGATGGTAAGGCTAAGAGGTAAATATGGTGGACTGGGTCAAGAAGCTAGAGCCTGACCCAATATAGTAAATCTTTAGCATGTTAGCAGAATACCAAACATGGATCAAGGATCGAGGATCATAATAATGAGCTGCGAGAGAGGCAGCAGAACACAGACCAGGGGAAGAATATAAATCCAATATTATCCAGGAAAGGCCAATGTAGTAACTTTATCCTTCATACACTATGTGAATGTTTATATACTTTGAATATGCCATCTTTTGCGATATGTATGATACACAATGTCGTCAGGTACACTGATGAATATTGCCTATGGGCAGTGCCTTCGGGTACACTGATGAATAATGCCTACGGGCAGTGCCTTTGGGTACACTGATGAATAGTGCCTACAGGTACACTGATATACCCAGTCGAGGACTGAGGTACGAAATGTGTAGGGCTGGCAATAGTGGTTGGCTCTGAACACATTTCCGACTGAACTGAGTTTTGTCTTAGTATAATATTGCATTATATGGTGCAAGGCATATACATTATCACATTCTCTATGAACGATTGTGTGTTACTATGACGGTCAAGTGGAATTCAACTGAAGCACGGAACGAGTAGGGGTTGTTACAACAGTTGTTGGCTCTGAACGTTTCTAACTAAACTGTACTGAACACACTAAAATCTAAGCAAATGTGGGATTTGGCTTTCAGAGGTTAAGTTTTTGTGTCATGTAGTCTTACAGCAAGGAGTCTTGGTAGATCCTTGCAGGGTGGAAGAAGTATTAAACTGAAAAAGACTAGAGACTGTTTCTAAAATATGCAATTTTTTGGGTCTTACTGAACATTACTGAAAATTTATACTGAATTTTTTCAGAATAGTTTTAAAAACTCAACATTATCTGTGGAAAAATGATCTGAGATTGCCTGAAACATATATGAGTCAGCTTATCTCTACCCTGATAATTAATTCTTGGATAAAGCTGATTAACAGCTAATAGGGTTCTTGTTTTGTCCTTCCGTGTCAATGAACTTTCTCTTGATTACAAACTAGCATCTCTTGATTATACACTACCTTCCCACTTTGGAAGCCTTCCCTAGCTAGTTTCAGTCCTTGAAAGTACTTGAACCAATTATGGTGGCCAGTGAAGCTTCCTCAGATGAAACTTGCTTCTTTGGAAACTCTTCAAATCAAATCCGTTGAAAATTATGATTCAATGGACGAGTGGATCTCCCAGAGTTTCCCATCCTTGAAACATCTATTCCTCCAACAAATCATCAATCGTTCAGCCCTAGAAGACTTTAAATTACGAAGCTCAGGTTTGGAGGATTTAGCAATTCTTGATTTCTATTGCTTCAAACCTGTGAGGATTACTACTTAGAATCTACGCAGCCGAATATAAGACTAAGTTTGTGCTTGAGACTTCTTCACCTTATGTACAGAGCCTCACTTGGGTGGGGTAACAGTCTTGGTTATCAGCGTTGTTCCTAAAGAATTGATCGTGGGGGAATCAAATTCGACTGTGCTCAAACAATTATTTAAAGCTATACGTTTGGCAAGAGAACTGCTTATAGAAACGGAAGTGCTAGAACATTGGGTGGGAGTACAGACTACACCGATATATGGGAATCATCGAGGTCAGTTCATAAGTGATGTAAGTATTGTCCTTAAAGTTATATACATTATAAACACTATGCAGTGGGGAGAATGAAAGAATGGGATGAGAATACAATGCAGTGAAGAGAATAACACCACCTCAAAAACCATGTTTCACACTAAAAATGCCCTATGATATATATATATACAACCCAATCCATTCACAAAAGTAAAATGAAATCAGAATGAGAAACAAGATACCTATAATGATTCTGGGAAATTATTGTTTCATAGACAATACATAAACCTAATTATTAAGTGCTCTTGAGACCCATAACTATTAATTAAGTGCTCTTGAGTCCCATAACTATTAATTAAGTGCGCTTGACGGCAAATAACTGTCCCATAGCAACTTGCGACTCCAATATCTGACTTCAAGTAGAAAAGGCAAAAATAATAAAGAATATCATCTTAAGAGGGTAAGCCTCGGAGTAAGTGACCTGGAGGTCATATATCAAATCTTGAAAATAGTCTCTCAACTTGTAGGGGTAACGCTGAGTGCATTTATTCCTTCCCAAACTTCACCAAGTGGGAGCCTTGCACACCAAGTAGCTGTTTTTAATTTTGACATATGTTAAATAAATAATAGAAAAAAATATCTAAATGATTCTATTAGGGCTAATTGTAGACTTATGTCATGTCTCGTGCCTTGGTGCTGGTGTCATTTGGAGATTTTGGCTGTGAGATGATGATTTATTTGTGCTAATAGATAGAGAGGGAAAGAGTGATTGTAAATTACCCTTTTGACCATATGCACAAGAACATTCCCAATGATATTTGCGTTAGCTTCAAATCTGTTCTTAGAATTTGGAGGGACCCTGGGAATGAGAAAAGTGAGGATACCTCCAGGAACAAGTTCTAAGGCTCTTGAATTCAAGAAGCTTTCAATGTCTCTTTCAAATTGTGCAGAATATGCCTATACAACTTTCTTGTCTTCACTTGTACAGTAAAATTTGCCTTTATTGTAAGGAGGAGAGTTCTTGTCAACTCTCTCTTAGGAACCTTTGAGGGCCAATGAAAAGCATAAGATTCTGGAAACAATCTGCCATGAAAGGAACCAGGCACAGCTGCTTCATAGTATTGCTTCTTCTTAGGAACAGAGTTTAAAAAGATGTTGAAATCATTTCCAGTATGATCATTGAAGAACACTTGAAATTCAAGTGAATGTAAGCCATGATGTCCTTGATGAGATTCAAGTTTGAGGTTCACTAAGTCTATAATGTTTTGGACAGTGAATAATGTGTTGGATCCCACTGAACACCCTAAATCTGCTTTACGAAAAGCATTATTAGAGGAATTCTGCAGAAGTGTTTGCAGATCAAGTTTCTCAATAACGGTTTCTTTGATGATATTTTTGGTTATATTTGCTCTGATTGCTGCAAAACAAGGATTAACTTCAGCTTATAATTAATTATTTAGATATAAGAATAACACACACAAAAGTTATGTATGATCCTTGAAAACACTATGAACCAGTCTATCATTGGAAATGCTTCATGAGAATTAGTGTCTTTTTTGCTTGCCATCTATGAGTATTTTTTGCTGATTTTTCTTGAAAGACACGTACATATGGATAGCACATTATCCACATTATTCTTACTATTTACTCAAAAAAAGGGTTCTGGGAGAAAATCTATGTTATGATGCGGTGAAACAACCAAGATTTTGAAAATCAGACTATTAAACCAATTAAGTACATTGGTTCATAGCTCAATAGTCATAATGGAATCGAACCGTAGTATATACTAAATAAAAGTTGTGCTTAATGATAAATAATTGAGACATGGGCAAGGAAATTATAAAGGAGAGAAGCTGTAGGATTGTGTGAATTTCTTCTGCAACTGTATAAATATGTGATCCACAACCTCGTCCTCAAAGTGTTTACTCCAAAAGCTTTTCCCACACAGCTCTTTGTCTCATGCTACTAATTACGTCAGCTGATATTGCTGATTCTAAATTCTTAGAATATATCGTTACTATTTGTTTGAGTTAGCATTTAAGAAGCACGTGTTAGATCCCAAGTTTTGATGATAACAATAATTCAATTATGTATAAAACATGTTTTTAGAAGGTTAAGAAAAGATTCCAAGTTACCAAATGCATATTTGAAGTTTGCTGATATCTGCTGTGAAATTGCACTTGAGTGCTCGAGCATGAATTCTGCACTCGAGCACAAATCACTTCTGTACTCGAGCAGGTATGAGAGAAAGCCAGGAAGTGAGTACCCGAGAGGCATTCTCCCTTTGTAATCAATGGATCACTCGAAGCACAAAGTTCGCACTCGAGCAGAGAAGTCATCCTCACTCGAGCACGTATGCGAGTGAGGGCATGCGAGTGCTTGGCCGAGAGCAAGTTAAGGCATGGTTCCTATATTCACTCGAGCAAGGCAAGCGAGTGCTTGGCCGAGAGCAAGTTAAGGCATGCTTCCATCATTCACTCGAGAAAGGCACTGCGAGTACTTGGCCGAGAGTCTTGAAGTTCAGAAAAGTACAAGTGTGCTCGAGCACACCCATCCATGCTTGGAGTGACACGTCCATACTTGCGAGTAATATTTCCACCCCTCTCCAGATCAGTTGCGAGTGCTTATTCAAGAGAGCATATTCCTTGAGAATATGCTTCTCACTCGAGCAGAGGTAAGTGTGCTCGAGTGAGGGCCAATTTCACCTGCGAGTGAAATTTCTATCCCTCTGGATTTCTGGTGCGAGTGATGGTTTAGAGAGCATATTCCTTGAGAATATGCTTCTCACTCGAGCAGAGGTAAGTGTGCTCGAGTGAGGGTCCAGATCACTCGCGAGTGCAAATTCTCACTCTTGTCAAAATGGTATGCGAGTGATGACCCGAGAAGACACTCCCAGTGTAAAAGGCAAAGATCACTCGAGCAGAGATTTTGTGCTCGAGTGAGACCTCTCTTCACTCGCGAGTGAAGATATTTTCTCTCTGATTTTCCATGCAAGCACAACCCGATAACAGAGGTATATGAAGGAAAATAGGAGATCACTCGAGGTGAGACTTCCATGCTCGAGTGATGCCCTGTTTGACCACAGAAAGTGCTAAGTATCACAACGTTCATTACGAATATAGTTTATTGTTATTAATTCATATCATCATTACTTTTTATCTTTGTTTAACATTGTTTTGAATGTTTTTAAGAGGATGATACAGGAATATGAACGTTTGAATTGAGCCACATGAGAAAAGTGATACAACGGCAGACAAGATGATTATAAACACGCTGGCACCTACCGCACTCAGTTTATTCCATTTCAACATGCACGTGCCTGCCAATATTTTCAAAAGACCCGCTCCTCCAACATTGAGTGTTCAAACGGGCAAAAACTGAGGAGGCTCTATATATACAGAAATTCAAGGAGAATGAATATAACCAAGAATCACATACGCAGAGAACAACGTAGCACAAGAATTCACAAGCTCATATCAATTCTCTATTATTCATCTGATTTCTCTGTATACACTTTTGATCTTCAGTGTTTATTCATTTACTCTGTAAGAGAGTCTTCATTCAAACCAAAAACTCTATGTTTGTGTAATCTCAAGGTATTGGGATCTTGAGAGGGTAGTTATTCCTTACGAGAGAAGCAGTTGAGAGAATTCCTTGTAGCATCTTTCACTCATAAGTCTTATAAGATACAAGCAGGAGAGAACGTTGTTGTTCATGAGACTTACAGTGGTGTAAGCAGAAGAAAACGTTGCTGCTCATAAGTCTTGTATACATAAGCAAGTGAGAAGAGTCATAGGTTGTTTCTCTGCACATAAGACTTGTCGTAAGGGGGAGAGAAGTTTCTTGTTGAAAGAATATTTCTGCTTATAGTCCGTTGAAGGACGATTGTTGTCTAGTGGCATTCTAAGAGCCCTTTGAATCTTGGAGATATTGTGAAAAGCTCAGTAGGTCTTGATCTCTGAGGACTGGACGTAGGCTTTGTTGTTTAGCCGAACCAGTATAATTCTCTGTGTTCAAATCTTCTCTACTCTACTCTTTCTACTATATTTACATATCACCACCTCAAACGAAAATTTTATAACATTACCCAATTCACCCCCTCTTGGGTGAAGCTTGCCTCTTTCAATTGGTATCAGAGCCTTGTCTTCTCCGAAGAGCCTAACAGCTTGAGAAGGATCCTATCAATGGCAACAATGGGTGAAAATATCCTTCCGGACGGTGCTTCAATCACTAGACCTCCTGGTTTTGCTGGAGAACATTTTTCGTTCTGGAAAGCCAAATTCAGAGTGTTCGTTATGGCCAACGAGTATGGATTATGGAATGTTATACAAGATGGTGACTATGTTCCAATGAAGAAAATCGAAGACAGAGCTGTCAAAAAGAATCCAGACGAGTTTGACGAAAATGACAAGAGGTTAGTAACATTTAACAGCAAAGCCATTTTAATGATACAGAGTGCTCTTAGTCAAAAAGAATATTTTCGTATATGTACTCTACCCACTGCCAAAGATATGTGGGATGCTCTTGAAATTGCTCATGAAGGTACATCTGGAATCAAAGAAAATAGGATCAATACTTTAATAACAGAGTATGATTTATTTCGTATGAAATCTGGAGAGAGTATATCAGAATTTGAACTAAGGTATACTCATCTTGTTAATCAATTATCTGCTCTTGGAAAGTCGTTTGATCAAAATTCCCAGGTAAGAAAGATTCTTAATATTCTTACGAAAGAATGGGAAGCAAAAGTGACAGCCATCGAAGAAGCCAAAGGAGAGTCTATGAGATCTGTAGCTGCTCTCTTTGGTAGTCTTTCTGAATATGAAGGTAAGTTGAGATTCAAAAAGGAACTTGAAGAAGTCGATGATAGAAAGAAAAAGGGAGTTGCATTTAAAGCTATCAAAGAAGAAGAAGAAACTTCCGAGAATGAAGATATTCCTAGTGATGATGAAATGGGAATGATCGTGAGAAAGTTCAAGAAATTCTACCGAAGAGGACAAAGGAATTTCAAGAATTATCAAGATGGACCAAGCAAGAAAGAAAACAAAGAACACCAAATAGTATGCTATGAATGCGGAAAACCAGGACACATCAAATCTGAATGCTTCAGGAACAAAGACAAAAAGAAGCAGAAAAAGAAAGCATATATATCATCTATTTGGGGTGATAGTTCGTCAGACGAAGAAAATAACAACGACGAAGTAGCCAATCTATGCTTGGTAGCTAAGGAAGAAGAATCAGACTCTGAGGTAAGTGACTCTGAACCATCCTATAATGAATTATTATCTGAATATAATGCATTGCATACAGAGTTTATTAAAGTTGCTAAAGAAATGGTTAGTTATAAGAAGAGAGTAAAAGAATTAGAAAGTAATGTCATGTCATCACATGAAATATGTAAAGAGAAAGATAAGAAAATAGAAGACTTAACAAAGATTGTTAAAAAATTTACTAAAGGAAGTGAAACTCTCAAGGTTATCTTAAGTTCTCAGAAAGTTTCTTTTGATAAATCTGGAATTGGATATAATGCTGTGCATGATAAGAATAAGAAGAGTAGTAGAGACTATCTTAAATACTTTAGGAATTCTGTGCATACATCAAATCCATTTGTGTCATGCAATTTTTGTAATAGGAAAGGACATTATACTTCATCATGTTATTTCAAAAATGGAAAGATTGTTGGAACATATAAATGGGTTCCGAAAGGGATACATATTCCAAATACTAACCACAAAGGACCCAAGAAAGTGTGGGTACCTAAAACTTGATCATCTTACTCTAGGTATGTCTCAAGGCATCTCGAGCAAACAAATGGTATATCGATAGTGGATGTTCGAGACACATGACTGGTGACAAAAATAAGTTCACCATGTTTGAACCTAGAGAAGGAGGAAAGGTGACTTTTGGAGGTAATCAATCCGGACGTATTGCTGGAATTGGTGAAGTTGGAAGAACAGATGGCTTTCAAATCAACGGAGTATATTATGTTGAAGGATTATGCCACAATCTCTTAAGCGTGAGCCAAAGCACTGACAAAGATAACTGGGTGATCTTCGACTCGAAAGAATGCTTGATAGTCAGTAAGAAAGATCTACCTCTAAACAAAGAAACTATCAAAGCAAAAATCCGAGCTCAAAGGGACGGTAATTGTTATACAATTGACTTTAATTCAAATTCTTCTGAAAATTGTTTTCTGAGTCGATCAGAGGAAAGTTGGTTATGGCATAAGCGTTTGGCTCATGTCAATATGAATCAACTTGACAAATTGATCAGAAAAGATTTAGTTGTTGGCCTTCCTAAGCTAAAATTCAAAGATAACATGATTTGTGAAGCATGTCAAAAAGGCAAACAAACTAAATCTTCTTTTAAAACAAAATATGAAATTTCTACTTCAAAACCTTTACAATTACTTCATATGGATTTGGTAGGACCTGCAAGAGTAAAAAGTTTTGGAGGAAATTTATATACGTTAGTAATTGTAGATGATTTTACTAGATTTGCTTGGACTATATTCATTGCCTCAAAAGATGAAACTTTTGCTGAATTTATTATGTTTGCCAAAAAGGTTCAAAATGAGAAAGGTATTTCTATTGTCTCTATTAGAACAGATCATGGAGGAGAATTTGATAATCAATTATTTGAAGATTACTGCAACAACGAGGGAATAGATCACAACTTCTCTGCTCCTAGAACACCTCAACAAAATGGAGTAGTTGAAAGGAAGAACAGAGTACTTACAGAAATGGCAAGAGCTTTACTTAATGAAAAGGAAATGTCACAAGTGTTCTGGGCTGATGCAATGAGTACTGCATGCTATATTTCAAACAGAGCATATATTCGTAAATCTCTTGGAAAGACACCATATGAACTCTACAAAGGAAGAAAGCCAAATATTGCTCATCTTCATATCTTCGGGTGTAAGTGTTTCATTCACAACAATGGTAAGGAAAATCTAGGTAAATTTGATTCTAAGTCTGATGAAGGTATCTTTCTAGGATATTCAAATAGAAGTAAAGCTTATAGAGTTTTCAATAAAAGAACATGTACTATTGAAGAATCTATTCATGTTGTGTTTGATGAAATTGAATCTCAGACAAAAATCAATGATGAAGAAGAAATGGATTCAATCAAGAAAAATAAATCTATTTCAAAGCAGGATATTTTTGAAACAAATGATCTTCAAAATTTGGAAGATGTTGATGATCTTGATCAACCTAAAGCATGGAGACATGTGAAGGATCATCCAATTGATCAAGTTATAGGAGATATTCATGAAGGTGTCAAAACCAGAAATAGAATCCTCAATGAGGTAACATTTTCTGCTTTTATTTCTGAAATTGAACCTTCTAATATAGAAGAAGCTTTATCTGATAATGATTGGGTGATTGCTATGCAAGAAGAATTAAATCAATTTCAAAGAAATCAAGTTTGGGATTTGGTTCCTCGACCTAAAGATCATACGGTTATAGGGACCAAATGGGTTTTCAAAAACAAACTTGATGAATCAGCAATCATTGTGAGAAATAAAGCAAGATTGGTTGCCAAAGGCTATAATCAAGAAGAAGGTATTGATTATGAGGAAACATATGCTCCAGTGGCAAGATTGGAAGCAATACGAGTACTCTTAGCCTTTGCTTGCATCAAAAGTTTTAAACTTTATCAAATGGATGTAAAAAGTGCTTTTCTAAATGGTTATATTATGGAGGAAGTATACGTCGAACAACCTCCTGGTTTTGAAGATGAAACAAAACCCGATTATGTCTTCAAACTTAAGAAAGCCTTATATGGTTTGAAACAAGCTCCCAGAGCTTGGTATGAAAGACTAAGCAAATTTCTTCTTGATCAAGGTTTTGTCAGAGGAAAAGTTGATACAACTTTATTCATCAAACATAACAAGAATGATATTCTAATAGTTCAAATTTATGTTGATGATATTATCTTTGGTGCTACTAACGAATCTATGTGTCAAGATTTCTCTAAGATTATGCAGGGAGAATTTGAAATGTCCATGATGGGAGAATTGAACTTCTTTCTTGGACTTCAGATCAAACAAAAGAAGAATGGCATATTTATTTCTCAGACAAAGTATTTGAAAGAATTGTTAAAGAAATATGGTCTAGATAATGCTAACGGAGCCGATACTCCAATGAGTTCTACAACATTGCTGGATGCTGATGTAAAGGGACCTAGCTTCAACATCACGAAGTATAGAGGAATGATTGGTTCATTACTCTATCTTACAGCAAGCAGGCCAGATATTCAGTTCAGTGTAGGTATGTGTGCAAGGTATCAATCCAATCCTAAAGTATCTCATGCAGAGACAGTAAAAAGAATTTTCAAGTATCTGGGAGATACTTCAGAGCTTGGACTTTGGTATCCAAAGAGAGGGAACGAGTACTTGATGGCATATTCAGATTCAGATCATGGAGGATATAAAACTGACCGAAAGAGTACCAGTGGACAATGTCAATTTCTCGGAGGTTCTCTAGTGTCATGGTTCAGCAAGAAGCAGAACACAGTTTCATTATCTTCGACTGAAGCTGAATATATAGCTGTGGCAAGTTGCTGTTCACAAGTGCTATGGTTAAAACAACAACTTCAAGATTTAGGAATTTATTTAAAAGAAATCCCAATCTATTGTGATAATACTAGCACGATAAGCTTGGCAAAGAATCCTGTACAACATTCAAGAACCAAGCACATAGACATTCGACATCATTTCATTCGAGATCATGTTCAAAAGAAAGATGTCAAAGTGGAATTCATACCAACTCATCTTCAACTTACGGATATTTTCACGAAACCGATTGCAAAAGAGCAATTTCTCTATATTCGAAGAGAATTGGGAATGGTTAATCCCAATGAATTGTAAGTTTTATTGTTAAAATGTCTAATTAAGTGTTTGTTTTGATGATAATCATACTAACTTTGGCATCGGAGTGGCCAAAATGTGTTTTTGCAGGACTCTCACTCGAAGCACTGGAGGCACTGCTCGAGTGAGGAGCTGTGTCACTCGAGCACAAGAAGCTCTGCTCGAGCACATCACTATTCATGATGCTCTGTTCTCTGATAATAAGAACAGAGGTTAACAGAGGAGTTGAGAACACCAAAGGAATATAACATAAACAACAGTGAGAATTGAGCTCACTCGCGAGTGAGGAATTCTCACTCGAGCATGGTATGAACATGCTTGAGGTGAGGAATGCCTGCTCGAGTGAGGAAGAAGAATCTCTGTGCAAAAGCCTTCCTAATCATGGTTACTCAAATGATCTTGGAGGATTTGAGTACAAAGATGCAAAATATGCCAGGAATCAACAATCCAGGTACATTTACTTGTTTCTTTATTTTTCCAGAGCATCACTCGAGAATCTCTGTGCAAAAGCCTTCCTAATCATGGTTACTCAAATGATCTTGGAGGATTTGAGTACAAAGATGCAAAATATGCCAGGAATCAACAATCCAGGTACATTTACTTGTTTCTTTATTTTTCCAGAGCATCACTCGAGCACAGATAGAACACTCTCGAGCACAGTATGAACATCACTCGAGCACTAGGGTTCATGCTCGAGCACTGTCACTTATATCAGTTACTGGGGAGCTCAGAACGTCGCACTTCCTCCTCTCACTCGAAGTGCTCTCTCACTCGAAAGACACAACTCTTCATCTTCAACCGTTTTCTCATCATTCAATCACGTCCTCCTGATTCAAATCGACGTTACAACCTCTCAATCTTCTATAAGAGGTGATTCTTGTCTTCTGCATTATTCACTTGTGCCCTAATCTCTCTTGTATTTTTTTTTCTCTTCTTTCAAAAACAAGAAGTTCTTGTTTCTCTTCCACTTTTCAATGGCAAGAACAAAGTTACCCTCTATTCCTCAAAAGTCTCATTCTCCTTCTTCCACTCACTCTGCTGCCAGTGAGTCAGGAACCCCTGAACTTACTCCTCCATCTCCCAAAAACTCTCCCTCACCTTCACCTCCTCCTAAGCCCAAAACCAAGAAGAGGACTCTGAAAACACATCCAAAGCCTAAAGTACCAAAGAAAGACCAACCTCCTCAAAAGAAACCAAAGGGTGTGGTCTTCAAGGAACCCTTAATCAAGGAACCTATAATCACCCGGTCTCAATCCAAAGAGGTACAAGGGAAGGGAAAGAAGAAGGATTCAGAGCAACCCCAATCATCCTCTTCTTCTGGAGATACCTTCAGTAAACAACTCAGGGAAGCAATAGAAAAATCCAAATTGGACAAGGTAGTTGGGAAAATCACATCTCAGGCCGGTGTTTCAAGTTCACACCAAGTCAAGCATCCAAGTGCTTCTGCTTCAGGAGCACCTTCTGCCTCTCAAGCACCAGTGGATGACCAACTTACTAGTCCTCCTGAGGGATTCAATGTGACAGAGCTTAAGGCCGTATCACAGAAGGTATATGATGATGAATTCAAACATAGACATTTTTGTCCAGTAGTATATGTTGATTTGGATTATCTAAAAAAGAATTGTCATTTGGACTTATACCCTTACCTTCAGTACTATGCTCCCTGGCTAAATATTCATATGCCATATTCCCCCACTGTTGTAAAGACATTTTATTCCAACATGAAAACTCATAATATCATGTCTAGATCCGGTGATTTGATTGAAGAAGCTGTATCCACAACCATTAGAGGGAAATTCATTATGATTTCTGCCAAAATCATTAATGATTTGCTTGGTTATGTTGCACCACCTACTGATCCACCTTTATTCTCTGCCAATGAAGCTTTTAACATTTTGAGACCAAAAGACCCAATTGGCCCCCTCACTTTCAAACCTATTGACATGCCTGATAATCACAGAATCCTCCATTACATTTATTCCCGGAGCATAGTAAATAAATCCAAAAACTTTACCCACTTTGCTCAAAAGGATTATTATCTCTTGGCTTCATTGGTTGCTGGGCAACAGAGGAATGTAGGGGAGATCATTTTTAGTGAGATGAGAAGGTTTCGATTTTCTTCAACAAGATCCACAACCATACCTTACCCTCAACTTGTTTCCTTCATATTGATGAAAAACAAGATCTGGTATCTGGAAGGGAAAGAAAGGGTGCTCATCTCAAGGTTTGGAAAGACTCAACTATCTCACATGGGAATCAATCTTCAGGTGAGTCGAACCAAAGCCACATCAAAGAGGGAAGCCACTCCATCTAGAGGAGATGAGGCACAATCATCTGCACAAGGTCCTATTCCTCCTCCTTCATTTCTCAATGCCTCACTGTCTAATCATTTGTCTGAGGTAATTAATCAAGCTGTATCAAATTTGAAGAAGGAACTAGTGACTGAGTATGAGAAGCTTGTGGAGAAAATGGAAACACAAGTTGTTAAATTGGTAGATCAGGCCAACCTTAACTTTGAACTGATGTTCAAAACACAAGATGAGATGTCACAGAGGATCACTAATATGGAAACCTTCTTGCATTCACATTTTCCCTCCTCATCTTCCGGAGTGCCTCCAGAGACCACTCATACCTCACCCCCTCATTCAGAGACACATGTACTTTTCACTGATCCTGAGTCTAATGTCGATGTTACCTTTGTCCCACAACCACCATCTCCTCCTGACCAGCCCATTGACCCTCTCTCTGCCATGATATCTTTTGTTCCACCTCCAGAACCCCCTTCTGATGTTGACAAAACGGGGGAGAAGGATGTGTGATGTTTTCTGAGCTTCTGTAGGGTGTATATGGGTGTTTGGGTAGTTCTTTGTATTGGGTAGGATTTGATATGTAGATCATTTTACTATTTTGAAGTTATATTCTGAAATTATCTTGTTGTTCAAGTTTGTTGCAATTAATGACATGGTTCAAGTTTTTAGATTCTTGTTAAGTTATATCTCATACTATACTTATCTTGGCTGTTAAGTGTCCAAAGAAAACATTGCAGGAAAACTTGAATTTAGAACTTAAACTTGATATGCATTTTGGAAACTTTGAATGAATTTCAAATCTTTTCAATTTTATACAATTTCTTTTAAACCTTCATCACAAAGAGTTTTGTCATCATCAAAAAGGGGGAGAATGTTAGATCCCAAGTTTTGATGATAACAATAATTCAATTATGTATAAAACATGTTTTTAGAAGGTTAAGAAAAGATTCCAAGTTACCAAATGCATATTTGAAGTTTGCTGATATCTGCTGTGAAATTGCACTTGAGTGCTCGAGCATGAATTCTGCACTCGAGCACAAATCACTTCTGTACTCGAGCAGGTATGAGAGAAAGCCAGGAAGTGAGTACCCGAGAGGCATTCTCCCTTTGTAATCAATGGATCACTCGAAGCACAAAGTTCGCACTCGAGCAGAGAAGTCATCCTCACTCGAGCACGTATGCGAGTGAGGGCATGTGAGTGCTTGGCCGAGAGCAAGTTAAGGCATGCTTCCTATATTCACTCGAGCAAGGCATGTGAGTGCTTGGCCGAGAGCAAGTTAAGGCATGCTTCCATCATTCACTCGAGAAAGGCACTGCGAGTACTTGGCCGAGAGTCTTGAAGTTCAGAAAAGTACAAGTGTGCTCGAGCACACCCATCCATGCTTGGAGTGACACGTCCATACTTGCGAGTAATATTTCCACCCCTCTCCAGATCAGTTGCGAGTGCTTATTCAAGAGAGCATATTCCTTGAGAATATGCTTCTCACTCGAGCAGAGGTAAGTGTGCTCGAGTGAGGGCCAATTTCACCTGCGAGTGAAATTTCTATCCCTCTGGATTTCTGGTGCGAGTGATGGTTTAGAGAGCATATTCCTTGAGAATATGCTTCTCACTCGAGCAGAGGTAAGTGTGCTCGAGTGAGGGTCCAGATCACTCGCGAGTGCAAATTCTCACTCTTGTCAAAATGGTATGCGAGTGATGACCCGAGAAGACACTCCCAGTGTAAAAGGCAAAGATCACTCGAGCAGAGATTTTATGCTCGAGTGAGACCTCTCTTCACTCGCGAGTGAAGATATTTTCTCTCTGATTTTCCATGCAAGCACAACCCGATAACAGAGGTATATGAAGGAAAATAGGAGATCACTCGAGGTGAGACTTCCATGCTCGAGTGATGCCCTGTTTGACCACAGAAAGTGCTAAGTATCACAACGTTCATTACGAATATAGTTTATTGTTATTAATTCATATCATCATTACTTTTTATCTTTGTTTAACATTGTTTTGAATGTTTTTAAGAGGATGATACAGGAATATGAACGTTTGAATTGAGCCACATGAGAAAAGTGATACAACGGCAGACAAGATGATTATAAACACGCTGGCACCTACCGCACTCAGTTTATTCCATTTCAACATGCACGTGCCTGCCAATATTTTCAAAAGACCCGCTCCTCCAACATTGAGTGTTCAAACGGGCAAAAACTGAGGAGGCTCTATATATACAGAAATTCAAGGAGAATGAATATAACCAAGAATCACATACGCAGAGAACAACGTAGCACAAGAATTCACAAGCTCATATCAATTCTCTGTTATTCATCTGATTTCTCTGTATACACTTTTGATCTTCAGTGTTTATTCATTTACTCTGTAAGAGAGTCTTCATTCAAACCAAAAACTCTATGTTTGTGTAATCTCAAGGTATTGGGATCTTGAGAGGGTAGTTATTCCTTACGAGAGAAGCAGTTGAGAGAATTCCTTGTAGCATCTTTCACTCATAAGTCTTATAAGATACAAGCAGGAGAGAACGTTGTTGTTCATGAGACTTACAGTGGTGTAAGCAGAAGAAAACGTTGCTGCTCATAAGTCTTGTATACATAAGCAAGTGAGAAGAGTCATAGGTTGTTTCTCTGCACATAAGACTTGTCGTAAGGGGGAGAGAAGTTTCTTGTTGAAAGAATATTTCTGCTTATAGTCCGTTGAAGGACGATTGTTGTCTAGTGGCATTCTAAGAGCCCTTTGAATCTTGGAGATATTGTGCAAAGCTCAGTAGGTCTTGATCTCTGAGGACTGGACGTAGGCTTTGTTGTTTAGCCGAACCAGTATAATTCTCTGTGTTCAAATCTTCTCTACTCTACTCTTTCTACTATATTTACATATCACCACCTCAAACGAAAATTTTATAACATCACCCAATTCACCCCCCTCTTGGGTGAAGCTTGCCTCTTTCAGCACGTTCATGCAAGTCGAGACAAAACTCCTCTCATATATTTATCTCATACACCGTAAATCACGTTGGAAAAGCAGCTTCTACTACTAACTCAAACAGGCACGATTATCAATTCCAAAATTCTCATTCTTCTCAATCATTTCTTTTACTCCTTTTCATATTGGCAGGTAAATAGGCAAGTTGAAGGAATATACGACTTCATCGCTAATTATACTCTTCATTTAAAAAGTAACATATTATTAACTTAAAATCTGAAAGTAACTGGGCATTATTCAAATACTCTAATTAATTAGGTAGAGTTATTTGTTTAGGGTCCTTTTGATTGAGTTTTTTTTATGAAAAATTATTTTTTTGAAAAAATAAATGTTGATATATTTTATTATTTAAACCTTTTAAAATAATCTGAATTTGAAAAACAAAAGAAAGACAGATTTTTCATTATTTTGAGGATTTGTTTTGAGTAGCTTTTGAAATGTTCATAAAACAATATAGAGATTAATGGAAATATTATAAAATTTTAAAAATATATAAATAAAAATTAATTTTTTTTATAAATGGTGAACTGGTGATAGAGGAGATTTCATAAAAAGAAGGCCAAACTTGGGTCAAATTACTTACATTTATTAGGTCAAGTTCTTTAATCACAGTTAGCTTATTATTAATGTGTTTGAACACCCATAATAAACACTAGTAAATTTTTGTACCATCGCTTATAATAATGTAAATTAAGATTTGTAAATGTTCATATGAATAATTGTTGTTTTGCTACTATTAGTTATTAAAATTAAGATTTGTAAATTTTTAGATGTAAAATTGTTATTTTGTGATTGTTATTTGTTAAAATTAGGATTTGAAATTTTCATATGAACACTTATTATTTTGCTATGGTTAATTGTTGAAAAGTACATGGCTTTCTCTTTTGCCTTATTCTTTATGGTGAAATCATGTAATTGTAATGATGAAGGATTTTCTTTTTAATTACATTTATTCTTTGTTATACTTTTTTTATGTAGGTGTTTAATTAGAGATTTAATTTGTTGCAGCTGGTTTATAATGGGTCTATTGCCAAGTGTTTAACGATTAAGATGAATATCTGATCTTTTTATTATTCATTATATTTAGTGTCTGATTGTTTTTCATTGTCTTTTTCTACCATAAAAGGAATGGTTGAAAACCACTTAGGAAACACTTATTCCTCCGTTGCCGTCTCGAAACACAATCATGCCCCAATAATAATCAATAAACAAGGAAATAGGATGGTAGGTAAGTTGTATAAAATAGAAGAGGATTTGGGAAGAGAAGAGAGAAGAAGATGATGGTCGAGAGAAGAATAGGGAGGGACTAAGACATACGTCTGAACATTATTCAACACAAAAATAATAGGAAAAATTACACTTAGGTCTCAAAGAAAAAAAATAAATAAAAAAATGGTCTCTAAAGATTGCAAAATAAAAAAAATGGTCCCATTAACAACTCCAGGAGCCTGTATTGACAACTCCATAGTACAATTTTTTCATTTTGCAATCTCCAGGGACCAATTTTTCATTTCTTTTATTCCTTAGGACCTGAGTGTAATTCTCCCAAAATAATAGATATAATCATAACCCTGTTATGCATATATAGGTTTTAGTCTCTACTAACCTACTGTAACTACTTCACATATAACTAACTGCCCGAGGTAGCCTTATAGGATTAGTGATAGGCTGTCTATTCCTATTAACACTTATTAGTGGTGACCTTATTGGATTAGTACGACATCACTATTACCTAACCCAAATCAATTAGAATTAGAATTTAATATTTTATACAACTCACATATCAATACCCCTTGAAGTACCCTTGTCTTCAAGGGTCAGTAATATTAAAAGAAGGGTATTGTTGCTGGAATTGGTACAGCAATACCCAAGTTGCTTCTTCTTCAGGCAGCTGCTTCCATTTAACCAAGACCTCAGCCACAATTCTTCCCTTCCTTCAACCAACCCGTTTGTTTAAGATCTGCTCAAGTTATCTTGATGAAGGAGCGTTTAGGCCAATCTAGTGGGGGATGCCGTGGACACACTGTAGGATCAGGGCACAACTTCAATAATGAAATATGAAAGGTGTCGTGAATCCTAGCCTCTAGAAGTAATTCCAACTTGTATGCGACTGGATCGATTCGTTTCAGAATTCTAAAGGGCCTAAAGTATCCCGGTGCTAATTTTTGATTGCTCCTAGTAGTAGCTAAACTTGCCTATAAGGCTGGAGCTTGAGGAAGGCCCACCAACCTGAAACCCCTCGTAAGTATAATGGGAGTCTACTCTTTGCTTCATTATGTTAACATCTCAATGTAGGTGATGTTTAGCAACTAGCAAGACCTCTTCTCTAGCAATAAATGACATGTCCACTACATCTACAGCAGTTGATCTTAGTAAATAATGAAAACACAGGTGGTTTTTGCCCATATAGCAACTCATGAGGAGTTACCTTAGTAAATGAATGATAAGAGGTGTTATACCACCATTCAGCAAGTGGCAATCAGTGACTCCATTCCTTAGGAAGTTCCCAAGACACGCACCTCATATATGTTTCCAAACATCTATTCAAAACCTCTGATTACCCATCAGTTTACGGTGCTAATAGGATGATGTCAATTTCTGATAAATCTTTAGAACCTTGAGGAATTCCTTCTAGAAATTATTAACAAAAATTGGATCTTGATCGCTTATCACCTCCACAGAAGCTCCATGCAACTTGAACCCCATCTAAAAAGTGTTGCGCCAGAACCAAAGCAGAAAAGGGGGGGGGAGAGGGCTATAAAGTGTGCATGCTTATTTAGTCTATCCATAATCATCCATATATTATCTTTACCATTTGATTTAGTAAACCCTCTATGAAGTCTATCGCAATACTCTCCCATACTTTACTTGGTATGGGTAGAGGCTGTAATGAACCCAGATAAGCAATTGTATCATATTTACATCTAGCACAAACATCACAGTGACGATCGAATAAAGTTCTTGACCTCCCCAAACAGATTTTTCTACCAAAAAAGTGACTTGATTTGCCAATAAGTAGTACTGTAACACCACATTTTTCTTCACCATTATGCCCTGTAATTATTTATGGCATTTATTAGAATAAAATGATGAATTATGATGTGCATGAAATGACAGAAACATTCCAATCGGTGGTTACACACAATTTGGCTAAGTTGGGACACAAAGGAGTAATTATTATCCACTGAAAGGCCTAACATTGTAGCCTAAATTGGAGCATGAAAGAACAGAAATCTTGGCTCAATACTAGTGCTAAAATTCAGCAAAACTAAAAGGAAAAGAAGCAAGATATGATTTATTTCAATAAATCATAAAAATGTAATGACAAAATGGTAATTTGCCAACAAAATAAGAAGAAAATTTTTCCCCTCTCTTCTTAATAATTTTGGCCAAATTAAGAAATGAAAGGGAAAATAAATGTTTGGGGAGGGAAAAATAAGTATATGGAAGCTAATGGTGCCATGTGAGACCTACACATACACTCCAACTTAACATCATTCCGCGGGCCTCGGTATATGTGAAGCACTCCCAAGTAAAACCTGAATGGAATCCTGAATGAGCACCGATAAAATAACTTTAATAAAGTAAGTCATAATGGATAATGATGACTCAACTTTTGTCTTGGGTAAATAAGAAGATGACACTTATCATCAAAGTACACATCATCATGACAAATACTATTCACACTTTTTGGTTGGCACAATTAGAAGATGACATTTATCCCTTCATCATGAGGTATCCTTTTTGTCTTTTGTATTGGCATTCCAAGATGGTGACATGTGGCACAGAAATCAAGGGAATTCACCCCCAATCCAGTCCCCCGATTAACCTTTCCAAACACCGAACTCGGGAGCTAGGGAAAGTCATCAGACCTTTACTTTCCCTGACAAATTGGACAACTAAAAAACCTGAGAAAAGAGGTGGGACCCACTTTATTAAAGTGAGCGACACGTGTCACGAATCACTGGATCATCGGACAAATGACACCACAAGGTTTTAACATGTGGTGAACAATTTCAAGACCCTTTAAGGGCCATTAAATTTCGTCCAAGCTCACAAAAAACAAGGGGGAAATTAGAAATTTCATGAGAAATTGAAAAAGGAAAGAGAAAGTATAAATAGTAACCGTTCTTGTGTTTAATCCATCGAAACACTACTAAATCGACGTTTTCTCCCAAAACACTCTTCACAAACCTCCTTCTACTCATCCTAAGCTTCATTCTATGATTTCAAATTTTCATTTGGAGGTGTTTATTGCCATCTCGCTTACCTGAGTACTGCCGAATTTCCGATCAAGTTGCGAAAACGCGTAGAGGTAAGCGTAGGCTTCATTTTGAACCAACTGGATTGTTGTTTGGATGAGTTTTTTTGAGGGTGTGTCACCATTCATTTTTTGGCCAGAGTTGTTTTTGGAGGTTTAATCATAAATTAATCATATATTTATAATTAGATGATGATTTATGAGGATATTAGACCAAGTTGAGATGCTGTCAGTGTGTGTTATGTGCAAGGTAATCAGATTGCATGACATTTTTAAAATAGACAATAATGTCCAAAAATTATGAAACTTTATAGTTTGAAAGTAGACATGTCAAGATTTATTTTGATAGGTGGTACATAATTTTTGGACTTGTATACTAAAAGATATGGATTTTTGAAGTTATGCCCTGTTTCTGGAATTTAATCCGGAATAGGGGAAGTTCTGTGAATTTCTGGGAAAAATGTGATAATAGTGACCATCCTTGTGTTTTTTCCATCAAAGTACACTTAGAGAACTGTGCATAGGCTTTGGAATAAGTCAAATTGGATTTTTCTAGAATTAATTATAAATTTCTAAAATTGACTAAAAAATTGCCAATTTCTGAAAAACAGTGAAACTGCACTGTGCAGAGTTGTATTGTGTAGAAACTGATGAACTGTGATTAGATAACCAATAGAATGAGTTTAAAAGAGTTTAGACTAGTACATAAATGGGTCTTTATTCTTCTACATTTTGGAATTTTAGGACCAGAGAGTTAGCCCAAGCCGGAACAAAGTTCAAAAGCGATTTGTGAACAAAAAAGGACTTAAGGTAGTAATTCTATCTTTCATACATTATGTAAATGTTTATAAGCTTTGTATATGCCATCTTTCATAATATGTATGATAAACAGTGCCTACGGATACACCGAAACACAGTGCCTACGGGTACACGAATTACGGTATCTACGAGTACACTGATAAATATTGCCTATGGGTACACCGATATGCCTAGTATATGGTCTTGAGTCCAACTAAAGTACAGAATGAGTAGGGGTTGTAACAGTGGTTGGCTCTGAACATTTTTTACCTAATTGAATTATATGTTATTATAATATTGTTGTATGTGGTATTTGGCATATTCATTATCACATTTTCTATGATTGATTATCTGTTATTAATGAGAATCGTTTGAATCTCACCCTTTTTCAAAATTAAAATATTCTAGCAAAAGCTAGCAGCTTGAGGGGCAAACAATAAATACCGGCAACTGAGATGTCCGGGTCAAGAAGATAGAGCTGTTGGTTATCATTAATTTATTTTGGATAGTTTTGGACCAAGTTTGTATATATTTTTCAAACCCTACGGAGAACTCCTATATTGATATCAAGTACTTATTATCAACATTTTTATGCTATTTCTATGTGTCCATCAAACTGTGCACAAATACTCTGAAAAATGTGAAAATAAGATAAGGGTGTGACAAGTAGCATGGATGCCAAAGTGTCCATCTTGAGCACTAGCATGCAACCACTCTAATATCTTGTGATACACTGCTGCACTATTACCCACAACAAAACTTGGTACTTTTCTTCAACAACTCCCCATTCCATGTATACTTTTCAAATACCCCATTATGTTGCTGTAATTGTCCGATTAGCTTCTTAAAATCTGTATCTTCTTCCCAACTGGCCTTAATTTCCTACAAAAGATCTTGTGAACAAGTAGATAAGATTAGCTATATAATCTCTATCTTTAGTTTATGAGAAAAGGCATAAGCAACATTATTATTGTTTCCGTTTTTCTAATGTATTTCATAGTCAAATTAATCCCATCAATTTAGATATCCAATACATCTGGAAAGAGGTCTCTAACTTTTGGTCGAGCAAATATTTTAAACTTTTCTTATAAGTTCATATGATAAATTGTTGCCCCTCCAAATATTGATACCAATGCTCAACTTCTTGTGCCATTGCCAATAATTCCTTCTCTTAAATAGATAAACTATGATGCCTTGGAGTGAATGCTTTGCTGAAAAATGCCAAAGGCTAACCTCCCTACATCAAAACTTCACCAATGCCTAATCCACAAGTGTCTATTTCAACAACAAAGTTCTTAGAGAAATCTGGAATGTGCCAATACTGATGCAGAACTCAAAGTTTTCTTTAGTTTCTTAAAGGAAACAACAACTTCATGAGACCACTTGAAACTATCCTTCTTTAGTGAGTTTGTTAAGGGTCTTGCTAGTTCATCATAACCCTTGATAAACCTCCCATAATAACCTGCCAAGCCAAGGAAGAAGTGAAGTTATTTAACTATAATGGTTTCAGGCCATTCTAAATCAGCCTTAACCTTTTGAAGGTCTATAGATACCTCACCATTATGAATAATATGCCCCAAATATTCCACTTAGGTGGCAGTGAAGGTACATTTACTCTCCCTGTACTATTACAAAAGAGGGCTTTAGTGATGCCCCTCTTAAAGAAGTGCCACAGGTAGTTGTTTTTTTTAAAAAATATTTAGAAGCTGCGCTGCTTACTATTATAAGCGCCATAGCTAGTGTTAATCTTATGCGGCACTTGCTTGTCAGACCCCTTAACATTTCGATATTCGCAGAGTATTAAGCGCATAGTTCTGTAATGCATACAAAAATAGCAAAAATATATTGACATTAGGTACTTATTTACAATATAAGAATTCCCATGTAGGGTTTAAAAAATATATACAGAGTGCCCAAAAAGAAACAAAAGTACAATGCTAAAGATCTAATAGTAGCTCCTGCCTGTACTGGGACCTATTTACCGGTAGCTGCTGCCTTTCCCCTCGAGCCGCTAGCCTCAGCTGTAAGGTTTTCCAGTTTGAAAAAGGATGAGATTCAACCGAATCTCAGCAGCAACAGGCAATCAAACATATAGAATGCAATAATAAATATGTAATGCACTATATCATGTAAGATACTAACTCATGTTGTGCGCATATTGTCCAAGGCCAAATGACATATTTATAACCCCGGCTTAACTTATGTCCATAGTCCAATGACATGTTTAGACCCTGGCTTAACTCATGTCCAAGGTCCAACAACTGTTTGAATCCCTTAGCTTATCCATGTGTACCATCACTGGATTTCCCAATCACATCTAGGTCGTGTGCCCTAGGCATTGTTATGTTATAGAAGATGGCATACAAGTTGCATACAAATTAGTACATAGCATATGAAGGAAAGTGTTACTACCTGAGTCCTTTTCTAGTTCCAATATCTATCTTAACATTTTGTTTTGGCTCGAGCTATTGCAAATTCCTATAAATTAAAGTTACAAGTAATCGATTATTACTTGAACTATTACTACCTTTAAATCAAATTTTGCTGGTTATCTAATGCAATTATAACAGTTTTTGCATACTACAATTCTGCACAGTGCAGTTTCCCTATTTTCATAAATTAGCAGATTTTCAGTCAACTTTGGAAATTCATAAGTAATTCTAGGAAACTCCAAGTGGACTGATTCCAAAGCCTAAACGAAGATCCTTAAATGTACTTTCATGGAAAAATATCCAATTCTGACCACTATAACCATATTGTTCCCAGAAATTCACCAAGCCTGCACTGTTCCATATTTCCTTTCAGAAATAAGGCATAACTTTGAAAATTCATATCTTTTAATGTACTTATCCAAAAATTACAAACTACCTATCAAATTAAAGCTCTATATGTCTACTTTAACCCTATCAAGTTTCATAATTTTTGACCCAGTTTGACTCACAAAATCCATTGCACGACAACACTGCCTCACTAGAGTCAATTCAAACAGCATGCACTTGCAAATTCAATAAATTCCATATTGTATACAAATTTCTGAAAATCATGAACACCTGTATACCCATACAATTTTCCCTTCTAAATCTAATGGAACTATCAAAATTGCAAAATTCTAGCTCCTTCTCCTGGTTCTATGCTTGGACGAAATTAGGGTTCTTAAGAGGGAAAATGTGTTTTCCTGATTTCTCTTGTTTAATAATCACTTCCTTTTCACTTCTAATAACATAATTAACTACTTAAACACTAAATGAACATTATTAGAGGAAATTTTGGTAGCATTTCCTCTAAGGTTTTCATCAACCCAAATTTTCAAAACAACCAAAACCAAGCCAAAACTAACAACAACAACTTATAGCACAAGAGAATGAAGTTTATGAGATTACATCTTGATTTCACCACTTTCTCTCTCTAAAACCACCTCTCTCTCTCTACACTCTTGATTTTCTCTTGCTACATGAATATTTCAAGAAGACATAGATTAGAGAGAGTTGTCATGAATTTCAAGGTAAGAACAAGTGAAAAATCACCTTGAACCTACCTTGTTGCTTCATGAACTTCTTGAGCTCTTCCTTGTGCTCTCTATTTCGTCAAGTTCTCTCTCTCTCTATTGCTCTCTAAATCTGGCTAAATATAGAGGCTTGAAAGAGGTTAAAAGCCTTATAAAATATCTCTTGTCGCCTCCAAAATTTATAATATTTAATTGCCTTTAAGCACATGCCAATTTTGCAAGCTTTATCTCTTTATTGCTTTGTCATAAATGACTTCTCTTTCCTCATGCAAAAGTGACGTAGAAGAGCCTCTAAAATAACTAAATAAGCTTCTTCAATTACTTCATCCATTCTCTTATAATTAATTGCAAGAGAGCCATTTGGTACAAACCCATCTTTTGACTTTTCAAAGTTTCACCTTTTTGCTTAATTTCATTCCTTCAACTATGACATTTGGATTTGATTCATTAATTCCCTTTTCCTCTCGCCCAAAAATGACGACATAAAGCTCCCCAAAATAACCAAGCAAGCTTCTTCGTTTATTTCTTGAAAAGTCACACTTACTAGCCATTTATTACAATTGTTTCCAACCCACACTCTGGCGGGATGCTAAAATCCTAGCCTCATCCCACCTACACGAGCTGGCCCACCAAACTAAGAGTGTATTTGGAACAGCGATGGGAAAAATAGAGTTTCTCAATTTAGCGTTTGGTAATTTTATTTTTGGTAAAAGCTCGATTGTGTAATGTAATTTATGTTTGGAACAGCGATTGTATAAATGACTTTTGTAAAAATAAAACTTGTTTGGATTGACTTAAGCATAAATGACTTTTGTGATAATAGTAAGAGAGAGTGGGTGGAAAAATATTTTAAAGGGTTAAAAACACCAAAAAATGTTTTAAAATAATTTTTGGAACTGAAAAAGTACATTAAGGATAAAATTGCAATCAGTCTGATAACACACTGGGTACAGTTGAAAAAATATTTTAAGGGTTACAAGCATAAAAAAATAGTTGAAATTAATTTTGGTAGCCGAAAAAGTATATTAAGGGTAAAATTGCAATCAGTCTGATATCACACTGGACATAATTAAAAAAATATTTTAATCATTCTCACTCTCCCCAAAAGCTAAATCACCAAAAGCTCCAAAATTAAGCTTATGCCAAAAGCTATTTTTTCAATCTCAAGCTCAATTGTCCACCTTGATCCCCAAACACTCACAATTTTTTTTTAAATTGCCCATTGGGCGTTTGATGCTAAATCCAGCGTTTGGGGGGCTCAAACACCCCCCACAAACACACACTAAGTATTAAATTCTTTTTTCAAAAAATTTTAATATTTATATTACTTGAATGATATAAATAAATATAAAATAAGATTATCTTGCAATTGTAAATGAAAAAGTTTGCAAGTATAGAAAACTAATGCTCATTACTTTTAAAACCCTGTCACAAATATTTAATTTTTCTTTTCCAACTTAAGACCGTGGAGCCATGGCCTTTTTGCTTGTGTATGATGTCACTAATGAGCCATCTTCTAACAATAATTTCATCTTCCTATTATAATTTTTCCTTGTCCAAACAGGTTTTATATAAAAAAAGGGTGGGTTGGCCCACCACAACTCATGGGTTATGCGGGGTGGGTTGATCCAGCTTACATTTTAGGCAGGATCAACATATGGGCCCAACCCTTTTTATAGACTATGTAACAAACAATAGATCTTCTATCTACTATTCGAGTGGGAAAAGTCCATTATCCTTTAACAGTCACTCCTCCCTTGGCATGCTTTCGGGCGTGGTCCTTCTTTGCATCTCCTTGGCCTTTAGTTCCAGAGTTATTGGCTTTCTTCCCAGCATCGTTGCCTATTCTTCTAAAACGGATCTATCTTTGTTATCAAAACTAATATGAAACTTCCTTCATCAATTAGGACAGAAAAAGATTTAAAAGAGACCATAACTTAGTAAAAAGTAAGCGATAATTAATAGTTTATCAAAATTTGTAAGGATCAATGTAAATTTTTATAAATATACTCCATCCACTCTTAAATGTGGAAATTTTATTTTAGTTCTAAATATAATTTATATATGTCGTAGTTGCATCTAGAGATAATTTTAATATAAATGGTTGATGATGATATTTTACGATTCCAATGCAAATGGTTAAGGATAATCAAGAAGGAGAGGGGGAATGAGGAAATCAAAGAAGATGCCTATAATATTTTAAAAAAACATACATGTCATATTAACTAACTCAATTAACTTCATTAATCTAATCAAATTATAAAAATATGTTTTATATTAAAGATCGAAAATAATAAAAAGAAAGATTTGTGACATAGCTAATTTATGTTTCAATGTTTAATATTATTTAGCTATTCGTTGGCAAAAAGAATATATGATTTAGCATACTCAGTTGTCCAAAAAACTAGTATGATTTAGCATACTCGTTTGGTTAGTTAAATAGTCGTAGCTAATTCATGTTTCGATGTTTTATAGTTTTTTAATAATATTATTTGTTATTTTTTAAATTAAAAAATAGTGAAAATTTCTTTATATCAAAATTAACTTTTCCCTTGTTTTGGCTAAAAAATTTAGGGAAAATCATTTATGAGTCTTAAGAAAGGAATATATTATCAGAAAGATTCTTGAATGTTGTAAAATACATTCAACAGATTATAAATACATGTTTTAAGATTGTAACTAAGAATCTTTTTGATAATATCTTCCTTTTCTAGGAGCTATTCTCCTAAATATTTATCATTTTACCTCCTTTTTCCTGCGCATTAAACAACTTATAAAAAATTTTCCCCATTGAAGCGTCGTCGTTTCCTCGATTCATATCTGCGACCCGACCGAGCCGAGCCTATCGATATATCGTCGTCGTCGACGCAACCTAAAAAGATCAGAGAAAGGCCGAGCAAATTGTCCGATAAGCACACTGAGCCGGAGACCTTCAAGCCAACAACACAGAGAAGATGGAAGTTTCTGTGACCTATGCGACCTCAACGTCAAGACCTATGTTCTTCAACAGTCTATTACCCTCACAAATTCGTTCTTTTACTGCCATTAAGACCACTGATTCCATAGCTACCGGTCGCAATAGCAAGGGAAGGGGAAAATCCATTTCTGTCGCTAACGCCTTTAATGAATTTACTGCCCCCAGACACACCTTGTTGAGCAATTGGGATGTTGACCTTTGCCAAAATTACTCTGCAGCTGCAGCTCAATTGCTTCCAAGATTCGAAGAGCTCGACACTACTAACATGCTTCTCCGTCAACGAATCGTCTTTTTGGGTTCTCAGGTTTCGTTTTTAATTTGCTTCCATTCCTTGCTTTATATATGTGTATACCGAGAAGCATTGATACGCTATGATACTGATACTGGAACATGACCATATATCAGTTTTTCAACTTTTGATGCTTCACAGTTTATTGATTGGCGATTAGTCCCTTTATAAGGGAGAACTTGTGGTATCTATTTTGCTTTCATGATACTGATACTTGTATGTTTGTTATGGTATATTGTTATGGTATTTTATGATTTATATTTAGAGTTTTTCACTAGTGAAGCCAGTTCTTCCCTTCTCGTCAGAATAAAAGAAGGAAGAATGAGAAGAAACAAATATTAGAGACCAAGTATATAAAAGGATTAATCATATAGTGCTTGGTTATTTATTTGAGCAGGTGGATGACATGACTGCAGATTTTGTAATTAGCCAACTGTTGTTTTTGGATGCTGAAGATCCCAAGAAAGAAATTAAGTTATTTATAAATTCACCCGGTGGCTCTATTACTGCTGGTATGTCAAGTTTTATACTCTTGTTCAGCTCTCTTGCTCCTTTGCTTCTGTTTATATTCTTATCCCTCAATTTCTGCAACTTAGAGTCAATGATAGATTTTGAACGGTAGAGCCAACATTTGATAGATTAAGAGACTTTTTCATGAACTGAATATGCACTTGACCTGAAGTCAAGTTTCAATTTGGTAGCTCACAAATTCTAGATTTGTTTGTACCAGACTTGAGTCGTTCAGACTCTAATGCTGGTGGTTTGTTGCTTGTGAAAGTTGTGTGCAAAGACACTTCATCAGTGGTCTGCTAAAAGGAATCTACATATATCAAGGTTGTTTTAAAATAACCAAGTTTCAGGTGAAACTTATGGGTAACTGTATTTTCTTATAATAATCCCCACATCGTGTTGACTAATCTGTCAGAACTCAGAAATGCTATATCAGATTCAGGGAAATATGTAGCTCATTATATCATAGATTAAGTTATTTTGAATAAGAAGGAATGTATGAAAATAAGCTAGGAACAAGATTTTACTGAAATGATGACGTAGTATTATGTTTACTAGAGCTAGCTAGATATTGTACAACAGATTTTCTGTAGACTAGGAACAACATGTTAAGAGTGTGATGAGAGAGGACAATGTTGGTACCTTTATGGATGACAGGCCCAAAATGGAACCGTAGATTAAGTTTGAGACTGCTCGCTGATCCATTTTGTGAAGGAATTTCTTTTAAGATTTAGATGAGTGCAATGTCTTCAAGAATTTAACAATTCTATGGTTCAGATTGAGAACATGATAACCAAACATTAGTTGATAGAGGAATGAACCTAGCATAACTCTCAAGCTTACAGTGGTCGTCAAAAACACAAGCAAAGTCCAATCATGGTGATTTACGCGTGATTTTCTCAATTCTAAGAAAGGACACACTGGTCATGTTTTAGAGGAAAACCATTTTATTTCAATTACTCTGTGATTAAAAAGATATCTTACCCTGTCAAAATGTGGGTGGTATTGTAGAATTGTGGCTAGTAACCTTTATCCTTCTGTAAATGAACATGAAATCTGCTATATCCAAATACAGTATATGCTTACCGTCTGAACACGAGTTATGATGATGTTGGTAAACAAATCATGGTCAACTTAGACAAACTCTATGGACTATGGTGGAGACTAAGGTAGTATGGGATTTCTAATTTTCATATGGAGTAATACGGGATGCTCTATGGGGCATATAAATAGGTTGGTTTTATTATCCCAATAGCTAGCCTTTAGGTAGAGTTTCTCATCCAGCCATTTATTGGTGTTAGAGTTGGTGGTGAATAGTTCTAGAAATGGCTACTTACAGGGGTTTTGACTGGTCAAGTGAAGTGTATTAGAGTGTAGATGCTAGGGTGTTAACTCTCCAAGGGGGCCAATTGGTGGGGACTAATATAGTATGGGATGTTTGAGTCCATAGAGTAATATGGAATTCTCTACAGGATTCTTAAGTGGTTTGGTTCTCGCAATCCTACCTCAATAGCTAGCTTTCCAGGAAGGGTTCTCCATCCCTCTTGAGGATCTATCAATCTATAAAAGAGAATTATGTGGACATTTCTAGCATATAAAGTATGTAGGTTTATTCTTGCTGGGAGAGGTGCTCACATTTAGTGCCTCGAATAGGACTTCCCTCAATAGGAGGATACCTATGCTTAGCCTAAAATAAAAAAGTTATGTAGGTTTATTCCATCTAACAATGCTGAGATATATGTAGGATTTCTGCTGGTAAGATTCCTCTGACCTCATTTATCACTACATGCAGGAATGGGAATTTATGATGCCATGAAGTTATGCAAGGCAGATGTTTCAACCATTTGCTTTGGGCTTGCTGCATCCATGGGTGCATTTATCCTTGCTTCTGGTACTAAAGGGAAGAGGTTTTGCATGCCAAATGGAAGAGTAATGATCCATCAGCCGATTGGATCTGCTGGTGGAAGAGTAAGATCACTTTTGCTGTAGCTGTTTTCCATTCATTTTCACTGAAAGCAGAAAAGCGTGGCTGAAAAGGAATTTGGTCAGATTGAACCTCAAAATTGCTTGAAAATAGGAAATCAAATGCCAGAAAAACATTTGTAGTAAATAATATATACGTATACAAATATCAAAGTAAAAACCCCATTCAACCTGTAATATATATATATATATATATGATGTTACTTTGAATATGAAACACAGGAGAATTATTGAGAGAAGATATTCAGCTTTAGGAACAAAAAGTATTTCTTGGTTAAGCTTCCATGAGAGCTTGGCTATTAGATTTCATGCCAACATATAAAACTTTTTAATTATAATTTGAAAAAGCATATGCAAAAATTTATTAAAAAATAATAAGTTGTCTAATATAAGCACAACAACAACAAAGCCTTATCCCACTAGGTGGGGTAGTTGTCTAATATAAACAATGTTTGTAATTACATTTTACCCATTGGCTTCTGAAAATTAAATTAAAAAAGAAAAGAATTGAAATAGCAACTTGTTTTGGTTAAAGAGTCTCAGATGTCATGTGAGAATTGTTTACTTCCTTTAAAATTTGTACTTTTTGGTTGGAGTATTGGCAGAAAAGTTATATGATAAGTAACCATCTATGGAAATTTAAATCATGACAAACCCAAAAAAAAGAAAGAAAGAAAAAGAAATCTTAGCTCGCATTCTTTTGGCAAATCATGGCAGCAACTGAATTCTGTCAATATTAGAATATTATGCAATAGCGATTGGTGTTGCTGGAAATGTATGAAAGCTTAAGGATAGTAGCAATTGAACGTAGACAAGTTGCTTTGGCTGATTACTAAATAATCATTAAATAAATTGAAATCATCAAGTTTTTAGTAGTGAAAATGTATGTTTGGACTTTCTTGGTCATATTTGTCTGTAAAGGATTTGTAAGCTCTCTTTCCAAGGGCAGCTACAACATATCAATTAAAAACAAAATACCTTGAATGATTGTGGGCCTATAATGCTAGAAACTGCCTCTTCGCTTGCAAGGGTAAAGTTGCATATATCTAACCCTTCCCAGACCCAATATGGTAGGAGCCTTGTGCACTGAGCTGCCCTTTTGATTGTGGGCCTATAATGATAGCTACAAAAGCTTATACTATTTCAAACTAAGCATCTTGTATTATTTTGCCCATAGCATGACCTTTTGTCTGGTTTAGATTTACTTTGTCAGTGAACTGTTGAAAGGGGGACATCTTTCTTGATCTTAAACAATGAAATCCTAGATTGGCATGCCTTTCTTCTTGGTATATATAGTAGGTGTGGCACAAATTTTATGTTATTGGACTAATAAAAGCCTTCAGCTAATGATGATATTCTGGTATAATGATATCGCAAAACTGGGCCTGCATTGATACTTTCTTCCTTAATAGAAGTGTTTTACCTTGAATTCTTTTGATAAACGCTCCCTTGTATCCCACTAAATGGTAAATGCAATTACAGCTTATAGATATGGGTATCAGTATCAGAGAGTTGTCATACCAGAAGAATAAGTTAAACAAAATACTATCAAGAGTGACTGGGAGGTCTGTAAAGCAGGTTAGTGATCAACCTCCTCATCTTATCAGTAATTTTGTTCAGTATCAGATGTTTTCGGCCAATTTATTCTTTTAATCTACAGGTTGAAGAGGACACCGAGCGTGATAATTTTATGAGTGCTTGGGAAGCCAAGGAATATGGATTAATTGATGGGGTTATTGATGATGGCAAACCAGGATTAATTGCACCAACTGCTGAAGTAATTCCACCACCGAAAATGGGTCTAGGGGGACCATGGAATGCTGAAGGATACCAAAAAGCAATAAAAAATTTGCCCTCAGAGCGCAAGTTTTTGAAGAAAGCATATAAAGGAGGCCAGGGAAGTGATGGTGATAAAGGCCCTGAACAGGCAAAGGAAACACCTACAGCAGTATGAGTTGATAAAGATTTTATCTTCTTCTATACCCTGTAGCTCTCCTTGAATTAATTCGTATTGGTTATCTGCATCAGAATATAAATGGGATTTCACTTGCCCTGGCGCTGACATGCCATGCAAGATGTAGATTGTATAATAGTTAAGGGGAACTTTTCTGGGTACCCAAGCTGATTTTTTAGTTTAGTTGTTTTCTTAACAAGGACAATCTTTTTATTGTTCTGTGTTGAATGATGAGCCCAGTCTGGTTTTCCCGTTTGTAATTTTGTCTTTACCATAAACTGTTGTTCTGAAGGTGACTGCATTTTTTATTTGTTTATCGGACCACTGGTATCTTGATTTGTCCCGCTTCAACGGGAGAATTTAACAAGGTCAAAGTTAATTATTTGGAGTGAGTCAGTTATGACCACAAAAGACGGTAAAGTTCTTGTACCAAGTGTTTAAAGCGGCTGCATTCTAAGAGCCTGAACTTGAGACATATAGCAAAGCTGGCATAATAATCCCTTGTTGGTTGAATCAAACCTTTGGTAGTTATGGTGACTGTGTTTGGCATGGCTTTTAGATGGTCAAAAGGCTAGGTTGAGAAGGCAAAAGGCCTAAAATTAATTAATTTGGGTTAGCATTTGGAGTAAATGACTTTTTGACCAAGTTAAAGGTAAAACCAGTTTTTGGAACTTTTGATGTTTGACTTTTATTTATATTGGAAACTTCTAAAATTGACTTTTCAATATATTTATTATTTTAATAAATGAGCTCTTTTGTGAAACTTATTTTTTTAAAAAAAATATATTTAGACATAAATCACATTATACTAATTAATTTTTTCCTAACTTTAGTTTGCAAAATATAGTTGGGATAAAAGTTACTTTTATGAACATTAATCTAAACAAGCCCTGCATCATTGACATCATGATAGTTGAACGATGTTTTTTTTTTCTTTTGGGAGTGAGGGTTAAAACCATAGTTCTCTGATCCGGACCGGACTGACCGGACTGGCCGGACCGGCCCAGAAATCGGTGACCCGGGCACTAAACCGGTCCGGTTCGGTGACCCGGTCCGGGTCAACTTTTTTATTTTTTTAAAAATTTTTTATTTTTTTTAAAAAAATTTTCCTTTAGAATTTCATACTATAAGCCTAAAATATTCTATTTCTCACCGGTTTGGTCCCGGTTTAGCTCCGGTTTGACTCCGGTCTGACCCACTGACCCTTGACCCAGTACCCCGACCGGTTCACTGACCGATTCGGGTTTAATTACATTGGTTAAAACCCAATGAAGTAAAATGAGAAAATTAGGGGGATTTTAATCCCATACAATCTGTCACATAAAACCCGCAGATGAGCAGGCCAGCAATCATAGTAAGCTGAGTTCGATATTCCTTTGGCCAATGCATCTGCAACGAGATTCTGGTATCTAGAGATCTGATTGATCGACACTTTCCAGTTGTAGTTCATGTGGTTCTTGATCTGAGAAAAAATCAGGGAGGTTGATGTTGATTTCTTGGAGTGTATCATATCCGCCATAGTTTTTGAATCAGATTCTATAAGAACCTGTCTGAAACTGAAATCCTAGGCTAATTGGATTCCTTTGAGAATAGCCCACATCTCTGCTTCAATGGCTGTGCAAATACCAAGATTGTGAAAAAATCCAATAATCCAGGTACCCGTATGATCCCAAATGACTTCAACGCAACCTGCCAGGCTAGTAGATAAGGACATTGCACCATCGACATTAACTTTGACCCAGTCACAACATGGCGGCTCCCAATGAGTGTTACTTTGATTTGGAGACACACCAAGGGAGAGAAGTAACCTTTCATTGTCTTGAACATAGGATCTCCATGTTTTTAAAATCGCATAAGATGGATGAATAGGCTTTTGAAAGTCAACTTCAAAGACAAATTTGTTTCGCCAAGTTCATAAATGCCAAGCAGTAACAGCCCACAATTGGTTCCAGCCATTCTGAGTAGTTCTACCGAATTCTGATTTCAGGTTTAAACTCACACAGTCATCTAATGATGCAGTGAAGAATTGGTAGAAGTACCTAGGTTTTAACATGGTTTTCCGCAGGTTTTTTGCATAGCAGCAGTCGGTTAATATATGGAAGATATCTTTAGTTCCTGATTGACAGAATGAACAAGTTGGTGAAGTAGACGACCCTTATTGGTTCTTGGATTTTTCTTATCACAAAATATTGTGATTTATGTTTCTTAAAAACATCTTTTAAAATCTTGGTTTTAAAAGTATTTAATGGTTCAAGATCAAATTCTTCTTTTTGAATCTTGGATGCTAGCTGAGTATTGAAAATATGGGTTTCACTAGTCATCTATATCAGATTCAAACTTGGATTCACTATTACTTGAAATTTCATAAAATGAACATTCATTTTCTGAAATTAAATATTCTTCTTCTTCACAGGGATAAAATCTTTGTTCTTCTAAAGTTTCAAAAACTTTGGTTTCTTTCTTTTTCTTATCTTTATTTGGGCATTCATTAGCATAATGTTCCTTTTCTTGACAAATGTAACAAGTACACATTTTCTTGGGTTTATATTTACTTGTCTTTTTCCTCCAATATCCATATTTCAGATATTTTTTCTTGGGTTTCTGGTTAACCTTTTTAGGGTTCCATTTCTTTTTCTTTTTCTTCCTTCTTTCATAGAATTGCGGTTTGCAACCCCATCTTTTTTCTAATATTTGGTCACAACACAATCCTTGTGTTTGTTTTCATTTATCTATTTTCTTGTTCATCAGATGTCTTACATAGACTTCTTTAAACCATTCTCGGCTAAATTTTATCTTTTGACCTAAAGTGTCATTTTCAGATGTATTATACTTGTTATTATAATAAGCATAATAGTCTTTTTCTATCTGAGAACCCCATGGCTCATATATCTTTTGGAAGAATAGCTTAGAATATATATCATATTCTTGTACTCCGGGATCTCCAAATCTTCCTTCATAGAAGATATCTTGGAAATTACATATGTATTGCTCCAAATAGCAAGGAGAACACATAGCTAATTGATTAAGCCTTCTGATGGCTTCTTGGGTTTTCCTATTATTCCAATCCGTTAAGGATTCTTATTTAGGATCTCCTACCCATTCCCAAAGAATGAGATTTTCAACCTTAGTTGCTAATTCTTGGATACTAGACGATGATCTAAGATCATTCTTTACTTCAGGATTTACTGATTGAAAATATTTATCAGTCTGCCCTCAGGTTGTCATCATTAAGTAATCTAATGCTTGTGAGACATTAAATTGCTTAGCGATTGCTACTATAGTGTTTTCTTTTATCCAGGCATTTATTTTTGCTTCTGGATCTATTTCAAATTCTAAGTTTAGAATAACTCCATTGGGTTATCACTTGGTTCATATCTATAATACCTATAATCTCTAATAGGTTGATTATAACTACTTGGTTCTTCATTTCTTTCATAATTATGAAATCTTCTTGTCTCTCGAAAACCTCGATGACCTTGATTAGAAAGTCCTCCTTGGTCTACTTTGGATTATTTTGATATATTTATTGTGATTTTTGGTTGAGTATGATGAGTTCTGGAATTTTCCATGGTTTTATGCCAATTTTTGAATGTATGGATTATATGATTAATGAGGTTGGAACTGGTTTATTGTGGAGTTATTTGAGTGTTGGATGTGGTTTTGAATTTTTGGAAGTGGGTTGAATGAATTTGGATATTGTGTGCGCTATAGAGACCCAAGAGTATGAATTGTCGTTAAGATGAGTTTTTGAGTGTTTTGGAGGTTACCAATGGGTTCCTTATGGGATTTTAAGTGGGTATGAGCTTTGTGTTAAGTTTAGGGATCATTGGGATCAGTTTTGGCCAATCTGGGAATTTTTATCTGTTGTTGCGATCTGGCAATCTGATAAGCCTCACTCGAGTGTTGTGCATATTTTCACCCAAGTTCTTTCAGTTCTTGTTGCACTTCCAAGCCAAAAGCGCGAGTGCACTTCCCCCCAGAAGCGGAGCGTTCACCAACCACAACGGCTAGTTTTCAAAATCGAAGAACAGTCAAATGAAGCTACGCCACTCTAACAGACAAGTTGAAATTGTTAGATCTCATGTTTTGATGATAACAAAAGAATGGTTTGAAAAGGAAATGTTTAATAATCAAGTTTGAACTAAGTAATGACAGGAATAAGCTTACTTGAAGTAAGCATGGAAGTAATAAAGATTGGACAAGAGAAAATGCTGAGGAACTTGATCAGTAGCAAATCTTCTAAGGCATTACTCGAGGCGCTACTCGAGTAATGAGACAAAACTTGAAGTAACAGAGAAGAACTTCCAGTAACTTGCCACCATTACTCGAGGAACTACTCGAGTAACAAGGTAAAATTTCAAGGTTGCTCTCGGCCTGCTAATGGTACTCGAGGAGTTACTCGAGTAATGATGTGAAAACTTCCAGTTTGCCTTCAAGTTTTCCATGATACTCGAGGAGCTACTCGAGTACCCGTGTATTTGAAAATGTGTAACTCTCGGCACTTTGTACCACTGCCAATGTTACTCGAGGAGCTACTCGAGTAACAGCCTGAGGTAAGTTAAAACTTGAGGTTGGTATCCGATTAACTTGATTTCTTCTTATTTCATCATCCTCGAGTCCTTACTCGAGTATCTAAGTTTCTAATGTATTATCTTAAGTGGATTCCTCGAGTATGTATCCTAGTATGCTCAAATATTTTCAAAGGAAACTTCAAATCATTACCCGGGTAAGTTATGTTCAAATGTCTCAGTTACTCGAGGTGCTACCCGAGTAACCTATGCAAAAATGTGTGCATTACTCGAGGAGCTACTCGAGTAATGAGGTAAGTGCTCTCGGCATTTTAACCCTGCCAACATTATTGGAGTAGAGCATCGAGTAATCAAAAGTTTTTCAAAGGCTTACTCGAGGTGTTACCCGAGTAACTCATAAAGTTGTGAGTGTATTACTCGAGTAGCTACCCGAGTAAATAACTATTCCAAAGGTTTGAAATTTAGTTTACTCCATGCACTACCCGAGTAATCTTGTTTCTCTTCATTGACTTTCAAATACATAATGATTTCACGATGTTACTCGAGGAGCTACTCGAGTAAACTTCAAGGGTTACTCGAGGAGCTACTCGAGTAAGCATACCCAGAAATTTAGAAATCATTCAAACGTTCATTAATTTGTTTCCTATATGATTAACCTTTCATTGTATTAGTATTCTTAGTCTATTTACAGATAAACAATGAAGGAATCACTTCAAGTGATGAAAGTCAAATCAAACGTTCAAATGCCAACCACCGCCAACGGATATTTTTCAAATACTTGAAAAGTCAACAGTGGCTGCGCACTCACCAACGGACGAAAGGAAAACGTTCCAACGGTCATCCCCATCATATCTATATATATGGGAACCTTCAAACAGAGAAGAACAACTAAGCATCCATACGTTCAATTCATTAAGTTCATTACTCTGTTTTCACGTTGAAATTGTATTCATATGCTTCAGTGATTATCATTTACTCTTTGAGAGAGATATTTCATTCAAACTCAATATTTGTTATTGAGATTATTTAAGGTTGTGGAACCTTGAGTTGGGATTGGATTACAACCTGTAAGGGGGAGCGAGTGTCCAGGTGTGAAGGAACTTGCTTGTACTGTGGTGCCAAGAACCCACTGAATCTTGGAAGTTATAGTGAAACTCTCAGAGAAGCTCTGAGGACTGGACGTAGGTCAAAGTGGTTGTGACCGAACCAGTATAACTCCCGGTGTACACTTCGGTGATATTTCTCCTTACTCATTACTGTTTTAATTCTTTTGTCAAAGTTTTATATTTTCGAAAGAAATTTCAGTATCACCCAATTCACCCCCCCTCTTGGGTGAAACGCTTGATCTTACATTTGGTATCAGAGCGTAGGTCTTCTTGTTAAGGTATAACAACCTAAGAAGGATCTAATGGCAAGCATGGGTAAAGAAATTCTTCCCGACGGAGCATCCATCACTAGACCTCCCGGTTTCAATGGAGAACACTTTTCTTTCTGGAAAGCAAAATTCAGAGTGTTCGTGATGGCTACTGAATATGGGCTATGGGATGTAATCGAGAGTGGAAATTATCAACCTACAAAGACTGTAGATTCTCAGAGAATTCCAAAGACGCCAGCGGAATATGATGAGAATGACAAGAAACTTATCACTCTAAATAGCAAGGCAATTCTGATGTTACAAAGCTCCTTGAGTCAAAATGAATACTTCAGAATCTGCACACTCCCAACAGCAAAGGAAATGTGGGAAGCTCTGGAAATAGCTCATGAAGGAACTTCGGGAATAAAGGAGAATCGAATCAACACCTTGATCACAGAATTCGATCTACTTCGAATGAAAACAGGTGAGTCAATTTCTGAATTCGAACTTAGATATACTCATCTTGTTAATCAACTTGCAGCACTTGGAAAAGTATATGATCAAAATATCCAAGTACGAAAGATTTTGAATATTCTTTCTAAAGAGTGGGAGGCCAAAGTCACTACGATAGAAGAGGCAAAAGGAGAATCAATGAGATCAGTTGCTTCTCTATTTGGAAGTCTTTCTGAATATGAAAGCAAGTTAAAGTTCAAACGGGAACTAGACGACATCAGTGACAAAAGAAAGAAAGGTCTAGCTCTAAAAGCAAAAGAAGAAAATCAAGATGAAGTTGAGGAGTTTGATGATGATGAAATGGGCTTAATCATAAAACGATTCAGAAAGTTCTACAAGAAAGGTCAAGGCTACAAACACTTTCAAAAAGGAGGAACTAGCAACAAAGACCATATCATTTGTTATGAATGTGGTAAACCAGGACATATCAAATCAGAATGTCCAGAGCTCAATCAAAAGAGCAAAGAAAAGAGAAAAGGCAAATTCTTTAACAAAAAGAAGGCCTTTGTATCTGCTATATGGGGAGATAGTTCCTCAGATGAAGAAAGTGATGAGGAAGAAGTAGCCAACATATGTCTTGTTGCTCAAGAAGAGACAGAAGAAGAGGTAAATGATTCTGACCCTACCTATGATGAATTATTATCTGAATATAATGCTTTACATTCTGAATTCATTAAAGTAGTTAAAGAACTAATTGTTTTCAAAAAGAAAAACAAAGCTCTTGAAATTGAGCTTAAAGAAAGTTCAGAAAAGAATTGTGAAAATTGTTCTTCTTTGAAAAAGAAAAACATTGATCTCACAAAAACTCTTGAAAAGTTTACCAAAGGAAGTGAGATGCTAAGTGTGATTTTAAAAGAACAACGATTTGTAAATGACCGATCTGGTATTGGATATGATCCAAAATCAGATAAAAGGAAAGGTAGAAAGAAAGCAGGAGGTAAGTCATATTTGAATTATTTCCAGCATTCTGTGCATATATCAAATCCTTTTGCATTTTGTAATTACTGTAATAGAAAAGGTCATTATACCTCCTCATGCATTCATAAGAAGAAAGGAAACATAGGAACCTACAAATGGGTACCTAAAGGCACATATATTCAGAAAATCATTTATACTAACCCAAAAGGACCCAAAAAGAAGTGGGTACCTAAAACTTAGTCATTTGATTGCAGGTATGTCTTAAAGCATCCAAAAATAACAAATGGTTCATAGACAATGGATGCTCTAGACATATGACCGGAGATTTCGAAAGTTTTACCACATTACAACCTAAGGAAGGTGGAAAGGTAAAATTTGGAGGAAATCAATCCGGAAAAATAGCAGGAATTGGTGAAATCAAAAATGACAAAGGCATACAAATCAAAGATGTATATTACGTTGAAGGCTTGTGTCATAATTTGCTGAGCGTAAGTCAAAGTGCAGATAAAGACAACTGGATAATATTTGATTCAGAGGAATGTCTAATTATCAACAAGAATGACTTACAGCTTGATAAGAAAAATATCAAGGCTAAGCTCAGAGTAAAAAGGGAAGGTAACTGCTATACTCTAGATATTAGTAGAAATGAATCTGAAAATTGTTTTCTGAGTAATACCGATGAAAGTTGGCTATGGCATAAGAGATTGGCTCATGTCAATATGCATCAACTAGGTAAACTACTCAAAAAGGATTTAGTTCTTGGATTACCCAAAGTAAATTTCAAAAACGATTTGATTTGTGACGCATGTCAAAAGGGTAAACAAACTAAATCATATTTCAAATTGAAAAATGAGATCTCAACAAATAGACCATTACAATTATTGCATATGGATTTAGTTGGTCCAGTAAGAGTAAAGAGTCTTGGTGGCAACTTGTATTCATTGGTCATTGTTGATGATTTTTCTAGATTTACATGGGTTATTTTTCTATCATCAAAAGATGAAACCTTTGAAGAATTTATTGTTTTTGCCAAGAAAGTGCAAAATGAGAAAGGTATGTCTATTGCAGGTATTAGGATTGATCATGGTGGAGAATTTGAGAATCAAGCCTTTGAAGAATATTGTGATACTAATGGCATTGATCACAATTTCTCTGCTCCAAGGACGCCCCAACAAAATGGAGTTGTGGAACGCAAGAATAGAGTACTTACTGAAATGGCTAGAACAATGTTAAATGAAAAGAACATGTCTCAAGTTTTCTGGGCTGATGCTATGAGTACAGCATGCTATATTTCAAATAGAGCCTATATCAGAACGAAACTTGGAAAGACACCATATGAGCTATACAAAGGAAGGAAGCCAAACATTGCTCATCTACACATCTTCGGTTGTAAGTGTTTCATTCATAATAATGGTAAAGATAACTTAGGAAAATTTGATTCTAAAACTGATGAAGGAATTTTCCTAGGATATTCTAACCGTAGTAAAGCATATAGAATTTTCAATAAAAGAACTTGTGTTGTTGAAGAATCAATTCATGTTGTATTTGATGAATTTGAATCTTCTGACAAAACCATTGATGAAGAACAGGAAGTTGTTTTAAATCAAGAAAATGGTCAATCTATTTCTAAGTCTCTTATTCCAGAGGTTGATGAAACTAAGGATGAAGAGCAATCCCTAGGTCAACCTAAAGCCTGGAAATACAATAGAAGTCATCCCTTAGATCAAGTCATAGGAGATGTGAATGAAGGGATCAAAACCAGAAATAGAGTTTTCAATGAAGTAAGTTTTTCTGCATTTATTTCTGAGATTGAACCTTCTAACATTGATGAAGCCCTATCAGACAATGATTGGGTCATAGCAATGCAAGAAGAATTAAATCAATTTGAAAGGAATCAAGTCTGGGATTTGGTACCCCGACCCAAAGATCATACGATCATTGGTACTAAATGGGTATTCAAAAACAAACTTGATGAATCTGCAATTATTGTCAGAAACAAGGCAAGATTGGTGGCCAAAGGCTATAATCAGGAAGAAGGAATTGATTATGAGGAAACGTATACTCCAGTGGCTAGATTGGAAGCTATACGTGTACTCTTAGCCTTTGCATGCATCAAAGGATTCAAACTCTATCAAATGGATGTTAAGAGTGCCTTTCTAAATGGTTACATCATGGAAGAAGTGTATGTAGAACAACCTCCTGGTTTTGAAGATGTCACTAAACCGGACCATGTTTTCAAACTTAAAAAGGCTTTGTATGGATTAAAACAAGCTCCTAGAGCCTGGTATGAAAGGCTTAGTAAGTTTCTCATCGATCAAGGTTTTGTACGAGGAAAAGTTGATACAACATTATTTATAAATCGAAAACATGATGATATTTTAATTGTTCAAATATATGTTGATGATATTGTTTTCGGTGCTACTAATGAATCTCTATGTAAGGAATTTTCTGAGATAATGCAGGGAGAGTTTGAGATGTCAATGATGGGAGAATTGAATTTCTTTCTTGGTTTGCAAATCAAACAAAGAAAGAATGGAATCTTCATATCTCAAACAAAGTACTTAAAAGAGCTATTAAAGAAGTATGGAATGGATGAAGCAAATGGCTCGGACACACCTATGAGCTCAACAACGTTGCTTGATGCTGATGTCAAAGGGAAAGACTACAATATCACAAAATATAGAGGAATGATTGGATCATTACTCTATCTCACGGCAAGCAGACCGGACATCCAATTTAGTGTTGGCATATGTGCAAGATATCAATCGGCGCCAAAGGAATCACATGCTGAAACGGTCAAACGAATCTTTAGATACCTTGCTGACACACCAGAATTGGGTCTGTGGTATCCCAAAGGAAGAAGTGAATATTTAATTGCTTATTCAAATTCTGATCATGGAGGATACAAGACAGACAGAAAAAGCACCAGTGGACAAGGGCAATTCCTTGGAGGATCTCTTGTATCATGGTTCAGCAAGAAACAAAATACAGTGTCTCTTTCGTCAACGGAAGCCGAATATGTTGCAGTCTCAAGTTGTTGTGCACAAGTGATATGGTTAAAACAACAACTACAAGACCTTGGTATTTATCTCAAAGAAATACCAATATACTGTGACAACACTAGTACGATAAGCTTGGCAAAGAATCCAGTTCAACACTCTAGAACCAAGCATATCGATGTCAGGCATCACTTCATCAGAGATCATGTTCAAAAGAAAGATGTGAAAGTGATATTCATTCCTACTCATCTTCAATTAGCCGATATCTTCACAAAACCCCTCGCAAAAGATCAATTTCTATACATTAGAAGAGAATTGGGAATGGTAAATCCCAATGAGTTATAAGTAATTTCTGCATTTCATAATATTAGATGAAGTCATTTGATAATGTTTTGATGATCACTAACTTAAGCTTCGGAGTGTATAGAAATGTGTTTTGCAGGAAGGTAAAAATTCTGTTTTGAGAAACAAAAACAGAGGTGATCAGAGGACACATTTACTGGAGTACCAACTTGAAGTAATGTGTGACAGAAAAGCAATACCCGAGGAGCAACTTGAAGTAAAGAAGTACTTTACTCGAGTATGTACTTGAGTAATGGTCCCCAAAACTGGAAGTAACGGATCAAGTTACTTAACTTTCAAACATAACGGTCCAGCTGTCAAGAAAATGAAGAGTCAGAATTTGAGAAGCTATTTACTCGAGGCAGGCCTCGAGTAAACTTGAAGCTTACTCGAGGAAGGCCTCGAGTAATGTCGGAGCTCAGATTCTCAAAGTATTGAATAATGACTCAAATCTGAATTAAATGGACTATGAATGATCGAGGGAATATCCATGGATGATTACTATATTATTCATGCCAGGTACGCAATTTAAATGAATTATTTTTGAATTTTTCTGTATGAACACCCGAGGAAGGCCTCGAGTAATCTTGAATGTTACTCGAGTAAGGCCTCGAGTAAAGTCGGGATTTAGGTCTTTATCTTGCGCAAGCTCGGTCATTTCCACAAAATCTCCTTGAGTAAATCACTATACACCCTTTCAAAAACTTTTCCCAATCGATTCCTAGTCCCATTTCCGTTAAAACCCAACTGATTTCAAGTCCAAAAACTTCCTATCTTGTTCAAAATCCGTCTGCCCTATTCTCGCGACAGTTACCCTGTTTCTGAGATTTCTGATTTTTCTGTGATTCAAAATGGTTAGAACCAAGAATCTCAACTTCACAGACTCTTCTGATTCTCAGCAAAAACCTGATCTTCTTTCTCCTCCTCCAACAAAGAGAAGAAAGTTGATTCCTAGATCAAAAGCCAAAACCCCTCTTAAACCTTAACAACCTAAAACCAAAGGTGTGGTGATCAAAGAGCCTATTGTAACTAGGGCTCAGTCTAAAAAGAGCACATCTACTGGAAGAAGTAAAGGTGTCAAAACTCCCTCACCTTCTCACTCAGACTCATCCACACCTTCTTTTACTCCAAAACCTCCCAAGAAGCCAAAATATGACAAAAATGTGGCTAAGGCAATGGCTGGGATCATTGACCAATTGGAGAAGGGTCAATCTTCTAAGAAGTCCAAGATTCCTGAAGCAGAAATCACTAGTCCACCAAAGGGATTTAATGTGGGCAAATTGGTGGAGTCTCTGAAGTACTCAACTCAATTCTCCAGAAGAAAGGTGTGTAAGACACACTATGTTGATTTAAAGTTACTTCAAGAGGTAGTGAAGCACGACCTTAGTTCTTATTTAGAGCCTTTTATGCCTTGGTTATCTCTTAGATTGCCTTTTTGCACAAAAATAATCACTCATTTTTACTGCAACCTAGAGATCATAGATGAACCTAACCGTACCTCAGTTGAGGAAGAGATGACTACCAATGTCAGAGGTCAAAAGATACTGATATCTCCCTCTAGAATTAATTTATGGTTAGGAATTGAAAACCCCCCTAATGATATATATTCTGAGCTTGAGCCAAATCAAATTTTCACTATCCTCAAACCCGGTGAGCTTATTGGCCCTCTAAACTTCAAGCCCAGTGACATGTGTGATCACCATAAGGTCCTTTGGTACATCTACTCTAGGTCCCTAGTAAACAAAGCCAACAACTATACCCATTTCTCTGATAGGGACTATAGGTGGTTTGCTTCACTGCTATTGAAGGAACAAAAGGATCTGGGAGAGTACATATTCTCTGAAATGAAGAGATATAAGGTGGATGGAAAAAGTACTACTCCAATGCCATATCCTCAAATTGTTTCTCTTATCCTGAAAGAGAACAAAATATGGTACTTGGATAGCAAAGAGCCAATTGAGAGGTTGTCCCCGGTCGGAAGAAACCAGATTGGTAAACTAAACATAGACATCCCTCTTAAAGGCCCACTGGAGTCTGGGTCCAAGAAGAAGAGAAAGGCTACTGAGGCGGAAACCAGTAGAATGGATGACACTCAGTCATCGGCTCCAGCCGCTACTACATCCTCACCATCTTTCCTGAATGCCACTCTCCAGCACTTTATGGAGAATATGCTCAGAGGTTTTCATGTGGACATAGCCAACACCAATGCAGAACTCATAACCCACATGAACACCAAAATGGGTGAGTTGGTTGAAAGAATGGATCGAAGGCATGAGGAGCTTCTAGCTGAGCAACGTGCCCAGGGAGAGACTCTGAGACTGATACTGGCACGTTTGGATTCTCTGGGTCCTGGACCTTCTGCCGGTCCCTCATCATCTGCACCACCACCTCCAGAAGAACATCCTTCAGACATTCCCATTCCTGAGGCTGAACCTTCTACCCCGCTGGTTTCTGATCCACTTGAGCCCCAAGAGAAAGATGTTTTATTCACAGTGGATGATCCTGATACCCACGAAACCACTCACATTATCCTTGATGATTCACCTCAAAAGCCATAGCCTAAGACCACTCCTAAACCTATTCCCTCTCCTACCCAAACAGAGGTAGTATCATCTTCTTCTTCTGAGCATCTCACTCCAACTTTTGACACAACTCCAGAAACTGAGACTCAGATCACCCCGGAAGGAGAAACCTCAACTATGGTTGTCTTCCAACCTTCTCTTCCCGGCGAAGATATCCATATCCCTCCACTTCATCTGCCTGATCCTGTACCATCGAGTTCATTTGATTCTCTAGAATCAAATGATTCCTTGGTCCTTCCAGCAACACCAATCTCCATGGCCAAGCCTCCTAGCCCTCCACTTGATTGATGAAGCCAAAAAGGGGGAGAAGAGCTTGAGAGTGATTTTGTGGATTTGTCCTTGCTTTTCATGGGGATTTGGTTGTATATGGGCTTTAGGGTGCATTTTGTTATTAAACCTTCTTGAACTTAACTTGTAATTTGAATTTCTTAAATTTTAATACAAGTATGTTTTTAATTATGACTTCATTTGATTTCATTTAAGTCTGAGATTTGTGATACTTGTTTGGACTAATGAAGTTGTTATGTATGCAAGGTTTAATCAACTTATTAAGAAATAATTAATTAAGAATCCAATTTGAAAAACCATGTTCAAAATCACCAAGTTTTGTCATCATCAAAAAGGGGGAGAATGTTAGATCTCATGTTTTGATGATAACAAAAGAATGGTTTGAAAAGGAAATGTTTAATAATCAAGTTTGAACTAAGTAATGACAGGAATAAGCTTACTTGAAGTAAGCATGGAAGTAATGAAGATTGGACAAGAGAAAATGCTGAGGAACTTGATCAGTAGCAAATCTTCTAAGGCATTACTCGAGGCGCTACTCGAGTAATGAGACAAAACTTGAAGTAACAGAGAAGAACTTCCAGTAACCTGCCACCATTACTCGAGGAACTACTCGAGTAACAAGGTAAAATTTCAAGGTTGCTCTCGGCCTGCTAATGGTACTCGAGGAGTTACTCGAGTAATGATGTGAAAACTTCCAGTTTGCCTTCAAGTTTTCCATGATACTCGAGGAGCTACTCGAGTACCCGTGTATTTGAAAATGTGTAACTCTCGGCACTTTGTACCACTGCCAATGTTACTCGAGGAGCTACTCGAGTAACAGCCTGAGGTAAGTTAAAACTTGAGGTTGGTATCCGATTAACTTGATTTCTTCTTATTTCATCATCCTCGAGTCCTTACTCGAGTATCTAAGTTTCTAATGTATTATCTTAAGTGGATTCCTCGAGTATGTATCCTAGTATGCTCAAATATTTTCAAAGGAAACTTCAAGTCATTACCCGGGTAAGTTATGTTCAAATGTCTCAGTTACTCGAGGTGCTACCCGAGTAACCTATGCAAAAATGTGTGCATTACTCGAGGAGCTACTCGAGTAATGAGGTAAGTGCTCTCGGCATTTTAACCCTGCCAACATTATTGGAGTAGAGCATCGAGTAATCAAAAGTTTTTCAAAGGCTTACTCGAGGTGTTACCCGAGTAACTCATAAAGTTGTGAGTGTATTACTCGAGTAGCTACCCGAGTAAATAACTATTCCAAAGGTTTGAAATTTAGTTTACTCCATGCACTACCCGAGTAATCTTGTTTCTCTTCATTGACTTTCAAATACATAATGATTTCACGATGTTACTCGAGGAGCTACTCGAGTAAACTTCAAGGGTTACTCGAGGAGCTACTCGAGTAAGCATACCCAGAAATTTAGAAATCATTCAAACGTTCATTAATTTGTTTCCTATATGATTAACCTTTCATTGTATTAGTATTCTTAGTCTATTTACAGATAAACAATGAAGGAATCACTTCAAGTGATGAAAGTCAAATCAAACGTTCAAATGCCAACCACCACCAACGGATATTTTTCAAATACTTGAAAAGTCAACAGTGGCTGCGCACTCACCAACGGACGAAAGGAAAACGTTCCAACGGTCATCCCCATCATATCTATATATATGGGAACCTTCAAACAGAGAAGAACAACTAAGCATCCATACGTTCAATTCATTAAGTTCATTACTCTGTTTTCACGTTGAAATTGTATTCATATGCTTCAGTGATTATCATTTACTCTTTGAGAGAGATATTTCATTCAAACTCAATATTTGTTATTGAGATAACTTAAGGTTGTGGAACCTTGAGTTGGGATTGGATTACAACCTGTAAGGGGGAGCGAGTGTCCAGGTGTGAAGGAACTTGCTTGTACTGTGGTGCCAAGAACCCACTGAATCTTGGAAGTTATAGTGAAACTCTCAGAGAAGCTCTGAGGACTGGACGTAGGTCAAAGTGGTTGTGACCGAACCAGTATAACTCCCGGTGTACACTTCGGTGATATTTCTCCTTACTCATTACTGTTTTAATTCTTTTGTCAAAGTTTTATATTTTCGAAAGAAATTTCAGTATCACCCAATTCACCCCCCCTCTTGGGTGAAACGCTTGATCTTACAGAAATGCTTCCAACGGCTATCACAACTCATCTATAAATATGAAAACATTCAACAAAGAGCAACAACAACGAGAACACAATGCACAAACATGCTCATATCATAAGCTATCTATCTCGACCCAAACACTCTCTATTCTTATCTATTTTCTATATTATGTGCATTTGAGAGAGTAATTGATTGTATTGTGCTTCAATATTCATCTATTCACTTCTGAGAGAGAAGATTGATTGTAATATTTCATCATCAAAGTTGTATTCTTACAGTGTGTGTAAGGGAGAGTAACTCGGTTGTAAACTTATGGTGTGTAAGGGGGAGTAACTCGGTGAGATATTTGTAAAAGGCTTCGCAAGTACCTGGTTAAACTTGTGGGTTGTAAAGGCTTTTCCTGTGCCTGGATTAAACAAGAAGATAGTGGATTTGAAAATCTCAGGAGGAGCCTAGGGACTGGACGTAGGCTATCGCAGATTTGACCGAACCAGGATAAATCACAATTTGCATGCTCTCTTCCTTAAACTCTTATATTTCCAGCATATATTAACTGTTGATTTATGATTTATTACTTTCATATTTATTGCTTCCTCTAAGATGCAAAAATATTTTCAAACTTCTTAAGATTTTTATCTTACACCCAATTCACCCCCCTCTTGGGTGTCAGCCGATTCTAACACATAGGTTATTTACTAATAACCATGAACATTCCTTGTAAAATGTCAAACATTAATAAAGGTTGTTTACAAATAACCATGAAGTATCAATTGTTTGTTTTAAATATTTTTACGCTAATTTTCCCTAACGATTAATTTTTCTAATATTAAAAAAATAAAAAAAAGGTAGTGATTTTCAATCATCACCACTACTACTATCCTCCTCCCCCAGCCCCTCCCCTCACTCGACACATCATCGATATCAGAGTAAGGAGATGAAGGGTCCAACTAGAAGCGATCATATACAACCTCTTTGTGATGAAGAATAAGGTTCAACTTCCTATTCAGACTGTGAACATATATAGCGAGATGTCATGTGGAGCAGTCAAAGCTGGCCAACGTCTATAGCAAAGCCTCCATTTAAGGAGGAAGCAAAAGATGAGGAGGAAGGGAGGAGGGGAAGGAGCTTTATGGAGGTGGTGGTAGGGGCGGTTGTGGAGGAAGAAGAGCTTGTGGAGAAGGAGGATAAGGATGGCAAGGAGGAGGAGGAGGAGGAGGTGAATGAAAAGAGCTTTGATGAAGGAGAGAAGAACGAGATTGATCAATAAAGAAAAGTACTAAGAACAAAAGAAATAGATCGATTTAAATAGAGTTAAAGTGTTCTTCGCTCTAAAGTGTATTTAACTTAGGAGAACTAATACTTGGTATCGAACTGAATGAGGTTATGAAAAGGTGCTTTATAGAGTTATCTTTACATTATGGTTGTTTATTATGAAAGGTTTTTTTTGTCATTCATATTTTATAATCAATCGGTTTAACCATTATGTTTTTGCTTTCACTAGTATAAGGTTGGAAAACGAATCGTTTAAAAGTGTTACTTGGCGGTTGTTTCATAATAACCTTCATTTTTGTCACTCAATAAATGACGGTTATTAACTACAATTGTTATTTTTGTGTTATCACTAATTCTACCTAGTAATACATGACGGTGCACATAATTAGCTGTTACTTTTTAGCATTATATACTGGAAAATGACACATAGGTCCTAAGGACCAAACAAAACAACAAAAAAGTTCCTTTAAAAAGTCAAAAATTATAAAAGTCCCTAGGGAATTTTCTGTGATTATTTTCCAAAATCAAATGACAAAGATGCCCCCCAAGAATTTAAAACACTATTATTTCTCTCTCTCTCTCCTTCATTCTACTCTTCTGTGTCTTCCTTCCTCCGAGTCCCAGTATCGGTGCATCGTTCGTCGCTCCTCTGAGTCCCAACGTTGGTGCATTCGTCCTTCGTTCCTCCACTACCCAAGCCTCCGTTGTGATGTGGCAAAGGTAGAACAGCGAACTAATTTTTTTTCTGTGTGCGTTGGCTAGATTGAGATTGAGGGTTAGTCAAAATGTTGGAGCTTTGGCTCAATGGTGGACTAAGTAGTAGGAGGTAGATAAGTAATATTAAGAGTTTGCTAAAAATATGATCTTGATCATTAAAGTTGGAGTTGTACTATGGTTGGGTTACGTGAATGTTATTGTAACCCCCTCCGTAATTATTATTTGAAATACGTGATTAAAATGAATTAGAGACTGTCAGATTAGCAAAACTCATTTTCAAACCCATCTACACGATAGGGTTTTCACAAAATACTTTTTGAAATCCAAACAACCTGGTTTCATATTTACATTTCGAATATAATTACACGCAACACAGCTAATCACATTTATATATCAGAATACACAATATAATTCTCGGCCAACCCAGGGTTCCATTCATTAATCAAAGGTGTATAGGGCATATTCACCCATATACAATTTCTCATCCAGGGGATCACACCATACTTCATTTCACAATATACATCTCAAATCTAAATATGAATACAAATTACACAATACCTTTTAAATACATAAACACATATACATCCACAACAAAACATACAATTATCCTAACCCATATTGATAACCAACTACCAAAATTAAACATCCCTAGAGGACTCCTCGCCGCCCTCGATTGCTTGCTCCCTTCTCGATCTACTTGCCCTGTCTAAATTGTTGGTAGGGGAGGGTGAGATTCGAGAGAATCTTAGTAGGAAAATAATACCAATATGCATGCAAGATAAATGTTTAATGCATGACATGCTTGCATTACATAACTCATGCTCACATAATGACAAATCTGCAAGTTTAACGTTTCGAACAACATCCTTATGGCCATAGCATAAATTGAAACAGAGCTTCAATCATTCATATATATTTCACATAATCAAGCAAAGAAATAACATGCATCAATACACCAAAACAAATATCAAATACATGCATGAGAGGTAAGTTCTCTACCCTTGTTCTTTCCACGTGTGCTCCAGCACCGGCTACTCACGAACAGGGTGAATATCGAACCACAATCAGGGCGAATATCAAACCCTATTAACCAAATAAAGGACATAGGGTTATTCTCTATTCCAAATTCTTACTTTCATATCACTTAAAGTTGGTTATCATTCACAACATTTAGGTGGCTATAATAAGCTCAACGAAAGCCTAAAGGAGTGGGAAGTACTAGGTTGGAAATCATCTTTTAAAATCAAAAAGTGCTAAAGACAGGGGTTGGCTGCAGCCCAAGAATCTCTAGCTACAGCCAAAAACAGCACAGAAGGTTTTTGTCTGCAACCAAGTTTTTCTGGCTGTGGCCAAAACTTGCATAGAAATTTTTGGGCTGCAGCCAAAGAAACTTCAAAAAATCATACTTAATTCCATAAAAATCGAAATGAGGTGATCCTAAAGCCTATTGAAATCTATTTAAGTCCTCTTCATAGAAAAAATATGAATCATTATCAGAAATCACCACACAAATACAGAATTGCACAAAATCCAACACTGCTCCAAAACAGATTCCAGTTTTGATCCCAAATTTTGGAAAATCATTACTCCCAGTTCATAAAACTAAATGACACAAAATATATGTCCATTTTGAAGCTTGGAATGTGAAATTCAAGACTGGAAAGGTTCAGAATTTTTAGACATCATTTGCCCGTTCAAAACGTCAATACAAACAGACTTCTTATAACAGAATTCACACTGGACAGAATTTCAGTTTTGGCTCAATTGCTTCCAATGGTCCAATTTTCACATCAAACATTATTCTCACACAAAATTTCACAAGGAATCCATTGGAAACCCCAAATCAACCAAATTCACATCACATTGACATGTTCCACAACAATCTTAGCATGTCATCACCATTCCACAACACAAACTTAACATTGCAAACTCTTTCCATTTCAAATTCAAAACCAATTCCAATGGCACCAAAGCACAATATGACACCATATTTACCACAATACACTAACCAATTTAATCATTTCACAAATATACCAAAACCAGGGCAAAATTCAAAATTCACAAAACTCAACCAATGACCACAAAACTTAGGTCAAAGAACATCAAATACTCACCTATTCCTTTTCCTCAAGCTTATTTCTTGATTCCACTTCTTTCCAATTTCTTCAAGCTCTCGAAACACCTTCTTTCACAAATATAAAACCATAGCAATGAAGCTCTCATCACTAGGAACAGCATTATATAAGAGTGTTTGAGCTAAAAAGATCACCAAGCAAGCTAAAATCTCACCTCAAGCTTTCTCTTTCCTCCCAAGCTTTGGACATCCATGGAGAATGAAGGAGAGAGATGAAATAAAGAAGGAGAGATCAGATTTTGGGGTTCAAAGGCCCTCTTGGCCGACCTAATGAGGAGAGGAGAGAGGGAATATGTTGAAACTTTAACCCAAGATCAAGGGCTCATAAATTGCCACTTGTCAAGATCTTGGCACACCTCCATGAGCTCACATGATCACACACACACATGATTCCACCCTTTTTAATCTCATAACAATCAATCACAACCATTGATCTTTAAGTTACCAAGGAGCTTCCTTTTCGACAATTGATCAATTGGTTGGTGACTTTCCCGTTTTGCCCCTGATTATGGAAATTCTTACTGAATCACCACCAAACACTTCATATCTTTCCATTTCACCATAATATGCACCCTCCCTCTATTTTAAGTCAATTTAGATGTTAATCCACAATTGAACTTAAATACGGGATTTCGGCACTGCTCACAACACAAACAAATCCCAATTCACATCAGATTTTTCAAAAGTGTTTATTTATCAATAATCACATCCACTTTTGGAGTTATAATCCCTTAATCAAATTTTGGGGTGTTACAGAGGGAGTGCAATGTTTAATTTTAAGTGGGAATAGTTGAATGTAATTGTGGTTGTTTGCTGTGAAAACGCTATAAAGAAAAAAAATGGTATCAATTGTAGTTGTAGTTGTTAATATGGCTGTTGTAGTTGTTAATACATAACATATACTCTATTTTTGGGCAATATAATAGAGGAAATGCTATATTTTTGGGCAAGGTAACAGAGAGATGGCTTTGTTTTAAGGGGGAATGTTTGAATGTGATTGTGGTTTCTTTGATTATAAAATGCTGATACGATATTAAAAAAATGTTGTTAAATTTTTGTTAATATTGCTGTAGCAGTTGTTAATATGAAGTTCATGTTGCAGATTGTTATGAAATATGGGAACTAATTTGGGGAAGAATCTATTATGTTTCTTTCATATGGGAGGAAGTTTTTAAATGGTGGAGAAGATGAAATGTAATATGACTCATACTGTTGTAAATATGACTCATGCACTTGTAAAACAAGGCAGAAAAAGTTGTTAAAAATCAATTCAGTTGTTGTGACAGACCCTATGGGAATAACTCATGCAGTTGTGAAAGTTGGAGTTGTGCAACTTGTCATTTCAGTCAAGCATGAAACAGTTGTAAAAATGACTCGTAATGTTGTAAAAGCAATCATCACCAGTTGTTAAACAAGCAATTTGCAGATGTGACAGTTGGAGTTTTGAAACTTGTTATTTCAGTCAGGCATGACAAAGCAGTTGTAAAAATGACCCAAGATGCTGTAAAAACAAGCGTTAAAAGTTGTAAATTAAGCAACATGTAGTGTTAAACTTAAAGATGTGAGTAAAGGTAATTTCATTCATACACAAGAAATAAGTTGTAAAAATGACTCAAGATTTTGTAAAAACACGCATTAAAAGTTGTAAACTGAGAAACTTACAGTGTTAAACTTAGAGATGTAAACAAAGGTAATTTCATTCACACACGAGAAATAAGTTGTAAAAATGACTAAATATGTTGTAAAAGCACGCTTAACCAGTTGTAAACTAAGAAATTTTTAGTGCTAAACTTGATGTGTAAAAAGGTAGTTTCATTCAGACATGAGAAATAAGTTGTTAAAATGACTCAACATATTGTGAAAACACGCTTAATGAGTTGTAAACTAATTAATTTGCAATGGTGAACAGTTGTTAAAAAGGTAGTTTCATTGTGACCTGAAAAATATATTGTAAAAAATACTAAACATGTTGTAGATACAAGCATAACCAGTTGTTAAACAAGGCATATGCAGTTGTCATATTTGGAGTTTTGGAAAAGGTCATTTCATTTAGGAAATAAAAAGAATCTGTAAAAATCACTGAAGCAGTTGTTATAACACGCAATGACAATTGTGAACGTAGCGACTTGGCAAACTTAAAATTAACTCATTGCATAAAAACATGTGAAAATGATTGATAAAGTTGAAAATGACTGATGAAGTTGTAAATGACTAATGAAGTTATCAACTGTAAAATGACTGATGACTTAAGGGCAACTTTATCATTTGGCTTTGGATAATAATCACAGAAAAGTCCCTAGAGACTTTTCTGATCTTTGACTTTTTAAAGGGACTTTTTTGTTGTTTTGTTTGGTCCTTGAGACCTATGTGTCATTTTCCCTTATATATTCTTACGCAATACTTGCTTCAACATACATGATGTTTATTTGTTGTAACCGTTATTTATTAAATATTATATATGCGTAAATCTGTAGTAATGACTAGAAGATATATATTGCAGAAGAATAATACAAAATAAAAATAAAATATATCAGTTATTAATTGATGATATTTATTTATTAATGAGGCCGTTCAATATGTTGACGATGAGGGCGTTTGATATGACAAAAGTCTATGTGTATATGGAAGTTTAGTCCTCTCCAAAATCCAAGCTAACAGTGATAAGGATTATTTTTAGCATACAAGGAAGTATTTAAGAAAAAATTATCAAAGATCCTAGGTAAGAGAATCCAATACAAATAGGTCATTTGAATTTCATTTGGTACTAATGGATTATAAGGAATTTAATATTTATAAATCACACTTTCATCTTTGTGAGTCAAAGCTATGCTATTTATAAGTTAAATTTACACATTAATTTTTACAAGTTTTTTGGGAAAATTATTCTTTTTATGCTTATAATTTTGATTCGGTTGTGATGTAATCCCTACACTTTAACTCGATATAATTTAGTCTCCATAGTTTTGACTCAAGTATAACTTACTCTAAACATTGACCTGGTATAACTCAATTCCTGAACTATGACTCAATACAACTCAATTCATATAGTTATCATTTAAAATATTAGTCCCTATATTTTTAGAAAATAAAATTATATACTCATTACGGTTCATAATATAGGAAATTTTAATTAATTCACGTGAATTAAAAAGTTATAGTTAACTCATTTAATATGTCATTAATTGAAATATTTTTCTACTTTTACCCTTATTGAAGAATGTGGACCCCATGTGTTAGTTTGAAGAGAGAGAGAGAGAGGATATAATGAGTGAGCAAAATTGAAAAATGAGTATTAATCACAAGAACAAAATTGAAACATGAATATTATTTATCATATAAGTGACTTATATTTTGGACTATGTCTTTCTTCTAAAAGCACCATATATGATGGACTAGAAGAAGTATATTTTATGAAGCTTGAGTAATATAGTTTCAAATGATTAAAACTATAAGAACTAACTTATAGAAACTTAAAGGTCAGCAACTTGGTTGAAGCTGAGTCAAAATTATAAATATTAAATTATAGGGTTAATACTTTCTTTGGTTCTTGAAGTTTACCTTCATTTTAGTCTTGATCCCTCAAGTTTCAAACCATTGGTTTTGGTCCCTCAAGGGATAAAATGATCCAAGTTTTTATTGAGTTATAGGGACCATATTTTAAATGAAACGAAATTTGAGTGACCAAAACCTATTATTTGAAACTTAAGAGATTAAAACCAAAATAAAAACAAATTTGAGGAACCCAAGATTATAGTAACCCTAAATTACACTAAGTAAAAGTTTAATGATTGAGTTACAACTAAGTCAAAATTATAGAAACCAATAGATTAAATTTTGTATAAAATATACTATTAGTTTTAAATGAAATTTTAAAACCTATCTATATTTAATTTTCTTATTTATGAGCTAGGGATAATTTAACGTCTCTTGGGCCGGGCCAATCATAATATCTCTTCTGGACTTTGCACGGTCCTCTCTTTGAATCAGGCTGAATGTTTTTTATTTTTAACCATAAATTCTTATTTTACTGTCACCATAAACAAATTGTTCCCTACAAAACCGCGCCACCCCAAAAACATATACTAACTAACTGCAAAATCCAAACTCCCATAATCTGAAATAGTACAAAGTTACAAAAACAACAACAATCCTTGTAAAATGTCAAACCTTAATAACGGTTGTTTACTAATAACCATGAAATATCAATTGTTTGTTTTAAATATTTTTAGGCTACTTTCCATAACGATTAATTTTTTTAATATTAAAAAAAAAGGTAGTGGTTTTTAATCATCACCACTACTACTATCCTCCTCCTCCTACCCCTCCCCTCAATCGACACATCGGTCTAACTAGAAGTGATCATATACAACCTCTTTGTGATAAAGGATGAGGTTCAACTTCCTATTTAGACTATGGACATATGTAGCGAGATGCCATGTGGAGCATTCAAAGCTGGCCAACGTCTACAATAAAGCCTCCATTTAAGGAGGATGCAGAAAAAGAGGAGGAGGTGGTAGTGGTGATGGTGGAGGAGGGGAGGAGGGGGAGGAGCTTTGTGGAGGTAGTGGTAGGGGTGGTGGTGGAGGAGGAGGAGCTTGCGGAGGTGGTGTGTGTCACACCCCACCGCCGTCTCACCCCATCGGGCCACAACGGTTGGTGCCCTCTCCCACCAACCGGGTGCGGAGAGGCTGGGTACACTACGTCGACCCAGGACTCACAAGAGTCCCTCGCTCCCCAAGCGAGATTTTTCGCCTCCGTGGGAATCGAAGCCACTACCTGGGGGTAAGTAGCGCCTCAATGCATTCCCACTACCACTTGAGCTAGTAGCTCAAGTGGTAGTGGGAATGCATTGAGGCGCTACTTACCCCCAGGTAGTGGCTTCGATTCCCACGGAGGCGAAAAATCCCGCCAGGGGGGCGGGGGACTCTTGTGAGTAGTGGGTCTAACGGACTTGACCCATCCCGCTCCGCACCGTATGGTGGGAGAGGGCACCAACCGTTGTGGCCCGGTGGGGTGAGACGGCGGTGGGGTGTTACAATAAAAAGGCGCCTTTTTATTGTCACACCCCACCGCCGTCTCACCCTACTGGGCCACAACGGTTGGTGCCCTCTCCCACCAACCGGGTGCGGAGAGGCTGGGTACACTACGTCGACCCAGGACTCACAAGAGTCCCTCGCTCCCCAAGCGAGATTTTTCGCCTCCGTGGGAATCGAAGCCACTACCTGGGGGTAAGTAGCGCCTCAATGCATTCCCACTACCACTTGAGCTACTAGCTCAAGTGGTAGTGGGAATGCATTGAGGCGCTACTTACCCCCAGGTAGTGGCTTCGATTCCCACGGAGGCGAAAAATCTCGCTTGGGGAGCGAGGGACTCTTGTGAGTCCTGGGTCGACGTAGTGTACCCAGCCTCTCCGCACCCGGTTGGTGGGAGAGGGCACCAACCGTTGTGGCCCAGTGGGGTGAGACGGCGGTGGGGTGTGACAATAAAAAAATGTAACCCCCTCCGTAATTATATCCGAAATACGCGATTAAAATGAAATAGAGACCTATAATAATCAAATAACATTTACTAACCCATCACACGACGGGGTTTTCATGAATACTTTTTGAAATCATTTATAAACTTGGTCTCATATTCACATTTCGAATACAATTACTACGCGAAGATAAATCACATTCATATAAATATCAGAGTGCACAACTTAATCATCCCAGCAATCCCGGGTACATACCTTCGCTAAAGATACACAGGGCAAAATTGCCCATTACAATTCTTCAAATGGGGATTACACAATCTCATCTCGAATGAGTCCTGCCGCTCCCTCCACGAACCACTTGCCCTGTCTAAATTGTTGGTAAGGGAGGGTGAGATTCGAGAGAATCTCAGTAGGAAACAGATACCATAATGCATGCATGATAGATGCTATGTGTATGACATGTTAGCTTTATCTAGATGCATGCCACATAATGACATTTCTGTATGCTCAATGTTTCATGTAACAAAACTATGGCCACAGTAAAACAGAAACAGAGCTTCATTTATTCAAATATGCTCTACACAATCAAGTAAAGCAATCACATACATCACTACACAAGCAAAGATATCAAATACATGCAAGTAAGGCAAGTCCCCTACCTCCAGTCTTTTCTCCTCGATTTGCGTGCCAGCAACTCGGGGCTTCACATTCGATCCTACAATGTCAAATGTACCATTTAGACACTTCCATAGTGTTTCTGGGGGTTATATGAGGCTATATTGAAAATTTACTAAAATACCCCTGGGGACCCGGCCGGCCCCGCCGTACCCAGTCCAGCTGTACTTTTCTTGAAATTTTGACATGGGCTATTCTGACATATTTTCACCCAAGGAATCCATTTCCGGACTCGGAATTATCAAATTCAATGTCAATGTACAAATTTACCCTTGGCAACCCCACTTTAAGGGTTTCAGGGGCGTTTTCGTAATTATGCTTTTTCAGCCTTTTCCGAAAAAGTGCCCAACTGTAACCCCACCTAATTTTCGCTCCTGAACTCAATGGAATCATCAAATCATTGAAAATCCAACTCTAAGACCCATTTATAGCCCAGACCGAAATATATGGGTTTTCCAGGGAAAAACGAGGTTTTTCGGTTTCGGCTGCGTAAACGCGTTCCTTTCTACTCCTAACCACTTTATTGACTATTCCATTAGGTTAGAACTACCATTTAGTATCAATTTGGGCAGCATAACAGCCCCACAAACCCATTTTCCATTTTTAGAACCAAAGACAATCCGGCGAAATTTCACCGATTAAATTGTCTATAACAGCCAGAATAGTCAATATGCAAGAGTTTGGAAGTTACCTCAAGCTCCCACTAGCTTTTCCTTCTTGTGGCTGAAAACCCTAACTTCAAAACACCAAAAGAGGAGCTTCCAAACCTTAAAGAACATAAAGGAGTAGCTTAGGATCGGAGTTATAAGCGTTAGGAGTTAGATCGTCGGAGAAATCGGCTTACCTTGTGAGATTTCTTCCTCTTTCTCTCTCTAAAGATCCCATATGCTCTCTCTCTCTATTTCAGCTGTTCTTAGCGTCAGAAATGAGGAGGAAGAAGGAAAAAACCGATTAATAACATATCCCATGCTTATGTCATCAATGCAACATGATGATGTCATAATTCTCAATTTTCGGATTTCTGGCAGATTTCTGACCAAACTTTGCAAAATCATAACTAATTCTAGAAAAATTGAAATGAGGTGATTCCAAAGCCAAATGAAAGGTATTTAAGTCCTCTTCATTGGAAAAATATTATCCATTACTAGAAATAACCACAAAATTCCAGAATTACACAAATTGCATCACTGCTCCAAAACAGAGTCCATTTTCGACCTCAAACTTTGGACAGTCATATCTCCCAGTTCCCAAAACGAAATGGCACAAATTATATGTCCATTTTGAAGTTTGGGATGTGAAATTTAAGACTGGAAAGTTTCATAATTTTCTGACATCATTTGGCTAGTCAAAACATCCACACGAGAAGACTGGCCATACAGAATGCACACTGGACTGCATTTCCAGTTTTGCAACCAATGTGTCCAATTCAATTTAAATCAATTCCAATGATTAAATACCACAACATGACACCATTTCCATCACAATACCCCATTCAATTCTTCCCTCTATTCTAAGTCAATTTGGATGTTAATCCACAATTGAACTCAAATACAGGGTTTTGGCGTTGCTCATAACACAAGCGACTACAATCCACTTTATATTCTCTAAAAGGGTTCATTAATCACTAACCACGTTCACTTTTGGAGTCATTATCTCTTAATCACAATTTGGGATCTTGCTAAACCGGGGCTTAGCAGTCCACTTATCTCAGGCTTATTCTCTAGCCTCAAGTCTCAAAATTCGGGGTATTACAGTGTGTAAAGATGACGAGGAGGAGGAGGAGGAGGAGGAGACGAATGAAAAGAGCTCTTTTGCTTCTGACCATGATGAAGGAGAGAAGAACAAGATTGATCAATAAAGAAAAGTACTAAGAACAAAAGAAATAGGTTGATTTAAATAGAGTTGAAGTGTTCTTCGCTCTAAAGTGTATTTAACTTAGGAGAACTGATACTTGGTATCAGACTAAATGAGGTTATGAAAAGGTGCTTTATAGAGTTATCTTTACATGACGGTTGTTTATTATGAAAGGTTGTTTTTGTCATTCATATTTTATAATCAATTGATTTAACCATTATGTTTTTGCTTTCACTAGTATAAGGTTGGAAAACAAATCGTTTGAAAGTGTCACTTGATGGTTGTTTCATAATAACCGTCATTTTTTTCACTCAATAAATACGGTTATTAACTACAATTGTTATTTTTGTGTTGTCGCTAATTCTACCTCACAATACATGACGGTGCACATAATTAATTATTACTTTTTAGCATTATATATGGGAAAATGACACATAGGTCCCAAGGACCAAACAAAGAAACAAAAAAGTCCCTTTGAAAAGTCAAAGATCAGAAAAGTCCCTAGGGACTTTTCTGTGATTATTTCCCAAAGTCAAATAACAAAAATTCCCCCAAGAATTTAAAACACTGTTATCTCTCTCTCCCTTTCTCCATCATTCTACTCTTCTACGTCTTCCTTCCTCCGAGTCCCAGCATTGGCGTGTTATCCATCACTCCTCCAAGTCCCAGCGTTGGTGCGTTCGTCCGTCACTCCTCCACTGCCCAAGCCTCCATCACTCCTCCTTTGCCCAAGCCTCCATTGTGATGTGGCAAAGGTAGAACAACGAACTGATTTTTTTCTGTGTACGTTGGTTAGATTGAGATTAAGGGTTAGTCAAAAGGTTGGAGCTTGGGCTCAATGGTGGACTAAGTGGTAGAAGGTAGATAAGTAATGTTAAGATTTTGCTAACAATATGATATTGATCATTAAAGTTGGGGTTATACTATGGTTAGGTTATGTAAATGTTATAGTGCTATGTTTTTTAGGAAGATTACAAAGGGAGTGCTATGTTTTAATTTTAAGTGGGAATAGTTGAATGTAATGGTGGTTATTTGTTATGAAAACGCTAATATAAAGAAAAAAATTGTTGTTAATTTATGCAGTTGTAGTTGTTAATATGAATGTTGTAGTTGTTAATATAGAATCTGTACTCTATTTTTGGGCAATATAATAGAGGGAATGCTCTACTTTTGGGCAAGGTAACAGAGGGATGGCTTTGTTTTAAGGGAGAATGATTGAATATGATTGTGGTTTTTTTTATTATAAAATGATGATATGATATTAAAAAAAGTGTTGTTAAATTGTTGTTAGTATGTGTATTTGTAGTTGTTAATATTGTTGTAGCAGTTGTTAATATGAAGTTCATATTACAGATTGTTATAAAAGATGGGAACTAGTTTGGGGAAGAATCTATTATGTTTCTTTCATGTAGGGGGAGTTTTAAAATGGTGGAGAAGATGAAATGTAATATGACTCATACTGTTGTAAATATGACTCATGCATTTATAAAACAAGGCAGAAAAAGTTGTTAAAAATCAATTCAGGTGTTGTGACAGACCCTATGGGAATACTCATGCAGTTGTGAAAGTTTGAGTTGTGCAACTTGTCATTTGAGTCAAGCATGAAACAATTGTAAAAATGACTCATAATGCTGTAAAAGCAAGCATCACCAGTTGTTAAGAAAATAATTTGCAGTTGTGAAAGTTGGAGTTTTAAAACTTGTCATTTCAGTGATGCATGACAAAGTAGTTGTAAAAATGACTCAAAATGCTGTAAAAACAGGCGTTTGAAGTTGTAAAATGAGCAACTTGTAGTATTAAACTTGAAGATGTGAACAAAGGTAATTTCATTCACACACAAGAAATAAGTTGTAAAAATGTCTCAAGATGTTGTAAAAACGACTCAAGATGTTGTAAAAACGACTCAAGATGTTGTAAAAACATGCATTATAAGTTTTAAACTGATAAACTTGCAGTGTTAAACTTGGAGATGTAAACAAAGGTAATTTCACTCACATACGAGAAATAAGTTATAAAAATGACTAAATATGTTGTAAAAGCACACTAAACCAATTGTAAACTGAGAAATTTTCAGTGCTGAATTTGATGTGTAAAAAGGTAGTTTCATTCAGACATGAGAAAAAAGTTGTTAAAATGACTCAACATATTGTGAAAACACGCTTAATGAGTTGTAAACTAAGCAATTTGCAATGGTGAACAGTTGTTAAAAAGGTGGCTTCATTATGACCTGAAAAATATAGTGTAAAAAATATTAAACATGTTGTAAACACAAGTTTAACCAGTTGTTAAACAAGGTATATGCAGTTGTCATATTTGGAGTTTCTGAAAAGGTCATTTCATTTAGGCAATAAAAAGAATGTGTAAAAATCACTCAAACAGTTGTTATAACACGCAATGACAGTTGTGAACATAGGAACTTGGAAAACTTAAAATTAACTCATTGCATAAACACATGTTGTAAAAATGACTGATGAAGTTGTAAATTACTGATGAAGTTGTCAACTGTAAAATGACTGATGAACTAAGGGCAACTTTATCATTTAGTTTTGAGAAATAATCACAAAAAAGTCCCTAGATCTTTTACTTTTCAAAGGGCACTACTGGAAAAAACCCTTTTTAGACCGCCACATTTAGACCGGTTTTGGAGGATAAGGTCTTAAAAATTTGCGCGGTGGCAGTTTTGTAATTATATTAAACTTCTTAGACCGGTTCTTAAAAAAACCGGTCTTAAAAAATTAATTTAGACCGGTTATAAATAAAACCGGTCTTAAAGTCTTAAAATTTTATGCATTTAAAATTTTTTTAACATTTAAGACCGGTTTACATATAAACCGGTCTTAAATGTTAAAAATTTTAAATTCAAAATGTGATAACTTTTTAAGTCCGGTTATGGGAAAAACCGGTCTTAAATGTGAACTTTCCCTCTTTTAAGACCTGTTTTTAATAAAAACCGGTCTTAAAGGTAAGATTTTTCACAGTTATTTTTCCTCCCGCGCCCAGATCGCACGCTCTGTGAACCCTTTCTTCTCTCTTTGCCATTTCTCTGTGACCTCTATCCGTGCTTGTTCTGAACTCGTCCATGGCGTCCCGTCCCTCATTTGCTCAAGTCTCCTCCGTCATTACCGCTTCCGTTGTTGTGTTCGTCGTCGATGTTCTTTGATTATCGTCAGTCTTCTCCGCCGCCACCTCTAATCTCCGCAGCGCAGTGACCATTCTCCTCTGACTTGACTTCCCTTTGTCAGTGCCGTGAATTTGAGGACTTCATTTTAACATCAGTCGACGCAACCGTGACTTTGGGTTGAAGCTCACTCCTTGGTCTTCATTCAGGTTAGTGTTCAATCGATCTGTTATTTAGTTGTACGTTGTTTTATAATTAATAATGTTCAATGAAAAGTTGTTGTTGCTGCTTTAATTTGAGCACTTAAACGTAATCTGGAAAAAATTAAATCTGCACATTCTTGTTAGATATATGCTCTGACTTTTAATTATATCCCTGTGATATTTGGCTTGAATTAATACCACTTTATATGTTCTGTTTTAGTTTAGTGCGGTTGTTTGATTATTGTTAGTGTTGTTGATTTGTTAAAACAATACTAGTTTCAAATGGTGCCTGTTAATTTCGTTGAAATATCTAAAACTCTATTGTTGTTGTTTTTTTGTCTATCCTTTTGTTGTTGGATTTAGGGTGCTAGAAGTGTTGAGATATATATGGATCATAGTTGGATAAACGCTAAATGGACGAGTGTTGAATATAATAATGGGGTGAGGGGTTTTTTAGACTTCGCTAGTAGACATGCCGATGATGGTAGTGGAAAGTTTTATTGCCCTTGTGTAGTATGTCTGAATGAGAAGCGACTAAGTACTGCAGATATATATACACATTTAATTTGTGAAGGATTCTGTAAGAGTTATACAGTGTGGGTATGGCATGGTGAAGAGTTAGAAATGCCAAGTGCATCTCAACAGGGGGAGTGAACTTTGATGATAATGACACGGATACGGATAATCGAATAGAGGATATTATTCGTGATGTAGGAGAAGAGAGTTTTGAGCAATTACATGCATATGGTAATATGTGTAGTGATGCTGAGATGCCGTTGTACCCGGGGTGTAAAAAGTACCAATTGTTGAAAGCAGTATTGAAATTGGTAAGCTTGAAAGCACGACATGGATGGAGCGACAAGAGTTTTTCAGAAACACTTGAGGCTTTTAAGGACATGCTTCTAGATGATAATGTGTTTCCTTGGAGCGACAAGTGTTCTATGTTACTGATCAGGCAAACAAAATGTGGTTTGTAGCTCTCCAAGGAAAAATGGTCGTTGATATTAATCAGGAAAGTCATTCAATGAATGATCTTCTTGAGACTCCTTCTTTTTCTAGAGGTTTACCAGAATTGAACGAAGAAGATGAAGCAGACAATGAACACGGCACAAGAAACGATCATCATGAAGGGATATGGGAGGATATCCCTTTATAAAACTACATTGAAGGTTAGTTAGCTAAAATAATTATCATGAACTATATTTGAATTATGTATATTGTTATTGATGTATATATATAACTACTTTTTTTGTTGTCGTAACAAGAAAATGAAGGATATGAGGTGTACGTCTTAGTGTAGATACTCCGAAGCCAGGCCAGCTAGTGATCATCAGCCTGAGAAGAGTGTGTATGTATAAAGTATTTTGGCCCTAATGAATAACAGAATTGTCATTAATGTAATTTAATCTTTGATGTATGTATGTAAGTGAAAAGATAAGGAACTTGGTCAAAAGAGCATTGTCTGGTTGTATGATTTCCTTGCATTATGATTCTGTCTATGGTTATGAGTTTATTATTCATGGTTGTTTTCCTTTGCTTCTGTTTCGGCCAGCACTGTCAAGCACAAGGGAGTTGAGTTTTAATATGTTCCAATGAGTGTTGAGTCTCTCACATGTCGTTAAAATGTTAGTTATATAATCTGTAAAAGAAGATTTATTTATTTCAATGTCGTTAAACTGGCTACTGCTTGCTGAGTGAAATGTTTTTAACAAGGGAAATGACTTGCTGGGTGTAACTTTTAAATGAAAATTTAAAAAAAAAATTAAACTTTTAAGACCGGTTCTATCCAAAACCGGTCTAAAAAGTAAATTTAAGACCGGTTTTATATAAAACCGGTCTGAAAATTTAACTTTTTAGACCGGTTGTATAAAGAGCCGGTCCCAAAATTCAAATTTTCAGCCGGTTCTTCATAAAAACTTGTCTAAAATTTTATTAATTTAGACCGATTCCTATTATAACCGGTCTAAAAATATTTATTTTTAGACCGGTTTTATAATAACCGGTCTTAAAAAGTTGTTTTAAGATCGGTTCCATAACCGGTCTAAAAAGTAGAAGACTTTTTAGACCGGCTGTATTAAGACCGGACCCAGAACCGGTCTATAATGTTTTTTTTAACCGGCCTAAAAAGTGTTTTTTCCACTAGTGGGGATTTTTTTATTGTTTTATTTGGTCCTTTGGATCTGTGTCATTTTCCCTTATATATTCTTACACAATACTCGCTTCAACATATATATATATATATATATATGATGTTTATTTATTGTAACCGTTATTTATTAAATATTATATATGCATAAATCTGTAGTAGTGACTACATGTAGGAAGATATATATTGCAGCAGAATAATACAAAATAAAAATAAAATATATCAGTTATTACTTGATGATATTTTATTTACTAATGAGGTCGTTCAAAATAATGACGATGAGGGCGTTTGATATGACAAAAGTCGTTGAGGGCGTTTGATAGACAAAAGTCTCCGTGTATATGGAAGTTTAGTCCTCTCCAAAATGCAAGCTAACAGTGATAAGGATTATTTTTAGTACACAAGGAAGTATTTAAGAAAAAATTATCAAAGATCCTATGTAAGAGCGAGAATCCAATACAAATAGGTAATTTGAATTTCATTTCGTACTAATGGATCATAAGGAATTTAATATTTATAAATCACACTTTCATCTTTGTGAGTCAAAGCTGTGCTATTTATAAGTTAAATTTACACATTAATTTTTACAAGTTTTTTGGGAAAATTATTTTTTTTATGCTTATAATTTTGATTTGGTTGTGATGTAATCCCTACACTTTAACTCGATATAATTTAGTCCCTATAGTTTTAATCCAAGTATAACTTACTCTAAACATTGACCTGGTATAACTCAATTCCTGAACTATGACTAAATACAACTCAATTCATATAGTTATCATTTAAAATGTTAGTCTCTATATTTTTAAAAAATAAAATTATATACTCATTCAGATTCATAATATAAGAAACTTTAATTAATTCACGTAAATTAAAAAGTTATAGTTAACTCATTTAATATATCATTAATTGAAATATTTTTCCACTTTACCCTTATTGAAGAATGTGGACTCCATGTGTTATTTTGAAGAGAGAGAGAGAGGGTATAATGAGTGAACAAAATTGAAAAATAAGTATTATTCACAAGGACAAAATTGAAAAATGAGTATTAATTATCATGTAAGTGACTTATATTTTGGACTATGTTTTTCTTCTTAAAGCACCCTATATGATGGACTAGAAGAAGTATATTTTATGAAGCTTGAGTAATATAGTTTCAAATGATTAAAACTATAAGAACTAACTTATAGTAACTTAAAAGGTCAGCAACTTGGTTGAAGCTGAGTCAAAATTATAAAAATTAAATTACAGGGTTAATACTATCTTTGGTTCTTCAAGTTTAATTACCTTCATTTTGGTCTTTGTCCCTCAAGTTTTAAATCATTGGTTTTTGTCCCTCAAGGGATAAAGTGATCCAAGTTTTTATTGAGTTATAGGGATCATGTTTTAAACGAAATGAAATTTGAACAACCAAAACCTATTATTTGAAACTTGAGAGATTAAAACCAAAATAAAAGTAAATTTGAGGAATCAAAGATTATATTAACCCTAAATTACACTAAATAAAAGTTTAATGATTGAGTTACAACTAAGACAAAATTATAGAAACCAATAGATTAAATTTCTTATAAAATATACTCTTAGTTTTAAATGAAATTTAAAAATCTATCTATATTTAATTTTCTTATTTAGGAGCTAGGGATAATTTAACGTATCTTGGGCCTGGCCAATCTTAATTTCTCTTCTGGACTTTGCACGGTCCTCTCTTTGAATCGGGCCGAAAGTTTTTTATTTTTAACCATAAAGTCCCATTTTACTGTCACCAGAAACAAATTGTTCCCTATAAAACCGCGCCACCCCAGAAACATATTCTAACTAACCACAGAATCGAAACTCCCATAATCTGAAACAATAGAAAGTTACAAAAACAAACAACAATCCACAAAACAAAACAACTTCCAACCCACTTATCCAATACCCTTACGTGGTGAAAAGAAATAATTAGTACCAGTCCCATCTTTGAATCGGGCCGAACATTTTGAACTTCAAACAGTCAAAAATTAAAATCCCCTTTATCCACAAAGGGGCTTGATAGGATATGGCTCATATTCCTCTTACTTTACCCAATGTCATTTGAATATGTGACATGTGATGAGGAATTTGTTCTTCTTAATTGGCTTATATTCCTATTTCGTCGGGTGGAAATGGAAAGAAAACATGTCTAAAAATCTCAACTTTCTATATTCATAATTTTAATCAAGTGCAGTTTTCTTCTCTACACTCCATGAACCAAAAAGAAAAGGGGAATTACAATGAGATCTTAAAGAATAATTTTAATCAAGTGCAGTTTTCTTCTCTACACTCCATGAACCAAAAAGAAAAGGGGAATTACAATGAGATCTTAAAGAAGAGATTTAATCATCCACAGATTCAATTACAACTTAGAAGAACACAACAACTAGTGCCCATGTAAAAAAAGATAACAGGTTTATACTCCTCTCTTGTTATTAGGACTTCTTTATAATTAAGTCTCTTCATCGAGACCTCATTGCAATCCCCCCAAAATTGAACTTCTTAGTGTAGAAGATTTTTATTATACAGGTGATAATGTTTATTGCAATTTAAGTTATTCCTCAATGAAACTCAACAATCACTCCTCTAATCCTATTTATAGAGTAAAGAGTATTTTGACTCTAATATAAATTATGTAAATTTATCCCCAAAGTTCTTCACTTAAAAGTGTTGGATATCTAAAAAATTTTTAGTTCAATGTGGTTTTGGATGCTTCCAAATTATAGTAATATTGTCCTATTGTTAAAATATATTAATTTTGACTATTAAATGAGTTTGTTTGACTGTTTACACTCCCACTTGATACTAAGTGTGTTTAGTTTGAGGAGATGGGTGATAAATTACAATTTTGGACGGGAGAAACCCAAAATTTATCTTCTCATTTTTTTAAATTTTGGATTTCCGTCCAAAATTTACTCTCTCATTTCTTTTAAATTTTGAGTTCCCGCCAGAAATTTAAATACTTTCAACCCAAAAAGGTAATTTAACCTCACTCTCCCCCCTTTCCTCCCCTCCCCTCAAACCAAACACACTATTAAAATTGTTGATATGTCATTCAAGCATCTAATAGATTGCAAGTCCGATTTATTATTAATAAAAAAAACCCCAATGTCATTTTTCCGGCAAAAAAAAAAAAGTCCTGCTCATTTGTTAGTTTGATAACCCCATTCACTCTTTTAACGAAGGGGAATACAATCTCTCATTACAAAAATCATAAGACCTTTCTAACAAGAAACAACATATGGAAAAGAAACTCACTCACATACGCTATAAAGTATCAGGGAAGAAGATTCAATTACTGGATATAGAACATGGGAGATCGCTGAGGACGCTGAGGACAATGCCGTCAACAATCTCCCGTTGCCATACAAGATGCTCACCCCCCGGGGGGCGATGCTTCCTCCAATTCACTTCTCTGAGAGGCTGAGCTCGTTTTAGCTTCCCGACATTCTGTCAAAGTAGGGAGGAAGTCACGCAGAGCTTCGAAGGATGCTTTTTTTCTTTTTTTCTTTTTAAAAAAAGAGTTTCTTTAGCAAAGTCCAATTTCTTAGATAGGAGGAAGGGTGCTGGCCAAAAAAATAAAAAGATCGGAAGAGGAGCAGCAAATTTTTTTGGTACAAGAAGAGTAGTAGTTTTGTAAGAACTATGGCTTAATAAGGCCCCGTTTGGTATGTAGGAATTGAGGGGGTGAATATGGAAATGGAATTCATTTCCATCATATAAGTTTGTTTGGTGCAAAGAAAGATCATGGAATTAAATTCCATGTGGAAGCCAACACATGGAATTAGCCTCATTTTGGTTCCATAAAAAAACCGGTGGAATTAGGAGAAATTCCATAGAATCTTTTTATTACCCCTCATTTTTTTTATCTCCCCCAATCCTACTCCATCGCATCATTCCTGCTCACAACTTGACGGTGACCTCCAGCAACCGGCGACAGCAGCCTCCAGCGACCGATGACAGCAGCAGGCAAACCCCTTTTCAAATTTGTCCCTCTTCTTTCACTACGATCTAAGGTTCTCCTTCATCCTCAAGTGTTGTGCAGCAACCTGTTCTTCTCCCCCACTGCCGACAATCTGCAAGGCCACTGTGGTTGAGCATCTTTACACTGTGATTTCCAGATATGCTTGTGGAAATCTAATTTTGGTGAAATCTGATTTTTGTTTCTTGTTAGTTCCAGATCTTAGTCGACAATGGCTTTGCAAAGTTTGGGAGTTCCAGAAATTGATTTCCAAAACTTGTTGAAATATTGTTTCTTGCCTGCGAATGTGCAAATGGGGGTTGCAAAGTTTGGGCTTTGTTTTTGTTTTTAATTAACAAGGGTATTTTTGTCCTTTTATATGCATACTTGGTATCATTTTCATGATATTTCCATGACATACCAAACATACTTTTAAAACTCATTTCCATTTCTATATCCATTTCCATTTCCATTTCTATATCCATATCCATATCTATATCCATCAAAATCAATTTCAATATATCAAACGGGTCCTAAATGTTGGAAACAGAGGAAGCCCAGCCCAAGATGGAATTCAGGAGTAAGGAGGAGAGACCCACAAAAAGTAACACGTGAAAGGCTCAATCATCGACGTAAGAGTAAAGCCGCCCTCTCCTGAGCGAAACCGCGTTTGTTCAGTTTCATTCAACATCTACAATAGTAAAAGCACGTGCCGTACACCACATCCCGCCAATTCTTTCTTTGCTTTTCTGTCAGGCGATCGTAAAGCAATAATGCTCCAAATGTGAAAGCTGTGTTGTAATTTATTTTTTTATTTTATAAATAATTTTAAAAGAGGAAAAACGCAAAAATATCATTAAAGTTGATTAAAATAAATAAATAAATATATTAAATTTCAATACAGAAAAAAGATAAATAAAAAACTTTAAAAATAAAAAAAGATAAAAAAATATTTTTAATATTCATAATATCATAAAAATATTAGGCTCGATTTACTTTTTTGATATTAAAAAGAAAATAATAGAAATATCCTCCCAATTCTAATACTCTCACTCTTACGCAAGGTACTGAAAACCGGACCGGGCATTGAACCGGTCGAGGCACTGGGTTAAGGGTCAGTGGTTCAGACCGGGGTCAACCAGGGGGTCAAACCGGGGGTCAGACCGGGGTCAATTTAAAAAATATATATAATTTAAATGTTCATACATACCTTTCAAAAAACTATATGAGAGTTATTTTACAACTAATAGTCCAATATAACCTCCTGAACCTAATATCTACAAAAATATCATTAAATATATAACGATTTTTCCCCCAACAAATGCTAAAAGTATTCCACAATCCTTTTAAAGCTCCTTATAAATAAAAAACTGTTAGGAAATTTTTTTTTTTAAAAAAAGAGCCAAAATGACTTCATTTGGAGTGTAAAAAAGTAAAAAAAAAAAAAAAAAGATCAAACCATGATTAGTCCGGGTCAGGCCGGTTCACCCCGGTTCAGGCCGGTTCACACCAGGTCAGACCGGTTCACCGGTTTTTTCCCCTCACCCGGACCGGACCAGTGACCGGTTCACCGGTTTCCGGTCTGAACCGGCCGGTCTGGTCCGGTTTTCCATACATTGCTCTTACGGCTTCCTTAGCTTCTTCGCCTCTCCCCTTCCCCCTTCCGCTTTCCCAATTCCTCTCATTCCTTAACATTCATCCCTCTTCCATTAGCGCCATCATCAACAACATGCGGTGCGTCCCCATGCCAATCTCTTCTTCCATTCTTAGCTCAAGACAGTCTCACATATTGATGACATTCCATCCACTCCAAGCAAATTCAAGTTCGACAGATCTTGACTCCAAGCTCACCCTGTGGTCTTCCTTTTTCTTAATCTTCGTCCTTTTCTTCATTTCTCTCTCTCGTTCTTCTTCTCCGGTCACCGCCCCCAACTGTTGTGCCCCTTGGCGAGTCATGGGGCGGATCCGATTGGGAAAAGCGAATAAGTAAATCAAGGCATCAGAGCTCTGCTTCTGGTTTCAATATGCTTGTTACTGGTGCAACTTGTTTTGTCAGCACCCACGTGTCTCTGGGGAGGGATGGGTGATGTGCCTGCTGCCCCGCTACCCCATCAATATGGGGGCTTCTCAAATGTTTTTTTTCGTATTTTTTTTATCATTTGATTTTATATAAAATGAGTAATATTTTAATATATTATAGGAAAAAATGGAATTATTTTTTATGATTTTTTAAAAATATTTTAAAAAAATGATATTTTTTTTATTTTAAGTACTGAATCTTTAAAAAATCATAAAAAATTGAAAACAACTCCATTTTTTATTCATAATATATTAAAATGTCACTCATTTTATGTAGAATCTAATAGTAAAAAGGAACACCAAAAAAACACTTGAGAAGGCCCTGTATTGATGGGGTAGCGAGGGCAGCACCAAAGACACATCATCCACCCCTCCCGTGTCTAGATTCGAAGTGACGTGTTTGAACCGTCATTGCACACATTAGAAGTTGAAGAGGAGCAGTCATACGTAGTGGTGGGTAATGAATGGGTACTTGGTTCTCGTACTTGATCATTAGAGAACAAAGAAGCATGTACATGGTACTATCATCAGCGTGGGGAAAGGGAAATGTTTCGAACCATCATGCTGTTCATTGTTTTATAACAGTTTTTGCATAACAACTACCATTCTTATAAGACAAAATATGACGGTTACTAATTACAACAATTATTTCTTTGCATAATATTCTAATAAGTTATGGATTTTACTTAATAATTGTTCTGTATTTCACTTCTTTTTTAAAATTTTGGTGGTTGATTATGCAACTACCACTTTACAAACAAAATAAGGAAAAAAAGATATTGTATATAAACAAACTAAAAGCAAAAAGTTATAGAGATGTTTTAAGAATATGATGCATCATCATATTCTTTCTTCTTTAATAACATGTCCACCTTTTCATTCAAAGAGCGAACGAAAGTGGTAAGCTCCTTCAAACACTGGTCCATGCATTGTTGCTCTTACAGGTAAGCATGGACCATATGATGGAGCTCGTAGGTCACGTTGACAAGCCCTTCAAGGCTGTTTGGTGGAGGGAGTTCATCTTTTGATTTGTTCCTAGATAATGAAGCAAAAGTTCTATGCTTGTCCAAGATTTATGCGAAGAAGAACAAAAGCTTGTAGTTGGCTATAAAAAGTTGAAATAAAAGTATAGAAGTAGAGTTCAGTTTTCAGACATTTATATAGAGAGAGTTTCATGGATTATCGAACCATCGCGTATGTCCTTTAGTTTTACATTTCATTATATTTTATAAATGATGACGGATGTTTTTTAATAATTATTACGGATTTGAAGTGGTATTATTATAAGTGTTTTTTCTTAATAATCGATATTTATTTGACATAATTTTTTAAATTTTATAGAAAAAATTAAAAATAGGTGAATTTAATCAGAGATTTATGAAAATGTATTTTAAATAAGAGTAGTTGTGAAAGACAGATCATTTGAAAGTGTTACCTATGGTTGTTTCTTAAGAAACGTAATATTTTTCATTCATACTTTACGGTCAATTGTTATGACCGTTATGGTTTTGTTTACGCTGATATTAGGTTAGAAGACGGAATGTTTGTAAATGTTTCACGATGATTTTTATGTAAAAATTGTCATATTTGTCACTAAATAAATACTGGTTATTAAATAAAACTGTTATTTTTGTGCGCTCCTGAATTCCGCCTCACAATATATGAAGATGCGCATAATTAATCTTAAGTTTTAGTGTTAATATTCTTGCGCAACCTCCACCTTGATATATATGACGTTTATTCGTTGTTACCGTTATTTGTGAAGTGTTATATATGTGTAAATCTGTAGCAGTGAATCTTAACAATTCTATTAAATTGAGTCAAACGTCTGTCTCTTTTCTCATGTGATATTCACTTATTCTTCCTACAGCTTGTAACAGATATTTGGGCTAATTTAACAAAATAACTAAAATCAATCTGTTATTATAAGTTTGTGTCTACTTTTGCTCCCTTCAACACGAGGCTGTGTTTGGAAACATGTTTTGGGGGTAAATAAGTTCTTATTACGCAAGCCGAGATAAAACTCCTCTCACATACTTACCTCGTATACCGTGAATCACGATTTATAAACACTTATTGCCCAAAAATAATCTATTCCAAACGAGCACTTAATTGTGTGCTATATGCTCATTGCAAAAACTTCGTTATTAAAATTGTATATTAACCCTTTTTAAAATATATTTTTAATGATAAAATGAAACACATTAACATATAAAAAATAAATTAATGAGGAACAGATTCAAAGAATTTATTAAAAACATAAAATAAAAGGGAAAATGCCAAAAAACTACACTCAAAATATGCAAAGGACAAATCAGTACAACGAAATTCAAAAATTCCAAATCAGGCGGGTGTCAGAAAAATGAGCAATTTGTCATTTTGAAATTTCGGCAAAATTACGAAAATGCCCTTCATGCATACTTCAGAATAACAACATGATCATCGGAATTAACACCTTTGGATTCGGTATTAACAACTGCAATTCTTCTTTGACAATTAACAAATTTCAGGACCAATAACAACACATATCTCGCCATTAACAACTCCGGATTCGATATTAACAACTCCAATTTCTTCTTTCAATACTTAACAAGTTTCAGGACCAATAACAACACTCACCTCGCCATTAACAACTGATGATTCGCCATTAACAACTCCTATGTTGTTATTGCGACTGAGGGCTAAGGGCATTTTCGTAATTTGGCCGAAATTTCAAAAGGACAAATTGCTCATTTTTCTGACACCCGCCTGATTTGGAATTTTTGAATTTCGTTGTACTGATTTGTCCTTTGCATATTTTGAGTGTAGTTTTTTGGAATTTTCCCAAAATAAAAAGAACGCGGTGTTACTTATTTTAACGGAGGTTAAAAAAGAAGAAGCGTTTGGAGCACACCAGAGTCATGACAATTCCAAGGGGATACGCCAACGGCTTTTGACTCTCATAGACGACACTTTGGATTCCTCCCATTGAATCCGATTCCACCCACCTCGTCAATAATGTTGTTCTACCCTTTCCCAAATGTTCATGGGTCCCACCTTCTCCTTGTTCCTTCCTTCTTTGAATCTTTCCCTCTCCCTCTCCCTTTCCAAATTCAAATTCACTCCTTTAAGATTTGTATAATCATTGTGTTTAAGTTTAAAGTACTAATAATAAGCAAAAAATTTGTCAGCAATATTAGGAGTTTACGTGTGCGTTTGGAATAGCTTATTTTTAGGCAATAAGTGCTTATAATTTGTGATTCACAGTATACGAGGTAAGTATGTGAGAGGAGTTTTTTCTCGGCTTGCGTAATAAGGGCTTATTTACTGTGCAAAAAGCTTAAACAAACATGCACTACATATTGTACTCTCTCCAATAATTAATATAAAGTATATTTATCTAATTTGATTTGATTAACGAAGTTAGTTGAGTTAATTAATATGACACCGCCTCTAATCTTTAATATAAGACATATTTGAGGACTTAATCTTTGTCCTAATTATAAGATAAAATTTTCATATTTATTAATATTTTTCTAATTTAACCTTATTAATTGTTCCTCAACAACAATCAAAGATAGGAGGGAATAGAGGAATTAAGGAAAGTGACTAGGGTGTTTTAAAAAATATATGTCATATTAATTAATTCAATCAATTTCTTTAATCTAATCAAATTAGATAAATACGTTTTATATTAAGAACTGGAGGGAGTATTTCCCCCTCCCCTTGATTATTTTTGATGAAGTATCACTAAGGATAAATTAAGAAAAGATTGATAAATATAAAAATTTTATTTTATATTTAGGATTGAGGTTAACTCCCCAAATACATTTTATATTAAAGACCGGAGGAATAAGTAGCAAACACAAAAACGCACACAGAAAACTCTTGATAATACTTGGGCCATGATTCTATTTTTAATTTTGTTTCTTGCAATAGTTTTATGAAATTGTTTTCAAAACAAGGTTTTTTTTTTTTTTGAAAAAATACACTTGGATGACTGTTCTAAAAAAATCATACTTTAAAAAAATATAAAAACTTATTTGAAATGGTTATTCTGAAAAAATCATATTTGAAGAGAGAATGAGCATCGTCAAGCTTAAATTAGAGAGTGAAGCTTAATTCGAAAGGCGAGAGTTCAAACTGTCTGAGGGCTGAAAAAACAGATGGGGTTGTGGTCCAGTTTTTGTCAAATTTTACAAAGAAAAAAAAATTTTACAAATTAAAACAAAAAATAGGAAGATAAAAATGAGTTGTTCTAATTTTTTTTTAAAAAAACACATTATTTTTCTTTGCAAAACATGTTATCGAAAATTAATGATCAAATAATTTTTTCATTTAAAAAAAAATAAAATTATTTTGAAAATAAGAACTCAAGCAAGCTTTAATTTTATATCAATTAATACTTTCCCCAATCCTAAATATGAGACCTTCTTAGCTAAATGTCGTGAATTAAGAGTTAAGGTTGCTAATAATAGTTAACAATTCTAATCATTTCAAAATTATATTCACTTTTCAAGCATATCAATATTATTAAAAGCATGAGATAGTAAGTAGACTGAATCTTCTTACTTAAAATAATAAAGCTAAACTTAAAATTGATAAATTCAATGTGTGAACTCATGATATCAACTAAACTTATAGTTAGTATTCCTTTAATCCTTGATATAATATATATTTAGAGGTTAATATTGGTTTTAAATATAAAATAAAGTTTTTCATATTAGTAAATCTTTTCCTAATTTATCTTTGTTGATATTCTCTCAACAATAATCAAGGAGGAGAGGGAATGAAGGAATTGAGGAAGATCACTAGGACATTTTAGAAAATACATATCATATTAACAAACTCAGCTAACTTTTTTAATCTAATCAAATTAGGTAAATATATCTTATATTAAATACTGAAAGGAGTATAAGTTTAAGGGTAAGTTGACACAATTTATAAGCTCAGAAAAGTGGACTCACAAACTTGACAACAATTTGGGAGACAATATAAATTACCAATCACATATATTAAAAATAATTTAAATAAACAGCACTATACATGAGTTCATAAGATAATAAAATATATGAAAAAACTTAAGTTAAATTACTTATATTCATTACATATAGTTCTTTGATCACACACTGCCTTGTGTCAGAATTATTTAATGTAGATTTATATATAGCTAAATGATAATATTTAAAAAATAGGGTATATGATCATGTGTGATTAGATAACTTAATATAATGGATATAAGAAATTTGACTTAAATATTATTCAAAATATATTACATTGATTCTAACTTTTATATATGATTTATTATAAATTAGATCGTCAGTCTAATCTCCTTTTTTTTTTTAAGTATAACAGGAATTATGTTATATTGTTGATTATTTATAAATAATGTCGACATCAGCTATAAATTTCATATTACATACCTACATACATATAAAAATTAATAAAGAACTGCCATCAATTTAATCTTATACATACATATAAGATTACTATGAAAATGATTATATAAAAACATCACACCCACATGGATACATATTATTGATTCATGCCCCCGTACATTAATGTTGCAGAATGAACATACAATGTTTGGGAAAAAAGAATGAAAATACAATATATAGACTGATCTTCTTACTTTCTTTGTGAACCAGGTTACCTGTATAATTAAAAAAGATCGTTGTATTGAATTCAAAAGGTTCTATTTTTAATATTCTCTTATGAGGAAATAGCAAACTCGTCAATGTGATATAAATTTGGATTGTAATAGTAAACTTATAAAATTTTATTTTTATCAATAGAATCTAAATAATTAAACTTAAATCTATCCAACATTCATGACATATCAGACTCAACAAATAATTTTTTAGGAAACTTATACGTGAAAGCTTTAAACATGATCAAATATAAAAAGTTAGTACATATTTTTATAAGCTATAAACAAAAATAAAAAATAAAAATAAATTTAGTGTGTAAACTCACGAGTTCAATAGAATTTGGAACTAGCACCAAGTTAGAAAATGATCTGACACAATTTTATAAGCTAAAGGTATAAAAATGATAAATTCAAAAAATAAACTCAAAAATTTAAATCCGAATTTTTCCCTTTTTGGTCCTGTAGCAAATTTTTCATGTCAATTGAATTAAATTTATCTCTTAACATCCTTTCAATCATTTTTCTTTCGTTGTAGATTTAGAATTAATTATTGGATTCTTATAAAAAAAAACTTTAAACTCTGCCCAAATCAAATAGTCTCTGCTTCAAACTTCAAACTATAATTAATAACTACATAGACAAATCTAGTCAATAAAATAGACCACATGATGGAGATCTAGTCTGGCTCACCTCCACTTGGTATAATCTTTTGTTTTAATTTTAATTTTATAATTAATTATTTATTTATTTTAAATTCCGCTTCCGCTATATATATTCCCCTTTTGCGCGTGAGCCTTGGCAAGAACATACCAGAACCATGGCTGCTTCATCTCAAATCTCAGCTGCCTTCTTCATCTTTCTCCTCCACCTAGCTACCTCCGTCTCCTCCATCGGCGTTAACTATGGCACCCTCGGAGACAACCTTCCGTCGCCGCAAGCGGTGGCGAATTTCCTCAAGACCAAGACAACCATCGACAGTGTTAAGATCTTCGATGTGAGCCCTCAAATCCTGCAAGCCTTCGCCGGAAGTGGCATCTCCGTCACCGTCACTGCTCCCAACGGAGACATTGCGGCTCTAACCAACTTAGATTCCGCTCGCCAGTGGGTCGTTGCTCACATCAAGCCCTTCCACCCTCAAACTAAAATTAAGTACATCCTCGTCGGCAGCGAAGTCCTCCATTGGACCGATTGGAACACAATCAAGCTTCTCGTCCCCGCCATGAGAACTCTCCACAGAGCTCTGAACGCCGAAGGAATCATAGACATCAAGGTATTCAAAATCAGCTCGTTTCCCCTCTTTTTCTTCTTAAATCCCTATTTTGCCCTTCTAATTTCATTCACATTTCAATTAAACCCTCAAACCTCAAAGACCTTACAAATTCAAAATGATTCAATTTTACACAGCTGATCTGAGATTTTTTTAGGATTGAATCGTTCTGAGAAGGTAAATTTCAGCTAATTGGTGTTATCTTCTGGAACTTTCAGGTTACGACGGCACATTCTTTAGCGATAATGCACTCGTCTAATCCACCAAGCGCCGGCCGGTTCAGATATGGATTTGCACGATATGTGTTTGCGCCAATGTTGAGATTCTTGAGGGAAACTAAAGCTCCTTTTATGGTAAACCCGTACCCATACTTCGCATACAACCCGAAGGACGCGAACTTTGCTTTGTTCAGGCCGAACCGGGGCTTGTTCGACCGGAACACTGGGATAACCTACACGAACCAGTACGACGCGCTCATGGACGCGGTTTACTCCGCCATGAAGGCCATTGGGTTTGCTGATGTTGATATCGCCGTCGGCGAGACGGGTTGGCCGACGGTCTGTGATGGATGGGATGCTTGTAGTGTGGCCAATGCTGCGTCGTACAACGGCCAGCTGGTGAGGCACGTGGATTCCGGCAAGGGGACGCCGTTGATGCCAAATCGCCGGTTTGATACCTACATCTTCGCCTTGTTTAATGAAAACCAGAAAGCCGGTCCGATTGCTGAGAGGAACTGGGGGATGTTCCAACCCGATTTTACTCCGGTCTATGACGCTGGGATTTTGCGCAACGGGCAGGTTAATATTTTATTTTATTTTATTTTTGAAAATTTAGAAAATAATTAAAGTCATGCATTATTGTCTTCGTGTTTTCTTTTGACCTGGATTGGATTCTTGGGGCTGGGAAATTTATGAAATCCATGACGGACGATTATTTTTTTTATTCTTAGGATTCTGAGTTTTTATTTGAAATACGTTACCTCTGTCTGTATTTTTATTTTATTTCTGGTATTTCACTTTTTCTTTAATTACAGTATTCACTTTTTTTTTGAGTAAAATAATTTGATTTAATTATGTTACACTTTACAGCAAACAGCCCATACGAGGTCTTTTTTAACGTCTTAAACAAAAAGATTGTCGGTGTTTGTTCAATATATATCACATGCGAGTCTGTCCTACTTTGTCATCTTTGTTAGTTTTCATCCTTTTTTTTTTTGGGAATTGATTTAATAATATAGAAGGAGCTCTGAAAAAAACTCAAGTTATACTGGTATCTTGTTTTTACTGCTGTTTTTGTGTCATAATTACAGCCTGACAAGTGTATATCTTTCCATCCGCATACTTATCCTTCGTGGTTGAGGTCAACAAGTGATAATTAAAAATACAAAATTTTCTTTAATTATGAAGTTAGTAAACGTAATAATCAATAATAAGATGTTTCCATTTAAAATGTAAGGCACTTTTCGGAGAGACGGATTCATGAGTGCCAGGTGGTAGGGTGACGCTGACACATGATAAAGTCTGATATCGTATATACGCTGAATTGCTCATTTCATTCGTCCATATGGTGTCAATCCTTTGATAGTGATATTTAGCAGGGATACATGTTGACTTTCAAATTTTTTGATAATTAAGGACGTGCGCTCTTTTTTGTAATATTGTTTATTTTTGGTTAATTTTGTTTATTTTTTTATTTTTATCATTTCAAATTATCTTTGGTCTTTTATTAAGAAAATGCTCAATTTAAACGTCTAAACTTCAGTGTTGTGGAAACCGGACCGGACCGGCCCGGTAACCGGCGAACCCGCCGGTTGGCCGGTCCGGTTTCCATTTTTTAAAAATTTTTTTTTTTTTGGTTACTTTTTCCTTTAGAATTTCATACTATAAGTCTAAAATTTTCAATTTCTCACCGGTTTAGTCCCGGTTTAGCTCCGGTTTGGTCCCGGTCTGACCCACTGACCCTTAATCCAGTACCCCGACCGGTTCACTACCCGGTCCGGGTTTTAATACCTTGCTAAACTTACATAGATAGCCATACATTTTTTTCTGATTATAAATTTAGGAACTAATTACTAGGTTTAGTGAATTATTAATTATTTAATTCTTAAAACAATGAAAATTATCTATGGCTTGAGGATGATGTAGGTTTAGTGAATCATGTTGGGTTAAGGATGAAGACTTCCCCACGTGTCATACTAAGGAAGAAAATGTTTGATATTGATGTCTTGTATTTGATAATTAAGTAATAATAATGAATATTTTAATTGTAACGCAGTCAGTACCAGTGACACAAAATCCAGGCCAAAGCCCAAACCCAGGCCCAAGAGTCCCAAGCAGCGGAGGCCAGAAATGGTGTGTACCGAAGCCCGGGGCGAGCCTGCAGGCCCTTCAAGCCAACATACAGTATGTATGCAGCCAGGGAGTGGACTGTAAGCCCATTCAGGCCGGAGGAGCCTGCTTTGACCCAAACAACATCCGGCAGCTGGCCACTTATGCCATGAACGCCTTTTATCAGTCCAAGGGTCGCCACGATTTCGACTGCTACTTCTCCAACTCTGGTCTTATTACCTCCTCTAATCCCAGTAAGTAGCTTCCCCTCTTAACATTACTAGTGTCCGTTTTAATTAATGGGTGGTGGAGAATTGATTTTTTGCTTACAACGCAGATATGTGAAAGTTGCTTCATCTTGTACAACACAAAAGTAATTATTTCAAGTGAAACCAAACACCTTAACCTAATTTTACCCCATTATGGGAGAATTACTGTGACCTTTTAATGAAGGAATGTAATTATCAGAAGTGAGCAACATAAATCTGTCGTCCTTTTTTGTGCATGAACTTGTAAGACTTTTTGGTGATTACATTATTTCCTTGTGATCTCTTAGCAATTCCTTCCAAATATTTACTAGTTCAAAACTGGAGGATCATTGAGAGTGAAGCAAGTCATGTGTTTTTTTGATTAACTTCAATTCAATATTTTTTAAAAGAAGCGAAGACCTTATATTTATTAAGATGAAAAATGTGGTGGTGAGAAAAGATGGATTGACGATGCATTTTGTATTATGTTTTTGACAGGTCAAGGAAAATGTAGAATGTAAGTGAGTTGAAGAAGAAGAAGAGACGCAAGGACCTGTGATTCTCAGATGTTGAACACGAGTACGAATGCGACTAAAAGACTATTTTATTAATTGACTCTTCATCGTGATGATGTATTCATTCATTATTATTATTAGTATTATTGGGTATGTAAATGTAACCTTAACGAATGTTAACCTAGACATCATCATATCCCGTGTCATCAAAGACTACGCTGTGTTTGATTTGTGAAGTATTATTAGGAGGCATTATTCTGTTGTTGGTTAAGTTTATCTTTTCATCATATGTCTCATGATTGATGCTTGTTAAATTGTAGGTTTTGGTGAGACGTTACGAGTGTTTTTTGTTGGTAGTAAAGCCTAGTACTCGGCATACGAAGAGCAAATGATATATCCCTACGAATTATTATTACGAGTGTTTGATTTGAATTGATAAAGAAGGAATTTTGCGCCAGGCTCTAGTGTGTAGGCTTTTTTATACTCCCATGCCATGGGCTTCTTCCCACAAGATTTGGTATTAGAGACAGAGCCCCATCAATCTCTTTTGACTTGGAGCCCCCTTCAACCCACCCGACCCAGACACCCTACATTTAAGATCTAGAATTAAGATTCTACTAAACCAACAAGTTGTTGGATAAGACGAAGAGCAGTCTTGTTCTATAAGAAAGAAAATATGAGTATAATACAGGGGAAGTATATTCGTTGAGAGAGACACAAACTCTTTGCATTGTATGCCTCAAAAAGATAGAAAGGAATAATCTTTCATATTGTAGCGAATAAAGGATTGAATATATATGGGAAGGGATGCTCATATATAGTGTCGCCCACAGTAACATCTCCAAGAGAAGGATTGCCATGCTTATAGAAGAAGAAAAATTCTTTCTAGTTTTTAATGAGATAGTGATCCAATTTATAATGCACTTACAACAATATTTGCTTTTTCTAGATTTTAATAATTTTTAATTTTAACCCTATTTAATAGCAGTATTTATTTTTTAATTAGAAGTCCAAGAAAATTGTCTACGTAACAATAAATTATGGGAAAAATTATATATTCATAGAGTATTTAACATGGTGAATTATATTAAGAATGAAAAAATATTTTCTTTCTGTCAAATAAACAGGAGGAGCATTGTTTTCATTAGTTTTTTTTTTATTGTTGGATCAATTTGATAAGTCAGATAAATCCTAAATCATACTACAACATAAAACACACCAAATGAAACTGGATTTCCGCCCTCGTGTCTAGTGTCATCAAGATTATTAATGCTTAATTTGGATGATAAGAGAAACTGGGAAGAATGCCAAAAAAAAAAAAAAAACAGAGAGAGAAAGAGAAAATGGGAATAAAAAAAATGAGAAGAGAGAAAATGTTTTATCTTGTTATATGTAAAGTAAACAAAGAAAGGGACTAATTTTGCCTCTTCTCTCTCTTTGAGGCTAGTTTTAGAGTTTTTGAGTAGAACGAGATCTTTTTAAAATGTCTCTATTTTTGAAGAAAAACTTTGGGAAAAACATGTAGGCCACCCTTTTGTTCTTTTATTTTTTTTTAATTTTGATTTAATCTCGCTATCCAATCACAAGTTTTTTTCCTTTTGTTTTCTCTCCCCTGCTTTTGTTTCTCAATCCAAACATAAAGTTAGAATTATCCAACCATAAATAAAACTAGAAACAAGTTTGGAAAATTCAGCCGGAGACTTTAATCTATCATACCCCCTCGGAACACCCCCTCCCCCAAAAAATCATCACATTCCCTCTCCTTCAAATTTCAAGAGAGGTTTGTTTGAATTGTGAATTGCAGAGATGGGATTCAAAATCATGACCAGGCTCTAATACAATACAAGCATTGGAGAAGATCATTTATCTAAAAATACAAGTTACTGTTATCAAATTAAAAAGAATTATAGTTATTACTTTCAATAATTTGATTGTTGGTTTTATATTTTATTTGTTTGAATATTCTCTCTCTCTCTCTCTCACACACGGTATTGTACTTATGTCATTAATTTAATTAATGAATTTTCCATTAAAGTATCTGTTACTCTTATTTTCTTTTGATAATTCAGTTTCAACTAATAAAGTTGATTATACCTTTAGCCTGGCCATCGTATATCATACACTTTAAAGCGTTGCAGCATAAGAATCTTACCGTTGGCCCAAAAAGAAAAAAAAAAAAGGCATAAGAATCTTACTAAAAGTGTTGTAATGTAGAGACATTCCATTTTTCTTCCAAGAAAAAAGTGTTGAAATGTAAGAGGTATCAATTAAGCTCATCTATTGGCAATTGCTTGAAAGAAACTTCTATTTTTCCATTGAATGGGTAAGAAATGGGTAAGGTTTTTTTTTTTTTGGAACTATATATGCTAAATTATATTATTGCTTCTAGCACTACTACAAAAAATGACACCTATATCACTTAGGAAGTGCTACATATTCCAATGTCATTAAAAGAAGCTAAGCGCCACAATATATATATGTGTGTGTGTTTTTTTTAAAAAAAAAAACACTTTTTATGGGGCTTCCTTACAAAAAGGGCACAATAAATCTGAACTTCCTATGATCTTTTCTCAAGGAAATACTACAGGAAGTGATTTGTGAAGTATTATTAGGAGGCATTATTCTGTTGTTGGTTAAGTTTATCTTTTCATCATGTCTCATGATTGATGCTTGTTAAATTGTAGGTTTTGGTAAGACATTACGAGTGTTTTTTGTTGGTAGTAAAGCCTAGTACTCGGTATACGAGGAGCAAATAATATATACCTACGAATTATTATTACGAGTGTTTGATTTGAATTGATAAAGAAAGAATTTTTCGCCCGGCTCCAGGGCGTAGGCTTTTTTATACTCCCAGGCCATGGGCTTCTTCCCCACAAGTTTGGGTATTAGAGACATGGCCCCATCAATCTCTTTTGACTTGGAGCCCCATTCAACCCACCTGACCCAGACACCCTACATTTAGGGCTTGTTTGGTCTGAGGGCATGGGAGGAAAAGTGGGCGGAGGGGAAATTTTTTTAAGTTGAATTTAAAAAAAAAATAGAGAAGAAGGGTTAAAAATTTTTAATTAATTTTTCTTACTCTTTTATCTTATATATTCTTTTTATTAAAATTTTATTACCCCACTTCTTTAATCTTTTAAAATTCAACTCATAAAAATTTTTCCTCTCCTCCCCTTCCCTCCAAATCCCTCATACCAAACAGACCTTTAATATCTAGAATTAAGATTCTATCAAACCAACAAATTGTTGGATAAGATGAAGAGCCGTCTTGTCCTATAAGAAAGAGAACATGAGTAAAATTTACGGGGAGTATATTTGTTAAGAGAGATAAACTCTTTGCATTGTAAACCTTAAAAAGACAGAAGAGAATAATCTTTCACATTGTAGCGAATAAAGGTTTGAATATATATGGGAAGAAATGCTCACATATAATGTCGCCCACAGTAAAGAGAAGGATTGGTATGCTTATAGAAGAAGAAAAATTCTTTCTAGTTTCTAATGAGATAGTGATCCAATTTATAATGCACTTCCAACAATATTTGCTTTTTCTAGATTTTAATAATTTTTAATTTTAACACTATTTAATAGCAGTATTTATTTTTTAATTAGAAGACCAAGAAAACAATTGTCTACGTAACAATAAATTATGGGCAAAATTATATATTCATATAATATATTTAACAAGGTGAATTATATTAAGCATGAAAAAATATTTTCTTTCTGTCAAATAAACAGAAGGAGTATTGTTTTCATTATTATTTTTTTTTATTGTTGGATCAATTTGATAAGTCAGATAAATCCTAAATCATACTACAACATAAAACACACCAAATGAAACTGGTTTCCGCCCTCGTGTCTAGTGTCATCAAGATTATTATTGCTTTATTTGGATGATAAGATAAAATGGGAAGAATGCCAAAAAAAAAAAAAAAAAAAACAGAGAGAGAGAGAGAGAGAGAGAGAGAGAATGGGAATAAAAAAATGAGAAGAGAGAAAATGTTTTATCTTGTTATATGTAAAGTAAACAAAGAAAGGGACTAATTTTGCCTCTTCTCTCTTTCAGGCTAGTTTTAGGGTTTGTTTGGTTTGAGGGGAGGGGAGGGAAAATTTTTTGAGTTGAATTTTAAAAAAATAGAGAAGTGAGGTTAAAAATTTTTAATTAATTTTTTTACTATTTTATCTTATATATTCTCTCTATTAAAATTTTATTACCCCATTTCTTTAATCTTTTAAAATTCAACTCATAAAAATTTTTCCTCCCTTCTCTTCCCCTCCAAATCCCTCACACCAAACAGACTTTTAGAATTTTTGAGTAGAACACGATCTTTCTAAAATTTCTCTATTTTTGAAGAAAAAATTTGGGAAAAACATGTAGGCCACCCTTTTTTTCTTTCATTTTTTTTTTAATTTTGATTTAATCTCGCTATCCAATCACAATTTTTTTTACTTTCTTTTCTCTCCCCTGCTTTTGTTTCTCCATCCAAACATAAAGTTAGAATTATCCAACCGTAAATAAAACTAGAAAAGTTTGGAAAATTCAGCCGGAGACTTTAATCTATCGTACCCTCTCCGCCACAACTCCCCCCCCCCCCCAAATCATCATACCCTCTCCTTCAAATTTCAAATGGGGTTTGTTTGAATTGTGAATTGTAGAGATGGGATTCAAAATCATGATCAGGCTCTAATACAATACAAGCATGGGAGAAGATCATTTATCTAAAAATACAAGTTACTGTTATCAAAATTAAAAAGAATTATAGTTATTACTTACAATAATTTGATTATTGTTTTTATATGTTATATGTTTGAATATTCTCTCTCTCTCTCTCTCTCTCTCACACACACACACACACGGTATTGTACTTATGTCATTAATTTAATTAATGACTTTTCCATTAAAGTATCTGTTACTCTTATTTTCTTTTGATAATTCAGTTTCAACTAATAAAGTTGATTATACTTTTAGCATGGGCCATCGTATATCATACACTTTAAAGATTGTGAATTGTGCACTTAGAGGTTGTAGCATAAGAATCTTACCGTTGGCCAAAAATAAATAAATAAATAAAGGCATAAGAATCTTACTAAAAGTGTTGTAATGTAGAGACATTCCCTTCTTCTTTCAAGAAAGAAGTGTTGTAATGTAGAGACATTCCCTTTTTCTTCCAAGAAAAAAGTGTTGAAATGTAAGAAGTATCAATTAAGCTCGTCTCTTGGCAATTGCTTGAAAGAAACTTCTATTTTTCCATTGACTTGGTAAGAAATGGGTAGGGGGTCTTTTTTTTTAGTACTGATATATGCTGAATTATATTCTTGCTTCTAGCACTACTACAAAAAATGGCAACTATAGTGCTTAGGAAATGCCACATATTCCAACACCATTAAAAGAAGTTTCAAGGATCACAACATATATATATATATATATATATATATATATATATATATATAAACCATTTTTTATGGAGCTTCCTTGAGAAAGGGCCATAATAAATTTGAACTTCCTGTGGCCCTTCCTCAAGGAAGCGTCACAAGAAGTGATGTTTTTTTTTAAGTTTGCTTTCTATGACTCTTTTTGAAGGAAGTGTCACAAGAAGTATTTTTTAAAAATTATATTTTTGTATTTTTAATTCATAGCCCTATAATTACGGTTGACAACAAACTTTAAACATAAATTGCTGTATCCATAGAAAATGAAGAAAAGCAAACAATAGTGAAATAACACCAAAATGATACAAACAAATAACTAATTAACTAAATCACTACTAAATATATTTACAACAATTGTGAATAAAATATAGCAAATTCAACTTAAATAAACAACACAACAATTGGCAAGAAACAACACCTAGGCTAATTAAATAGTAGCTAGCTAGATATTTGCTTGAGCACATATTTTCACTATTCATCGATCACTTCATTGACTTGGTGATCAGTCAAACTGTCACAACGTTGATCTTTATAATACTAAATATACATACAATCATGCACATAACGAATTAAAATCACTAAAACTTAATTATTAGGCGCTACTCAATTAAATTTAAAACAAAATATGAATTGCAACTAAAATGATGTATTTTTTGAGGAAAAAAAAGCTAATAATGAATAATTACATCCTTCATGAATTTCGTGATATAATACCCGCAATCATTGTTATTGGGATGGAAAGGGCATTGCAATAATATAATAAAATAGTTAACTAAATTTTTGAATAAAAATTGTTTAATAACAAAATTTTAGTAAATTTATATATCAGTACCTATATCTTCTTTTAGATATAGCTATTGATAGGGTCAACAACTTTAGACTAGCTTAAGGAGGCAGAGGCTTGATATGCAGTTAATGTGCTAACAAAACAAATAGAAACTGATTGCTTTTAGTTATTCAATCACACACGCAAATATTTACATATACACATGTACGCTTGCCTATTGAACAATTGCAACATTTAAAGACGGTTTTCTGGAAGACCTCCAATTAGAGGATCCATATAGTAAATGCAAGGGCCTGAAGGTTTTCTTGGATTGATAACAATCAATATCCAATGTGCCCTAAAATATTTTAAAAATTTTTCTTCAAGAATCATGTTACAGTAAAAGTTAAACAATAAAAAAGCATATATTGAAATATTACCACTAATAAATTACCTCGCATTGTATGACACTAGAAATAACATAGTTGCTATTGCTTTCTTTATAAAGTAATCTTTCAGATCACTATATTGTTCATGCAGATCTACTCTACCCCCATGCTACCCAACGAGATAAAGGTTGACAAATGAGAATTGGACCCTGTCTGTATCCAGTAAGATGCCATGGTATAAGTGCATTGATAGAAAACAAACAATGTTATTAAAACTAAAAAATTGAATAATAAATAATAATAACAGTGATAAACGATGATGATAAAGCACCTAATCTAGATGTTGATAACCGAAGCACTAACCCATTTATGATTAAATATTTCATCCAACACATCACCATTAATATGATCAGCTGTACCATGAGTACTGTAGATATGTCTATCAAAATGTAACTACAATCCTCCTTCATGGATTAAATTAGGTGTAATCAATACCAATTGATTGTGATATGAGGTCATTTTTCTTTTATTCTATTGGCTAGTTGAGGTTTTGGACTTTGGTAGTGTTGTTAAACATTCTGAAATCTTGCTACGCAGTTGAAATTATTTTCCTCTAGACTGTTCAACACTGCTAGCAATCTTGTATATTTAGTACTATTGGTATATAATAGTTTCTCTGCATCACCTTTCAACTTCTTAAATTCTTTAGGGCAGTTATGAAGCACCCCTTCAATTGCATTGAGCATTTCTTTAAGATCATCATTCTCATCACACATGCTTGGTTCAAACTCATTTGAAGCACTACTTGTGGTATGCACTTGATAACTACATGCATCGTTCTTCTCACCATGCTTTGTCCATCATGTATATGTTTGAACAATTCTGTGACACACTAAATAATCTAGTAAATCAAGTGGATTAATCCGCTTTCCATAACAACAAGATAAGCAACGGCACAAGATTTTGTTAGGATCTTTTGTATGCTCGATTGCAAATCTAATAAACTCTTTCACCCCATATATATATTCCCTTGAACATCGATTAGATGACATCCATTTTCGAGTCATCTATACCTTCAACATATTTTTAAAAAGTGATTGGTTGCTTGACTATTGTATTTACTAATTACTTTTATCTTTTGTTATTTAGTTTAAAATAAATTCAGCAGCATAATACCTTAAAAATTGGAACTTTATAGGTCCCTCTCTTTTAATTGACAAATAATCAATTAATTAATGCCGCAATATCATAATAATTTTTCACAACTCATAACGAAAGAAATTGTAACACCCTGATTTTCGATTAAGGGCTAATGGCATTGAGATTGATTATAATTTGTGTAATTAAATATTTTGGGAGAAATATGATGTAAATTTGAGATGAATGTATGTGGTATTTGAGATCAAGGGTTGAGATTCATTATTGATGGGTCGAAATCCTATACATTGTGTCTATGTGAGCTCATAGTGGAAGTGGATGAGATGGTGATATGTGGCATAGTGGAGGCCTTTGGATGAGGCACTAGAGGACAAAATACTACTTTTCCTCCCTTCTCTCTCTCTCTTGATCGGTGGAGTGTGTGCGTGTGCAAGGGAGGGAAGTTTCATTTCATCATCATCTCTTCCATCTCACCATTTTCTCTCTCTTCTTCCTCCATTTTCTGGCGCTCAAGCTTGGGAAAGAGAAAAGGAAAGCTTGAATCTTGGTGAGTTGTGATCCTCCTTTGCTCAAAACCTCTTCTCTAAAGTTGTGTATCTTATTGAGAGCTACATTGTGGTGGTTGTAGAATCTTGAAAGGTGTTGATTTGTGAGTTGGAGAAATATGAAAGTGTGAGAATCAAGATTCTGAATTTGGCAAAGAGAAGAGATAGGCATTTTGAGCATTTTGATATACTATTTGTGATTTTTGGATAAGTTTATAAAAATCTGGAAAATTGCCCTAGCTTATGTCCATTTTTGAATATATGAGTTTCATTGTGTTTGATGTTGGAAATGGTTCATTATGATGATATTTGAGTATTGGAGATAGTTTTGAAGTTTGGAATTGTGTTCATTGGAATTTGGACATTGTGTGAATCATAGAGACCATAGTGTTTGATTGTGGTTAGATTGGTTGTGGGATGTTTTAGAGGTTACCATTGTGTTCCTTGAGTGATTTTGTGTGGGAATAAGCTTGGTTATTAATTTTGGAGTTATTGAACACTTTGGTAGAAAATTGGAAATCTGTTTGGTTTAAGCTCTGTTTTGCGCAGTAATTTTGTATGAGCGTTTTGAATGACCAAATGGTATTAGAAAATTCTTAAACTTTCCAGTCTTAAATTTTACATCCCAAGCTTCAAAATGGATATATATTTTGTGTCATTTCGTTGAGTATTCTGTGAGATATGGTTACCCAAAGTTTGGGATTGAAACAGAACTCTGTTTTGGAGTAGTGTGTAGTTTTTGGTAATTCTGTATTTTTGTAGTGATTTCCAGTGATGGGCTATATTTTTCCTTGAAAGAGGACTTATATACCTTTCATTTGGCTTTGGAATCACTCCGTTTCGATTTTTCTAGGATTAGTTATGAATTTTGGAAGATCAGCCAAGTGTCAGGAAATTGCTTGGCCGCGGCCCAAACCTTTCTGGCCTGTTTCAGGCCGCGGCCCATGAGTGGCGGGCCGCAGCCCACGGCCTTCTGACCATATTTGGGCCGCAGCCCAAGGAAGGGCTGGCCGCGGCCCACCCCTGTGTTCCAGCACTTTGTGTTTCCGAAAAGTGACCTTCAACCTTTTGTTTTCCAACCTTTTAGGGCTTTCATTAGACACATTTGTGGCCTCTTAAGAGTCCTAAATGATAACCAACTTAGTGTATTATGGGATTAAGTAATTGGAAGAGAGATTGATCAATTGTCCCTATTTGGTATAGGATTTGATATCTGCCGAACGCGTGAGCCCACTGTGCCAAAGATTGTCAGGAAAGATACAGGTAGCGACTCCTCTCTTATACTTTGTGTAAATGTATTGTATGTTTGTCTGTCATTCATGGTGTGGATGCTGCTGCTACTGCTTTGTGATACCTTGTGCATTGAGATACCTTGTGGAGTTTAGTGATCCATTGTACTTTGAGATGCTTTGTGGTGCTTTGTGCTTCGTGTTGCTGCTATATAGTGTTCACCGCGAAAGCGGGCGTTGTGCATAGTGATTACAGCGAAAGCTGGCATAGTGTTCACCACGAAAGTGGGCGTAGTGCATTGTGATTACAGCCGTGAGTGCTGTCGTGTGTGGCGCAAGCCAGAGATCATTGTGAAGCTTCTGAACATGATGAACTTACATGCTTTATGTTTATATATCGTATGAGTGTCTTGTTGCTATTGGGATTCTTTAGAATTTCACTCTTTCCATATGACTAACCTTTTCAGACAGGGCAAGTGGCTCGAAGGAGAAGCGACCAACCCGGAGTGGTTAGGATCTCTTAGGGACATTCAGGATTTTGGGATTGTTGGTTATCTATTGTAGAAGTGGGATTACTGTGTATAAATTGTTCATAGTGAATTTTTGACTTGTAATCCCCATTTGGGAAAATAGTAAACCCATTCGATATATATAGTAACCCGGGGGTTTGCCGGGATTTTAGTTTCCGCACTCTGATATTTCTTATGTGATTTGATTTTCTCAAGTAGTTATATCCGCACGTGAATGTGAGACCCGGAATTATTATGTTTTGAATTGATTTTGAAATACCTCATCCCGAGTTGAGGGATTATAAATTGTTGATTTCATTTTATTGGTCTCTATTTCACTTAAATTTTGAAATCCGGATGTGATTACCATGAGGGGGTTACAGAAATCATATTTGCCAACACATATCATAGGTAAATTACAAAGCATTACAAGCCAACAAATAAAATACAATTGTTGTAAATAAATAATTATTGTACTTTTGCAACTCATCAATAACAATTACTACAACAGCTATAAATTATAAATACTGCATATCTTCACATACAACCTATATATAATAACATTTAATTTTATCTTATTTATGTTTTAGCAAATAAAAATGAGAATAATTTTTATAGATTTCATAATAAATTAAACATAAAAGACATTGAGCAAATTAAACTATATATGAACTACTCATAAAATTAGATTTGTAAGCTCTAAAATTGAAAAACTTATAGTGTATAGGAAGCTTGAATAGAGTGAGCTAAAACTTCAAATACAAACATGAAAAAAAATTAATAAAGGAAAAATAGAAACAAATGAATTAGATCAAAGCAAAATGAGGAGTGGGTACTTACATGGGTACGGTGCAACAAATGAGACCAAAGCAAATGAGGAGGGAGGAGGAGTGGGGTCAGTTTGGTCTAAAAATGGGACCAACAGTAGTGGGGATGATGATGAGTGATGTGGACTGTTTGACAAAAGAAATGGAGGAAGTAGGGATAGTGAGTGATGAAAAGAGGAGGGGAGGACGAGGAAATGTGGCAGGTAGGGACCATGAGTGGGGACAAAAATGGAAAATGAGGGAAAAGGGAGTGGGGATGATGAAGCTCTAAGTGACGACAATAGAGAATGAAGTGAAAATGGAGTGGGGACGGTAAGGTGAAGCTCTAAGTGACGATGATAATGGAGAATGAAGTGAAAAGGGAGTGCCGACGATGGATGAACTGGGGACGGGATGGAGTAGTGCACATTGAAGAGGAGGAAGCGATAATGGAAGGATGACTGGCTGGAATTCTGATGAAGATAAAGAGCTTTTGACAAAAAAAGAAAAAGAAAGAGCCACTTTGTGTGGCGCTTTTTTTGACAAGGGCCATACAAAATTTGCCATGTGAGGCTTATGTGACGTTTGGTCAGCCAAGCGCCACACAAGCACCACTAGTAGTTGTAGCTCTTCCTCAGGGAAGTGCCACAACTGCTTGTAAAGTAGCTTGTGTGGCACTTGGTTGAGGCTCCACTAGGATGTTTGGGGGAAAAAATAATAATAAGAACAAGTGCCATAAAACGCGTGTCACTATTGCCTATTTTTGTAGTAGTATAGCTTTTGGAAGGTCGCTCTTCTAATTAATGGATATAAACAATGGATTCTGCCGGTTGTTGATTGCTTTTGGTTGGTTTTCTTTCAGAAATTGGGTGACATGAGAGGGGATTTGCTAAGTACTTATTGGTGGATAATGATTTGATCCTTTTTCTTCCATTGATTCAGGTGGTGTATAAAACTTGATTTTTATATATATGTGTGTGTATCTCCTGCTTAGATTGGGAATGCTTCAACCAAATGGAAGAGATCGTGAATCTTGGAAAAGCTCATGGCTCCTGTTGCTTTGAGTAGATTCCAAGCTTGTGATTGGCTATTGTCTTGTGTTATTGTGCAGCTCTTATGGAGAAGTGCTCGAAAGATGGAACCGGTTTCCCTATTAAGCAAAGTTCTTAACAAGAAAAGCTAATCATATTTGAATTGTTTTGACATGCTTTGGATGGTCTAGATTTGAGTTTTTTTTAAATAATGATTTTTTAAATAAGAATAATTTTTTTGAAAAAAAATAATAGTTAAAATATTATCTTTATTTTAGATTCTATTTTCAATTAAATAATCTTTTTAAAAGAAATCATAGACTTAAAAAAAATGATTTAGATGGTTTACATTTGATTAGCTCTCCATTCTAATCACTGGTTCCTCAAAAGACTGGGTGTTGCCACTCCCTTCTCTATGGCTAAAATCCTAGCAGATAATGTAGTGTTAAAGTTGGATCTTTTGTTCCTATGGTTTATTTCTTTTACTTTTATGTTTTAGCTATTGTTGTTTGTCTTTTGTCATTGCTCTTATATACTGCTGTTGGTTTGAATTTGCCACTACTACTTTGCGGACATCATTACTGTTTATTTAGTTTGGAATGATAATATGTCCGTTTGATTGATTGGCGGAAAAAAGTAAAAACAAATCGATTGATTATATAAAAATTAACAGACAACTTTTGCTTCTGTACTAAAACATAAGTTGAAATATTAAATAATCGTAACAAACATTACCTAACTATAATGATATCTTACCAAATGGACCATAATTGCAATTACTAAAAGTCGTTCAAACATCTTCGGATCAGGCCCTTAATTACGTAGCGTTGTTTAAGGTTTGTTTTTTAAAAAAATTAAAGTGACATATTTTATAATGAGGCAATTACAAGCTAAAATATACTCCTCTGGTTTTAAATATAAGACTCATTTTGTAGTTCAAATTAAACTATAAAATGAGTCATATATTTAGGATCAGAGAGTAATATATATGATATCAGGGGTTTGTGGAGTAAGTTAGCAACTTGGAAAGCCCACCATCTAACATAGTAGCAACAGAAACAAAAAAGAAATACAAATAGAAAGATAACACAACAGAACTTAAAAAGGATTGGATTTGCTAATAGGCTCAAAATCTAGCCAGTTGGTTTGAGACAGCCCAAAGCATGCGTCCTTATTACATGTTCCCTTCTTCCGTCCTCCACGCACAGTTTCTCTGCACACTCCAACACTGTGAGGAATTATCATGCAAAAACATTTGCAGACATATCTCCAAAGGGAAAGCCACTACGAGCCATCGAGACAACTCAATGTTTCATGACACAAACGAAAAACCAATTAACCGAAAAACAAAGGCAAACTAGCAGTAAACTAAAAGCAGAGAGGCAAATGTTAGTGATGAGCAGCCTATAGAGACCTCCGATTGCTACAGCACTGCCCATTCTATAGCAACGACCGCCATTATTGGACTTGAAAAACAACAAAAGCATTCAATAAGTACAAGCAATACAGAAGAACAGAGACATCCCTACCATGAGTTAAAGCACATTTAAACTTAAGCTTCAAAAGTGCATAACCGAAAAGAGAAAAACAACTAACAGCAAACAGAAACCTTCGAAAAAAAAAGGGTTTGATATTAAGTAAACTAAACAAAAGACCTGTTTAAGATAGAAAAATATGTTTTCATCTTATTTTGATAATCCACTTGGATTAATTTTTTTAAAAAGCTTTTTTATGTCCTCTGTTGTTTAAATATTATTTTAGTTGAGCTAAATAACACAATCTTTAAAACATTGTGGATAACTTTCACTTCAGTTTCATTGGTTTGTGCTTAATTCTCTTCTAAGGTAAACTAGCTTTTGATACGTTTATTTAATTGAAAAATATGGTAAATCTCCAACTTGACACCAAAATCATAGCATATGGCTGATTGTGGATTCCCTGTTAAACAGAATCTACAATTTCAATCTTGAAAATTAATGAATAATTAATAAGAGAGTCTCAGAGCCCCCGTGTTAATCAATAATTAATGCGTCTTATAAATTTTATACTAGTACTATACATTGTGTTGGAATATATTAGTCTATCTTTAATGGATTAAGGCCCAAATCTGATTTAAGAGGGGCTATCATGGAAAGGCATGGGTTCATAAAAAGAAATATCTCCTTACGGTTTGATAGTTATGTCTATTTTTATGTATCTATGTACATTAAGAGTTACATATACTTTTATATGACTATGCGTACACTATATATAGGACATGTGATCGAGGGAGTGGTGAATTTGAATAACACACATAATATTGTTGTTCTTTTTCTAAAAAGTTCTCTCATAAAAACATTTTCTTCTCTTCCTCTCTTTGGTGTATTTATTGTGTAACTTGATTTGGGTCAACATCAGTGCTTCGATTTTATGTGGGTACTTCAACGAGTCAATCGGATTTCAGGTATCCCGAATTTCTCACATGGTATCAGAGCTAGGTTTTCTTGAGGCCTTTATGATATTCTTTTCCCTAGAGAAACCAAATTTTTCTTAGAGGAATGATATGAGTTTTCTTTTTCCGCTGCATGAAGTAAGAGACAAACTGTCTCTCGTGTGCAATAATGTGTTTTTTATTGTTCGTCCATTATGATCCTGTATATATATATATATATATATATTGTTATTCCTTAAGAGGCGCGCGCACATATATATATATATATATATATATAAACTGTTTCTTTCTTGCCAGCAAATATCCGAGGCGAGATTTGCTTTTTTTTTTTTTCCCACGGTATCTTATGATTATTGTGCTATATATATATATTTTTTCAAGTGTGACTAAACGAATGGAAAACTGTTATATTAGTGTACAGGGTATAATATAGTCGTGCATAGAACCTAAAAAAAAAAGAAGGGAAAGGAAAGGAAAATATACACCACAGATTGAAAGAAAAACAGATATGGCATATCTAGGACATAACACCAACAGACGTGTTTAGTTTCTTGAGATTGGGTCACCAGTAAACTAATTATTTAGGCTACAAAATTGGTGTCTTAGATATAATTAAAAAAAAAAAAACATTGAGGCAAACTGGGCTTCCGACGTTGGTTGGGCTAAACAAATGAGATAGGCCTAACTGATTTATGCAAGAATTAAAAAAAATAAGAAGAGCATTGGGTTTTGAAGGGATTGAACGAATTCTCTATTTTTCAGAATTATTTCATTTCCTCCTTCTAAAAGTGCGTGAGGGAGCATTTGAATTCCTATTGAGACACAGCTTGTTTCTAAAAATCTATAAAGTAATTATCTACATTTTGACATATAATTTGTTTACTATAAAAGTATGTTGAGATCATTTTTAAATGATTTCAGTGCTATTTTTTTATGTGTTTAAAAAAATTCTTAAAATATTTGCAATGGCTAATCTTATCTTTATTTTGATATAGATATGATTTAAAAGTGTTTTAGAAGCACTGAATCGAAAGATTTTTATCCTTTAAACAATGATCCAAACATAAATAATTTAGAAGAATATGAATATTTGAGTAATTTATAAGATGGGGACTTTTCTATTTTGAGTATGAGCCCTTGAATGACAATATAGAAGGAGAAAATCCTGAGAAGCATTAAGAGAAAAATAATCCAAAGTATATTGATCCTGAAATGAAATAGCTTTTGATACGTTTCTTTAATTAAAAAATATGGTTAATCTCCAACTTGACACTAAAATCATAGCATATGACTGGTTGCGGATTCCCTGTTAAACAAAATCTACAATTTCAATCTTGAAAATTAATGAATAATCAATAAGAGAGTCTCTGAACCCTAGTGTTAATGAATAATTAATGTGTCTTTCACTACTACAAAAAGATCGAAAGGTAACGCATATTTTGTTGCTATTCTTTAAAGAAGTGTCACAGTTGTCTATTTTTTTTTCTTTTCTATTTTATTTTTTAAAATTTTGGGTACCAGCTGTGGCACCTGGTGGACCAGGGGCCATAGCTGGTTGGCCCAAGTGTGGCGCCTGCCAAGATAGGCTCCACACTTGGGAACACCTGACCAGCTATTATAAAAAAAAAACAAATTACACTAGCTGTGGCCCCTGATAAAAACCAAGCGCTATAGCTAGTTATATATTAAAAAAAATTCACCAGCTGGTTTTATTTATAAAAAAAAATTTAACACCAGCTGTGGTGCCTAACCAACCAGACGCCATAGCTAGTTCTTGTATTTAAAATAAATTTTTTTTTTAACCTTTTTAGTGGATAGCGTAATCCACTCCCCACCAATCACAATTGCCCCCACCCACACTCTTATCTTTTTTTTCCTTTCCCGCGTATGGCTCCTCCTTCTCTTTTATTTTGACTCCCACTTTAATTATTTCCTCCTCTCTTATTTTCCCTTTCTCATTTTCTTGCCGTGGACGTCGCCCCCTCCCTCCATTTCCTGTCATCTTCCCACTTAAAAACATACCCACACGCACATACAGCTTCATCATCAAATTTACTTATTTGTTGTATTCCAACTGTCACCAATAGGCAACGTGGTCCCCCATTCCATTGCACTGATCAATTAAGCTGTAAGTTCAATGTACTACTTTTTTTTTAATTGGCATATAATTTCTATAATATTTTATTTAAAATTAATAGTAAATATTATGCAAACGTGTGTGTGTGTTTTATATATATCATATTTCTAATATTCCTATTGTATGTAATTTTTTAGCAATAAATTTATTTTTAAAACGGTAACACATGTTTGCATTAGTAGTGGACAATAATAGTCAATATTATGTATAAGCTTGACTCTTTTGAATGTAATAAGCTAGGTATGGTGTATTTTTTTAATTATTTAATATTGATTGTGATTTCTTGGTTGTCTCAAATGCTAGTGAATGTTCAAGATCTGGCATTTTTAGCTAAAAACTCTTAAAGGAATATAATTTAAATTTTATAAAAAAGAAGGATAATAATAAAAATATTATTTAGATTTAGTAATAATCCTAAAAAACCCAATATTAGTGTGATTGATCATTTAAGCGCGACAGCATTTAAATTTTTTTTTTAAAAAAATACCCTCCTGTGATATTTGTTGGAGGAAGTGCCACAGGAGGGGGTCTCCTGCGCGCTTGCTGACACAAGCACCACAGGAGGTAGGGCCTACTGTCTAATTTAAATGCTGTCGCGTTTCCATGCGCTACAACTTCTTTTTTTGACGTCCAGATATGTGGCACTTTTCTAGCGTCACAACTAATACAATTATAAGCGCCACAACTTTGCTTTTTTGTAGTAGTGTTTGTATAAATTTTATACTAGTATATATATTGATATATTGATACTAACTAATTAAACTCACGTATATGCATACCCACAGGTCATTCAGTCATGGAAAATGATTCCTCTGTCTTTTTCATTGCTTGAATAATTTTTTTAAAGAATTTTAGAGTCGTTTGTTACATGGAATAAAAATTCGTCACAGCCTTAGTTGTTTTTTTTTTTTGGGACAAAGTCACAGCCTTAGTTCAAAGCACCTAATCTGCCCAAAAACTAATCATGAAAGCAGATACCGAAAATGTGTGCGTGTTAGAGGATTGATTATAACTTGTCAGGTTTTATTTCAATTTAGAAGGATCAAGACAATGTTCCTAAGCTTTCTAATCGATTAATGAGCCTTTGGGTTTGGTTAATTAAGAACAATTCATCATTATTTTTTTGTTGAAACCTTCTGTCAACTTTCCCATCAATATATTCTGATGTATGTGATTGTCATTGACCCTTCAACAAACACCCACACACATATGATGCCCTTATATAAGTAACTTAATCTCTTTATTAACCAACGACTATCAATAAAAATATTGATAAAAAATTATAATGTATATTTTTAATTTCCTTTCCGTTATCTTTTTGGCAAGTCAGAGTCGCAAGAAAGTTTAATATTAAAACAGTTTACTTTAATTTACGAGCTTAACGAATTTCCTTCCGTTAGACTGTCATTGAATTTTGTGAGAAAGTATATTATTTGATTACAGACCACATACATCTTAATTAAAGTCAATATTATATTTTATAAACTAGTTTCATTTATATAGTTCTGATCTCATACTTGTAATTCGACAATTTCAATGTTAATCTTGCTAGAAAGAATAAAATAGGAGAGATACTACCCATTTGGAATCTGACAAATGACATCACTAATATTCCAAAATAGTAGGTAGTATATAGAATATCAAATAATTGTTCAAAAAACGAATATTTAATCAGTTGAACTAATTACGTTACGAGATCAATTGCGTCCATACCGGCCACCAACCAATAACTAATCAAAATGGGGTCACTAGTTTCAACAAACAGTACTAAGATTATTCTAAAATTCGCGCTCATGACACCCCATACACACACACACACATGATTAATTATTAGTTAATTAATTATATCCATTTTGATGCGAAGCACGAAATTAAATTAGCAATTAAGAACATATTTCTTGGAAGACCCCGAAAATTGGAGAAAGAAAAATTTGTGGCCTTTCTACGGTTGTTGGAAGCATACATCTCAACTTGTTTTGCATTCATGAGATCATAATGATAATGTAGTCCTAATCAACCTGTTACTATTCATGAACTACTTTGCCGGGTAATAATAGAATTAATTTCAGTTTTGTAAATGTGGAAAAAATAAGTTGGGAGAATTTTACTTTATTTAGAATTTGATCTGGTTTGAATTTACACAAGTCAATACCCAAGATTTTGATCAAAACACTATTGAGCATAATATATATATATATATATATTTATTTATAGTTGATACTTGATAGACGCCATAGGTGAGGTTAGAGGTGAGGTTAGGTTAGGCAGGTTGCGTTGCATGATGGCATGAGCACAAGATGGATTAGTTATTTTATTTTATTTTTTATTTTTTATGACCCACCACAAGGGTTCTTTTATTCTTGGAAATCTAATTTAAAACCAGAATAATATATATATATATATATATATATATAATTTATGCGTAGTGGTTAACATATCATCGTCTCACATGAACAAAGAAGAAAGGTACCAAGAAAAGCTTCTATTATAACACTCCAAAAGGGTCTTATGTCTAAAAAGCAAAACCTTCTTTTTCCACTTTCTCTCAGATGGTACTACAACCTGTAGCCATGGAAGAAGAAGAGAAGATGAAGAAGAACAACAACAAGAAGAAGCAAAAGCATGAACACCCAAATGACCACCAAGCTTCCAAGTTATTACAGTCATCAGATTTCTTATTCAAGCCAAGCTCAGAGGTAAAGGGTCTTCGATTTGGAGGCCAATTCATCACAAAATCCTTCACAATCCGACGAGCAAGAGCCCTAGAGCTTCTGAAACTCCTCTCTCTTCCATCACCAACCAATCAAAATAATAACAATAATAAGCCCATAAACAGCAAGTTTCTTGTTCCTTTCTCTTCAACTCTAGCCTTCATCCCCACAAATTTCACAATCTTAGCTTATCATGCTTGGCATACTCTCACGCTCGGCCTCGGCACGAAGAAATCGAAGGTCGTGTTGTTCGTGTTCGAGAGCGAGGCAATGAAGAAGCAAGTTGAAGAGATTTGGCCATTAGAGATATCACTTGGGGAAGTGAACAAGAAGCTCATAAGGGGGCTTAAAGGGTTCGAGATGGCCAGGTTTAAGTTTAGAAAAGGGTGCGTGACTTTCTATGTTTATGCTGTTCGACAAGTGGGTGGATTATGGTTTTCGAATGTTGAAGATCTGAGAATTATTTTGCAGTCTGTGGTTTCTCTTAATGAGTTCTTGGATCATACTGCTGTACTTGCCATGCCTAAGCAGAGAAGTATTATGAGTAGTTTCTCTCACCCTGTGGGCATGGCTCATTGATTATTAATTAGGGCAAGTTATATTCATTTGTATTAATCATTTTCATTACTGGTAATATATATAGGCATGTGTTAACACATTCTATATACATGTCTTCTATTAGATTTTTTTTTATTTGTTGATAGTTAACTTTCTTAATATTCCTCCTGTTGTGGACATTTTGGGAGTCTTGTTTCATTTGGAAAGAATAATATGAATCAATTTTGACAACAAAAAAATATATATAGTGCTGCAATAATCATGTGCTTGAGTATATTTTAAAAGTAAGGTCTTGGATTTGAGTCTCATGATATTAACAAAAAATCACATTGATAGAGCAATCTTCTAGAACTCAAGAAATGTTCAAATCCTAATTTAGTCCTAAATATAGTAGTTAGTTAGGGGTTCATTTTGATTCTAAATGTAAGACCTCGATCTACTATGTTATGCAAATTTATAATTTGTTTTCCACATTAACCATCTCTATTGATTATATATATTAAAAGGTTTTTATCAAGTGATATACAGTTCTAATACAAACGATTAAATAGAGTATTTTAGGAAAACCAATAATTACTTAGCTACTCCTACATTAATTGTTGACCAGAGGGAGTAGTCAATATATTAGATAATTGTTACAAAAAAGAAACTACAAACTCTTTTGCATTGCATTGTTTTCAATGCAAAAAGATAGAAATTAAAGCATGTAGAGATTTAGAAATAAAAAGCATGACACACACATTCTCTCTCTCTCTCTCTCTCTCTCTCACACACACACACACACACACAAACATACATATAGCTTGATATATTGATATTCAAGATGAATTGATTTAGGTAATTACCAGCATCTGAACGTCACTAGATGTAGTTGTTGTGTTGTGAGAAGTAAGAAGGGATATGTTAGCTTTGAAGCCATATATGGAGGTTGGTAATCATACCAATCACCAACTTGATGCCCTTAATCACGTAATTAAAGTTGGTTAGCCAAAAATCACATCAAAGTTCAGTAATTTTGAAATAAACACACATACACACACAGAGTACAGTCTAGATCTCTTTCATGTAGTTTAGTATTTTTGTTGATGAAAAATATCACTTGTTTCATTTCAATTCTTTTATTACTAGTTGTTTTTTAACCTGAATATTACCACTAGTTTGACAAAATACGCATTTGGTCTATACCCTATATTACATTATATTTACTTGCACCGCCAAATTTAATTTGGACAACCTAACTCAAATTAAAATCCTCTGTGAATTCTTATAGGTGTGCATAGGATTTAGGGCTCATAATGGAATCCTTATTTCTCCGACACTGACAAAACATTTAAAGAATTTAAAAAACTCAAGAAACTAATTTCTAAAAAAAATAAAAATAAACTATATTGATACTAGTACGAGAAATAATATCTAAGAAGGGATTTTATACCAGGACTTAATAAAGTTTCTAAGAATAAAAGAAGACAATAGAAGATACGTGTAAAATAAGAAAAATAACTAAACAAATTAAAGTAAAAGATGTATCTTTTAACACAGAGTTCCTTACTTGGAAAGTAGTAGTTTAATATGTTCCAAAATTCAATTTGGGCTAAAAGTTGTATCTTTTAACACTCTGAGTTCATTTTTTGGGTTTTTTACTTATATTTTCACGGTCCTCCTAAGTTTTAATAGCTTATGACGTTTTTTTTTGGGGTTCAAATAGCTCATCAAGTTTAATCAACATTATTATTGACATTTGTAACAACAAAAAAACATATTATTGACATCATTTATTGAGAGAGACACTTTAAGCCTCAAAAGAGGAAACTTGATCAAATAAAAAAAATCAGTATGTAAAACACCAAAATATATCAATATATTTATATAACCGAGTGATGTTGAGTCTAGTGAAATGAGCTTAGTCCTTCGCAACAAGTGCACGTATTTAGTATCTCATAATGCTTCAAACACGATTGCTTTAAATAGATTTATGTAGTTTTTCGTTTATGTAGTTATAAGTAAGATTTCTTATGGGCATGAGCCACTTTGATATCGCCATTTTGATTTCAAGATTCAGCTAATATAATATTAATATTTGTAATGTTTCCAATCCATTTCATTTGTTTTTTTTATCCAAACTTCATAATCAAATTTGATAAATTTTTTATGTCAAACATGAATTTGAATGAATTAGGTATATATCCATAGGAAGTTTAAAATCAACATCATTAACAACAATATGTGTGTGTATATTAAATTTATACAAAATTATGAGGGATGAGTAATATGGTTCACATGGAATTCGTGATACAAGAGGCGTGCTTCGAATGATTAAAAAAAAGGAAAAATCCCTTTAAAAATAATTTAAAACACTCAAATTTTACTACTTATCAAATCTATAATCAGTATGTCTAAAATTAGGATATTGAAATTTTTTGAATTTACCAAATACTCCAGTAGTTGGCAAAAGAGAGAGAGAGAGACAGCTGCACAATGAAAAATAAAGTGAAATGAATAAAATTATAAAGGTCTACGGATAGAAAGTTAACTCACCTAAACTTTTCTGTCATGAAAAAAAGAAGAAAGTCAACACCCAAACCATACATATTCTTCTTCAAGCTGTTCCTAATCTGCAGAAACATCGTTATTGCAGCCGCCGCCGCCGCCCGCACGTATGGTGTGTTCTTGATTCCCTCTACCTTCATCTTCTCCTTCTTCTTCCAATAATTGAAAAAAAAAAAACTAAAAACGAAATATGGAAGGAGATGAAATGAAGGTAGAAGCTCTCCTTGGCAGCAGCGAATGGTGAGAAGCTTTTCTTCTTCTGCTCTTTCTTCATTTTGAAATAATATTCCCATCCCACATATTTCCAGTGCTGCTAGAGGAATGACGTCTAACGCTGTGTGAGGAGGTCGATTGTCGCTGGAGACCTTCGTCATGCCTGTGAAACCGTCAGTGAAGCCAGTGGCGCCGCTGGAGCTACTGCCTTAGCTCTCAAACAAGACATCAACATTAGTATTGTAAATATTGCGTAGGGTGTGTAAAAAAAAGAGTTTCTTCAATACTATTGGAATATTTTAAAATCAAGAAATGTGTTTTTAAAAGGCATATCCTTATAAATTAAGAAGTTTACGTTGATTCATGAATCAACACGGTTCATTTACTGAACAAAGAGTTATGACTTTTCACTACTATAAAAAATACAAGCTATGACACTTAATTTAAAGAATACTATAGTGCTTGGGAAGCTCTATAGCTTCTAGCGCCAATAAAATAAGTTACGACACTTTTTGAATATATGAAAGTGCTATAATTTGATTATTTAATTTTTTTAAAAAATATAAAGTTATGGAACTTGTTTAGAGAAGCGACATAGGAAGTGGCAAGTGTTTCTCCAGGTAAGCGCTATTGGAAGTAAGTTTTTTTTTTCTTTCTACGTACACATTCAATGAACAACAATTTACAGTTTACAAATCCACAGCCTTACATTAATCCACAGCAAAAACCCAAACCAGAATCACACCAAATCAGAATGAAATAACTCGAATCAAAATAATTAATACATAAAATCAGTACTAATGTATTTAATTACAACGTAACAAATAATATACAACTAATTTTAAATACCTATATATGTAGAATGTAGGCAAGAAATAATTTTAATGTACAACTAATTCATACACAACACAAGATGAATAGGTAAGAAACAACTTACGTATGTACCTAAATATTAGCTAATTGCCTGACCATATATTCACACAATTCTTCAATGATTTCATTTACTTGTTGGTCAGTCAATTTGGCATAACGTTGATCTTCATAATACTATATAAAAAGCATGCACAAAAAAAATTAAAATCACTAAAAATCAATTAACTTAGACACTTGTCAATTAAATTTAAAACACAGTAACTCTAAGTAAAAGAACTTGCTTGTATAGGAATAGAAATTTGATTATAAGTAACTATATCTTTCATAAATTTCATAATGTAATAACTGTAATCATTATTGTTTGTTTGGAATGGGCATTGCAACAATACAATAAAATAGTTAAGTAAATGTTTGAAAAAAAATTTTTGAATAACAAAATTTGAGTAAATTTATATATAAGTATCGCAATCTTCCTCCAAGTATAGCTACTGGTTGGGTCTTTGGCTCAATCCAACGTTGCTTTAGTAAGCAGTCAATGCACTAATAAAACAAGTAGTGATTGATAAATTTTGGTAATTTAATAATGACACACGAAAATATTTACACATACACCCATGCACTTATTTATTGACTATAATCTTCAAATCAAGCCGGTTGTCTAGATGACCGGCCTTTAGAGGATCCAAATAGTAAATGCGGGGGCCTCCAGGTGACGATGGATGGATAACAATTAAAATCCAATGTTCCCTAAAATATTTTAAAGATTTTACCTTGACAATCATGTGTATAGTCAAAGTGAAAGAATAAAAAAGCATAGATTAAAATATAATCATAAATAACTTACCCCGGATTGCATAGCACAATAAAGAGCATATTTGGGGATGTTATCCACATGAAGATGTCCTTAAGATCGTTAGATTGTGTTTCCACATCTAATCTCCCTATATGCTGGCCAAGGAGGTATGGGCTGACAAACACGAATCTATGCGCCCTTTCCATGTGCAGTAATAGATCGTGGTACAAGTGCCTTTATAGGAAACAAACAATGTTTTTTTTAAAAAAAAAAAGAATGATGAAAATAATAACAGTGATAGACAATGATGATAAAGTACCTAATCCATATGTTGATGGCCATTGCACTAAGCCAATCACTACTAAGCACTACGTTTAGCCCACTACCATCAACATGATCAGATATATCTACATGATAGATGTCAATATCGGAATGTATTTCCTGACATCCTTGGCTGATCAAAGGAGCCATTGATGCCAATTGTTGGCGATATGGGGCCATTTGTCGATTGTTTTGGTTGTTGGTTGAGGATTGGGACTTTTGTTCGGTTGATGAATACTTTGAGTTCTTTCTATGCCCTTCAATTGGTTTTCCTTTAGGACGAGTATCAACCTACAAAAATCATAAAATTAAATCATGTGGTTTTAGATGGAAGTGTATTGAAAAAGTAAAAGGAATTATAAATTAACTATCTTTTCAAATGGCTTAATTAGACCTATTGGCAATACAACATAACCACCGACAATATCTTTCACCATTATTGCTTCATCCAGAGAAGGGATGGTAAGGGGGCATCTTCATTTGTGCATAAGACAACCCTTCCTCTGAGTGTGTTCGGTGGCAATGGTGAATTATGCAATATATCACTTTTGGTGTTGTAGGCCACGCCGATAGCAATTGCGTGCTTGAAAGATTCATCGACGTGCAACTTGTATGCTGATTCACCTTTATGAAAAATAGAGTTAATATATTAAGGTACACTAATTTACACTACAAAAAACATCAAATTAGCGACGAAACCAGATTACCGATGGAATTAGCTATGGGATTAATTTGTTCCATCGGTAAAAAGACCGTTACTAATTAATTAGTGACGAAATTTTATATTCTGTCGCTAATTTGTGATGGATTAGCAACAGGGGGAAAATTCCGTTGCTAAATTATGTCTCTAATTAGAGACAGAATTCACTAATTAGCGACGAAATTTTCCATCACTAATTAGCGATGAAATTTTTATCTCTAATCCGTCGCAAAATTTTTTTTATATAATTTAAATTACCACACATGTCCTCACCACAAGCCTCCACATGTCCCTCGCTGGTGGCCGCCACGTGTACCTACCACCGGCCATGTGTTCCTATCTGCCACCGCTACCTCGCCTCTGGCCGCCATGTGTCCCAGTCAACCGCCACATGTGACCCTCCATCGCGCACCATGTGTCCAAGTCACAAATTGGTTGCATTTTGTGACCAAGTTGGGATTCGAAGCCTTGACCTCTCACGCGCATGCCAGTGCCTTTACCAGTTGAGCTAAGAAGAACCTGTGTAATTTAAATGCAAATTCATATATATATATATATATATATATATTTGACTATTTGTTGCTTAGCAAACAAAATTAGAAATACAAAATTTAATATATTATTAAATATTTCAATTTATTTTTCTTATTTTATTTTATGTAAATATTATACCTAAATTTTTATTATTAATATCTTTTTTACTCATTTTATTATATATTTTATTTTTTTGTTTGTATTTATAAAATTTGTATTTGTACATAATATACTATTAAAAATTCAAATAATTATATTATAATTTCAATTTCAAAAATAAATATGAATTAATAATTTTATTTATTTATTTAAATATTTATATTATAAATTAAAAATAATTTAAAATTTAAATTATTTAAAAAATTTATAATTATAAAAAATCTAATTATTGAAAACGTTAACTATTAGTGATGGAATTTTTCCTTCACTAATTTTCTTCGCTAAGTTTTAATGACAGAATTAGAGACAAAAGTTAGCGACAGAATGTGATTTCGTCGCTAATCCATCGACGGAATTTTTCCATCACTAATTTTTAATGACGCAATTAGAGACGGATTAGTAACAGAATGTGATTCCATAGCTAATCCTTCCCTAATCTATTGACGGAAACATTTTGTCACTAAATTCCATCGCTAATTTTAGTGACGGAATTTGTGAGGGATTAGTGACGGAATTTCATTCTGTCGCTAAATTCCATTGCTAATTTTCTATTTTTTTGTAATGTTACGTTATACGTAACAAAAAGTGAATTAGAGAAAAAATTAATTACCAAAGGAATGAGGACTTTAGGCATGGAGGGGCAACTATCCCTCGCAATCGTGCTGTCACATATTGGACTTGGTGCTGGCTTAGACTGCAGCAAGGCATTAATTTAAGCCTTCAATAACACATTTTGCTCTTGCATCAAACACATAATGATCGTTAAATTGTTCTACTTGATGCTCGCAGCCACTAATCCTCTATTCTACTTAATGCATGTAGTTAGAAATCTCCTCCTTTAGTTGTAGTAAGTCATTTTTGTTGGCTCACTTTTGGGGTCTGAAGTACGATGTTTGGGTCATTGCAAAACCAGTACCCCAAACACGACTATGATACTCAGGAACTCCAAGCATTCTGCTGAGCAAATCGTTGCAACCAACATAATGCACCAAGTCTGGCTGCTCCTACATCATTGAGCCCTATCACAAAAAGAATTACAATGATATTAATTATTATAAAATAGAATCAGTTAAGTAAAGCTAAATCTTTATTGTAAATTACAACTCACAACAAAATAAATCAAAGGAATATTATATAGTTCAATGATATTTAACGCTCTGACTAGTTCAATACTCCTTTAATGATTGGAAGGACACATATGAAATCTTTAGGAAATCAACTATTCTAAATTGATGACAAATCTTTAGGCACCCAAATTTAAAAAGGAACAAGAAAATGTATGACTTAAGCTTCTGTAAAAAAAATAAATATATAAAGACTTACAAGCTATAAACTTCTGTTGTAAGAGGCTGAGACAGAGAAAGAAAACAAGCGGGAGACCAAGCTTTAAGAAGACAGTTGAACTTCAAATAAATACCTGGAAAAAAAAATCATGAACACACATATAAGATTCAAGATAGATTTTAACAAAAGAAGAAGAAGAAGAAAACATACTGTCTTAAGCTTCTATCTAAAAAAACACTTATGAGAAGGGAAACTTCTTGTAGGAGGCTGAGACAAAGCAAATAACATATAGGTGACCAACCTTTATACTATAACAGAAGTGCGGTGACCAAAAAATTTTGAAGAATTGCACACGAGGAGACAAGAAAAAAACAAAAAGTGGGGACCAATGAAGCTTCTAAAACCAGCCATCAAAGAGAGGAGGGAGTGGGGACAATGGATAAGGAAAGGTAGAGTAGGGACCGAATGGATATAAGATGGTGGACCAAATAGTTCTGGGGAAATGGAGAGCTGGAGGACGCGTAAGAAAGATGATAACGGCGAGGAATGAAAATTTATATCACCTTGTACCTTGTATGGCACTTTCACTTTAAGCCCCATAGAAGGCATATAGAAGCTATGGCGCTTGGTGTCCCATCAATATATAATAAAAATAAAAATAAATAAATGCTGAAGGGAGTTATGGCTCTTGCACACCAAGCGCCATTGCATCCCTTATATAAAAAAAATTATACATAGGATAAAAACAAGTATGATTAATCTAACCAATCCTTTTAAAATTAATTGATCTTTGTCGCCTTATTATCAGCCTTCAAATATGTTACTTAATTGATATAAAGTATGCCAAATGAATAGTGATATTACCATTATTATTATGATAAAGTCAAACAAATGAATAGTGATAAAGTTGTTAGATATGATTATTTTTGATGATGTCAAATATAGATGTGAAGTGATAAGAGCAAAAAGTTTATATAATGTATTTCTTTGACTAACTACTATATTTAATGTTACATATTTTGTAGATTAGTCAAGCAAAGAATGAAGAAGATTGAATTAATGAAAATGAACAAGAGGAAGAAGAAGAAAGAAATTGAAGATAGTCAAGGAGATGCTTACTTGGATTATGAAGAATGAAGAACTTGTTAGATCTTACAAGAAGATCAAGATTCAAGTTGTTAGATGTGATATTGGAGGTTTCTATAATGTTACCGGAGGTTTTTATGATCAAATAATGGTTGGAATATGTTAATATGAAGCTAAAATGACTTATATATGAGTTTTGGCACTTCTAGGGAAGTTATGCTCGAGCACAAGGTGTTATGCTCGAGCACAGGAAGAACATGCTTGAGCACAGACCACTTCACTCGAGCACGGGGTGCATACTCTGTTCTACTCTGTTTTACGTTCAGCTTGAGCGAGGTCTGATATTTTGATCATATCTCTCAAACCACACATCGGATTAACCCGAAACCGGTGGCATATGAAAGAAGACTCCAAACACGTAAAATTGGCACCAGAATCACATTGAAAGAAGATCAAATGAAGGAGATATGATTCGTCAAAAATGAAATGGAAATCACCGTCACTTTCTGACACAGGTTCGGTATTTTGAGTATATCTCACAAACCACACATCGGATTGAGACGAGACCAGTGCCAAATGAAAGTAGACTCAAAGAGCTTTCCATGGATAGGTAATTTAAATAATTTGAACGTATATTCTAGGAGCTATGCCTTCTGGAAGTTGATGCTTGTGCAGACTAGCGAAATATACACTCCTTCGATCATAACTTGCAGAATACAAGGAGTTTGGAGCTGATTCTTGTTGCATTGGAATGCATATGGCAAGAGCATTCTTATGATACATCATTTGAATCAAATGAACAAATTTTTTCTAAAGTGACCCCACATCACCCGCGAGTGCAAAAACTTTCCCTCAGAAAATGTCGTGCGAGTGATGTCCAGAAGTAGCTGAAACGTGAAGAAATTTGCAACACTCGAGCACTAGGATTCATGCTCGAGCATTGGATGATTTCTCACTCGAGCAGGAGTTGTGTGCTTGAGTGAAGACCCATATCACCTACGAGTGATAAATTCATCCCTCTGAAATCCTGATGCGAGTGTTGATTTTTAGAGCATATTCCTTGAGAATATGCGTCTCACTCGAGCAGAGGTATGTGTGCTCGAGTGAGGGACCATATCACTCGCAAGTACAAAATCTCACTCTTGTTAAAAAAACGTGCGAGTGATGACCCGAGAAGACTTTCCAGTGGAAAATGCAAGATCACTCGAGCAGAGGAAGTTGTGCTCGAGTGAGACCCCATTTCACTCGCGAGTGAGAATTCTGTCTCTCTGAAATCCCATGCAAGCACAACCCGATAACCGAAGCATATAAGAGGAAAATGGGAAGATCACTCGAGTGAGCCATTTTATGCTCGAGTGATATTCTGGAAGAAGACCAAAAACATCAAGTCTCATAGCGACCAATCCGAATATGATTATATGTTATTGAATCAGTGTGTTTTCACTTGTTATTGATTCTTAATGTTAGCTAACATATATTTCAAGTGTGAAACAGGATATTAAACATTCGGATTGCAGATTCAAATAAAAAAAAATCATTACACACGGCGGCTACCAACCACGACAAGCAAAGGACCCACCATGAAAAATTGTCTGAAACACAAAACGCTCCACAACGTGATATACAGCTCAAAATGGATTTCTTTGCTGTCCAACTAGACGCTCCACTTTGCTCCACAACGGACAGGAGCTTGTTTTTCAAATATGCTCAAACGTTCAAATGAAGAAATGGGACTCCAACGGATGAATGCTCACAACGGTCATCATCTTCATCAACTATAAATGAGATAGCATTCAACTTTGATGGGTAACTAAAAAGATAGAGGAAACAGAGAAAAACGGAGAAAAACTGAGACAGCGAGCAACTACATAGAAATGTGAATCCTCTGCTTCTACCCATACACTCTCTGTTCTGCGGTTTCAATATTACTTATCATTGAGAGAGTGATTATTTGTATTGTACTTCAGTGAGATTATATCCACTCTGTGAGAGAGTCTATAAACACCTTCAACTATATTTCTGAGTTGATCTCAAGGTAGAGGGACCTTGAGAGGGTTGATTTTCTTACGGGGAAGCAGTAGAGAGAATTGACAGTAAGACATTCTGCTCGTAAGACTTACAAGGTGCAAGCAGTAGAGAACGTTGCTGCTCATAAGACTTACAGGGGTGTAAGTAGGAGAGAACGTTGCTGCTCGTAAGACTTGCATGAGTAAGCAGGAGAGAAAGATCTTCGGGATTGCTCTGCTCGTAAGACTTGCCGTAAGGGGGAGTATTTCAGTGAGAGATTTGTAAAAGGTTTCACAAGTACCCGGTTAAACTTGTGGGATTGTAAAGGCTTTTCTTGTGCCCGGATTAAACAAGAAGATAGTGGATTTGAAAATCTCAGGAGGAGCCTGGGGACTGGACGTAGGCCATCACAGATTGGACCGAACCAGGATAAATCACAGTTTGCATATTCTCTTCCCTAAACTCTTATATTTCCAGCATATATTATTTAATCTAACTGTTGATTTATAAACCTTCATACTTACCAGTTTCGTTAAGATATGAAAAGATTTCTAAAGTTCTTAAGTTTTTATTATACACCCAATTCACCCCCCCTCTTGGGTGATAGCCGGTTCTAACAAAAGTAAGCTAGAAAGTATTATTATTTCCATTATTCACATGAAAGTAAAGAAATGAATGGTGATACATAGGTAACCAAACAGTGAAATCACCAAGTTCTTGTAATTAAATGAAAAAAAGGAAGTAAGTTAAAATACAGAAAAATAATCTAAAATCCCCCTATTGAAATAATTTTAAGGGAAATTAAAGCAATGGCAAATTAAATTGAAGAAATTAAAAGATACTATGACAATGCCTAAACTATATAAATTAAATGAGGAAGGAAGGTGATGAAACTTGCCTTAATTAATGGGGTAAGTTAACTAATCAGCTTGTATGTCATTAGCATATAAAGGAGGAATGAAGGTGATGAAGCTCGCCTTTTATGATCTCTCTACTATGGTGGTACCTCTCAATTAACTCTCAATCTCTATGTGATATCTCATCTCTCACTTTCTCCTTGCTCTAGATATATATAGAAAAACATGTAAGGCCACAGTGGCCTTGCATAACTACTAAGGCTAGCCTTGGCAGGCATGAGACAAGGCCATAGTTGGCCTTGGAACAAAGCCAAGGCCACTGTGGCCATGTGCCTACCAAGGCCACAGTGGCCTTGGCAGACACAGTCACACCCATGTACCTTAGCTGGCACTTGGTTAACCAAGTGTTGGCCAAGGGGAGCTTGTCGATCAAGGTGTGTGGGGGACCTTGGTCGGCACTTGTTTAACCAAGCGCCGGCCAAGGGCATTAACTCGGTTGTCGCTAGCCACATCTTGGCCAACGCTTGTTTAGTCATTAACCCTTGGCCAGCGCTTGGTTGACCAAGTGCCGACCAAGGTTGTCGGCAGCCATATCTCGGCCAAGTGCCAGTGAAGGTGGCTTTTCAAATAAAAAAAATACCCTAAATAATTAATCCATCTTTTCAAATAAAAAAATTCCCTAAAACGTTAACCCAGCTATGGCACTTTCTTGCTGGGACTTTCATTTTTCTTTCTTTCAAATAAATGTTTTGTGTGGCGCTTGTTTAGGAAAGTTCCATATAAGCCTAATACTATCTATGACACTTATAATAGGAAGCGCCATAGCTTCTTAACTTTTTTTTTTTTTGGTATAAAAAACAATTGTCTATGGAACTTCTTTAAAGGAGTGTCATAAGAGGGGTGCCACTAAATCCCTATTTTGTTGTAGTATTTAATTGAAGAGATATAATGCTTTAAGAGGCACCGCTTCAAAGCATCAATTCATTGTTTATAAATACCTTAATCATAACACCAATTAAAGTAGTGAATAAGAAGCCTTGATTATCACTTGGTGAGATTCTACTACAAAAGCACACATATATGGTGGTTATTATCAACCATGCATGACAATTCTGAACCACCATGTATGAAATACTACATATGCTATGTGCAAACAAATAACGGTTCCAAACTATGATTTATTCAATATCTATTATGACGGTTTTAATATAATATTTGTTGAGTATTGAGGCTTGGTAAGGTCATGATGTGTGAAATACTGGCATAATAAAAATGGGCTCATGTAAACAATTGTTATATATATATAGTAATTCTTGCATAATTCATAATGGTCTCAAGTAAATAACTATTATATATTTTGTAACATACATAAAGGTACTTATACAAAAACCGTTATATATAGTATAGACATGTATAACGGGCGTTATATTGTAACAATTATGTATTTGATAGAAATGCTAACAGGTTTAATTAAATAATTGTCATATATATAGACAAAAATAATGTATACTAAGAAGAACTGTTAAGTTTTAAGGCAATTTTTTTTTTTTAAAATGGGGGTTTCTCCTTTCGATATCCCCCTTGCATGCAATATTGTATAGATCAAAATCACTACTAAAAAAAGGCCTTTTAGATTGGTTAAATTAGCTTTTTAGATCAAGTTTAGGTTAGGTCTTATATTGAGGGGTTTAAAAAGTTAGACACTTTTTAGATTGCATAATAGATAACTGGTCTAAAAAAATCAGAAAGATCCAAATTTCAATATCACTATGAAGAAGTGATTTTCAGATATGGATTTTTCTTATTTTTTAATTTTATTTTTTAGAATAGCAACTTTTACGAAGAAGCAATTTTGAGATTTGGACAAGGTATCATAAAATCGCAAAAGAGAATCTACAATTTTAAGGGATCTCATAATAAAATCCACATCTCAATAAAATAGAAGATAAATTTGAAAACAATAAGGAAAAAAGCATATATAATAAAATTGCAACAAATAATCCAACAATAAAAAATAGTAGAAATTACTAGGTTACATGATACATTTAAGTTTGCCAGAAAGGAGCTCAATTTATATTGGTTTAGACAATAATAATATATTCGATAAAATTAAAGCAAAGAGAAAAAGGAATTTGATGCATTACTTTGAACAAATCTAGCAGCAGCGGAAATGAGCATAGATATGAGTAATGACTCTATGAGAGCTTGAGATAGCGTGATCTGGAATAAAGAGCACAGATCTAGACTTGACGAGCACAAATCTGAACATGACAAGCATAGATCTAGAAGCTAATTAATAGGCACGAAGAAGCAAACAAGCATGAAGAAAAAGACAAGCACGGATGAGAAAATTACAATCGAGGAAGCTGTCGAATGAAGCAGGAGAAATTGTTGCTTTTGAAGAAGTTGGGGAGGAGATCATGAGTGTGGTCTTATGATAGACAAAGAAGGGGGAGAGCTTTAGAAAATTGGCAAAAGAAGATGAGAAGATGCAAAGATCATGAAACTTTGTTTCAAAGGGGCCGCCAAGTGAAGTCTATATAATTTTTAGTGTCTGTTTGGTTCATGGAATCGGTAGTAATGTAATGGAATATAATGTAGTGTAATGGAATGGAATGTAATGATAATTACATGAACTTGTTTGGTTGGTCATTAAAGAAAGACGATGCATATGCATAAAAACATTTGGTTGGATTACATTGAACATGCAAATATATGGGAATAATATAGTAAAAGAAAAAATTACCTTTATCTACAAATATATGTATAACGTGCACATTGGGTTCATGATAATTTTTTCAATTTGTGCACTGCACTCGTTGGGTTCATAGTAATTTTTTAATATAAAATCTTGGGAATATTATTTGGTGGAATATAATTTGTTAAATTTTTTCAGTGGGGAATATTTTTTAAAATTTTATATTATTAATTAATTTTTTTAATATTTGATGGGTAATTATTTAGTATTTAACAAAATTTATGGGTGGGCACTTTGGTCAAGTTAAAAAATTATAATGGTAATAGTGCCTTTTCACTTGATTATAGGATGCCTGAATCCTTATTCATAAGTTCTAGCAGTGTAATCCTGATGACATCGATTACAAAATGTAATCCTCTTTACATCACATAAGCCCAACCAAACGTTTTAATCAGTCTGTTGCATCAGGATTACATGTAATCCTCTTTCATGTAATCAAACCAAATGAGCTATTAGGGTTTATATCACTTTATAGACTATATTTAACAAAATTTGGTGTAAGATCTTGCAAATATTATTTTTAAAAAAATAATTTTAATAATTTTTAGATCAATTGTACAAAAAACAAGTTTAAAGTATATTTAAGACCAGTTGTATGCATAACAAGTCTAAATGCCTATAAATATTATTTTTATAATAAATATTTTAATGTTTTTTAGATTGGTTGTAAAAGAAGCTAGTTTAAAAAGTATATTTTAGACCTATTGTATGCTGAACTAGTCTAAAATTTTACATATATTTACAAAATGCCACCAGTTATAATTTTTAAACTGTCTCTGCATATAAAAGGTCTAGATGTGATGGTTTTAAAAGCTTTTTTTTTGAGGTAGTGAATTGTACACAAATTTGTGTGTCTCTGTGTGTGTATATATTTACAGTTATTCATGAATATATAGATTAAAACCAAAAGTTTAAAACCTATATATAATATATCATGAGATAGAGTGTCTGATTTACTTGTTGGACTTAACTGTATATTAGAACAGAACCTCCCACATTGAGTATAGTCATGCAATTTGGGATGGATCAAGAAATTATTGGCTTTGTGGGTACACACAATAGACGTCCTTATTATAAAGGGCTCAAGGGGTATGTAAGCCTTGAGCAAGACTTGATAGGGAAGGAAAGATCAGATGTGACTGTAGAATGCCATATGCTATATATGTCCACAAAAGTCAACTAGAGTGTGGGATTCTGAGGTTGTTGGGTTACGTTTGACCAAAGACAAGTGTGCTAATGAATGAAATAGAGAAGCAAAGAGGTGTTTAAATAGAGGTAGACATTTAAATTTATAATGGTTTAAATACAACACCCGATATGTATTGAGGGGCGGTGACATAGATAACGGTTGTTGTAAAACATTTGTTAGGTATTTTGAAAACATATATAATGATTGGTAGCTAACAATTGTTAAGTATATGGAACATTTTAAAAAAAAAGGGTCGATTTTCCCCTTCTTTCATATATAACACATACACAATATAAACAAAGAAATTAAACTAGCATAGTAGAAGGAAAACAGTCCAAAAACAAAGCTGCTGTTACATATGACTAATTTTAATGATGTCAAATATAGATGCCAAATATTGAGAGTGAAATGTTTACATAATGTAATTATCTCCTACATTGACTAACAAATATATTTAATTTGAAATTTCTTGTAGATTAGTTAAGTAAATAAAGAAGATATCAAGTTAAGTTATGGGGATTGATCAAGAGAAAGAACAAGAAGATATTAAAGAATGAGGTTATCAAATATGGGGAGAAGAAGTTATGAAAAGAAAGAAATTATTGAGTTAGACTATTAACAATGATCAAGAGAAAGATGAAGAAGACATATATTGAATATATTAGTCAAGAAAAACAAGGAGTTATAAAAAAAGGTTTGTAGAGATTAATCAAGAAGAAGGAGAAGAGATTGAAGAAAGAAGAACTTGTCAGGTCTGAGGAGAATATTAAGATTCAAGTTCATAGATTTGATATTAGAGGTCTCTATGCTTAATTGGAGGTTAGAATAGGTTAATTTGAAGTTAAAATGACTCATATTGAAACAATATCAACTTCACTCAAATGATCTATGAAAACATAGACTCCAAGATCAAGCTCAAAGAGGTTTGTTAAGATTAAAGAGATATAAATTTTAGAAATTAACGCTTGACTATGAAATGTTGTTCCAGACTAGTAGTCACTCTTCAGATAATAACGTTCAGAAGATAATGAATTTGGAGTGATTCTTGTTGCATTGGAAAGAGGACTTAAAGAGATTTTGAGGGATAGGTTATTTGCTAAATTTAGAGTTAAAATGAGTTCATCAGTAGCAGAATAATTTCAAGTGATATGAAAGTGATGCATATCACTTCTAGTGATGTACTGTTCACTTTGAAGATCCTAAAGGATCACTCAAGTGATGACTTATCACTGGAAGGATCACTCCAGTAATATGAAAGTGATCAAAATATTTCTTACAAAATCACTTGAGTGAACACTTGAGTGACAAACCAATTGGTCATCACTTTCATAGCACTCGAGTGATTTTGGGAGTAATGTTTTTCAGAGTTTTTAATCACCGTCTTGAATTTCATGATTTTCTTCTAAACTCATATAAACCTTGATTATATTGTTCTTAGTCATTCCTAATAATTACTAATCAAGTTTATATGAAGATTTGAAGTGATTAAACTTAGATTAGAGCTCAACAGCCAAGAAGCTACTTTTTGTCAGAAGCTTCAACAGATACTCCAATGGTCACATTCTAAGATGCTCAATAGGAAAAATGTGCTCAACAGTTAAATTCTCTTCACCAACTATAAATAGAATATCATTCAAAACAAAAGGGAGTAAGAGCTTATGCCTACAATGTTGATATGCCGATACTCTGAATTTTGCCAGATCAAAGCTTTGTAAATATTATCTACTTCATAAAGAGAAAAGAAAGCTTTCATTGTAATCATTTTATCTTTGTTAGAGTTATTCAAGAACGGGATCTTGAATGGGAAACAGATTCTAACCTTACGAGTTGTAAGGGGGAGTGATTCTCAAGACCGAGATTAAGCTTAAGATTGTTAAGGTTCTCAAGTACCCATAAAACTTGATGGATTGTAGCAGTTCTCAAGTACCCAGTTTAATCTTGGAAGGAGATAGTAGATTGAAATCTTGGGAGGAGCATGGGGACAAAACGTAGGTTATTAAGGATTGGACCAAACCAATATAAATCATAGTTTGCATATTCTCTTCCCTTATCTATTATATTTCCAGCATATTTGATTTGAATAATCAACTGTGAATTTTTCTCTTGTCAATTAATAATTTTCCATTCTCCAAAACACAAATGCCTTTGCTGTGATCGTGCCTGACATAGAAAGTATCTTCTTCATCCACATTTGATGTCTCAATTGATCTCCCATTGAATGGATCATCTTGATAGGGGGAAAATTTGCAACTTATGATTCTGCAAGTACATGAATCATATCAAGTAATAAAGGTGAGTAAAATATCATTCCTACGAGGACTTGACGCTAACAATTCTATTGAGCAATGATTTTACACATTTGTTTAAGTTAAGTGACCACAATTTGAATAAAAAATAGGAATAAAAGCTAATTAGAAAATAAAGAAAAACAAATCTAATTTTTGTAAGGATAAAGGTGATTCAAGATCTTAATTGGTGACTTGGATTATTATAGCTTTGGTTACTTCATAGTATTTAATTTCTTCCCTTAATTGCAATTAAAGTTATATTTGCTAGTCTAGGTTATCTTAATTACCTAAGAGTGTCTTTCGATCCACTAAAAGGCATTCCAATTATGTAAATACCTAATTTTTAGGTGATTAGTACTTAATTGGATTAATTTAAATGCAAGTCTAATGAGATTATATAGAGACAATAGATATATATCTATTTTACAAGCAAATTAAGTTCGAAACTTAATCCTACACAATTCAATTAAAGGTCCATTCTAAATTTTCAATGTCTAGGCTTCTTTAGAATGCCACAATAATTCCAATCATATTTCTCTTAATTTAGGTTAATCAAGCACTCAATTAAATCAACAAATATAATATTAAAGCAATTAACAATAAAAATTGTCATCCATTAATCCAAAACCAAACTAAATAATCCAAAATGAGGGATTAGCTATATAAACTAAACATTCTCATGACCAAAATAATAGCTATTCAATGACAAAATAAAAGACAAGAAAGAAGAGAAAGCAAAGGAGAAGCAAAAACTCTGCCAAATAACCACAAGGTATGTTATTAATTTTTTTAATAACTGTGATTTCATTAGGTATGTTATTTATTTGATTTATCATGGTTCTTTAATAAAAAATGTGAGGAATATTATATTATTTTAACATCGGTATCCAGATATTTACATTAACATATTTTTTAAAAATAAAACTAAAAAATGAAAAAAATAAAGCCTGATTATCATCCTCATAAGGGAAGTGATATGAATCATATGAGAGGATGAGGATGATATGGTAGTGGATGTGGTAGCGGCTACTGCCATGGCTAGGAGGCCGAGGCGAAGGTTAGGGAGGAAGACTGGGAGGAGGAGAAGGTGGAGGTTGGGGAGGATGATTGTCCAGCAATTCTTTAGCGTGTCATTTCACCATAATGATTAAGAGAATAGAGGAGGATGACGAAGAAAATGTAGAAAAAAAACATATGAAAATAGAGAGTTTAAATAGATTGGAAGTGATGTTTATGTTATAATTTGAAGAGGATTAAGTCGTGCACCATTTTGTTCTTGTTCCCTTATGCTAATATATGTGTTACATGATGGTTGTTTCGTATGAACTGTTATTTATCTTTTATTTCATGAGAGTTGTTTTGTAAGAACTGTTTTTTATTTGATTGTATGACGTTTGTTTTGTAAAAAGCTATGACATATGTTTTTTTTTACCATTTTTTGATCTATTAGTGCCTATGATAATTACACTACTCCATTCTTCAAAACCAAAATGAGAAAAACGTTAAAAAAAAAAACCTAGGGAGAACAGTGGCAAATAGCTTAATGAATTGAGACTTGCCACTAATTTTTGGAACTTTGGTTCTACCAAAGTTCCAAAAATTTGCCGCAAATGTTAGATCATTAGGCTACTCATGCAAAATCCTTTCCTTAAAACAATAATTAACTAGGGGTTTGATTAAACCATTCATCAAAACATTATGATGCACACAGTTGGACTTTGAACTCAACGCCCAAAATAAACATTCATTACGAAGCCCAAACTCTTTAATTGAATAATACTTCATCACATATGAAAACATCCAAATCAGACTAAGTTGTGGATCCACAAGTTTAAAACAAGTCATAAGGCCTCTAGGCCACCCAAAATCATCAAGAGTAATCCATTCACGGAGAAATCAAAGGTATATAGTTAATGCATTAAATTTTCAAAATAAATCAGAATATGCAAGATGAGCCCTTATGTGGCAATATATAATAATCCAACATATAACAAAAAGATAGAAGCATTACTATTAGCAGAAGTAGCTTAAGCTTTTGGAATCTTCCCTGATAGACCCACACAAGAACTATCACTTGAAAAAATGTTAAATCAAAAGAGGTTGGCAAAAACCTTAGCAACCAACAATCCATCTTATCGAGTATACGAGTAAGTGCTCGTGAAGTGTCAAGTAGAACAGTTATAAATACATAACATTATAACTATCAAGGCCCTACTAAACACAAATAGGCCAAAGGACTAACCAATGTACACTTGGAAGCCCACCACCTTATTTTCTCTTTTCGTACAAGAATTTACCCCCTTATTTCCTCTATGAATAATCTCCCATCAACTCAACATCCAACATCCCCTCTTATATCAATACTTAAGAGATATCATCACATGCCATTAGCAATGCACAAGTTGTCAACACAATTTTTCCAATCTCATAAATCAATATCAATTTATATATATATATCATGTCATTAACCATTTCTCAATGAAAATAAGTCCCATAAGACAATTTCATTAACAACATAGTTTCATAGTCCATATCACAAACCAATAGTGAATTTAGTTTCATAGTCCATATCACAAACCAATAGTGAATTTATAGTTATATATAGTTAAAAATACTCACAAACATCATACAAACATGCACAACAAGAGGAAAGTGGTTACCTCTTGCCAAAATAAAGTATTAACATAATGCTCCTAGTCCAATAGCTCAAACACAAGCCATAATCAATCTACAACAATCAATTTAGTACACATTAATAACTCTTTGAGTTATTAGAACAATTAACTTAATTCTATAAATTTAAAGTTTTGAATTAATTACTCAAAAATTCCAATTTCACACTAAAATCACAATTATTTATTTTAACATTAATTCAAAAATTTTTCTTAACCCAAAAAAATCATTTAAGTCATTGATTATCATCAATTTCATTCCATTACATAAATCCTTAGTTTAAAGTTTAGGGCATAAAATTGCTAAATTATAAATCTTCACTTTAATAAAAAATCTAAACTGATTAAAACTTTAAGAATACTTCCAATAATCCAAATAAACCATTTAGTCCAAATTTAATTGGTTAAAAATGTTTAATATAGAATTATTTATAGACGGGTTATATAGACAATTCATTATAAAATTTTATACCAACTAAATAACAAAAGTAAACTGATTAAAATAAACTACTAATCATCCTTTATATTCCTATAGTCATATTTTGAAAAAACTCAAAACTTGCCTAAAACTCTAACCCCAAAATGTTCTCTAATTTGTAGAAAAATACTATCATAATAAAGAGAAAAATATTTAGAACAATTTTCATGAAGGGAGTTTTATGAGTAGAATTGATTTTACCAATCAAAATGATTTAAGAAGGAGCAAACTAGACTGAAAAATGGCTGAAACCGTCGTTGGAGGTAGAAGATGAAGTTTCAGCGCTTGCGTGCGCGCACACACCCTCTCTCTTCACTATTTGAAATGACCATTTGGGGGAAAGTAATATTTAACAAAAGTCCTAGGGCAAAAATTACAGCAAAAGACCCCATATTTTTCAATTTTCAACCATTTTTCTGATTTCATTTTATTTTTTAAAATTTTAATTATTTCCTTAATTTCTCTTTCTTTTTTTTGTAAATATATTATTATTATTCCATTTTTATTTCAATTCATTAGTACTCTTTTATAATTTATCCTACTTTTATAAATCATATTTTAAATGAACCCTTTTTTATTTTAATAATTATATGATAAATCCATTTATTATAAATAGTTCTTTCTTAATTGTAATTAAATCCTAATATAAAAGTTAGGATGTTACAACTCGTCACCTGAGAAGTGACTTGAATTATCTTGAAGTATGACAGGATCATGGCCAATCCCATAGCCATCAAGAATGAGATTGGTCTTTCTATTCATACTCGACAAGTATCTAGCCAGCCTCCTCATGTCATGTTTAGTGTGTTCTACATGTAGCATCATTGCCTCAAGTTGAGAAGGAGGAAGTGGAGAATAACGTTGAGGATTTTCTGACAATTTTTAAGCACGGCGTTTCATCTTGGTGATTAAGAGAACAACGAGGAGGGCGATGAAAAAAAATGTAGGAAAACATATGAGAATGGGGAGTTTAATTAAACATTTAGAGGGGTTGGAAAAAATTCATCACTGTATGTGTTGGAAGTTGAACATGACCAGTCTCACGCAGTGGAGGGTAATGAAAGGGTACTTGGTTCTCATGATGATCATCAAAGAATGAGAAGGCACCTAAAGTCAGTATGGGGAACATGAAAGGGTTTGAAAGTTTTAGTTAATAGTTATAAAGTTAGAACCATTAAGTATGTTGGTGTTATTTGTAATAGTTAGATATGTAACAAGAATACTTTACAGCTATTAAGTCAATAACTATGATGTATTAAGTTGTTTTTTCTGGTTAAGTTAATATTTTTAATATTTTAAAAAAACAATAGTGGTGTTCAGTCATCACCACTATTTTCATTGTCTTCCTCTTCCTTATTGACTTCACAAGAGGAAGGAGATGAAGGGTCTGATTGCAAGTCATATTCAATCTCATTGTGATGAAGTATGAGATTCACTTCCTGTTTAGCTTATTGATATATGCCACGAGTCACCTTGTGGAGTGGTCAAGGCTTGCCATTGTTTGTATCAGAGCCTCCATTTAGGAGGAGGAGGAAGAGGTGGTGTTGGTAGAGGAGGGGGTGGTGGAGGAGGAGGAGCTTCCTAGTGTCTTAACATGATGAAAGAGAGGAGGAGGAGGTCGATAAAGAAAAATTATAAGAATCAAAATGAATAGGTGAGTTAAATAGTGGTCCAACAAAGTTATGAAGGGTTATGACTTATAAACTTATACTTGGGGAAGAAAAATCATTTGAAAGTGTTACATGATGGTTGTTTCTTAAGAACCTCAGGTCACTCAATCATACTTTACACTAAATAATTACAACTATTATGTTTTTTTTCGTTGATATAGGTTGGAAGCCAAATCATTTGTAACTGTTGTATGATAGTTGTTTCTTAAGAGCTAACAATTTTGTCACTAAAGTAATGATGGTTAATAACTACAATCGTTATGTTCTTGTTTTTGCGAATTTCGCCTCTCAATATATGACAGTGCACATATTTAACCATTTTAGAGTTATATATTCTTGCACGATATATGCCTCGACATACATGATGTTTTTTTTGTTGTAACCATTAATTGCGCAATATATGCGTGAATCTGTAATAGTGAGATTACTTTACTATCTGCCAGTTCTGTCACCTTATATCCTTACAGGAAAGGTTCGTATGATCCTGAGGAGTGTTGCTTCCTGTTCAACTGAGGGGTTTGCAGCATAATTCTTAAGGATTGTGTTTTTGGATATGACTCAGAACAAGTACTTTGTTGTTTCTTTGTAGATTTTGCCAACAATCTTATGTGTTATTTCCATCTAATCTTGTGAGTGAGTCCTGAAGGGTGTTTTTCAATTCATGTGATTGATTACTAAGAAAATCATATAAGTTTTTTTTGTAAATAATGTGAGTGTGTCAAAGGGAGAAGTATCATATAACTCAAAATTGGAAACGCTCTAATATACAATAAAATGTAAGTTGGAGTTAGTAAAAAGGTTAACTAGAGGAGTCTTTGAAATGACCATTGGAGCATTAAAGTGTTTTAATTGACCGATTTTAATGACATTTAAAAGATTTATTACATAAAACTGTCATTAACTCTTGTTTTGTAATTGCCATTTTAATTGTCATTAAGTTATCCTTAATAACCATTATGGTTGCTCAATAGTCACATGTTTTACCTATAAAAGGCAATGTAGGTGTATCAAAGAACCAAGGTGACACTGAGTTTTATCCCCGAGCTCCCCTCCTCTCTCATATTCTGTAGGTGTTGCCGCCAATAATCTGTATGGTGTAAGGTGCTGATTGTGAGCACTATGATGTGGTCTTCTCCAATCTGTTTGGTTGATCACAAAGAAAAGGAGATGAGTTTATATATTTAATTTTTCATCTGATTTGCTTTACTTAGAGAATCTAGTATGGTATCTATATTTTCAATCCATGATTTAGTGTTCGTGCTTTAAGAATAAGCAGGAAAGCTAGATTTTTGGAAATGAACATTGACATAAGGCTATGTTATGGCAGTAGCCTCATGGTTTAATCATAAAAAATGGTCACATCTCTCTCTTGGTTTTAATGCCTTGTGTCAATCTATTTTGATGTGAGATCCTATGGATGGAAGATTAAATCATATAGCTATCATATATTTAGAAACTACTATACTAGTTGATTTACTATTTGTGTTATCATAAAGTTTACTACTATTACTCCGTTTTTGTTGGTCATAGCGACCCTGAAGGTAGAGACACACATAAAGAGAGTGACACATTCAAGCTTCATCTAGTGGCTTCGATTGTGGTACGTAATTTCTCTGAGTGGCAAAATTCATGATTAAAACCAATATTATTTCTAGTTATGTGTGCGCCTCATTGGTTTCTATGCTTATGACTTATGCCTTTGCTTTTCCCACAACATAAATGCCATGTGTGTGTCTTTATAGGTGCTAAAATATAATAATATCTCATATATTATTAATTGAGGAACCGTGGGAAAACAAATGGCGTAAAGCGATTCTAAAGAGGTAATCATGTTTGGGATGGGTAACTGATTATTAAATACTGTTCAATAATGAGTATATTATATAGCTTGATTGATGATATGTCAGGGTTACCTATATTAGGTGTATCCATTGATTTAATTTAAAAAGAGAGCAATTATGGGGATATAACATGATTTTTATATGGAGATTTTCATGGTTGAGATATAACCGGTTGTCAAGCACATTATGATAATATATATTATGATTAAAAATGTGGTGGTATCTTGACTCTTGCCATGCTTTAATATGAGTAGGTTTGATAATAATGTTTCGGTTATATGCTCCTAAAGTGATTACATAAGGAATTTTATTGGGAAAAATATAAAAAAAAAACCATTTTAACTTCAAAATCCTAAATTGGTTTTGTTGCCTACAAGAGTATAGTTATTAATTACACTTGTGTAGTAATTAAGAACTCATTTTTGTAGAAAATCTCCGATTTGGAATTTTAAAGTTAAAGTAGTAGTTTCTTGTCTCTTTCCCAATTTTATTTGATTACTTTCATTGTGAAAATTAAATTTTAATGATTTGATTAGCATTGAATGTTTAATGTGAGGTACAGTTTCACTTATTATAAGTGCTGGATCATTTCATGTGAAATTCTAACCGATGTTATATGGACATTCTACTTTAATTATAATGGAAGGAGATTATGGTGTTGATATTCTAATAATTTGAATTAGAATTAATATTGGTAAGATACAGAAAATATCTTTCATCTATAACTGAGATATTTGAAAGTGAGGGTGCCCAACATGTAGAATACCTTATAAAAATGCTTCATTTTAAAGTTGCAAAATTGTTTCTAGCATTATTTGATAAATGCCAAGTTGTAATTTAAAATTTAGTGGAGGCTTTGTTATTTGCTATTTAGAGCAAAGATTATGTCAAAAAGCAAAGTTTATGAATTATTAGTTATGAGAGTTTTGTGTGGCTTGAAACAAGCTTATTATGATAGTGACGTGGAAATTTAATCATTTATCTAATGTAGAGATAAGTATATTTTTTATTTTCATGATTTGAGGGTATATATTTATAGCGGTATAAAAATGCATGAATATTGTGAATATTGAATATTGCATATTATTTATAATGTTGTTGCTTCAAATTTAATATGAAAGCATGGGTGAAGCAAATATGATTTTGGATGTTAAAATCATAAAGAAATAGTGATGATATATAATATTGAGAAATGTTTATGAAGTTTGTTTTTTAGAATCACTGTGAATATTCTTTTTGATGCTAACATAGTTTTTGAAGTGACTTTGCACCTCAATCTAGGTATGTACAAAATGTTGAGAACTTGTTGTATTAATGGATATTAATATATGTGATATAGCTTATGAATATGGAGATTGAGTATATATAACTGTGCAGTCCTATGAGGGACTTGAAATATTTGGGGTACCATAAATATTAGTATCATATACAATAGATTCTTGTTGCATTGAGATACACGTATATGAACTAAATTTTAGTTTTATTTGAGAAAATCTACTAGTAGTCAAAATAAAATATATGTGTGTCAGAATTTATAACTTTGTGATTGGCTAAAATTGGAGGCTAAGTTATTGAAAACCTTAGCAAATAAAACTGCCACTTCCTGTCGATGAATTGTGATTGCCAAATGGCAATAGCTATTGTAGAATGAATAATGATGTCAGTGGAAATTGTTTGAGATAATACATAAATAAGCTAGTTTAAATATTGTGGATTTTTCTTAATCAATTTTGTGAGGTCAAAAGTTGACCTATGGATCCATTAAAAAAACCCCTAAGAAGAAATAAATTAGTTGAGGGGAATGAGACTAAAGCCAATTTGAAATTAATAGCGATAATAACCTAACATCTTTGATTGGTGATCCCATGAAGAAGGTTTAATGGGTAAGAACAAGTCGTTTGCTAATTCTGCTAGCATTGAAATAAAGTATCAGTCCCTTTCTATGGCTTGAGAGAGTGCTGAATTGCATTTTGGTGAGGCTGAGTGAAGGCTCTTAATGATTTCATAATCCTACAGGATGGTGTGCTCATTGCAGGTACTTTTAATGAAATTACCTATACGAATGAGGAGTAAGGCCACTCTTATGAGATCGTGGCAAAATATCTAAAGAATTTGTTAAATACAAGATATGAACATGACCATTTTAATGTGAAAAACTATGCTAATAGTGGGCAATGTAGGGCATAATCTGACTCTAAATTTCTCTAGTATACACAAGAGAGGTGTTGGCTTTAAGTTCATAAGACCACCGATAATTTTGTGTACCAAGTGTTATTGGTCTAGGTCTGAATTTTTGTTCAAAAGACCACCATATACAAAGGTTATATCCATGTGTCTGCTTTCCAAAACTCTTTGACCAAACGAATGGTCTTATTTCTCAACTGCTAATTCTTGACATCAAGGAATCTCTCAAGCTTCGTATGGTAATTCAACTTCTCTCTTAACTCGACCACCTTCGGTTTGATCACATGAGATGGATCTGAATTGTACTTCTTCAAAGGGGACATGTGAAAACACATCATGCCGATTGGATAGGTGTAGGGGGAAGCGATTAGGTATGCAATAGGTTTAATTGTCAAACCCCTCTAATATTTTGACATTTATCAGAGTATTAACGTGCAGTTCAATGGGTGGACAGAAATAGCATAAACATATTGATATAAAGTACTTGATTATATTACAGGAATCCTCACAAATTTGTACATAATATTTACAAAACCCAAAATAACATAAAAACTATAGATAACCAATACTATTACCTGTGTAGGTCTAGGATCTTTAGTTGCTGGTATCTGTTTCCTTGCCCTTAGAGCCACTGTCTCTTGCTAAATAAATTTGAAATATTTGGAAAGGGGTGAGATTCATACGAGTCTCAGTAGTAACTCTGTCTTTCTTACACTATGTGATTGTTTATATGCTTTGTGTTGCCATATTATGTTATATGAATTGTTTGTTACAAAACCTAGCTGTGATATGGGAAAAGCACAAGTACCATCTGGCTTATTTGTGTAATACCCCAAGTTTTGATTAAGGATTAAATAAACTCTTTTGAAGAATGCGAGGTGAATTGTGATTTGAATGTGTTATGAGTAGTGCCGAAACCTTGTATTTAAGTTCAATTGTGGATTAACATCTAAATAGGGAGGGCGTATACTATAGTGAAATGGAATGATAAGATGTATTTGGTGGTGATTCAGTAAAAATTGCCATAATCAGGGGCAAAATGGGGAAAAGGAAAGTTATCGACCAATTGATCAGTTACTGAAGAGGAAGCTCATTGGTAACTTAAAGATCAATGGCTGTGATTCATTGTCAAGAGATTTAAAGGGTGAAATCATGTGTATATGAGTTTATGTGTGCCTATGGAAGAGGCTTAAGATCTTGAGAAGTGGCATTGTATGAGCCTTGGATGAGGGTCAAAGTGTCAAACTTCATTCCCTCTCTCCTCTGAGGTTGGCCTAAAGGCCTTTTCATGACCAAAATCTGATTCCTCATCATCTCATCTCTCTCTCTCTTTTATTCTCCATTGTCGTCCAAAGCCAAGGAGGAATGAGAAAGGACAAAAGGTGAGATTTTGCTTGCTTGGTGTCCTCTTTAGCTCAAACACTCTTCTTTAATGTTGTTCGTAGTGATGAGAGCTTCATTTCTATGGTTTTAGATTTTTGAAAGAAGGTGTTTGAGAGCTTGAAGAAATTGGTAAGTGGAGGAAACAAGAAACTAGTATTGGGAAGAGGAAGAGGTGAGTATGTGTTGCATTTTGACATATCTATTGTGATAATTGGTTAAGTTTTGTGAATTTTGAATTTGCCCTGATTTTCATGTGATTTTGGATTGGAAGAATTGATTGGTGTATTGTGTTGGAAATGGTGTCATAGTGTGTTTTGATGTTATTGGAATTGGTTTGAAACTTTGGAATGGAAAGAATTGTAATGTTGAGTTTGGTATTGTGACATTGTATGACATGTTGTGGTTATGGTGTAACATGTCAATGGGATGTGAATTTGGTTGATTTGGTGATTAAGGCTAACTTCTTGATCCACATTCATAGAAAGGAGCAACACATAGGCTTGACACCTTTACGGATGCACTTACTAATTAAGCAGTTGACAACACATTGGAAATATAAAAGCTTCCACTGATATAACATTTGCTGCATAAATTGTTACCTTTCTCTTACAATGAAATAAGACATCATTTTCCACTAATTAATCCATACCGATAATGACATTAAAGCCTATGAACAAAAAACACATCAACTTAACAATAGAAGATCAATTTACAAACTAATGAGTAAGATCCGCACAAGCATGCACGGTCAACACTATAGCCACCAATAGGGGTAGAAACTCTTAAATCATACAGTTAGACAATCACATCAAAATTAAAGTACAATAAAATGATATGAATAAAGGTTTAGCTCTCGAATAAAGCAACAATATCATGACCTTGAAGAGAAATGATAACTCTGATCATATTAGGAGACACTAACCTCCTTCTGAATCTTCTTATACACTTGGCAAAAAATGCTCAGATGACTACCCTAGGTAGTTTGCTATCGTTTCACCTATGGACAATAGCGTGCAATATAGCCAAACTTATGGCATTGATAACATTCCAAACACTGACCAGCATAAGCCCTCCCATACTTATCGCAATGATCAGTGGTACTTGGGGTAGACAAGCTGACTCAAGATGAGATCGCTAGCTTCTTCCTACTTGACTCCTTTAACCATACTTTCTTTGGCAATAATTCTATCGAGCCATATTGTTTTGGCTTGGCTCTTTTTACATGAGCTCCTTGAACTCTTAAAGCTAAACCTAGACATCTTAGCCATTCTACCTATAGGCATAATGACAATCGAGAATGATTATCCCAATGTATGGCTTAGTTTATCTCATGCTTACATGTATCAACCACTCTTATATCAATGCACATTTCCTTAAAGCTCTTAAAGGGCTACATAAGCAACAACTGCTTCAAATTAGGTCTCACCTTTTCAATCAAATAATGAGACTTCCACTTTGGTTCCTCTTTATGTTATAGGTTGGTGACATACTTTGATAAGTTAACAAAAGCATTAATAAACTCATCATCGTACATATCCCCTTGTCTCATGGCATAGAATGTTGTCTCCTCCACCTATCTCAAGGCTAGAAGGAAGTAATGGTCAAAGAACTTAGTCTTAAACTTCTTATATGTTCTCTAATCATCTAAACCACCCATACTAATAGCTTTTTACCAACTCCATTTGGGCATTCCTCATTTAGGTTGCATCTTCTTCTTCTTCCCTAGCCTCATCTCATTCAAGCTTCCTTATCAGTTTTTCCATCATGGCAACAAACATATCTTTTATATGCCTTAAAAGAGCCTCACTATTTATCAATTGAGGCAACTCTGGTCTAGATGGAGGTCGGTTATCATTAAGGTAGGTCCTTCTTGATTGTACATTATCCCCACCTAGGGATTTAACCCACCATAAACAGAGTATAAATCTCAAAAACACAACTCAAAAATAATGGGAGGTTAGGTGTGAAAGGGCATATTACGCCTATATGAAATGCATCACAAATCGTAAAATCTCAAAATCTAATACCAAATTGTAAAATCCTTTTCTTAAAACTTGATTATCCATATACTTGATCAAAATCTCTAGATAATTAACAGTATTATGGCAAATATAGAATATTAAACCTAAGGTTTACCATAGTAGAAAATTCTCCTCTTACTGTTCAAATATCAAATATTGTTATCAAAAGATTCTCTTTCATATTGAGGTCAACCATGATACAAAAGAATTGAACTAACATATTTGAAAACACCTATCATAGTTAAAATCAAAGGATTAAAACTACTTAATGAACTTATCCAGGATAGAAAAGAAATAGATTGAACATTTAAACCCTATCATGAATAATAAAACATTTCTCATTATTTCGTAAACCAAATCGTAATTAATTAATACGCTTGTACCTTAAGATTCTAGAAGCCTAGAATACAACATTCAATTATATGTCCGAGTAATGAAACTGTCTTCCACATAATACCAAAACACATTTCCAACATTAGATAATAACAAAACATCCATATGTGGATCTACAATCATCATTTTAAGAAAGCTCTAAAGTCCTTTAGCCTTCTACAAGCGTATTAGCTAGCAGTAGTTAATCAAAATGGAATCAATTAGAGTTTACAAAATATGAGCCCTATGATTGACAATATACATCATTTCAACACATAAAAGAATACAAGAGGCTATACAGAGATATCACAATAACAAGCCTCAAGAACTCTCCCTAAAGTCCCTACATGGGAACTATACTTGAAAAATGTTAAGAGTAACGGGGTGAGACAAAAGTCTCAGGAACCAAAGTTCCAACTCATCGTACATACTAGCATGTGCTAGTGTGGTGCCAAGTGGGATAAAAAATAACAATGCATATAATGTCATTCAAATAATTTCATAATTATACTCGTTAACTCATTCGAGTCTCTCCCAAAGAAGGTATGCAAACATAAAAGCCTAAGAAGGCCTATCCTAATATGAATGAATAACCAACCCCATATGCACCAATGAGTTATCTTATCACGTGATAGTAATTTTTTCTCACATACAAGCTATGAGGGCTCATTCCTTTCTCTTAGGAACAAAAAGAGCTATAACAACCTGCCCTTCTTTATAAGAGGAATGAGCCATGAAGGTTATCCCAATAAGGACGAATAAGCCATGTAGGCCTATTCCAATAGAGACGAATAACCAACCCAATGTGTAATGGGTGGTCTTATCATGTGATAGTATCTCATTATTACCCATGGTCATGCTCTTACAAAATTAATAATCAAGGTAAACCCTCTTTTTCAATACTCTGCAAATTTCATTTCAAAATCACAAATCCCACAAGACAAATTTCTCAAATGAAGAATATATATAACATACCAATAGAAATTCCATATCTCATTTCATCATCCCATAATATCAAAATCTCTCAAAAATAAGATATTAACATCTATAACAAGTGGAAAGTGGTTACCTTTTGCTAAGCAATAAAATATTACCACAATTAAAGCTTGGTGCTCAACATCAACAATCATAAATCAATCTACACAATTTAACATCACCACATATTAATTTATCAAATAATTGGGTAGTAGAAATAACAACTTAGGGACTTGGTTCCCTCTAGAGTTTTGAATTCCACTCTAGGCCACATTTAGTTAGAGTTTGTACTTTTCAAGTAAAGAAAGATTCTCAAATCTCCCATAAACCAAAACTACTCATTTAAAAAAAAAAATTCTATTTTCAATAAAAATTTAAGCCACCGGTTAAATTCTTGATAACTCTCAAATAACTTTAACAAAAGTCCCAAAATTCCCAAATCTAAAATTCCATTAGAATCTCAACCTTCAATTTCAATCTCAAATCTCAAAACTAAACCATCAATAATTCAATAATACCTCTAACAAACCCAAATAAATCATTTAGGCATTTAAAACTATTTATATTCACTAAAGTCTCTTCGTGAACATTGTTATACTCAATATGCTCTTTCTAATGGATGTATTTTTGAGGTGATTAAAACAAATTTTTGGATTAGAATTTAGAGCAAGTGTTGAGTTTTGACAATACATGACTATAGGATTGTACAACTATTTTATTAATCAAGTTCTATGGGGTTAGACTTATTTATTAGTTATATTGAGAATTTAGAAATTTAATTTGTATTAAAAATGTTTAGGGTTTTTGATATATATGATATTTTTTACCGATTAATAGTCAAGTCTCTCCGTCCGTGAGGAAATTTTCTCTCGCTTGTGAGAGTGTGAGTACCGACAACATGAGAGTAAGGAGACCACCCACTGTGGTTCTCTGGATAGTGAGATAAACAATGAGAGTGTGCAATTTCAGTTTATTGAATTCTACTCCTGTCTCTAATTTTACAGATTGGTTATTGAGTGATAGGGATGGTTTAGGGACAATGGATGAAGATAATGGTAAGAGGTCTAATAGGCGCACTTTGTGTCTAAATGCGATTTGGAAACCATGGAATTTTGATTCAGTGAATAGCCACATGTTAATTGGGAAAGTTATTTCTGATAAAGAGATCAATGAGAAGATAGTTCTGGCTAGTATCCATAAAGGGTGGAATCTAGGGGAGGAGGCAGATATTGTCGAATTGGGTAAAGATGCTTATGTCTTTACTTTTCAAGACTTGAAGGATAAAGTTTGATTGTTGCGAGGCCAACCATGGACAGTTCAAGGTTTGCTCATAAGTATTCGAGAACGGTCAGAATTTATGAACCTTGAGGAGGTATGTTTTGACAAATCCCCTTTCTGGGTTCAACTTCATAATTTGCCACTTAGAATTCTTGAGGAGGAGGAGAATATTCAAAATATGGGTCAATTGGATGGTAACCTAGTCTGGTATGAGAAATCCATGTTAAAGGCAAACTTGCAAGAAGTTTTGGAAGGGCTCGAGTGCTAATAGATGTTCATAGTTATTTGGTAGCTGGGTTTTTTTATTTCACGCCCTAATCGTTTTGATGTCGGGTGTTTATCAAGTATGAGAGGCTTCAAGCAGTTTGCTACCAGTGTGGGAAGATAGTCCATGACAGTAGAACTAGTAAAGAATGCTGAGTCAGGGATAAGAACAGAGCAAATATTTATAGACCTTGGTTGGTTACTTAAGTGGAGAAGGATCGGGAAGAGGCTCTTGCAAAAGTCACTAATGACTGGCATGAGGAGGATAATCAGAAGGCGATGTCAGAATGTCAAACCTATAAGATGACGAACCGTTACTTAATGAAGCACGGGGAAGACACGTGGGTTTCAACCACTGCCATGGGTCCATCTCCAAAAAAGCGGTTGCAAATCAAGGTGATAAATTAAAGGGCTATGTAGGTGAAGGAGGTTAAAGGGTAAGCGGATGTTTGGTTTGAGGGGAGGGGTGGGTGGGAAGTTAAAATTTTGATTTTAATTCCCTTCCCTCCTTTTAAATAAAATAAAGAATCCTCTCCTTTTTAATTTATTTTAACAAACTAAATAAGATATCATATTTTTCTCTTCCCTCGCCTCAAACCAAACGCATCGTAAACACATCTAAATGTTGTAAGTCAAACCCAAGCATGTGCGTTAGGGCTTTACAATAACATTTCAACAGCATTAAGTGATATGGATCAGACTTGTGGCAACCCATTGAAAATTGTGGAACCTACCCCAATGGACCGGAGTCCATTACCCTCCCGGCCAACAGAAATCACAGGTCAGGCGTTTAATCGAAAGTGTGCTTTATCTACAGTCTCTAAGTTGGCCTTAGCACTTGATGAGGTTAAGCTCAGACGCGGGATTTCTAATCTTGGTTCCCCCTACTTGCAAAAGACACTGATTATTTGATGATATTGGTGAAAATGTCAAGGAACAAGGGAATTCACCACCTACTCTATGGTCTGTTAGGGTGAAGAGTGTAAGATGTCTAAAGCAAGATCTCAGGCTCAACAAGTCGGAAGGTTGTATTTAATCGGTAAAATCCCCAAAAATGCTGAAATTGATTTCCCTGATAGATAGTTTGTTTTTAATTCAGATGAAAACTTAAATGCTACAAAAGTGTCTTCTGAGGGTTCTGGTGGCTGTCCTTCATCAGCTACCACATCAAAATGAGTTTAATAGCCTAGAACTGCCAAGGTTTGGGGAATACCATGGCAGTTTAAAACCTTAGGGAGAATGTGTGAAAGTCAAAACCCCAATTGATCTTCTTGATGGAGACAAAACAATAGAATGGGTATTTGGAAAGGATAAGGAGTTGTAAGTTTGAAGAATGTTAGTATGTGCCTCCAGTTGGGAGATCAGGGGGATTGGCGTTGTGGTAGTATGACAGTGTAATTGTTAATATTCTCAGCAGCTTCAAGATCATAATTCATACACAAGTTCTTCATCTATGTGGGAAGTGCCAGGGTACATTACTTTTGTCTATGGTCCCCTAAGAGAACATGAATGTATGGCAACTTGGAACAAATTAAGGGAGATCGCAAATTCAATGGCAAGCTCGTGGTTATATATTGGTGATTTTAATGAACTGCTAAGAGAAATCAGATGGGAATCCTCATCCTCTTGTGTTTGGGTAACCCCCAAACCGTGGTTTCAAAAGCATTTTTCTGCAAATCGAGACAAAAATTTTCTCATATATTTACCTTGTAAATCGTAAAAACCATTCTCCAAGAGTTAATCAAAACAGACATGTATTTAATTCCACCAACTCGTTTCAGATTGTGAATTAATGGAAATTGAAGCCAAAGAGTCCAGATTTACTTGGTGTAACCAGCGATTAGGGGTTAATCAAGTGAAGGAAAAGTTAGACCATGCACATGGTAATTTGGACTTTAAAGAGGTTTTTCCCAAAGCTTTAGTTTTCCATGTTAAGCCAATTGCTTCTGACCATCACCTGTTGGTTCTGTATTAATTCTTTAAGGACTCCTCGATCTTTCAAATTTGAAGAATTGAAGCCTCTTGGGTTGCTCATCATGAATTTATGAAGATTATCAAGACGGCTTGTGGCTCTAGTAGTGAATCTAATGGCATCACCGCGTTTTTGAATTGCCTTAATAAATGTCGACAAGCGCCTATTAAGTGGAGCCGCCGAACTTTTCCTAATAAAAAATGCATAATTGTTGATTTGATTACCAGAATTGAAGAACTCAAATGGGAAATATATATTGAGGACTCGAAAAGTAATATTGAGTTTTTTACTCTAGAATTAGAGAAAGCATGGAAACAAAAGGAGCTTTACTAGTGGCAACGTTCTAGAACGAATTGGCTTCAGGCAGGGGATTTGAATATTCGATTTTTTCACAGAACCACTGTTATGCGAAGACAACAGAATTTGATCATGAAACTCTGTAATGACCAGGGGGAATGGGTGGCTAATGAAGAGGGAATTGCTAATATGGTTGAGCATTATTATGTCTGGATATTCTGTAGCAGCAATACTGAACACATTGACTCAGTATTATATTATGTTCAAATGTTCAATCATAAGTTACTGACCAGCAAAACCAAAGACTCACACTCCCGGTGACAGAATTAGAAATTAAGGCTGCCACTTTCCAATTGGGCGCTTTTAAAGCGCCGGTCCCAGATGGTTTCAATGGTCATTTTTACCTATCTACTTGGGATGAGGTAAATTTCACTTACTTGCATTGCTAATTCCTTTTTCGAGACGGGCCAGATGATTGAACTATGAAATAAAACAAATCTTATTCTTATCCACAAAGTCGATCACCGGAAATGGTTTCCCAGTTCAAACCGATCAGCCTATGTAATTTTGTCTACAAGATCACCTCAAAAATACTTGCTAATCATTTACGCCATGTGGTTGATGACTGTATTTTTTAGCACCAAAGAGCTTTTATCCCAAATAGGCTAATTCAGGATAATAGCATAATTGTCCATGAAGCCTTTCACTGACTCAAGAACAAACGCACTGGGAATAAGTCTGAGGTGGCACTAAAAATAGACATGAATAAAACTTATCATCGTGTGGAATGGAAGTTTCTTGAAGAAGTGATGTTGAAGTTGAATTTTTGTTGCTAATGGGTACAGTGGGTTATGAATTGCGTGTGCAGTATGGCTTTCAATATTCAGCTATCAGGTAAAACTATAGCCAATATTAATCCTGAACAGGGATTACGCCAAGGGATCCACTATCTCCATATTTGTTTATCTTTGCCTAGGAAGCATTATCCTAAATGATCTCTTTTCATGAGCAGCACAGAAACTTTGTAGGCATTCAGTTAGCTCGCTGTAGTCCTATGCTCACACATTGCTTATTTGCTTATGATTGTATTCTTTTTATGAATGCCAATATGGACAACTGCAATCTGTTCATGTGTATTCTAAAGGATTATTGCAGGGCCTCAAGACAACTGATAAATTATGATAAATCCAATTTATTCATCTCAGAAAATACACCCAATGATCGAAGGGTAGCCATTGCAAAATGGTTGAATATTGGGGAAGTTGATAACCCTGGTAAATATTTGGGATTGCTTGTATTATGGGGATACTCCAAAAATCGTGCTTTGGCATTTGTGTGGGACAGATTGGTCGGAAAGTTCAGGAGTGGAAGAGAAAATGTTTGATTTTTGCAGGCAGAGAAACTATAATAAAAGCAGTGGTGAATGCCATTCCTATTCACCTATTGTCTTGCTTCAAGTTTCCGAAGCAAACATGTACTATACTTGACAGTTTGGTTTCCAACTTCTGCTGGGGCAATTCTACAGATTCAAGAGGGACAAACTGGACTACATGGAGATCACTGACCAAGCCAAAATAGGAAGGTGGTATGGGGTTTAAGGGCTTAATGGGATTTAATGATGCTTACTCGCCAAAACAGCTTGACGTATCCTACAACAGCCAGATAGTCTATGGGTAGGAATATTGACGAGTATATATTTTCCAGCGACTACTTTTCTGAATGCAATGAAAGGCCATAGAGCATCATGGATGTGGGATATAGTACACTGACAGGTAGAGGCTTTTTGCAAAATTACCTCTGCTGGCAGGTTGGTTTCTGGACATTATATACAAGTATGGCAAGATCCTTGGATCCCAGTTTCAAAAGAATTCTTATTACCAAAGCTGCCTTCTGCAGTAAAAGACTCAAAACATGACAGTTGCTGCAGTTATACAGAACAGAGAATGGAATCTTTCACCAATAACTTCTGTAGTAGAGCCCCAGTATATCAATATTATTCAGGGATTACTCTCTCTAGTACGAGGCGAGAAGATAAATTGGCCTGGGCTCAAGCGAAAAATGGATCAATACATTGTGAAACTCGGATATATAGAGCTGCCTTCACATCCAAACCCACAGGACAAACATCTGGAAATGCCTCAAGTTCCAGGATGATGAATGAACGCATATGGTCTGTTGTCTGGAAATTAAAGGTCATGCCCAAGATTCGTAAGTTTATATGGAGAGTCCTTAAAAGAGCATTAACCACCCGAGAAGCTTTATTCAGAAGAAAATGCGCACAACAACCTACATGCCCGGTAAGAAATTCTGAAATTGAGTCCATTGAACAGTTGGACTAGAGTGGTCTGGTTTGGATGTCCTTTGGGAATTACCATTGACCCTTGTGCTGTTCAGAGTATGGGAAATTGGCTTGAGCATTTGTTATTGTTAGATATGGATGATGATGGATATACACAGGCCTACATTGCAACGATATGTTGGTTTATATGGAAGCTGAGATGTACTTGTGTATTTGAGCACAAACCTTCTGGAATTGCTTGCTGTTGTTAATGTTATGCTTGTTTCATGTCATGTTGTATTTGCTTTTCTGTCTTTGTTAAAACTCTGTTGTGTTATTCCCAGTAGCAATGAATCCTCTTTGACTCGAAAAAGATTTATTTATTGGTTGTCATGAGAATTTAGAAATTTAATTAAGCTTAAATATCAAAACTAAACCATCAAGAATTTAATAATATCTCTAACAAACCCAAATAAATTATTTAACTCAAATTTAATCAGAAAAAAATATCATATATATAAAAAACCCTAAATTTTTTTAACTACAAATTAAATTTCTAAATTTTCAAGACAACCAAGAAATAAATATAACCCATAGAACTTAACTATTAAAATAATAGATGTACATTCCTATAGTTATATATGGTTAAAACTCAATATTTTAATCCAAAATTTTTTGCTCTAATCACCTTCAAAATACATTCATTAGAAAGAGTAAATTGAGTAGAACAATGTTCATATGAGAATTTAATGAATAGAAACAGTTTTAATTGCAGTCAAAAAAATAAACCCTCACCTGAAAATAATGACGCGGCTGAGAATAAAGCATCCACATTCCCTGCGAGCAAGGGAATGCTCATCACCCCAAAATTGGGTTTTTTTATTTTTATTTTTTTCTGAAAAAAATACTCCCATGCACTAAAATTAATTAACTTAAGATACTGGGTGTTAAAAAAATATTTCAAATATTGGATGCTACTGGAAAAATATTTCAGGATCTTGGTGTTGCAGGAAAAATATTTCTGAATGTAAGACACTAAAAATTAATTAATTTGAGATACTAAATGGCAAAAATATTTTAGAGTGAAGTATACAATTTAATCCAAATAAATAAGAATGCATAAAAAAAAATAAAAAAAATGGATCCAATGTAATATTCCAAATTTTATTCACCAAAGTTTCTTACACTCTGTGGTATTTAATGGAATTAAATGATAAATTAAAGAGTATATAAAATGATAAAATAAGGTAATTAGTGGTTACACAAAACATAATTAAGTTAAAACAGAAATTATAAAAATTTGGATTTCCTGCAAATGTATTTTCCTTAAGAAGTAGGATATACTTTCCACAATAAAACAATTTCAACTATCAAGAGAGAGAACTTTGTCTCGTTGATCTTTATTTGTTGCCGGGGAATGAGAATGTGAGATAACTATTTTATATAGGTCGGGAAGGTGAAAAGGGGGGAGCAGGGGAAAAAAGCAAAGGGAGAGAAAATTATAGAGAGAAGAACTCATATAGAGAACAAACTCAAGATTTAATGCGAGGGCTAGTCCTATAAATTAATTATAAAATATTTTAGAAACTCTAAATTAAATGCAAATATTTAATCAATGGAAAATCTAAAAATGTGATAATAGACTTCAAATTAAAACAAAGTATTTCTTGTTATGAATATAATATTTGTGTGGATGTGTGTATATATATATATATATCTATTATCTAATATTATGTTTTGTATCTTTATCCTCATTAAACATAATAATGATAGATATAAATTTTATTGAGATTGTAAACCTATATTTATAAATAACAGGCATGAATTATGCACTTGAAAAATCTTAAATAACAAATAAGAATTACTCTTAGAGACCCTGCACGAGTTTATAAAATGATTGTGCAGTTTATAATAAAAATGGATGAGTTTATAAATTGATTGTGCAGTTTATAATATAAATTGAGTACGTAGTTTATAATTGGTAAAATTCCAAAACATTACATTGAAAATATAAAAAGGATAAATTAGTACATTGAAAATGGGAAAAGACGGATTAGGCGGGTGTCAGACGATGTGAAGAATCTATCCTTTTGAAATCTCGGCAAAATGACAAAAATGTCCTTCAGCCCTCAGTCACAAGAACAATATAGGAGTTGTTAATGGCGAATCTGGAGTTGTTATTGGCCCTGAAACTTGTTAATTGTGAAAGAAGAAATTGGAGTTGTTAATTAAGAGATGGATGTTATTATTGGCCTTGAAACTTGTTAAGCGTGAAAGAAGAAATTGGAGTTGTTAATTTCGAATCCCGAGTTGTTAATTAAGATATGAGTGTTGTTATTGGCCCTGAAACTTGTTAAGTGTGAAAGAAAAATTGGAGTTGTTAATATTGAATCCGGAGTTGTTAATTCAGAGATATGTGTTGTTATTGGCCCTGAAACTTATAAAGTTTGAAAATAGAAATTGGAGTTGTTAATATCGAATAGGGAGTTGTTAATTAAGAGATGTGTGTTGTTATTCCGAAGTGGAGGAAGAAAGTGGAGTTGTTAATGTAGAATACGGTATTGTTAATAAAGAGAACGGAGTTATTATTGTCCCTGAAACTTGTTTAGTGTGAAAGAAGAAATTAGAGTTGTTAATATTTAATCCAAAGTTGTTAATTAAGAGATAGGTGTTGTTATTGGCCCTGTCAAATTTGGAGTTGTTAATTAAGAGATAGGTGTTGTTATTGGCTCTGAAACTTGTTAATTGTGAAAGAAGATATTTGAGTTGTTAATATTGAATTCAGAGTTGTTAATTAAGAGATAGGTGTTGTTATTGACCCTGAAAGTTGTTAATTGTCAAAGAAGAATTGAAGTTGTTAATATCGAATCCGGAGTTATTAATTACGAGGATCATGTTATTATTCTGAAGTGGGGATGAAGTGCTGAAGGACATTTTCGTTATTTGGCCGAGATTTCAAAAGGACAAATTTCTTACTTCGTCTGACACCCGCCTGATTCGTCTTTTCCTATTTTCAATGTACTGATTTATCTTTTTTATATTTTAAATGTAGTTTTTTGAAATTTTCCCTCAATAATTGATTATGCTTATTGATTTGTTTTGGGTACTCAAGGATTGATTGATTGATTGAGTGTGTATTCTGATTAGCTTTTGGAGAATAGCTTTTACAGTTTATGAGGTAAGTATGTGAGAGGAGTTTTATCTCGATTTGCTGAAAAATACTTCTGAAAACATGATTTTGAGGGTATAAGAACACACACTGAATTGATTTTATAATTGATTATGTTAATTTTCCCCACTCTCTCTCGTCTCGGTCCTCGCAAACGATCAAAACGCTTTGCTATAGTCTCTCTCCCGTAATCTGCATGGTCGTTATCGTACACCAGTACGAATCCGTATTCTCTGTCAACTTTGCAGGTGGATTGCAGTATTGCCAAACGATTTGGACCCCCAAAAGCTCAATTGGTGCCCAAATCCCATTTTGTAATTTGAAAAAAAAAGAGTGTTTGGTGTCCCTAATTGCCAATTGAGCTTATGATGATCAAAATAGCTTATGTCATAAGCTCAACATTGGAGCTTTTACTGATTTAGCTTTTGGGAGGGTGGGAATGATTAAAATATTTTTTCAGTTGTGTCCATTGTGCTATCAGACTGATTGCAATTTTACCCTTAATGTACTTTTTCGGATACAAAAATTAATTTCAAGTATTTTTTGGTGCTTTTAACCCTTAAAATATTTTTTCAACTGTACCCAGTGTGTTATCAGATTGATTGCAATTTTATCATTAATATACTTTTTCAATTCCAAAAATTATTTTAAACTATTTTTTGATAATTTTAACCCTTTAAAATATTTTTCCATCCACTCTCTCTTACTATTATCACAAAAGTCACTTGTACTTAAGTTAATTCAAATAAGTTTTACTTTTATAAAAGTCATTTATACAATCGCTGTTCCAAACATAAATCACATTATACAATCGGGCTTTTACCAAAAATAAAATTACCAAAAATTAAATTGATAAACTCTATTTTTCCTATCACTGTTCCAAACACACATATAGTCTTCGGCAGAACACCTTTGCAGCCCAAGATGTAATGACAGGCCCTTTTCCTAATGCCGAATACTATTTTTTTTTCTTTTCTTAGGCATGTACACCGGCTACTCTTCTCTTACCTTTTTTTTTTTTGCCAACACTCTTCTCTTAATTTGAAAACAGGGAACAAGACACTTAAATACTATTTAAACTTTAAAATTTTAAATTGAGTTTGTTAATAATAAGAGTAATGTGATTGACAAAAATAGTGTAGCAATTGACAACTCAAATTTTTTAAAAAACTAATGATTTGATATTTTGAAGTTTAAGTGGTATTTAAATATCTTTTTCCTTTGAAAATATAGAGATCAAAGATAGAGATTTCATTTTTTAGAAAATAAATTATGTCATCCTTGATTAATGATTTTGAATGAGATGGATTTTTGTGCATATTCGTCAAATCTTGGATAAATTGATCTCCAGGTTTTTATGTCCTCTTCTGTGAGAAGAGGATCCTAGGTTTTACAAATATATTTTATTCACTAATTCTTAATGAGAAGAGGATCCTAGGTTTTACAAATATATTTTATTCACTAATTCTTAATATTCTTTTTTTTATTGTGAATAATCTTGCTTGTAGATCTGAATTTTAACCCAAAAAAATAAAAATAAAAAATTAATGAAGATGTTTTACGCAGTCAAATTTTTTTACTGTGTAGATCATATAATAATTTCTTTGATTTGATTACAATCGAAATCTCAATCTAGGCTTCTCACTCTCTTTTATATATGTATTTGTTAGTTTTGCAATCTATCATTATGTTATATTGTTCAGCCTAGACTTTGCACACTATTGTTTCAAGGCAAATATTTGTGCTCTTAGATAGCGTATAGCATGTTAATTTTGTCTTTGGGATTTGATTGTATATGACCCAGAATCCAGTGGGGTATTATTAAGTAAGATATCTTATAAATGGGCTTTTGAGTATCTTAATATGAATTCTCTATTTTTAGTGAATTAATCTAACTTAACTGCATTATTCGTTCTCTTTATCATATTCTGCCTTAAAGTAAGAGAAATAGAATTTATTATGAATATGAATTTATGGTTTGTTCTCAAGCAAGTGAATTTGAAAATCTTTTAGGGTGTATTTGGTTTGAGGAGAGGGGAAGATATATTACCTTGTTTGGTTTGTTAGAGCGGAGGGGATGGGAGATGATCTTTTGTTTTGTTTAAAGGGAGGGAAGGGAATTAACACTACTACAGAATTATGATATAACCATCCCAAAGAACGTGCCAATTTTAAAATTGGGTGGGTAAAAAGGAAGGCGATAGCATTTTCGTAATTAACTGTATGTAGGGAAACCTTTAGACGTCCCAAATTTGAATTTGGGACACCTAAAATGCTTCATGGCTCGAATTTAAATTTTCCAAAATTTGTTTAAGTGCCAGAAATGGGATTTAGACGTCCCAAAATCTATTTGAGATGCCTAAACTCATATTTAGACGTCCCAAATGGCCATTTGGGATGCCTAAAGGGGTCCTTGGACACATGTCAGACACTTGTCTGACATGTGTCTTCTCAAACACACACACCCCCTCCTTTACCTTGTCTGACATGCGTCTTCTCAAACACACACACACCCTCCTTTACCTTGTCTGACATGCGTCTTCTCAAACACACACACCCCCTCCTTTACTTTTTGACCATCTCCCTCCTTCATTCATTCATTGTCTTCTTCGCAACTCAACTCATCTTCTTCGGCGTTCTGGGCATTATCCTCCTCCCTTCTTCTTGAGTCTTCTTCAACTCTTCCTCCTCCCTTCACAACTCGTCCTCTCCTCCCTTCTTCTTCATCTTTAATTTAATCTTCCTCCTCCTCCCTTCTTTGTCTCACACGTCCCATGTCCTCACTCTTTGATTCACTTCCTCACTCTTCTTGTTGCGGATTCTGAAGAAGATTCTGAAGAAATCAAAACACACCATTGTGACGCCCTAGCCTCCACCTCCTTCCTTCCATTGTGACGCACGTAGCTCCCCCTTGTGGTTAGTTTTTTTTTTAAAATATGAATTTACTTGAATTAAATTTAAACTTGCAATGTGAAATTATTTTATATGATTTTAATTATTGGAGTGATTTTACCTTGTGATTGAATTTTTGTGTGTTTTTTGGCCCAAAAGCATAGAATCGTTGTTAGCTAGTAGATTGTTTGACTTGGAGTGATTTTAGTTATTGGAGTGATTTAACTTGCAACAATATATTGTTTGATATGTATGGAGCTTGAAAATGTTTGTTTTATATGTATGGAGCTTGGAAATTGAGAGGGAAAAAATGTATGTATATTATTATAAATAAATGGAGCTATTGATTGATTTTGATGAAATGAACAACAATTAAACATAGTAATTTTTGTTTCTTTAAATATGGTCGGTTTTATTTTCTTTAGATTAGATTAGTATGATTATTATTAGTGTAGTGGTGAAAATCTTATTTTAAGATAAAGAGATTAATAAGATAAAGACATTGATCATTAATAAATATATATAATTGATTATTAAGAAACACAATATACTTAATAAATAGATTGAAATATATTCTATTAATCCTTCTCTTCAAATTATTATAAGTTCTTTATGTCCTAGAATAGAAAAAAATTGAATATTTATTTGAAATTCTATATTCTTTTCTATATTCATAGGAGAATTATATTATCAATAGCTAAGAATACAGAGTCAATAACTAAGATAAAATTGCTTGAAATTTTGAGATGTCTTACTTTTAAGGGGAAATGCTGTCGAAATTTTTGTTGAAAAAAGGCAATCCCATCCTATATCGTTGACAATTGTACTAAACGTGTGAGTTTTATTGGGAATGACTTAGGTGGTAACAAAATGGATCACAGTTGGATGAATGCTTTGAGAACTAGTGAATAATATAAGAAAGGGGTGGAAGAATTTATTGAATTCGTTAAAAAGAATGCTCCTGCAAAAAATGAGAAATATTTTTGTCCTTGTGTGAATTGTTTAAATGAGAGTCGACGGGATGTTGATGTCATAAAGGATCACCTACTTTGTGATGGAATAAATCTGCGATACACAAGGTGGATATGGCATGGTGAGGAAGTAACAGATTGTCCGTCGCATAAGAAGGAAGATGTGGATGTCATAGATGAAGATAGAATAGAGAAAATAATTCAGGATGTTGAGGTAGAATCCTTTGTGCAGTCCCAGGAGTATGACAGCTTGCGGAGTGATACAGAGACACCATTGTACCATGGGAGTAAGTACACGCGGCTGACGGGAACATTACATTTGGTTAACTTAAAGGCAACTTGTGGGTGGATCGATAGTAGTTTCACATTGCTGCTTGAACTATTGTGTGATATGTTTCCAGAGGATAATGTACTTCCAAATCGTATGTATGAGGCCAAGAAAATCCTGTCTACGATAGGTATGGAGTATAAAAAGATACATGCTTGCCTTAATGATTGCGTACTGTACAGAAATGAGTATGGAGGTCTTAGTGAGTATCCTAAGTGTAAAACTGCACGATACAAAGTGAAAAAAGATGGTGGTTGTGGCGATGTGACAAGTAAAAGGTGTAACATCCTGGATTTTAATCAAGGATTAATAACTTCAAATGATGTAATTAATGTTAATTAAGCATATTTGAAGTATATGTTGTGCAATATGAAATGAAGGCAATTATTCATAATTTAATGAGTATTGTACTAATCAGGGGTGAAACGGTAAATTTACCGACTGTCTGGTCAGATATTGGAGAGAAAACTCTTTAGTAATCTTAATCAATGGTTGAGATTGAAAGAACATGAGGTGGAATTTGATACATGCAAGCTTATGTGAAATCATTGTGGGAGGAATGAGATGATGACAAGTGTCCAAATGAGAGCCATTGGATGAGTCAACATTTTCAAACTCTTTCTCTCTCCCTCTTAGTCGGCCAAGTGCATGGGAGGAAGGGAAGGAAATGATCATCATTTTCACCAACCCATTTTCTCTCTCCATTCCCTCCATTTTCGCTGAAGCAAGCAAGAAAGAGGAAGGAAGGGTTTGAAATTTGTGAAGGTAAATGACTTCACAAGCTTAAACACTTCTCATTAATATTGTGCAAATGATCAAGAGTTCTCTTTCTATGTTTTCAGACTTGTGATTGGTGGTGTGTGGAAACTTGAGGAAATTTGAAAGTGGAGGAATCCAAGTTCTGAATTCAGCAAGTTTAAGAGGTGAGTGTTTGATGAAGTTTGATACAAATGTTATTACATTTGGTATAGTTTAGAGAATTCTGAAAATTGACCTAATTATGATGTTGAGTGAAGGGTAGGCTTTGATTAGTGGGTCACTGTTCATTTGGTCAGTTTTGACATTTGGGAGTGATTAGAAATTGATTGGAAGTTGAATAAGGGAAATGTGTTGAGTTGTGGTTTTGGTGGATTTATGATTTAGAGTGAGAATGTGTTGATTGAGTTAAATTTGGGTTGTTTTTGGTTGCCAATGGGTTCCTTGTGTTGAAATAAGTGAGAATGAGCTTTGGCACAAGTTTTAGAACCATTGGAGTTCATTTGGTGAATTCTGGAGAAGTTTACCAGTTTCTGCGATCTGGTTTCTGATAGGATTTCTCGAGTGAGAAGGGTCTCACTCGAGCACAAGATGAACATGCTAGAGTGAGCATGTTTGTGCTCGAGTGAGGGTGCATAAATGCACTGGGGGTGAGCGTTTCAGGTGTTCACTCGCGGGAGAATGCCAAGAGTACGCCTGGCACTCGCGAGCACTGGGGTCGTGCTCGAGTGAGCCCTCCGTGCTCGAGTGCGCTTGTGGTAGGAGAGTCGGGAGTGCTCTCGGGTTGTCACTCGCAGGGCCTCACTTCCGTGGTGCTCGAGTGCTGGCGAGGTCTCTGCTCGAGCATAGCCTCTTGTGCTCGAGTGAGAGTGTAGGTTGGTCGCGGGAGTTGCTCTCGGGCAAGCACTTCCTGCGTCTCACTCGCTTGTTCTCGAGTGAAAATGGGAGTGTGCTCGAGCACGGCCTTCTGTGCTCGAGTGAGGGGTGCGAGTGAGGGGTCCAAAAATCAGAGTTTAGCTTTCCAAAGAGGGATCTTTGGGGATAGTTATCCCAACCCTTTAGGCATATGAATAGGCATTTAATGGCCATCTAAAGAGTCCAAATGAATACCAACTTAGAGTGTTATTGAAGTAAGAACTTGGAAAAGGAAATTAACCAAATGTCCCTATTTTGATTATAGGATTTGACATCTGCTATCCGCGTGAGCCCACTGTGCCCAGAGACATCAGGTAGTGACTTTTCTTTCGTATCATATGTGATGCATTGTATGTGCGTAGTATCATTGATTTGTGATAAGTTCGTATGTTGCGACTTATGTGGATATGTGTTAGCACCGTCAGTCCAATAGTCCCTGAGTAGCTAACAACGGTTCGGGTGAAGGTCGTATGCCTTCCCGGCGGAGAAAGGGGATGAGGATGAGGTGTGAGATATGTGTATATGTGGGCCGAAAGGCTATTTGTGAAAGCCTGTTAGCTGTATGAGCTATAAGGTGAGGCCGACGGGCCATTTGTGAAAGCCGGTTAGCTGTATGAGCTATAAGGCTATATGTATGCACTGCCACGCCAATAGTCCCTGAGTAGCTAGCAACGGTTCGGGTTAGGACGGTGTGCCTTCCCGGCGGAGAAAGGGGATGAGGGTGGAGTGTGATATGTGCTGCTGCTGTATGATGATTTGCTTACATGCTGTGTGCTTATATGTGGTATAAATGTTTAGTTACTACTGGGATTCTTTTGAATCTCATTCTTTCCTTTGAACTAACCTTTCAGACAGGGCGAGTGGCTCTAAGGAGAAGCGAGCGACCCGGAGCGGTTAGAGCTTCCTAGGGATATTAGTATGGTTTTGTTGGTTAATCATTTTGGATAGGGATTTCGGTATTACATTTTGAGATGTAAATAGTGTGAATACTTGGTGCTGTAATCCCCTAATCAGGATTTGAAACTCCATGAATGTATAGATGAACCCGGGCGTTGCCGGGGTTTAAATTACGAACTCTGATATGTATGGATGTAAGTTAACTGCACAGGTGATTATATTCGGTAATTGAAAACGAGACCGAGATAGGAAAGAAGTTTTGAAAATCTTGTAAGGTCCTACTGCTTGGTAGGTGATTTAATAAGTTTTGAACTATCCAGCGGTCTCAAATCTCTTTTATTACATTTTATCGAATTATAATTACGTTAAATAAGGCAGGGGGTTACATTTTGGTATCAGAGCTGTAGTTCCTGGCAAGGGTAGAGGTTGCTAGGATAGATCCCTTAGTTGACTTAGGGATAGAAGGTTATTTGTGAATGATCGTTGTGTGTGCACATATATGATTAAATGATTTGGATACATATAAGTTTTGTGACTATATGTGCATCCTGTCTCTGCTGGATTAATGGGGTAAGCTATTTGTAGAATGAAGAAGACTAGAGGACGCCCCAAAATTCCGCGTGTGGACCCTGTGGTGGAGGTTGATAATGAAAATCCACCAGATCCAATGCATGAGCTAATGGGTCTAATCAAGGATCAGCGGGATATGATAACTGAGCTGAGAGACGAGCTCAGAGCAGAGAAGGCAAAGAACAAGGAAGTCCCGGTTCAGTCTACACCGGAGGAAACTCAAGAGAGAACCCAACATGAGGACACTGCTGAGGGATCAGCACGGCCATCAGAATCCCCATCTCGTGCTATTCCGAATCAAGAGTCTCATGGGGGACTAGCCAGAGAGGATAGAGATCTTCAGTTCTGGGTTACAAGATTCTGCAAGCATTTGCCTCCGGCGTTCAGAGGAAGGTTTGATCCTCAGGTGGCAGAAGATTGGCTGAATCGTTTGGAGAAGATATTTGAAGTCCTCGGGTGTCCGGATGAAGTGAAGCCACGGTTGGCGGTCTATAAGCTCGAGGGTGATGCGGATCGTTGGTGGCGGAATATCGCCCTAACATTGAAGAGCGGAAATGTGCCACTGACTTGGGAATTATTCTTACAAGAATTCAACGAGAAGTACTTCCCGAAATCAGTCTGGCTTGAAAAGGAGACAGAATTCCTTAACATCAGGCAAGGGGACACGGAGAGCTTTGATGACTACTTGTCCCGATTCGTCCGCTTGTCCCGGTATTCCTCCTATCTCCGGTACAAGGATGACGGAGAATGGAGCTCAGACATGCTCATTCGTGGTCTGAGGCGAGAGTTGCGGAAGCGGTTGGTTACTCACCGATTCAAGAAGTTTAATAAGGCTGTGGAGCAATGTCGAATCACGGAGAACAACCTAAGAGAAGTGTATCCTGGTAGAGCTACTGGTCACCGCAATGAACCTAGTAAGGGTAATGTATCCCAGAAGCGGAAAGGCCAAGGATCATCTTCATTTAAGGGCAGTGATAAAAAGCCCTATCAACCCAGAGATCGTGAACCTCAGAGAGTTGTGATTGAGGAGAAATGTCGTCGTTGCAATAAATCACATTATGGCCAGAATTGTCGGGGAGAAATGATCTGTTTTAACTGCAAGCAGCCAGGACATTTTTCTAGAGATTGTCCACGACCACGACCTGAGCAGAGGCCAAAAACACAGGGCCGAGTGTTCGCTATGACCCACGAGGAAGCTCGTAAATCTCCCGAGTTGATACAAGGTAAAATCTCTATTAACGGTCATCTGTTGCAAGCATTGTTCGACTCAGGTGCAAGTCACTCCTTCATTGCTTATGATTGCGTGAAGCGCCTGGGATTGCATGTACATAAGTTACCATTTGATTTGGTAGTGTCAACCCCGATGGGTGTTAAGGCCTTAACCACAGAAGTTTACTTGAATTGTGTCGTAACTGTGGAAGGGCACCAATCTGTGGTAGATTTGATATGTTTGCCTCTTTACCAATTGGAAGTCATTTTAGGTTTTGATTGGTTAACGGCAAATAATGTATTACTTGATTGTGGAAACAAGAGGATAGTATATCCTGCTTTTCAGAGGAGTGAAATTGTGGATGTTAGCATGAACTTTCTTTTAGCAGCTAAAGCTGAAAGGTATCTTGAAAAAGGTTGCCAGGGGTATGTAGTGTTTTTCTCAGTGCAAGGGGAAACCGATGAAACGTTGAGTAATATACCCGTGGTAAATGAATTTCCGGAGGTGTTTCCGGATGACCTTAAGGGACTGCCTCCTGAAAGGGACGTTCAGTTCCCAATTGACATCGTGCCTGGAGCAGGTTCTATATCTAAGGCCCCATATCGAATGGCCCCAAACGAAATGACGGAACTAAAGAAACAAATAGAAGACTTGCTTGAGAAAGGGTTCATTAGACCCAGCGTGTCGCCTTGGGGAGCTCCAGTGTTGTTTGTTAAGAAGAAGGATGGGAGTCTTCGATTGTGCATTGACTACAGAGAGTTGAACAAAGTTACTATCAAGAACAAGTACCCACTTCCCCGAATCGATGACCTTTTAGATCAGTTGTCTGGTTCGTGTGTGTTTTCAAAGATTGATCTAAGGTCAGGGTATCATCAGCTGCGAGTGAAAGCAGAAGATGTTCCAAAAACTGCTTTCAGGACCCGATATGGTCATTATGAGTTTCTGGTGATGCCATTTGGGCTAACCAATGCGCCTGCGGTTTTCATGGATTACATGAACCGTATCTTTCGACAATACCTGGATCAGTTTGTTGTTGTGTTTATCGATGACATTCTGATATATTCCAAGAGTATGGAAGAGCATGAGCATCATCTGAGAATTGTATTGAATATTTTGTGTGAGAAGCAACTATATGCCAAGTTGAGCAAGTGCGAGTTTTGGCTGTCGGAAGTGAGATTCCTAGGCCATGTTATCTCGCAAGAAGGGGTCTCTATGGATCCCAGTAAGGTGGAAGCAGTACTGAACTGGAAGAGGCCAGAATCTGTGGCGGAGATACGCAGTTTTCTGGGTCTTGCTGGTTACTATCGGAGATTCATCCAGAATTTCTCCCGTATTGCGTTACCAATGACCAAGCTCACGAGAAAGGATCAGCCGTTTGCGTGGGATGAGAAATATGAAAATTGTTTTGTGGAGCTGAAGGAGAGGTTGACGTCGGCATCTGTGTTGATTTTACCCGATCCCAGGGTGACATATGTTGTGTACTCTGATGCCAGTGGGCAGGGATTAGGGTGTGTCCTTATGCAGCAGGGACGTGTGGTGGCCTACGCCTCTCGACAGCTCAGACCCCATGAATTGAACTATCCCACCCATGATCTGGAGCTTGCGGCCATTGTGTTTGCTTTGAAGATTTGGCGTCATTACCTGTATGGTGTGACTGTGGAACTGTACTGCGACCACAAGAGTCTTAAATACTTGTATGATAAAAAAGAACTGAATATGAGACAGCACCGCTGGATGGAATTGCTTAAGGACTACGACCTGGAAATAAAATATCATCCGGGTAAAGCCAATGTAGTCGCTGATGCTCTTAGTCGGAAGACTGTACTAGTTGCAGCTATGATGATACGAGAGAAGGAACTAATTGAAGATTTTCGTGATTTGAATTTGACAAACCAGATCATCTGTGCCAACTACACTGTTTCCCAGGAGGAAAATAATCTAATAGCTGAGATTGAAGAAGCTCAGAGGCAAGATGACTGGATACAGCGCAATCTGATTCGGATTGAACGGGGAGAAGTCCCAGGTTATGATCGGTCGCCTAGAGGATTGGTTCGCTATCAGAATAGAGTTTGCGTTCCACTTAAGGCGGAGTTGAGACAGAAGATTCTGGATGAGGCACACAAGAGCGGATACACTCTTCATCCTGGTATGACCAAGATGTACCATAACTTGAAATCTGTGTACTGGTGGCCGGGTTTGAAGAGTGATGTGACAAAATACGTGGCGAGATGCCTCACTTGTCAGAAAGTGAAGATTGAGCACCAGAGACCACCTGGTTTACTCCAGAGTCCTGAGATTCCAGAATGGAAATGGGAAAGCGTAACCATGGATTTGGTGATGGGATTGCCCAAGATCAGGAACTATGATGCGATTTGGGTAATTGTGGATCGGCTAACAAAGTCAGCCCACTTCATACCAATCAATGCTGGTTATTCTCCTGATAAACTAGCAGAGATTTACATCAATGAGATTGTGAAACTCCATGGTGTTCCGAAAAACATCATTTCTGATCGAGATCCTCGATTTACTTCGAGATTCTGGAAAGCACTGCATAAAGCTTTGGGAACTCAATTTAGGTTCAGTATGGCTTATCATCCACAGACGGATGGACAGTCAGAGAGAACAATCCAGACGCTGGAAGATATGTTGCGAGCGTGTGTTCTTGACTTTAAAGGAAGTTGGGATCGCTTTCTTCCACTTGCGGAATTCGCCTACAACAATAGCTATCATGCGAGCATTCAGATGGCTCCGTATGAAGCGTTGTACGGAAGGAGGTGCCAATCGCCTTTGTGCTGGAATGAGCTATCTGAAAGGAAGCTTTATGGACCAGATTTGGTTGATCAAACCTCAGCACAGATACAGATTATTCGTAAGAGGTTGTTTACAGCGCAGAGTCGATAGAAAAGCTACGCTGATAAGAGGAGACGGCCTCTAGAGTTTGAGGTCGGAGATCATATTTTTCTGAGAGTATCTCCTGTTACGGGAGTTGGGCGAGCGATCAAGAGGAAGAAGCTGAGCCCTAGATACATAGGTCCTTTTGAAATCCTTGATAGGATTGGGCCTGTAGCTTATCGAGTAGCTCTACCTCCGAGCTTGAGCAGACTCCATGACGTATTCCACGTTTCTCAATTGAAGAAGTACCAACCGGATCCGTCTCACATTATTGAGTATGAGAATGTTGAGCTTCAAGACAATTTCACATATGCAGTGGAGCCAGAACAGGTCATTGACCGAGAGGAGCGACGGCTCAGACACCGAAGCATTCCATATGTGAAGGTGATCTGGAAGGGAATGACTCCGAGAGAAGCAACTTGGGAAGCGGAGGAAGATATGCGAAGAAGATATCCGGAGTTTATGGCTCAAGTAGTATAACAATTTCGTCCGGAGTTTATGGCTCAAGTAGTATAACAATTTCGAGGACGAAATTAAATTTTCGGGGGGAGAATTGTAACATCCTGGATTTTAATCAAGGATTAATAACTTCAAATGATGTAATTAATGTTAATTAAGCATATTTGAAGTATATGTTGTGCAATATGAAATGAAGGCAATTATTCATAATTTAATGAGTATTGTACTAATCAGGGGTGAAACGGTAAATTTACCGACTGTCTGGTCAGATATTGGAGAGAAAACTCTTTAGTAATCTTAATCAATGGTTGAGATTGAAAGAACATGAGGTGGAATTTGATACATGCAAGCTTATGTGAAATCATTGTGGGAGGAATGAGATGATGACAAGTGTCCAAATGAGAGCCATTGGATGAGTCAACATTTTCAAACTCTTTCTCTCTCCCTCTTAGTCGGCCAAGTGCATGGGAGGAAGGGAAGGAAATGATCATCATTTTCACCAACCCATTTTCTCTCTCCATTCCCTCCATTTTCGCTGAAGCAAGCAAGAAAGAGGAAGGAAGGGTTTGAAATTTGTGAAGGTAAATGACTTCACAAGCTTAAACACTTCTCATTAATATTGTGCAAATGATCAAGAGTTCTCTTTCTATGTTTTCAGACTTGTGATTGGTGGTGTGTGGAAACTTGAGGAAATTTGAAAGTGGAGGAATCCAAGTTCTGAATTCAGCAAGTTTAAGAGGTGAGTGTTTGATGAAGTTTGATACAAATGTTATTACATTTGGTATAGTTTAGAGAATTCTGAAAATTGACCTAATTATGATGTTGAGTGAAGGGTAGGCTTTGATTAGTGGGTCACTGTTCATTTGGTCAGTTTTGACATTTGGGAGTGATTAGAAATTGATTGGAAGTTGAATAAGGGAAATGTGTTGAGTTGTGGTTTTGGTGGATTTATGATTTAGAGTGAGAATGTGTTGATTGAGTTAAATTTGGGTTGTTTTTGGTTGCCAATGGGTTCCTTGTGTTGAAATAAGTGAGAATGAGCTTTGGCACAAGTTTTAGAACCATTGGAGTTCATTTGGTGAATTCTGGAGAAGTTTACCAGTTTCTGCGATCTGGTTTCTGATAGGATTTCTCGAGTGAGAAGGGTCTCACTCGAGCACAAGATGAACATGCTAGAGTGAGCATGTTTGTGCTCGAGTGAGGGTGCATAAATGCACTGGGGGTGAGCGTTTCAGGTGTTCACTCGCGGGAGAATGCCAAGAGTACGCCTGGCACTCGCGAGCACTGGGGTCGTGCTCGAGTGAGCCCTCCGTGCTCGAGTGCGCTTGTGGTAGGAGAGTCGGGAGTGCTCTCGGGTTGTCACTCGCAGGGCCTCACTTCCGTGGTGCTCGAGTGCTGGCGAGGTCTCTGCTCGAGCATAGCCTCTTGTGCTCGAGTGAGAGTGTAGGTTGGTCGCGGGAGTTGCTCTCGGGCAAGCACTTCCTGCGTCTCACTCGCTTGTTCTCGAGTGAAAATGGGAGTGTGCTCGAGCACGGCCTTCTGTGCTCGAGTGAGGGGTGCGAGTGAGGGGTCCAAAAATCAGAGTTTAGCTTTCCAAAGAGGGATCTTTGGGGATAGTTATCCCAACCCTTTAGGCATATGAATAGGCATTTAATGGCCATCTAAAGAGTCCAAATGAATACCAACTTAGAGTGTTATTGAAGTAAGAACTTGGAAAAGGAAATTAACCAAATGTCCCTATTTTGATTATAGGATTTGACATCTGCTATCCGCGTGAGCCCACTGTGCCCAGAGACATCAGGTAGTGACTTTTCTTTCGTATCATATGTGATGCATTGTATGTGCGTAGTATCATTGATTTGTGATAAGTTCGTATGTTGCGACTTATGTGGATATGTGTTAGCACCGTCAGTCCAATAGTCCCTGAGTAGCTAACAACGGTTCGGGTGAAGGTCGTATGCCTTCCCGGCGGAGAAAGGGGATGAGGATGAGGTGTGAGATATGTGTATATGTGGGCCGAAAGGCTATTTGTGAAAGCCTGTTAGCTGTATGAGCTATAAGGTGAGGCCGACGGGCCATTTGTGAAAGCCGGTTAGCTGTATGAGCTATAAGGCTATATGTATGCACTGCCACGCCAATAGTCCCTGAGTAGCTAGCAACGGTTCGGGTTAGGACGGTGTGCCTTCCCGGCGGAGAAAGGGGATGAGGGTGGAGTGTGATATGTGCTGCTGCTGTATGATGATTTGCTTACATGCTGTGTGCTTATATGTGGTATAAATGTTTAGTTACTACTGGGATTCTTTTGAATCTCATTCTTTCCTTTGAACTAACCTTTCAGACAGGGCGAGTGGCTCTAAGGAGAAGCGAGCGACCCGGAGCGGTTAGAGCTTCCTAGGGATATTAGTATGGTTTTGTTGGTTAATCATTTTGGATAGGGATTTCGGTATTACATTTTGAGATGTAAATAGTGTGAATACTTGGTGCTGTAATCCCCTAATCAGGATTTGAAACTCCATGAATGTATAGATGAACCCGGGGGTTGCCGGGGTTTAAATTACGAACTCTGATATGTATGGATGTAAGTTAACTACACAGGTGATTATATTCGGTAATTGAAAACGAGACCGAGATAGGAAAGAAGTTTTGAAAATCTTGTAAGGTCCTACTGCTTGGTAGGTGATTTAATAAGTTTTGAACTATCCAGCGGTCTCAAATCTCTTTTATTACATTTTATCGAATTAAAATTACGTTAAATAAGGCAGGGGGTTACAAAAGGCAACCTTTAAAGGTTAGGTCAGGCGATGAGATCTTTCATCCTTTGGCCTCACAATCTTATTGGTTTAAACGCAACACCTCTAATGGTAGGAATTACCTTACTATTAATGAAAATCTGTTGGCATCTTAATAACAATTTGTTTTTTGATGTTCTAAAAGGATGACGAAGATGTGAGGAAATGGCCCTACTTAGCATGGCTATAACAGATCTACAAGGGCATTAAACAGATTGACTTGAAGATGCTTCAAGGGATTGTGGGCCTTACATTAGAGTATCCCTACACGATTGACAATACAGATCTCAAGTAGTTTATTAGGTTAGAGGAGATAAATGTAGGCTGGGTGAAATTTGCAATCCGATAAGTTTTTTTTTTTTCAATTTTCCCATAGAATTCATTTAGTGGTTTTTTGATTTCATACATTCAATAATTCATTCCTTATTTTAATTCTATTATAGCAACTTCCACGGTTTCTGCACAAACATGGAAAGACATGATTGGTATGGATTCTTATGCCCTGCGAATACGGCAGGGGATACCAATACTGTGGCGCATAGGACTCACCATGTCGGCTACGCAATGGGAGAGACCAAACTTCGTTGTTATCTAGCACCCATTGTTCAACGGTTCGTATTTTCATTTTGCAAATTTAAGAAGTTTAATAAAAAATTGTCTTGTCATCTAACTTCATTTTAATCTGTACATGTTGTTATAGTTACTACTGGAGTTTGTGTGTTATATGTCCTCACCGCAATGTAGTCTATTGGTTTGATCCCTTGAGTAAAAAGCCAGACAAAGATACAAAATCCGTCTTCGACACGTAAGTTATTCTGTTTGTATTTCATTGACTCTTAAAAAAAATGAATAGTTCTAATTTCTGTTCATTTTGATTTTCATGATAGTGCTTGTCAAACATATAGAGTCCTAGGCGGGTCACGCGAGGGTACAGTTGTTAAAAAGCCAAAGTGGTTTTATCCGATAGCAAGTAGTTTCGATTCTAATTGTTTCATTGACGGTCCTTTTAGACATACCTTTATTGATTTTAACAACCAATTGCATGCCTTTGATTTAAAGTGCCCTCGACAACCTGGCAACACTGAATGCGGATATTATGTTATACTTTATATGTATAACATCACTCAAAGTGGAATTACTAGAGATTTTGAAAAGGTAATCGCTTCTTCATTCTCAAATGATAATATTTTTGGTGTTCTAATCGAAATGCTAATTAATTCATTTGCTTGATTCATTTCATCAAAGCTTGTTTTCTAATTTTCAGATTTTTGATAATGAAGATACCTACCTATGTGAAGACCTTGATTTGATCAGAGACCTTTTGGCTGGACATCTTCTTCAACATATAGAGCAGTAAACTTTTTATTTATATCAGTTTGTAGTTGTGTGATGACAGCGTTTTGACACTTTCTGGTTGTTATTGTTGATATATATATAGTAGTAGGTTGTATGAGTTGTTATTGTATGTATATATGTAAATATTGTAGTGCTGGATGTCCTTACAATTTTGTAATGGACATTGTGGTTTATGTATCCATTTTCTATTCTGTTTCTACAGCTTGATTTCGCTGGGTAATACAGAATGTAAATGATGGTATAAAAAAAATCTAACATTTTAACGTACCAAACTAAGAATTGGGACATCTAAAGTCATCCACGGGGGACTTTAGATGTCCCATGTTTTTGGGACGTCTTTTCTTAAAACATACTACGCTCCCAACATATACGGCCCCCCATTTTTGGACGTTAAAAGTGCCAAAATTGGGACGTTAAAACCCCTTTTTGTAGTAGTGTAAAGCCAAAATTTTGGCTTCCCTCCCACCCCCTTTGGTCCCCTCAAACCAAACACACCCTTAGAATATCAGCGAAACATTATAGAATTCATCAACTAATCTAAATTTTTTAATTTCATATTCTAAAATTATATGGCCAAAAGCCATATCATCATTTGATTTCTCATTTTGATATAATATGGCTAGTAGTCATACACATTTACCTCTTCTATTTTATTAAATGGCAAAAATTCTTATAATTTTATCCTGAAGATAAAAGGGCTAGTAGCCATATAACTTTTTATCTTCTATCTTATCATATGACCAGAAGACATACAAGTTTCATTTTGAAGATAAATGGCTATAAACCATATAGATTTAATTTCTCATCTTGAGATTAATTGGCTTGAAGCCATGAGAATTAATTGGTCTGAACCCATGAGAACTAAATGGCCCAAAACCATAAAGTTTTAATTTTAAAGTAATATCTTCCTCCTGAGATTAAATGACGGTATGTTTATGATATTTGGTTTGGATATTTATTAATATTACAATTTCAAGTCTAGCACCCATTATATTCTCTAATTCCTTAATTAGATGGTCAGGAGCTTCATCTCTTTTGATAATGGTTCTTAGTTTAAGTCCACTTTACGGTTGAAATCGTGACATGGGAAGGAAAATTGTGGCTCTTTGATTAAAGTCTTGAAGACTTATGATTAAAATATTGAATGACATAGCAAAGCTATGCAACTTTGGGAAAAAATTATATGTACTATATAGCATCCTGAAGACAAATTATTCACAGAGAATTATGCCACTTAAAAGTAATAGTCTTAAAGACTAATTTTTGCTATGATCACATTAAAAGAATTATGCCACTTAGGAGTCTCTACCGAATCTATATAAGGCAATGACTATTTGAAAATTATAAATAATATAGTCCAGAAGGCCAATGGTTAAAATATCTTATATTACGAGAAGCTCTTGAGTAAAATAAAAAATGCCCTAGTATGTTTGTTGATGAGATCTAGTACATCACATGCCTTTTATTGAATATTTACTCTTATGTTTGTGATCATTTGACATCAATTGACTTTGAGTTGGAGCATAACGTTGATAAGGTATGCTATATTTGTCCTCACATTCCGCGCAAAATTTCTTTATTTCAGTTTATCATATATCATTGTAGTATAATCTATGTAGTTTCATTTTACCCTTATGAATTACTTCAAATTTCTATTATAGAATATATATATATATATATATATATATCTATGTGTGTGTACGGATTAATGTTTTTCATAAAGAGATATTGAATATACTGAGAAGATAGTTCCTAAAGAACTATGTGACAGCTCTCATAGAACTTCACATGAAAAGAAGGAAATATTATAAATATAGTTCCTGAAGAACTAATATCAGAGTTGATATAGTTCTTGAAGAACTAATATAGGAATACAAGTGTGAGTCATATTGGATGAATACTTCAATTATGTCATATGTATTTTGTTTTTAATTATGGTTTCCTTTATTTTTCATGTCCCTTTTAATAAATAGTGAGTCTTATTGATATAAATCTTGAAGATTTATATCTCAATGACTCACACCATACTTAGAAATGAAAAATAATTTTCCTCTTTGGTAATGAAAGAAGTCAATGTTTAAATTATATCCAAAAGTATAAATCTGATTGAAGACTCTAGAAGAGCTAATATATTGTTTCCTGAGAAAACATATGTTGTTGTAAACTAGAAGTTTAACAATATAAATAAGAAGTTTTCCCATGCAAACTAAAACTTTGCCAATGAATTTAATGTTTGGCATGACCGGATTGACAATCCCCGGTCAATCATGATGCAAAAATTTAATTGAGAATTCATGTGGACATACTCTGAAGTATAAACAGATACCACAATCACATGATTTCTCATGTGTTACACGTTGCAAGGGAGATTTAATTATTCAGCCCTCACTAAGCAAAATAGAAAGTGAGTTTCTTACTTTTCTAGAAATAAATACGGGAAGATATTTGTGGGCCAATACATCCACCATGCAAACCATTTAATTACCATATGGTTTTAATTGATGCATCAACTAAATGGTTTCATGTTTGCTTAGTATCTTCTCATAACTTGGAGTTTGTGAGATTTCTTGCTTATTTGATTAGATTAAAAGGGTGTTACCATGAATATCCTATCAAGAAAATATATCTTGATAATGCTGGTAAATTTACTTGCAAGCTTTTAATGAATATCGTATATCCCTTGGAATTAATATTGAACATCTTATAGCTCATGTTCATATGTAAAATGAACTTACAGAATTATTGGCTAAACGATTGTAATTAATTGCAAGACTTTGACTTACACTACTACAAATAGTACATTTAACGTCACTAATTAACGTCCATTTAAAAAAACATAAGTAAAAAAAGGACACGGTGTCATTTTAAAAATTCATGCTAAATTTTTAACAACTGTTTCAATGACTGATTTTATAACCAGTCATTGAAAGATAATATAACACCCCAAATTTTATATTCACCGAATATATTGTCATTATTCGAGAAATTCAACAAAATGGTGAATATTTATGAGAAAATGAGCCAAATAATTCAAGAAACAGAATTATATTTCAAAGGTAGTGGCAAAATTGAAACTTTACCAATTTAGCACAAGATTAGTTATTTTCCAATTAATTGAAGTTAAGTTCAATTAATTAAGGAAAATAAAGGAAAATATATGCTTTGAATATTCTTGGTAGAACAAATCAAGAATTGTGGGATTGGAAGGAATTATGCATAAAGCCTTTAATTGAATTATGAAAATATTAAAACAATTCCTATTTCCTTTTTTGTTGCAATTTTCGCCTAGCACAAGAAAAATAGAGGGAAAAATGATTAATGGGATTAAATATGCTAAGTGTCATTATCCTATGGAGAGGGGATTAGTTTATAATTGATTAAGATGAGCACATGTCAAATTGAGTTAAAATAATGATACTTTTACAAAGTAATAATGATTATGGTACAACAACTGAGTGCATGGTTGGATTAGTTAGAAGAAGCAATTTGGTTGGTGGAGACATAAGGGGGGATGGTTTTTGAGGCTAACCAAAGGGAGAGGAAATTAGTTTAAAGCTAATTGAAGCATTATGACACAATTGGAAAGAGATGAAGACCATTACCAAGTGTCAACACAAGATTACATCTTGGGAAATCAAGTGATTAAGGAGATGAGGATATTTTATAAAACACTTTCCCTTCCTCTTCTCTTCCTCATTTTTGTCCAATAAAAGAGAGAGAAGAGAGAGAGAGAGAGAGAGAGTTCAAGAGACTATGAGATCTAGAGAGAAGGAGGAAGAAGAAGCTTAAGGTAAGGGTTGATTTCTTAAGCATTTTCTTGTAGCATTCCATGAAAACCTTCTTTAAACCCTTCTTCTCTATGGAATCATGGTTTAGAAGACACATATTGAGCTCAAGGGGAGAGAGAGAGAGAGAGAGAGAGAGAGAGAGGAGGACGCCTAGAGAGAGAGAACTCAAGAACTGAAGAGGTAACCTCACAAACCTTAGATCTATTCTTGTATGATGTTTTTGTTGAGGTTTATGGTTGGATTTGGTGATTTTTGGTTAAGTTGTAAATTTGGAATGTCCTAATCCTAAGGAGTTATGCTGCCCAAATTTTTTTGAACCATGGTTAGTATGTGTCTAAATAACTTAATAAGGGATTAGAAGTGAAAAGGCAAAAGCTTTAGAAGTTGAAACACAAAACTCCAATTTTTCCTTTTTCTTGAGAAGTTTTGGCTAGCATTGTTCTGGGGCGAAGGAGTTGGATTTTTAGTGATTTGATGGTTCCATTGGATTCATGAGGCAAAAATAGGTGGGGTTATAGGTGGTCACTTTTTTGGAAAAGCCTGAAAAAGCATAATTACGAAAACGCCCTTAAAACCTTAAATCGGGGCTGTCAACGGCAATTTTGTAATTTGACATTGAATTTGGTAATTTTGAGCCCCTAAATGGATTCTTTAGGCGAAAATATGTTAGGATAGCCCTAGTTAAAATTTTTGGAAAACGTGTCATCGGACCGGGGTCTTGGGGGCATTTTGGTAAAATTTCACCATAGACTAATATAACCACAAGAAACACTATGGAAGAGTCTAAAATGATACTTGGATTGGTTATAACCTATTTCTTGTACATTTAATATTTTAGGACCGAGTCGGAAGCGACACGTTTTACGAGGCACACTAAATTTGAGGTACATTATCCTTCATACATCATGCCATAGTTATATAAATGTGTGGATGCTATTGTTTGTAAATGTACTTTATTAATCAATATGGTTTGCCTAGAGAGGGGCAATTAGTACAAGGGGCACTTGCACTGGGAGTTGGTGAGAATCCAACCGGTGTGTGAATAGTAGGGCTGGGCCCTACTCATGTATACATACAGATGATGTGTTTATATTGTTCATGAATTGATGCATACATGGCGCATATCGTATTTACTTTTCACATTTTCTATGAACGATGGCATGTTTCTACTGAGATTCCTTGGAACTCACCCCTTTTTCTAAACAAACATCTCAGTGGGTGCCAGTGGGATGAAAGTTAAAGGCGTAGATACCAAGAAGTGATTTGCATGTGTCTCGAGGCAAGGTTAAAGACCGTGGTTATAATTAGTTTATGCTTGAGATATTTTAGGGAATCCTGTATATACTGAAGTTTTCGATGTATTCTATATTTTGTCTACGAACGACTTTAGGGTTGTAAATAAATACTGTTATCAGTATATATGTACTTTCTGTATGCCTACGGAATCTAGTCTTTATTACTCTTCGAATATCGAAATGGAAACGGATGTTGACAGATAAGCTTTCAACGACCGGTTTTGATACCAGTCATTGAAAGCAAAGCTTAGCTTTCAATGACTAGTTTTTAACAATGGTCGTTGAAAGCTTAGCTCCAATGTTTTATAAAAATGGTCATTGAAACGTTATTCAAAACCTACGACACTACACTCTATTCCTCTCAAGTCACACATCCACCTCTTTTCTCCTTGGGTTTTTCTTGCACCTCCTTCTCACGCCCCCTCTCTGAACCCAGATAGAACTCCAGCATCTTCTCCGTCCTTCACCATCCTCTTCGCCATAGTTATTATGGCCTTAGCATCACCTCTCATCCTCTCTTGCTGGCCTTATGCCCCGTTTGGTATAATGGAAGAGTTTTTAATGGAATTAGAAGTGGAGGTATAAGTGAAAATGGAAGTTGAAGTGGAGGTGGAAGTGAATTTTAAAGTGTGTTTGGTATATCCATGGAAGTGGAGTAATATTTATAATTTTTATGTGTATTTATAATATAAAAAAACTAATATACCACTGCTGTGGAAAAACAAAAATCCCTTCCCTCTCCAGTTTCATCGTCTTCTTTAGCCTCCGTCTCCAGAAATTGAACTTCCCCCATGAAATCAAGATCAAGTCCAAAAATCAACCTCAAGTCCTCAACCCAGAAATTGAACTCAAATATAAACCAAACTCAAAACCAATTCAAATTGTTTAAGACAAATCCAAAACATCAAACCCTAAGCCTAACCCAACCCCACACACTTTCGACTGCCCACAATCATTGGCCAAATAATTCATTGAAATCTAGAACCAACATAATCAAACACATTTTAATTAGAACTTTTAACTGTCCATAAATAATCATCTTCTTCATCCTCCCATCTCCAAAAATTTGAAACAAATATGAACATTGAAATTAAAGAAGAAGATAGAGGATCCATGGAAGTTAAGAACCAGTTGGTCGAAGATTTGGAGGTAACTCTAAACAAAAATCGAAGGAGAGCATGGACAACGTAGACTCGATAATGGTGTGAACGGTATGGTTCCATGCTGTCTATTAAAGGCGATCAGATGCAGCTTGGACGGCGGTGGCTTGGATGTGAGAAAAGATGAAGAAGAAGGAGACCGTGGGTTTGATGGCGGTATAGCTTCGTTCTTGGTAAGGTCAATGTTGGCAGCAAAGGTCGAGGAAGAGAGGAGACAATCGATGAAGAAGGGGACAACAAAAATGAGAGAGAAACAAAGGATTGGGTTGAAAAATTAGGAGGGTATAATTGTTAATAGATTAAATTATGATGGGTATAATGGTCATAAAAATTGTGGTTCCATGGAACTGGATTAGTTCCATCAGGGTGGTCAAGGAACCGAGTTCCATCATTTTCGATGGAACTGGGTTCCACATGGAACCAGGCTCCCTCACACCAAACAGACCCATTTTACATTTCCCACCCCAATTCCACTTCTCATGCTTCAGTTCCATGGTACCAAACGGGCCCTTAGTGTCTCATCTTGTCCTATCTTGTGCCTCCGCCCTCCCACCGCCGCTCTTTATTCCTGTCTTGTACCTTCATCACCATTGCAGAATCACGGTTAGCACTGATTATTCGCAAAATCACGCCCCTACCGTCGTCTGAGTTTGTCTCCTTCAGTTCCTCCCTTCACTTTCCTAGTAATTTAAAGAATCCCTTCGTTTACATTCTTGGGGTGTTCTATTTTTGTTGAAGTTTGAATGCTTGCATATATCTCCTTGTTCTGGTGTAATGATTGAAGATGGTAGTGGATTGAAATTTGATGATAATTTGAACTTGACAGAGCTGTTTTAGGTGTACCTAAATTGTTTTGGCATACGTTTCTTTGGTGGTTGGCCTGTTCTCTTTACACACTTAATTAATTTACCACATACACATTATCCTCAATATAATTGCAACTAGCTTTTTTTGGTTGGAAATAAAAAATGTCTGGGAATCTTATTAGTTTAGGTTATTTTAGCAATATTAATAATCAATATACTTGTAACTAACCATGCTTGTTAGATAAAATCTTGAGTTCAACTTGGGAACTAGTTACAAAATCAAGTATGTATCTAAATTCTGGTTTTCGTAATTCTCTTCTCTCTCTCTCTCTCTCTCTCAACACTCATATTTTGATTAAATCAATTATGAGATATTTGACCACCAAGTGCTCATATTTTGATTAAAATCAATAAATTATGTTTATTTTAAGTAGCCTCCATATGATTTAGGTGTTGTGTATTTGGATTGACATTGCGTAAAACAAATATTATAAAATTGATTTATAAACATTATTGGTTTAATTAAAATATAGTGTTTAGATAAATTTTTAGAAAAATATATATAATTGAAAAGTAAGTAATAGTAGCTTATCCAATAATCATGACTTTTGGTTTAATTTATAATTGATTTTGACCTTTATAGGGATGTTTGGTACATAGCTTATAAAATAACTATAGGTTTAAACTTGCTAAGACAAAATGATATTAAAATTTACATGTTACGAATAGTAATAAGAGGACTAACATGTGAACTATAAAAGCTAAGAAAACATGATAATGAAAATACTAGTGGTATTGATGCTTACTAAGGAAAAACATGAACTAATTAAGGCTAAAATTTTCTGTCAAGTTATGTATTAAACTTTGGTATGTCAGAGTTCTGTTCTTGTTAATCAAGTTGTTGTTTGAGTTTTTGGATGTCTTGCTTTTATAAGGAGAAATGCTGGTAAAATTTTTAAAAAATGAATAAGGCATCCCCTTCCTTCATCCATATTCATATCATAATGACAATTGTTCTAAAATTGAGTAGTCTTGAAAATGAAATAAGTGGTAATAAAATGGATCATAGTTGGATGAATGCAATGAGAACTAGTGAAGAATATGAGAATGGGTTGGAAGAGTTTATTGAATTTACTAAAATGAATGCGCCTAGTAAAAATAGAAAGTATTTTTGTCCTTGTGTCAAGTGTTTAAATAATAGTTGACAGGATATTAATGATATAAGAGATCACTTACTTTGTGATGGAATAAATCTTCTGTACACGAGATGGATATGGTATGATGAGGAAGTAACTGCTTGTGTGTCTCACGAGAAGGAAGTTTTGGATGTTGTAGATGATGATATAATAGAGAAAATGATTCATGATGTTGAGGTAGAATCTTTTGCATAATCGTGTGTATATGACAATGTGTGGAGTGATGTAGTGGAATCTTTATACCCTAGGTGTACTAAGTATACACGCTTGTCAAGTATTTTGCATTTGGTCAACCTAAAGGCAACTTGTGGGTGGACCAATATAAGTTTACATTGTTACTTGAATTGTTCTGTGATATATTTCCAAAGAATAATGTACTTCCAAATCGTATGTATGTTGCCAAGAAAATCTTGTCTACGATGGGTGTGAAGTATAAAAAGATATATGCTTGCCCTAATGACTGCGTACTGTACAAGAAGGAGTATAAAGGACTAAGTGAGTGTCCGAAATGTAAAACTTCCTGATACAAAGTGAAGAAAGAAGCCGGTTGTAGTGATGAGACAAGTCAAAGGAAACCTGTAACGACTTTGTGGTATCTTCCAATCATATCGCGGTTTAAATGAATGTTTGCTAATGAAAAAGAAGCAAAGAAGTTGAGATAGCATTCTGATGAGAGAATATGTGATGAAAAATACATTTGGCACCTGATTAACTCTCCATAATGGAAGAAAATAAATGAAATATTTTCTAGATTTGCAGCAAGCTAAGAAACCTTTGGCTTAGGCTTTGCACAAATGTAATTAATCCTTATAGTACTCTTAGTAGTACGCATAGTGCATGGCCGGTTTTGCTTGTGATTTACAACTTACCTCCCTGGTTGTGTATGAAACGCAAGTATATGATGCTTTATATGATAATTTCGAGACTAAAACAGCCAGGGAACAATATCGATGTCTACTTGGCACTTTTGATAGAGGACTTAAAGAAGATGTGGGAGGATGGAGTAGATGTGTTTAATGCATATAAGCAAGAGTCCTTTAAGCTACATGCAATGATTTTCACCACAATTAACGACTTCCCTGCAGACGGAAACTTGTCAGGTTATAGTGTAAAGGGGCATAAAGCATGTCTGATATGTGAAGTAGGCACATACTTCCATCAACTTAAGCTCGAAAGAAAAATAGTCTACCTTGGTCATACGTGATTTCTTCCTTGGTTCCACCTATATTGTAGGCTAAAAAAGACTTTTAATGGTTTGCTTGAGAATGAAATGCTTCAAAGGAATTAACTGGAGAGGAGGTTTATAGTCGGGTGGAAAGAATCAATGTCACTTTCAATAAGAATCAGAGGACTATGGGTGAGAAGAGTATATAGAAGAAGAGGTCAATTTTCTTTGATCTTGTATATTGGCATAGTCTTGATGTGAGACACAGTGTTAATGTGATGCATGTGGAGAAAAATGTATGTGATAGCCTGTTGGTATGCTTTTACACATACTAGGAAAAACTAAAGATGGAATTAGTGTTAGACTAGGCTTGGTTGAAATAGGAATAAGAGAACGACTACATCCACAACTAAGAGATGATGGTAAGAGAGCGTATATGGAGCCGGTAGCGCATACATTGTCAAAAGGCAAGAAAAAAAGTTTGTGTGGGTGTTTGCATGGCATTAAAGTGCCACAAGGGTATTCTTCTAATGTGAAAAAGCTTGTCTCAATGAAAGATTTGAAGTTAGTAGGAATGAAGTTCCATGATTTTCATGTCTTGATGCAACAACTATTACCAGTAGCTATTAGAGGCATTATGAAAGATCACTTTCTTTAATGCTATCTGTAGAAAAGTTGTTGACATTGAAAAGTTGGACGAATTAGAAAATTAGGGTTATATTATTCTATCCCAACTAGACATGCATTTTGCTCCCGTATTTTTTAAGATAATGGTGCATTGAATAGTTCATTTAGTAAGGGAGATAAGATCAAGGAATGAAAAACCAGACTAGGCAATGAACATATCATAGCACAGGTTCAAGCATTAATGGGTCAACCGGGGTCTAACTGGTAGTTGAACCGGTCATATTAAAATATTATAATTTATTAGTGGCAATATATATTGATAAGTAACATATGTGCATATTTATTTTCCATTATATGATGATTTTGTGGACGATATTTGAGATTAATGTAATAAATTTAGGTGTAATTGATAAATACATGATGATTTTGGCATAAATATTTTTATTACAATTATAATATTTACTTATTTTCTCTTTTGATGGCCACATAATAAGAGGAGAATGGAGACAAAAAATTGGACCGATGGGATTGAAAAAGGTCAATTACTGTAGCATCGGTTACTATTCACTAGGGTTACTATGCATGACAGCACTATTCACGACGAAAATCACTATTCAGGATGGAAGCACTGTTGCAAACACGGTTTCACTGTAGCAACACGTTCTTCACTTTAGCAACACGCTTTTGGCACTGTAGCAACGCTTTTTTCCCCTATAAAAAGAGCAAGGCCAAGCATAAATGGAAGGGAGGGAAGAAATGTAGAAGCTTCATTCTCTGACAATTAGAGGTCTTTATCTGACAGTTCTGTAAAAATTGTGTTATTTTTTAGAGTTAATTTCATGCATTGTATTACTTCTTGCTTGCCTCCTACATGGAAAGCTTAGGTAGAACTCCTATATAGAAGGCTTAGGTAGTCCTCCTTTATGGATGGTATAGGTTGCCACCTACATGGAAGGTTTTACCTCCTAAATGGACATTTAGATTTCTCCATTTTTCATGCATCTTTTGGTTGTATATTTATGTTTTAGAATTTAATATTCAAGTTTTATGCAGTATTTATGAGATTTTCATTCTATTTTTATGTAATGTTAATTTATTTTGATTTTGTTTTTAATTCATCATGAGCTAAATTTCTATTTTCCTAAGGTGATGACGTAGCTTACTAATGACGGATTTAATCTTAACTTATTAAATATAGTTTTAATATCTTCTTCATGATTGAGTTTTAATTATTGTTCTTAATGCTTTCATTTGATTGGTCATCTTTTGAATGATTTCAATATGTATGTTGAGACCGGAAGGAGATACATGCGTGTAGACCCTATAATTAAAACCATAATTTGCATATGAAATAAGAATATATTCATATGAGTTGTATAGTCTTAATGAGTTCCATAAATATTAATGCATAATTAATTGCTTAAATTCATATAGGAATACATTGGATTAACAATTAATTATATAATTGCTTGACCTTGGAAGAGGCTACTAATTAAATGAGAGAAACTCGACTATCAATCATGTGGAATAAATTGGGATAGAATAGATAAGTGATTCAATCCTAAATTTGTTAAGTGAAATATGACCCTTAGAGCTTTTTCTTGTAGTTGTTTTCATATTATTTGCATCCATATTTAATTATTTTCTATTTTGTACTTTTCATCACCAATTTATCGATTGACTAAATAGAATTAAAATTACTCTGTTTGGTATTTAGTTATCAATCATCGTGGGAACGATGCTCTACTTACTTCTATATTACTTGATTACGACAGTGTACACTTACACTTATAACAAGTTTTTGGCGCCGTTGCTGGGGATTGTTGTCATTGATATCAATACTAAGTAATTTTAATACTAATTTAGTCTTCATGTAAAAATTTCAAAAAAAAAAGGATTATTCACAACATTTATTTGGTTTAATTAGTGATAAATTGTTATATCTTGGTTCTTTTTCTGGAATGCATGTGGATGGAATGATACAAGAAAATGTAAATGATGGTTGGATCGAAAATTCTTCTCCTTATAATTGTTTTTCTTATGCTTATTGTGGAGAGTGTCATTCTTATGAGCATTGTCCATATAACAATACCAGTCACTATGTGAGAGATGATTTCAATATGAACCAAACTTGTTTTGATCATTCCTTTTATCCTGGTAGAATTTTAAAGCAACAAGAATCTTTTGATCCATATGTCAGATATTGTCCTAATCCTCCTTTATACTCTTATCCATATATTAAAGAACACACTCTTGAGTATAAGGAAAAGTCAGAAATAAATATGTGAGGAGTTTGTGGAATCAACAGAGAGATTTAGTAGAGAGCAAAATGAACTTGCCACTAGTGTTAAGTCAAGTGTGCAAAATATTGGAATATATGTGAGTCAAATTATTTCGTCACTTGAGACTATGAGGCAAGATAATTCTTTAAGCATGATGACCACTTCTTGTATTGATGATGAATTGTGTAAGGAAGTTGAGGTGTGGAATTAAAAAAATTTTAGCTCTTATGGAATGTGATAAGGAACTTCAAATCACTTTTGGAGAGAATAGTAGGTGTAGTCTAGAAGAGATTCTGATTATGAAACCTGATTCTTGTCATTTTGATGTTGAAACTAATATGGATGTTCCAAAAGCTATTGTTCATGTCTCTCCTATTGAAGTGTTGACTCTTACTAATGAGAGTCAAGTGGATTTTATGGGATGCTCTAAATTTTTGGAAACTCCTAAATCTATTTGCAAATACATGCATGTTGTGCTCTATTTGAATTTAGTAAATAATTGTACTCTAAAATTGTCTATGATTGAAGAAGTACAATTAATTACTTTGAATGATCATTTCTTGTGTCTGAGACATTGTAGCTTGAAAAGAAATAAAGATAAGGTAACCATGGTGTTTAATACTTTTGATTAGTAGTTTGTTTGAGAAGTCTGGCTGAAGACTATAAATTTATCGCTGCTTGAGAGACGACCCAAGGTTTGGTTTGATGTTTTGTTGTGATTTTGTATGATTTCTGGTAGCCCCTCATGATGTATTCCACTTTAGTAGCTACAAATTAAAAAAAATGAAAAAAAATTAATTAAAAAAAAATATATATATATATAATTTGACTTGTTCTTTGTCTAGCTAAAGACGTTAAAGAAATACAGTTATTTGGGAGGAAACCCAAAACTTCTTTCCTACTCTCTCAAAACATCTTTCTTTCTCACTGAAACTTACTTCACCGAGTTGAGAATTCTAGTTTTCATAAGTTTCATTTTAAGTTACCATGGTGGAATCTCTTGTAAAGCTTAAGAACAGGTTCTCCACTCTTCCCAAAGATGTGCTCAGGAAGATCTATAACAATCGACTTGAAAGGATGAAGATATTTAAGTGTTTGGGCCTTCCTGTGGACTTATGCTGGATCATTGAAGCTAAAGTACGTTTAACAGGTAAGATTCATAAATCATTTGTTAAACCTTTTCCAGGAATAGGAAGAAGTTCTTACTCCAAAAAGAGAAGAGCTAAAAGAATGAATGTCTGCCATAAGTGTGCAAGGTGGACATGTGATTAGCGCTGTCAGAACAAAGGTATGATTTCTATAAATCGGGAAGATAAAATTAAATTTATAAAGGATGGATTGAGTAAGGAGTCATTGGATGATATCATTCAAACTCTTGAGACGCATCCAAGTGGTGATGTTCATTGTATTCTTCTTGATTTAGTGGAATATTCAATAGAGAAAAAGAGCGCTATTGTCTTGGGAATTTGACATTAAAAGACCTTGTTTGCCAGTTTATAAGAAAACTGGATGGAAAGTAAATTCTCGATTCATAGAAATCATTTAAGCCGTTAATGGACGTAAAACCAGAGGAAGATGTGAGCCAAAATCACAACTACTGTACATAATCATGCTTTTGTCTAATTTGTCTTATCTTTTCAGCAACTTTTGTCTAATCTGTTTTATCTTTTCAGTAACTTTTGATTTTCTTTCCTCTTTTTGTTTAATTTCTTCATGCAATGGCCCACCAGTCATCTGTGTCAGAAATTTTTTTCAAACTTTGTTGAAAAATACATGATTTGTATGATTTTGTTGTCGTTATTTTGGTTTTATATATATATGTACTCTTCCACTTGTAAATATGTACTCTTCACTTGTAAATATGCATTCTTCTACTTGTGAACACAAATGGTCAGAGGGAAAAAAAAAGACAACAAGGGTATCACACAAAAATGTAGACTTACAGTTATTTGCTTTTTTGGTGAAACTAATTCGGGCAAGAATGGAGAGTTTGTAACTGTAGCAAAAGAACTTGGAATTGCATTAGCTAACAAAAGGATCAACTTTGTATACGGGGGAGGCATCCAGGGCCTAAGGGGAAGTGTGGCCATTTTTGCATGAATGGAAGCAAGGGTTTGAGTGTAAGGGTGAAAGAGTTGGAAGATCACACATTTTCATTAGGACAAGAGTTATAGGTTTTGAGCTTACCTGAACAAATGGGACGAATGTTATACCATGCTCAAGCTGTTATTGCTCTACTTGGTGGTTTGGAGACGTTGGATGGGATTTCAAGCGTTGCATATTGGGCTAAGTTAAACTTTCACAAAAAGCCATTAGGATTGTTAAATGTTAATGGTTTTTATGATGATCTGTTGTCTTTTTTTATCATGCTGTGGAAACAGGATTCATACCCCAAGCGACTCGTCATTCCATAATTTCTACATCAACTGCTGATCAGCTGCTCGATCAAATGCAAACCTATGAACCTCACCAAGATCTATTAGTCAAGCAAATAGGTGGGCACTCTTCATATAATAGTTAAAAGTAGAATCCAGATACCACTCTTCGGTTGTAACTCTCCTTAATCTTTTGGTTTTACTTTTAGCATTTTGGTTTATTGTGTGTTTGTGTTTAAAAAAATCTTTTTCCAAGCTGTAGAAGACATTGAGGACAATGACTGACTTAGGTTAGGGGAGGAATTGTAAAAAAAATTATTTTGTGAGTAACAACCATTAGATGCATAGGGTGTGAAAAAAATGGCAGAGTAAGGAGTTATTCTTAACTCCTGAGACACATTTTATTAGTTGCATGTTTTTTTGGTTCCTTCTTAAAAAAAAACCATCTTGTTCAAGTGCTTTGTAATGATTTTAAGAAGTATATAAGTTTTAAGAATGGATCAATTGAATTTAGAGATTTCATAGAATGAATGAACAACTGATTTTTGCAATTAGTGATGAATTTTGAGATTGAATGAGCTGAGTTTGAAAAACCCCTAACCGTAAGCTTTTGAGCCTATAATGATTATATCTGTTGTGTGATATTCACCTATTAAGTTGTCATTCTAGAACTTGCTTTAAATCTGGTTGAAATCACATCTCACATGAACATTCAAAAATGATATAGGCATTCATTTTCTTTAGCCAGAGTCAAATAACCAACCTTGCAATTATATCGTTGTTAAGCCCCTTTGAGCATAATTGACTATTTCTTTGTTCTAAACCCATTAATATGTGCTTTAATGATATATCAAGTGCTTTTACCTAATTAGAAAGATTAGCGGAGCATTTGAAATTCTTGTGAAATGGGCTTTTGACAAGTATGGGGGTGCATATAACATCAACTTTAGAGTTGTAGAGTTTTATGCAAAAAGAAAAAAAAATAAAAATAAAAAATAAAAAAATGTTAAGTATTTGAATTATGGGTTGTTGTGATAAGATTTATTCATAAGTTGGCCCATTTTTCAATTGCCCTATTAAATTTCTTAAATGTAGCCCTTCATACCATGCTTTATATTCCTTTTACCTTAACCCCATTACAAGACTTAATAAGACTTTTTAACTTGAACTATGCATGTAAACTAGGTAATGGAGATTGAGATTTTTAGCAAGTCTTTGGTAGTGTAACTTTTTTTTGTTAAATTTGAGTGAAACACTTACCCTTAAACACTTGAGAGATTGAGAGAATAAGTTACACTTTCAAACTCGGTTTATTCATTTTCAATTAAAGTTATCATTTTATATTTTAGTTGATTCATAAGTACTATGATCTCTTTATTTTTCAATTGTGTTCTTTCTTATGACTTGACACTTATAATTTTATTAGAAGCACTTATTAGTTACTCATTGTCCGAGGACGTCCAAGAGCTAAGTGTAGGGGAATTTGTTAAGTAAAAAATTTGCATATTTATTTTCTCTTATATGATGATTTTGTGGATGATATTTGAGATTAATATAATAAATTTAGGTGTAATTGATAAATACAGGATGATTTTGGTATAAATACTTTTATTACTATTATAATATTTATTTATTTTCTCTTTTGATGGCCACACAATAAGAGGAGAATGGAGACAAAAAATTGGACCGATGGGATTGAAAAAGGTCAATTACTGTAGCATTGGTTACTATTCACTAGGGGCACTATTCATGATGACACTATTCAAGACGAAAATCACTATTCAAGATGGAAGGTACAGTAGCGGATGGAAGCACTGTTGCAAACATGGTTTCACTGTTGTAAACACGGTTTTACTATAGCAACGCGCTCTTCACTGTAGCATCGCACTTTTGGTACTGTAGCAACACGTTTTTCCCCTATAAAAATAGAGAGCAAGGCCAAGCATAAATGGAAGGGAGGGAAGAGATGTAGAGGCTACATTCTTTAACAATTCTGTAAAAATTGTGTTATGTTTTAGAGTTAATTTCATGCATTGTATTACTTCTTGCTTGCCTCATACATGGAAGGCTTAGGTAGTCCTCCTACGTGGAAGGCTTAGGTAGTCCTCCTTTATGGATGGTATAGGTTGCCACCTAGATGGAAGGTTTTACCTCCTAAATGGACGGCTAGATTTCTCTATTTTTCATGCATTTTTTGGTTGTATATTTATGTTTTAGAATTTAATATTCAATTTTTATGCAGTATTTATGAGGTTTTCATTCTATTTTTATGTAATGTTAATTTATTTTGATTTTGTTTTTAATCTTGACTTATTAAATCTAGTTTTAATTTATCCTTCATGATTGAGTTTTAATTATTATTCTTAATACTTTCATTTGAATGGCCATCTTTTGAATGATTTCAATATGTATGTTGAGACCGGAAGGAGATACATGTGTGTAGACCCTATAATTAAAACCATAATTTGCATATGAAATAAGAATATATTCATGAGTTTTGTAGTCTTAATGAGTTCCATAAATATTAATGCATAATTAATTACTTAAATTCATATAGGAATATACTGGATTAGCAATTAGTTATAAAATTGCTTGACCTTAGAAGAGGCTAGTAATTAAATGAGGGAAACTCGACTATCAATCATGTGAAATAAATTGGGCTAGAATAGATAAGTGATTCAATTCAAAATTTGTTAAGTGAAATCTGACTTCTAAAGCTTTTTCTTGTAGTTGTTTTCATATTATTTGCATTTATATTTAATCATTTTCTAGTTTTTACTTTTCATCATCAATTTATCGATTGACTAAATAGAATTAAAATTACTCATTTTGGTACTTAGTGATTAATCCTCGTGGGAATGATACTCTACTCACTTCTGTATTACTTGATTACGATAGTGTACACTTGCACTATTTAATAGATCACTTATACTCATAACATATATTAATATATTTTTAAACTTCTATAGATAAAAATAAAGATTTTTAGAAAAAAAAATGCTTAAAATCTCTTAGTATTAGTTATAATGCTTATACTTATGCAATGATATTTCTTTTCCTATAATTGTTATATCTTTTTAAATATTTTTTTCATTATCATCATTTTTTTTAGATTTGTTCATTCTTTACCTACTTTTCTCTTTATTTTGGTCTTCAACCTTCCATGTTCCCCTAAAAAATAGCACAAAATAACAATTAAAAAAATAAAAAAATAAAATCGGTCTAACCAATTAAACCACCGTTTTATCGATTGTAACCGATTCTGACCTGTCTAACCGGTTTCAGACCGGCCAAACTAGTTTCAGAACAGTCTAACCGGTCTCATGGTTTAATGAGCAAATCAAACCGGACCACTGATTGATTCCCGGATCAACTGGTCAAACCGACCAGTCAGGTCTGATTTTTTGTTCACTGGATAAGACTATGTGTAATATCCTAAATTGTGATTAAGGGTTAATAACTTCAAAGTGATGTAATTAATGTTAATTAAACACTTTTGAAGTAAATAATATGAATTGTGATGTAAAATGTGTTTGATGATGATGATGATATATGTGTCATGACAATCAGGGGTAAAATGGTAAATTTACCGACCGACTGGCCAGTTATCGAAGAGGAACTCGTAGGTAGCTTGAGATTGAGATCAATGGCTAGGATGTGTTGAGCAAGGGGTAGAATCTTGTGTGGATGAGTTTATAAGAACTCATGGTAGGGAGAATGAGATCTTGCCAAGTGTTATTATGATGGCCCTAGGATTGGTCAAAGATTCAAAAACACTCTCCTTTTTCCCTCCAAGTCAGTTTGCATGGGAAAAGGGAAGGAATGAGATTATCATATTTTCATCTCATTTCTCTCTCATCATTCTCCATTTTCGCTGCACAAGGAAGGAAAGAGAAAGAAGAAAATTTGAGGTAGGTGCTCCAAATGACTTTACATGCTCAAACACTCTTCATTGATATTGTTTAAGAGGTTGAGAGCTTTAAACCTATGGTTTCAGAATTTTGAAAGAAGGTGTTTTGAAGTTTGCACAAGTTTGGAAACTAGAGAATCAAGAAGCTAATCATTGGAAGTTGAAGGGGTGAGTATTTATAGTATTTTGATATAATTGTTTTGATCATTGGTTGAGTTTTGAGAACTTTGGATTTTGCCCTGATTTTAGCCTAATTATAAAATGCATGAACTAGCTAGTGTTTTGTGATGAAATTGATGCCAAATAGTGTCTTGGTGTCAATGGTTGTGGTTTGGATTTGAAAAGGGAAAGTTTGATCATTAGGTGTTATTGGGTGCAATGTGATTAGAAGAGTAGAATGTATTTTTGTGGTAAGATTTTGGTTTTTTTTTGTGGTTACCAAGAGGTTCCTTGTGTTAAAATGAGTGAGAATCAGCTTTAGTTCAAGTTTTAGGACCATTGGAATCAGTTTTGGTAAATCTGGAAAACCACATCAGTTGCTGTGATCTGGCTTCTGATAAGCTTCACTCGAGTGAGGAGGGGTCTCACTCGAGTGCAGTATGAAATTTTGGGTATTTTGGTTAAGTCTTCAGGCAAAAACCACGAGTGCACTTTTGTTCCCACGAGTGATATAGGTCATTACTCGAGTGCAGCTCCTTATGCTCGAGTGAGGGAGTAAGTTTAAGACTTTGGGATTTATGGTTACTCTCGGGTAGTCACTCGTTGTGCCTGACTTCTTGGTGCTCGAGTGCATTTGAGGTTATCACTCGGGTACAGCTTCCTGTGCTCGAGTGAGTGTGAGAGATATTTTGAGGTTTGCTCTTGGTGTGAGAGATATAGGTCATTACTCGAGTGCAGCTCCCTGTGCTCGAGTGAGGGAGTAAGTTTAAGACTTTAGGATTTATAGTTACTCTCGGGTAGTCACTCGTTGTGCCTGACTTCTTGGTGCTCGAGTGCATTTGAGGTTATCACTCGGGTACAGCTTCCAGTGCTCGAGTGAGTGTGAGAGATATTTTGAGGTTTGCTCTCGGTGTAACCCCCGCCGTCATCAAGGCCGTGATTAGTGTTTAAATACGTTTTATAGTTGAATAAGAGATCCGAGATAATTAAAATTTTTTTGCAACACTTGTACAACATGATCTCCATTCATTTTTAAATAAAAACAATTGGCATGTTCAGTTTGTCACATATACAATATCAGAGTATTAACAAAATTCCCGACATTCATCCAGGATAATATCATTAATCCAAGAGTTTTATAGGGCATCATCTCCCTTCTTAATTTCCCATATCGGGGATTACACAATAACTACAAACCTATGGTCAATCCAATATATACATACAGTTGTCCAAATGATAACCGAAAACCAAAAAGAAACTAAGACTACCACTGGCAATCCTAGTCGTCCTTGTTCACTTGCTTGCCTCGAGATCCACTTGCCCTGGCTAAAAATGTTATTTGGAAAGAGTGAGATTCAAAAGAATCCCAGTAGCAACAGTTTACGAAAATGATGAATAATTAAACAAAGCAAGTAAGCATATATCACAATGCATCATAACAATATTTAAGGCTGGGCTAACCGCCACGTCCCCTCAATCAATATTCAAGGCCGGACTCACACTACAAAAAAAAGAAGGTATTTTGTAGCGGTTATATTAAACCGCTACAAATTATAGTATTTGTAGCGGTTTTAACCTAAACCGCTACAAATTTGTAGCGGCAAGATATTTTGTAGCGGTTTCCTACAAAAAACCGCTACAAATTTTGTGCGAAATTCCCGCCAAAACTTGTAGCGGTGATTTTGTAGCGGTTAATGCACATAAACTGCTACAAAATACCAAAGGTCATAATTTTGTAGCGGTTTTGGGCAATAACCGCTACAGAATTTCAAGAGCCTCGACATTTGTAGCAGTTCTGGGCAATAACCGCTACAGAATTTCAAACGTTGTGAACTTTTGTAGCGGTTATTGTAAAACCGCTACAAATTTAATTATTTGTAGCGGTTAGAGTAGCGGTTATTTGAATAACCGCTACTAATATCTGGCCTATTTAAACCCCCACGTCCTTCATTTCTCCTTTTGCTCATTTTGTTTCCTGAGGTTTCTCTGAGTGATTTCTTCGAGATTTAAGAGTTCAGACGTCTCTATAGGAGTTTTTGCTCAGTATTCCACAGTATTCGCACTTGAGGTACGTATATAACACGTATTTTTATTTATATTTGTATTTTTATTATATTTTTGCATAATAATATGACTATTTTTTTTTTAATTTTTATAGTTGATATAGCTTCAGGACAGGATAAGGGGAAGGCCCCTGAGGTCCCCAGACCGACTTTACGGGGTGGCAGCAGCCGGGCAGGGAGCAGAGGGAGGGGGCAGCGCGCAAGCAGGGCTACCGCGGCATCTCAGCCCATCCCCCCACATTCACCGCAGACGATCCCACAGGCGACGACCGCAGCAGAGGTGCCTGAGGTGGAGAGGCCAGAGATTAGCGTGGAGGACTTCCTCAACGAGGAGGAGTTCGAGATCCCGATGGGGTTCAGGGAGATGGAGTGGTTCCTCGATGAGGAGGACGCTCGGGAGCAGAACAACCCACGAGGGTCGTCTTCGCGGTCCACTGGGTTTGAGGTGCAAGTCGAAGGTAAATTAATTTTTTAATTTAGTAAATTATTTATTTAAATTAGAAATGTTAACTTTGAATTATAATTTATCTAACGTGCGGTCAACTGTGCAGATGAGCAGGGGAACGTGTCGACGAGGAGGCTGGATGTGGCCGGTCTGAACAGCATGGACCGGTCCCTGGGAGTTATAGTGCCGTGGAATGAGGGCACTGACCAGCCGATCCACAATGGGGGTCACCTGCTCAACCGCTTCCTGAACGACCTGGGAGCGAATTGGATACGGTTCCCCCTTCACTTCCCGACGTGGAGGCACATTCCGAGGGGGCCGAAGGACCTGGCTTGGGAGGAGGTGGTTCAGGTAATTAAAACTATTTAATTAATATTTTTTGTAATTAATTCTATTTAATTATTTTTTTTTAAATTATGGTTTTTATAATTATTGATATTTAAATAAATTTTTTTCAGCTGCGGTTTACCGTCCGGGCCAACCGAAAGAGGTACGCCCTCGTGAAGATGGGCGACGCCTGGAGGAACAGGAGGAACCGTCTCTTCCACAGGGTGGATAAGGACGGGACGATGCCTCTGGAGCAGCTGATCGAGAGCGTCCCGGACGGCGTGCCGCCGAACGACTGGGCGCGTTTCGTCCAGTTCAGGAGGAGTCCTTAGGCGCAGGTAATGTATATATTATATTTTTGATATATAATTTTGTAATTGTTAAATATTAAATTATAATTTCAATTTAATTTGTATTTAATTTTAAATTATAATACATTTAATTATTTATTTTTCCAGGAGCTTTCTCAGAGGAACACCGAGATCCGGGCGCAGCAGACGATCCACCACACAGCAGGATCGAAGACCTTTGCTGTGACCTACAGCGAGCTGGTAACTTTTCAAAATATCACTTACTTTTAGCTGATTATTTCATAATACTAATTGTTTTGTAATTGTTTCAGGAGACGAAGGCACAGCAGGAGAACCGTCAGACAGACTATGCGGAGCTGTACGCCATCACACACAGACACCGTGACGGGACTGCGACCTCTCAGCAGGCAGAGGCGGCCATTGTAAGTGAATTTCCCAACGGCTTGAACATTAGTAGCGGTTTTATATATATAACCGCTACTAATACTCAACAAGTACATTTTGAATTTCCCACCAATGTGTAACGGCTTGAATATTAGTAGCGGTTTTATATATATAACTGCTACTAATATTTTCTAACTGTAGCGGTTGGTGTAGCGGTTTAATAACCGCTACAAAATTATAAACGTTGGAATTTCAGAATATAAGGTTCTAGGCATTCGTCATTCTCTTCTCACTCATCTTCTTCTCTATACTTTCTTCTCGCTCACTTGTAGCTATGGATAAATCATGGATAAGGTTGCCGCGCAATTCTCCTGAATATTTGTACGGATTAAACAGTTTCTTAGATTTCGCATTCACTCACGCCAGCTGTAACGGCAAGATCGTCTGTCCGTGTCGGAAATGCAAGTTCAAGAAGTGGCATGCACGAAATGTTGTGAAGGAACATTTAATTGTGAAGCCTTTCCCTGAGGACTATACGTTCTGGGCAGTTCATGGTGAGAAGGTCGGCATTAGATATGACGATGCTCTTCCTCGAAGTTCTCAAGTAGGTGTTCAAGTAGATGAAGATGATCCTGTGAATGATGCTGTACGTGATGCGTTTGGATTTCAAGGCGACAACTTCAACGAAGAAGTGCACGGCTCTGAGCCAGCTTTTATGGGGAATGAAGCAGCTCGGGATTTTTTCAGCTTGATGGATGAGGCAGATCGTCCTTTATATCAAGGTTGTCGCAAATATTCTAAATTATCTTTCTTGATCAAATTGTATCATATCAAGTGCTTGTGTGGGATCACAGATAAGGGAATGTCGATGTTGCTCGACTTATTACAAGATGCATTCCCCGACGCCGAGATTCCCACAACCTTCTACGAGGCCAAGAAGATTATCAACAGGTTGGGGTTGAATTATCAAAAGATTGATGCATGACCAAATGATTGTATGCTGTATTGGGGAGACGATTCCAGCAGGGAGACGTGTAAGAGATGTCACACATCGAGGTACAAGACAATTCGGAAGGGGAAAAAGCAGAAGAAGAAACCTGCAAAGATTCTCAGGTACTTCCCTTTGAAACCTTGTCTACAAAGATTATTTATGTCGTCTAAAACTGCTGAGCACATGAGGTGGCATGCCGTTGATAAAAACAAAGACGGTAAATTAAGACATCCGCGGGATGCAGCTGCTTGGAAAACGTTTGACAACGACTTTCCAGATTTTGCGACTGATCCCAGAAATGTTCGGCTTGCGTTGGCGACCGACGGTTTCAATCCTTTCGGGAATCTTAGCACAAGTTACAGCATTTGGCCGGTAGTCTTAGTTCCCTACAACTTACCCCCTGGATGTGTATGAAACAAAGCTCTTTCATTATGTCTATGATCATTCCAGGCAAAAAGGCACCGGGCAATGACATCGATGTGTATCTCCAACCACTTATTGCGGAATTGCTTGACCTGTGGAATGTCGGCTTGGAGACGTACGACGCTTACAGCAAGACTTTGTTCAACATGCGTGCAGCCTTGATGTGGACAATTAGTGACTTTCCTGGCCTTGGCACATTATCTGGTTGGAATGTGCATACTGGGTTGGCGTGTCCAGCGTGCAATTTCGACTCTGACGCATTGCGCCTTCCCCATAGCCAAAAGTGGTGCTTTATGGGGCATCGGAGGTTTCTCGATGGAACGCATAAGTTCAGATTGCAACGGAATCGCTTCAATGGGAAACCAGAGAAAAGAGGACCACCTCAGACTTTGTCCGGTACAGATATCTTACAGCAGCTTGAACATGTTGACTTCGAGTTTGGAAAAAGCGACCATTCAGCACAAACTCGCCAAAAGACGCGCAGGACTTCGGCGCCTCAGCAGTGGAAGAAGATAAGTATTTTCTTCACGCTTCCATATTGGAGATCTAATTTACTTCGCCACAGTCTTGATGTAATGCACATTGAAAAGAATGTTTGCGACAATGTGCTGTATACGCTGCTTAACGAACCCGGAAAGACAAAAGATCACCTTCAAGCGAGGAAATATTTACGCGACATGGGAGTTCGTGAAGACGCTTGGCCAGATGAGCATGACAGATTTACACCGGCAAAGTTTACCCTCACAAAACCGAACAAGGATGTGTTCCTCGCGACGTTGAAGAAATTAAAAGTTCCTGATGGGTATTCAAGCAACATTTCTCGATGTGTCGACTTGCAGGCTCGAAAGGTTGTTGGCCTAAAGAGTCACGACTCACATGTTCTTATGCAGCAGTTACTCCCTCTGGCTATAAAGAATACACTTCCTCCCGATGTTTCCATCGTTTTGGTGGAACTTTGTTCTTTCTTTCGCAAGTTGTGTTCTAAGGTTTTGATCGTTGAGGAGCTCATCAGCTGCAGTCGAAAATCATTCTTACGCTTTGTCATTTGGAGATGATCTTTCCTCCGTCCTTTTTTACTGTGATGGTTCACCTCACAGTCCACCTCGTTCATGAAACAAAGTTCGCTGGACCAGTACAATATCGTTGGATGTATCCGATTGAGAGGTACTCATTTTAAATATGTGCTTTAATTTATTGTCCGTATTTAATGTTTGCTAGTCGTCCTTTTCATCATTTTATATCAATTTTCTCTTCTGTACTTCGTAGGTTCCTTGGGAAATTAAAATCTTACGTGAGGAATAAGGCGTGGCCAGAAGGTTCTATAGTTGAAGGCTATATAGGGGATGAGGTGCTATATTTTTGCTCAAGGTATTTTGATGATCTTGAGACGGCTTTCAACCGCCCGCCTCGTGTTGACGATTGTCCAGAACCTGCGCCGACATCAGGAGAATTTATCCCTCGTGTTGGTAAACCAGTTGGAGCAACTGAGAACTTCAAACTAACGGCAACTGAGAAGTTTCAAGCACATAGACATGTCTTGATTAATTGCACTCAAGTTGAACCTTTCATACGGTAAGAATTATATTGTACACTCACATGTTATTCGATCTATGTCTTTCGTAACATTTCTCACTTTCATTTCACTAACGCCTTTCCATTATTAATTGCAGGGAATTCAGAAGTCATGTCAAGCGTCAACTCAGGATCCGTACACAGACATCCTCGGAAGTTGATAGGAGGGTCCACAGAGAATTCCCGAGCTGGTTTGCGCGCAGAATACTAAATGACCACAACCCACACTCACCAGATTTCAGAGCTCTCGCAATCGGCCCTCTTGATCATGCAAAACGGTTTACAGCATACAATGTCAATGGTTTTAAGTTTTGCACGGTTTCACGGGATCAAAGATTGCAAACACAGAATTCGGGTGTTTATGGCACATTTGGGACAAGGAGTTATGCGAGCAGCAGTGACGCCAACATGCAGTTCGGAGGCGTCCCTTACTATGGCAAGCTTCTTGATGTGGTCGAGCTTAATTATCAAGGCCGTTTCACCGTGACGCTGTTCAAGTGTTTGTGGGCAAATACCACTACTTCTCGGGGACTGACAACTGACGACCTAGGGATCACATCAGTCAATTTCTCACGGCGGATTCATACTGGTATTTCTCAAGATGATGAGCCGTATATTCTAGCTTTAGAGGCACATCAGGTTTATTATGTCGAGGACGAGAGGCATAGGGATTGGCACATGGTCGTTCATTTAAAGCCAAGAGACCTTTACGACATGGGTGAAGGCGATAACATCGCCTACGAGAGTGAGCCATTTCAGCCAGCCGATTTTGAAAACTACTTCCCTGAAGGCGATGACAATTTACCTCTACTACGGTGAGTTTTTTTAAGTCCACGTCATTTCAATTAAATTTTTTAAATTTAATAATACATCAATAACAATAATTTTTCTACAAAATTTCTGTAGGGATGGCGACGATGAGTGATCAAATTAAAGTGTAAAAAATTTGTCTTTACAAAAAATGCAAAAAATTTGTTAAAATAAAATGTAAAAAAAAAAATTTTTTTAAAAAAATTAAAATAATATTTGTAGCGGTTATTAAACCGCTACAAAAATATAAATAACCGCTACTAATTAATAACCGCTACATTAACCGCTACAAATAGCACTACGAATATTAAACCGCTACAAAATTATAAATAACCGCTACTAATTAATAACCGCTACATTAACCGCTACAAATAGTACGTGGATCCCTATAAATACCCTTACCACAACTCATTTCAAACACTCCCCAATTTCTTTTCACCTTACCTTTCTTTCATTTCCTCTCATTTTCAACTTCTTTCATATGAGTAGAGGAGCTGAATAATACGATCAAATATGGTAACAAGATTTTCAATTTTTTTTAGAATACTTCTTTCCTTTCTATAAATTTTTTAACTCTATCTCATTTTCATCTATTTTTCATACATAATTACATTATATTAGAAAACATAATAATTCCTTATTACCTAGTTATCCTTAATAATATTATTAATATAAATTTTATACTAATCCTATTCAATTACATTTTTTCATTTTATTTATTAATAAGTTAAACTATTGAATAATAAACTAATTGAAATAGATAAAATAATAACAAAATAAACTATTTAATATAATATTGAAAAAACAGAAATAAATCATCGTATATTTTTAAAAAAAATTTTAAATATTTGTAGCGGTTATTAAACCGCTACTAAATAACGCGCCTTTTTACGACTCAATTTAATTTTTTTGGCGCCAATTTTGAATTTCATGAAATTAGTAGCGGTTTTTAAAACCGCTACTAATTTCATGAAATTCAAAATTAGTAGAGGTTCCTTAACCGCTACAAATAAAAAAATGTCATTTTTTTTCGCCAACAAATTTTCAATTTTTTATATTTGTAGCGGTTAATTAACCGCTACAAAAAAAAATTCTTTTTTAAGCTCTCAATATAATTTTTTTATATTTGTAGCGGTTATATAACCGCTACAAATATCTCTGGGTGTTGTAGCGGTTAATATGAACTGCTACAAACTATGTAGCGGTTATTTTTGATTGAGTAGCGGTTTTATAAAACCGCTACAAAACCGATTGAAACGTACGATTTAGTAGCGATTTTATTAACCGCTACTAACCTAGTTTGTAGCGGTTAGAACCGCTACGAATTCCCATTTTTAACCGCTACTAAATCACGTTTTTTTTGTAGTGTCACACCACGTCCCCTATTCAAGGCCGGGCTTACTGCCTCGTCCCCTCGCTCATTCAATGATAAATACATACAAGCAATGCATTAAACATGATATAAGATAAAGTGTCACTACCTTGTTCTTTCCGTCCTTGATCAAGCGTAGGCCTTCTACAATCCGGACAAATATCGAATCCTATAGTCATAATTAAGGACGACGCGTTATCACTTATTCCAATACTCATGACTTCAAAACACTTAGTTTTGGTTATCATTAAAGTCCCTTAAGTAGCTATGAAAGTCTCTAACAATCGCCTAAAAGGATTGGAAAGTACTATCTCAAAGACCACCCTTTTTAGTGTGCCTCGTAAAACGTGCTACTTTCGGCTTCTAACTCGGTTCTAAAGTATTAAATGTACAAGAAATAGGTCATAACCTATCCAAGTATCATTTTAGACTCTTCCATAGTGTTTCTTGTGGTTATATTAGCCTATGGTGAAAATTTACCAAAATGCCCCCGGGACCCCGGCCCGATGGCATGTTTTTCCAAAATTTTGACCAAGGCTATTTTGACGTATTTTCTCCCAAGGAATCCATTTCCGGGCTTGAAATCACCAAAATCATTGTCGAATTACGTAAATACCTTTGACAGCCCCTATTTAAGGGTTTCGTAATTATGCTTTTTCGTAATTATGCTTTTTCGGCCTCTACTGAAAAAGTGCCCAACTGTAACCCCACATATGTTTGCCCACTGAATCCAATGGAACCATGTATTTCATGTAAAACCAGCTCCTACCCCTCAGTCGCCAAAATTTTAGGCAAAAATTAGACTTTTGGGTCTTAGCTTCCAAAAATTATAACTAATTCTAGAAAAATCAAAATGAGGTAATACCAAAGCCCATTGAAATCTATTTAAGTCCCCTTTACTAAAAAATATGAACCATTATAAGAAATTACCACAAAAATCCAGAATTTAAGAAATGTTCACACTGCTCCAGAATTATTCCCATATTTAACATCAAACGTTGGACAGTCACAACTCCTAGCTCAAAAGTTGAAATTATATAAATTATATGTCCATTTTGAAGCTTGGCATGTGAAATTTAAGACTGGAAAGTTTCATAATTTTCCAACATCATTTGCTATTCTAAAACGTCCATGCAAGACCACTGCCGGCACAGAGTTTTTCACTGACCAAACTTGCAACTTTTCAATCCAAGTTTCCAATCAACTTCTATCTATCCAAGATACATCTCAAAACACCATATCCATGACAACAACAACTCAAACACCACAAGACCCTAATTTTCGAAAATAGGGTTAAATTCCCAAAAATTCCAACTTAACCAAATGACCACAAAACTTATATCAAAATGCTCAACTTACTCACCTCTTTAACTTTCCCAAAGGAGTTCCTTGCTTCACCAAACTCTATATTTCCTTGAGAGCTCAAATCAACACCAATGGAAAATCTAAAACCATATAATTGAAGCTCTTAACACAAGGAACAAGATTGAAGAAGGGAGTTTTTGCATTAGAGGTCATTACAAAGGTCAAATGGCTTACCTTTTTCAAGAACACTTCCTCCTTCTTGGTCTCAAATGGCAGCTGAATGAGAGAGAGGAATGAGAGAGAAATGAGAGGGATGAAGAGTGAAGAAGAATGAGAAATGATGGCTCTTCCTTAGGCCATACCATTTCAGCAAAAGTGAAGGGGAAGAGAGAGGGAAAAAATGATAGATAATGTGTATTTGACTTTTCTTCAACTACTATCATCATATTATCTTATCACATGACCAACTTTCCTCATTTCCCACCAAATAAGCAACCATATAGTTACACTAACTAGTCCATTAGTCATTTAGTTACACTTCTCATTTCTCCTTAATTAGTAATTAATCTCTCCATTAATCACTAACTAATCAACCACTAATTTCCATTCTTTCCATTTTTCCACTGATTATGGCATATTAACTTAAATTGCCACATAACCCATAATAATTCAAACTTTAATTCACAAAATATTCTCAATAATCATCATTAGCCCTTAATCAAAATTTGGGACGTTACACTCAGGAAAACACTTCCTGTGTCTCACTCGCTGGGACTCGAGCACGGGTGAGGGCAACACTCGAGTGAGCTAGCCCAGAATTAGCGTTTCTTTTTCTGAAAAAGGTATCTTCAGGGTAGTTTCTCCTAACCCTTTAGACATAGTTTAAGCATTTAATAGCCACCTAAAGATTTCATATGAATACAAACTAAAAGTATTATGGAATTAAGAACTTAGAACAGAGATTGATTTATTGTTCCTATTTTGGTTTTTAGGATTTGACATCTGTCGTCCTTGTGAGCCCACTGTGCCAACGAACGTCAAAAAGGAACAAGGTAGTGACTTTTCTTTTACACCATATGTGATGCATTGTATGTGTGTTATGTCATTGATTTGTGATAAATTCCTATGTTGCGATATTTATGGATGTGTAAGCACTGCCATGCCAATAGTCCCTGAGTCACTAACAACGGTTCGGGTTAGGACGGTGTGCCTTCCCGATGGTAAAAGGGGATGAGGTTGGGGTGTGATATGTGTGATTATGTGAAAAACCGAAAGGCTATTTGTGAAGGCCGACGGGCCAATTGTGAAAGCCGGATGGCTATATGAGCTATAAGGCTATGTGTATGCACTGCCACGCCAACAGTCCCTGAGTCGCTAGCAGCGGTTCGGGTTAGGACGGTGTGCCTTCCCTGTGGTAAAAGGGGATGAGGGTGGAGTATGATTTGTGCTGCTGCTGTATGATGATTTGCTTACATATTGTGTGCTTATGTGTGGTATAAATGTTTTGTTACTACTGGGATTCTCTTGAATCTCATTCTTTCCTTTGATTAACATTTTAGACAGGGCAAGTGGCTCCAAGGAGAAGCGCACGACCCGGAGTGGTTAGAACCCTGTAGGGACATTTGCTTTTGGATATGTTGGTTAATCATACTGGACAGGGATCTTGTAAATTATTTTTTGGTGGTAATTAGTAGCTGAATATAGTTGTGTAATCCCCTATATGGGAATTGTAAACCTTTTAGTGAATGAGTGAAACCCGAGGGATTGCCGGGATTTTTGTTATACACTTTGATATGTATGAATGTAAATTAATTGCACAGGTGATTATATTCGATAATTGAACTTGAGACCGAGAAAGGAAAGAAGTTTTCAAAATGTTGGGAAAACCCTACCTTAGGGAGGGAGTTTAAAATGAGTTTCAAACTATCCATCGGTCTTTAATCCACTTTATTATGTGTTATCAAATCTTAATTACACTAATTAAGGCAGTAGGGGTTACATTTTGGTATCACTATGCGGCCTAATTTATCTAATGTGGATTTACGCTTTTGAGTGATACATGAAGAACTTAAAAGGGTATTCTAAAATCCTTATTGACCTAAAGCCTCAATTGTTAAAAGATATATGGTTGAAAAGGCTGTAGACTTTGCAAAGAATATCTATCAAGATCGAAGGTGCAATCTCGTCATGGAAAGGGTACAAGTAAGGGAACATGAAGGCTCAAAGTAAAGAGTATTCATCATAAAGAGGTATTGCAAGCACACTTATATATTTTGAATAATATGGAAGAAGTTTAGTTGTACTTAGATGAACACAGTAACAGTGCATATCTATCCAAGAAAAAATGACACATTGATAGCTAATGAGCAAAACAACACATTCATGGAGTGGTTCAAGGAAAAGGTTTCGCATGAGACCAGTGTTAGTGGAAGCATTTCACCCAAGAGAGGGGGTGAATTGGGTAATACTAGAAATTTTATTACTTATATAAAAATTGATTAGAAATTTAAAGCAATTAAGAGCTACGAGAAATATTACGAAGTGTACACCAGGAGTTAATACTGGTTCGGCCACAACCACTTTGACCTAGTCCAGTCCCCAAAGCTTCTCTAAACTTTTTCCTATATCTTATAAGATTCAGTGGGTTCTTGGCACCTCAGTACACAACAAATTCCTTCATTGGACACTTGTTCCCCCTTACACGTTGTAATCAAATCCCCAACTCAAGGTTCAATAACCTTATGTTGTCTCAATAACCAATATTGAGTTTGTGATGAAAAACTCTCTCATAGAGCAAATGTATAATCACTGAAGTACAAATAATGATTATAAGAAAACAGAGCACAAAGAATATATTGATCGATGTAAGTTTTTGTTCTCAGTTGTTGTGTTCAGTTCTTTGAATGCTCCATATATATAGATGATTTGTGATGTTCGTTGAAAGCATTTCAAAACATGTCCGTTAGAGTCACGTATCTTTGTTTGACCATTGGTCGAATTTGAAAACTAATCGTTTGCGGTAGGTAGGCGTTTCAGACGTTGCGGACGATATGTTTGACTTTTCTCTCAATGCATGATCTCTTCATTGTTTCTCTACAAATATACTTAGGAAACTAATACAATGAAAGGTTAATCCTATAAATAACAAATTAATGAATGTTGGATTAAATTCATGCTTTCTATATTACATTACTCGAGTGGCTACTCGAGTGATCATGCTTCATTACTCGAGTAGTCCCTCGAGTAACTTCATTAAAAAAGAGCTAGAAAGTAAGTCAATATTGTCTGATCATATTACTCGGGTAAACCATCGAGTAACTCATTTTATAAAACTTGACAGACTTGCTTACTCGAGTACTCCCTCGAGTAAGTGTTCCTTTTCTTCTGATTACTCGAGTGGTCCCTCGAATAATGCTTCAAATAACTTTAGAGATTACGCAAGTGATCCCTCGAGTAATGGCATTAAAATCTTGGCTGAGAGCAAATTCTATTAGACTTACCTATTGACTCGAGTAATCCCTTGAGTAATTCAATCTTTTAATTTCAGGTTACTCGAGTAAACCCTCAAGTAATGTTGCTCTTTCTAATGTGGTTACTCAAGTAATGTCTGTCATTTCTGGGCCAAGAGCTACTGGACGATTTTTGCTCTGGTTACTCGAGTAATCCCTTGAGTAAGCTTTTCAAATAACTTTGTAGATTACTCTAGTAAACCCTTCGAGTAATCCCATTCAATTTTTGACAGAGAGCTTCTGGAACATTTTTTCACACATTACTTGAGTGATCCCTCGAGTAATAAAGGTCATTACCTGAGGGCTCCCTCGAGTAATCCTTCAAAGATTCTTACATAGTTCCTTTCTCCTGTACTTTGTCATGCATTTCTTCTTCATTACTTGCGTAGCTACTTGAGTAATTCTTTTCCCTGTCACCAAGAACTTAGTTACTTTATTCAAATAATTTTCTTATTACAAAACCTTTTGTATGATTAATCCAATCTTTGTTATCATCAAAACATATGGGATATAACATTCTCCCCTTTTTTGATGATGACAAAACTTGGTGATTTTGAACAAAGCTTTTGAAATTGAGTTTTCAATCATATGCTTCTTGATAATTGTTCATATGGAATCTTTTGTTCAGTTCAAGTTTGAGAACTCTTTCAAAATAACTTTGGGAAGATTATTTTGAATTCAAATTTGAGAAATTTAGCATTTGAAACCTTTTTGAATCCAAAAGTTCATAATTTTGAATATTTTCTAATTTGTTCACCTTGTATATAACCAAAAACCTTATTAGTCCACAATGTGATATAACTTCAATTGAAATTGCAAAAAGAGTTGTTTACATAATAGAAAGAGTTCATTATATAATCAAAAACTAAAAAAGATTCCCTTAAATCCTATACACCCATATCCATATGCAGTTTTACAAAATCACATATCCATATCCATAATCAAAATCACACACATCATTAATTACATCAATCACAAAATCACCCCAAGTTCTTCTCCCCCTTTTTGTCTTCATCACAAGGGATAGGGTCAAACAAGATGGAGAAGATGGCTTGACTGCAGAGATGGGTTTGATAGGAAAAGCTGTGAAGCCAGAGCTATATGAGTAATCTGAATTGGAAGAATCTGAAGAAGAGCTAGAAGGTTCAGGGTCAGGAAGTACCAAAGGTGGAGCCATAATGAGATCCTTTGAAGGACTTTGTGGGGCTCGGATCTGAGAAGAAATCTCCACTTCCACTATTCTTCCAGGTGATTGATGATCACTGGAAGAGACAACCACTTCCTCAATACAGGTTGGGGGTACAATTGGTGTGGGCACTGGTTCAGGCTGAACTGGCTGGGCTAGATGAACTGAGTTATCAATAGTGATGTGAATAGGTTTGGATGTATCTAGGTCTGGATTAGGCATAGAGAATAGGATGTTTTTGGGAGGTATAATAGGAGGAGGGCTAAAAGAAGGTCTAGGCTTAGAGGGTCTAGGATTAGAAGCTAGTGTAAGCATAATGGACTAGATGAACTTGATGCCATAGCATCAAGTCTAGCATGGAGTGATCTCAGAAGCTCACCCTGAGCCCGTTGTTCTGCCAACATCTCTTCATGCCTCTTATCCATTCTCTCTATAAGCTCTCCCATCTTCACATCATATAGGTTACCAACTTTGTATTTGTATTGGCAATGTCGATATGGAAACCCTTGAGAATATTCTTCATAAATGTCTGCAATGTGGCACCAAAGAAGAAAGGAGAAGATGTGGATGCTAGAGCAGAAGACTGTGTCTTATCCAAATGACTTGTTACGGTCTCAGTCTTCTTCTTTTTAGCACTTGTCTCAAGTAGGTTTTTTAGAGGTAGTGCAATGTGTAACTTTCCAATTTGGTTTCTTCCCACTGGAACTAGCCTCTCAATTGGTTCACTCTTCTCCAAATACCAAATCTTGTTCTTTTTGAGAAATAAAGATATAAGCTGAGGATAAGGCATTGGAGTAGTGGATTTTCCTTCAAATCTATATCTTTTGATTTTAGCAAAGATATATTCTCCTAAGTCCTTTTTCTGTTTAAGAAATAATAAGGCAAATTTTCTATAATCCCTTTCTATAAAATGTGTGTAATTATGTTCTTTGTTCACTATGGCTCTAGAATAGATATACCATAGGACTCTGTGAAGATCACGCATATCACTTGGATTGAAACTGAGGGGTCCTACTATCTAACTAGGCCTTAGGATAGAAAATAACTAGTTTGAATCAAGATTAGGATAATTATCCTCATGTGGGTCTTCTATTCCTAACCAGGTGTTGATTTTGTAGGGTGAGATTAGGATTTCTTGCTCTCTAACTTTGGAAAACAATTATTCTTCCAAAGAGTCTCTAAGTGGATCATTAACAGATTCTAAATTATAATAGAAATGTCTCACAATATTAGAGTAAAATGGAAGTTTAACTAAAAACCAAGGCATATAGGACTCAAGATACGGATTGAGGTTGAATTTCAATACCTCTTGAAGAGCTCTGAGGTCAATGAAGTGCATCTTGCATACTTTTCTCCTTGAAAAGTGATCTTTGAATTTTTGTGATTCCTTAATCTTCTTCACGTTGAATCCTGTTGGAGGGAATGTAATTTCTTCTTCCCTGACATTGGGTTCCTTTATGGATTCACCTTGCTTCCCTTCTCTAGACTTGTGGGCTTCATCTAGAATACTTGCCATGGCTTGGGCAAGTTTCCTATCAAACTTAACCTTTTTCAATGGCTTCTTAGAGAAAGTTGGTGTGTCAAAGGAATCAGAAGGAGGTGGAGATGGTGCCTTAGTCTCCTTGCCTCTACCAGGAGGAACATCCTTCTTAGATTGAGCTTTTGAGGCAATTGGTTCCTTGCTGAGGATTAAAAGAATCAGAAGGAGATTAGGGAGTGGTGGTTTTGGTTCTAACCATTTTGATTGAAAAAGAGAAGATTTTTAGAAATACTCTCTCGCGAACGATGAATATTAGGGCAGAGGATTTTGAGAGATTTGAATAAGTTTTTCTCAAGAAATTTTAATGGGTTTTGTCGAAAATAGAGTAAGGAAGAGTTTGTGGAAAGATTTTATGGGAGGTTGCTCAGAGAATTACTTGAAGTAATTTTGTGAAAATGACGTGACGCGTAAAGTTATAACCCAAATGCCCGACATTACTCGAGAGCTCTCTCGAGTGATCCTGGGTATTACTCGAAGGTTCCCTTAAGTAAAGCTTTCTAAAAAATTTAAATCAAGGCAATTTAAAGGCGTACCTGTCATAAGTAATATTGTAATTACTTATGCATATTCCCTTGATCATTTGATGGAATTTAAACATCGATTTGAATGGAGATTGAATTAATTTTTGATTTCCACTCATAATTACTAGAGGTCTTACTCGAGTAACTTTAATGATTTACTTGAGGCCTCCCTCGAGTAATCTGTCTCTTCATTTTCTGTCTATTTATTTTCAATCGTTTTCGTTTCCTTTTGAATTAATGCTTCACATCTACATTTTCTAGGTCATTACTCGAATAGTTACTCAAGTAATCTTTATAATTGCTTCAAGGTATTACTGGGGAATGAATTTTACTTGAAGTTGTCCCCTCACTAATATTATCCTCTGTTAACCTATGCTTTTCATACCCTAAAATAGAATATCAAGATCCTGTAAAACTAATTGCTAGAAACTCTGATGCTTAAGTTGGTAATCATCAAAAAATCAATAAATAACATCATCTAACATTTTGTAAACACTAAATAACTTACAGTTTATTAGGATTTACCATTCCCAATTCTCTTCTAATAAAAATAAATTGATCTTTTGCTAGGGGTTTTGTGAAGATATCAGCTAGTTGAAGATGGGTTGGAATGAATATCACTTTGACATCTTTCTTTTGGACATAATCACTGATGAAGTGATGTCTAACATCAATATGCTTGGTTCTGGAATGTTGAACTAGATTCTTTGCCAAGCTTATCGTGCTAGTATTGTCACAGTATATTGGTATCTCCTTCAAATAAATACCAAGATCCTATAGTTATTGCTTCAGCCATAACACTAGTGCATAACAACTTGATGCTGCAACATACTCAGCTTCCGTTAATGAAAGAGACACTGTATTTTTTTCTTGCTAAACCATGACACAAGTGAACCTCCAAGAAACTAGCTTTGTCCACTAGTACTCTTTTTGTCTGTCTTGAATCCTCCATGATCAAAGTCTAAGTATGCAACTAGATATTCACTTCTTCCTTTAGGATACCAGAGACCTAATTCTGCCGTGTCAGAAAGATATTGAAAGATCATTTCACGGTTTTAGCATGTGACTCTTTTAGTGCTGATTGATATCTTACACACATACCAATACTGAATTGGATGTCAGGTTTGCTTGCAGTAAGATACAGTAATGATCCAATCATTCCTCTGTATCTTGTGATGTTGTAATCTTTTCCTTTGATGTCCGCATCAAGCAATGTAATTGAGCTCATAGGCGTGTCCATTCCATTTGCTTCATCCATTCCATACTTCTTCAATAACTATTTCAAATACTTTGTTTGAGATATGAAAATTCCATTCTTTCTTTGTTTGATTTGCAAACTAAGAAAGAAATTCAATTCTCCCATCATTGACATCTCAAACCCCCCTGCATTATCTCAGAGAATTCCTTACACAAGGTTTCATTAGCAGCACCGAAAACTATATCATCAACATATATTTGCACAATTAACATCTCATCTCATTTTCATTTTGTAAAGTGTTGTATCAAATTTTCCTAGTATAAAACCTTGATCAATAAGAAATTTACTGAGCCTTTCGTACCATACTCTAGGAGCTTGTTTAAAACTGTATAAAGCTTTTCTTAGTTTGAAAATTGGTCAGACTTGGTTACATATTCAAAACCTGGGGGTTGATCTACATATACTTCTTCCATGATGTAGCCATTTAGAATTGCACTTTTTACATCCATTTGATAGAGTTTGAATCCTTTGATGCATGCAAAGGCTAAAAGTACTCATATAGCTTCCAATCTAGCTACTAGAGCATACATTTCCTCATAATCAATTCCTTCTTCCTGATTATAGCCTTTGGCCACCAATCTTGCCTTATTTCTAACAGTGATTATGGATTCATCAAGTTTGTTCTTGAATACCCATTTAGTGTCAATGATCGGATGATCCTTAGGCCGGGGTACCAAATCGTAAACTTGATTTCTTTCAAATTGGTTTAGTTCTTCTTACATTGTTGTTACCAAATCATTGTTTGATAAGGCTTCGTCAATGTTAGAAGGTTCACTCTCAGAAATAAATGTAGAAAAACTAACTTCATTGAAAATTCTATTTCTAGTTTTGACTCCTTCATTTATACATCCTATGACTTGCTCTAGGGGATGATTTTTATTGTATTTCTTGGCTCTAGGCTGTCCTAGTGACTGATCTTCTTGGTTTGGTCAACTTTTGGAATAGAAGATTTAGAATTAAGTTGACCATTTTCTTGAATTAAAACAACTTCCTGCTCATCGTCAATATTTTGTCAGAGGATTCAAATTCATCGAATACAACATGAATTGATTCTTCAACGACACGTGTTCGTTTGTTGAAAACTTTGTATTCTTTGCTCCAGTTAGAATAGCCTAGGAAAATTCCTTCATCTGTTTTAGAATCAAATTTTCCTAAGTTATCTTTACCATTATTATGAATGAAATACTTACAGCTAAAGATGTGCAGATGAGCAAGGTTTGGCTTCCTTCCTTTGTATAGTGCGTATGGTGTTTTTCCAAGTTTTATTCTGATCTATGCTCTATTTGAAATGTAGCATGCTGTGCTCACTGCATTGGCTCAGAAAACTTGAGACACATTCTTTTCATTTAGCATTGCTCTAGCCATATTAGTGAGTACTCTGTTCTTTCATTCCACAAATCCATTTTGTTGAGGTGTCATTGGAGCAAAGAAGTTGTGATAAATGCCATTAGTATCACAATATTCTTCAAAAGCTTGATTTTTAAATTCTCCACCATGATTTGTCCTGATACCTGCAATGGACATACCTTTCTCATTTTGCACTTTTTTGGCAAAATCAATGAATTCTCTGAAGATTTAATCCTTCGATGATAGAAAATTAGTCCATGTAAATCTAGAGAAATCATCAACAATGACCAATGAATATAAGTTGCCACCAAGACTCTTAACTCTTGCTGGTCTAACTAAATCCATGTGTAATAATTGAAGTGGTCTATTGGTTAAGATCTCATTTTTTAATTTGAAAGAAGATTTAGTTTGTTTACCCTTTTAACATGTGTCACAAATCAAATCATTTTTGAAATTTACTTTGGGTAATCCAATTACTAAATCCTTTTGAGAAGTTTGCTTAGTTTGTGCATGTTGACATGAGCTAGCCTCTTATGCCATAACCAACTTTCATCGGCATTACTTAGAAAACAATTTTCATAATCATTTGTACTGATATCAAGAGTATAGCAGTTACATTCCCTTTTTGCTCTGAGCTTTGTCTTGAGATTCTTCTTATCTAATTGTAAGTCTTTCTTATTTACAATTAGACATTCCTCTGAATCAAATATTACCTAGTTTTTTTTATCTACACTTTGAGTCACGCTCAGCAAATTATGGCATAATCCTTCAACGTAATATATGTCTTTGACTTGTATGCCATTATCGTTTTTTATTTCACCAATTCTTGCTATCTTTCCTGATTGATTTCCTCCAAATTTTACCTTCCCATCTTCATTAGGTTGTATCGTGGTAAAAATTTTGAAATCACCTGTCATATGTCTGGGGCATCCACTGTCTATATACTATTTGTTGTTTTTGGATGCTTTAAGACATATCTGTAATCAAATACGATTAAGTCTTAGGTACCCATATCTTTTTGGGTTCTTTTGGGTTAGTACAGAATATTTTTTGAACATATGAACCGTTAGGTATCCATTTGTAGGTTTCTATTTTTCCTTTCTTTTTATGAATGCATGATGAAGTATAATAACTCTTTTTATTACAGTAATTGCAATGTGCGAAAGGATTTAATGTATGTACAGAATTCTGAAAATAATTGAAGTATGTCTTATCTCTTGTTTTCTTCCTTCCTTTCCTTTTATCTGATTTTGGATCATATCCAATACCAAATCAATCATTTACAAATCGTTGAGCTTTTAAAATCACATTTAACATCTCACTTCCTTTGGTGAATTTTTCAAGAGTTTTTGTGAGATCAGTGCTTTTCTTTTCAAAGAGGAACAGTTTTCACAATCCTTTTCTAAATCTTCTTTAAGTTTTACTTCAAGAACTCTGTTTTTCTTTTTGAAACAAATTAGTTCTTTAACTACTTTGATGAATTCAGAATGTAAAGCATTATATTCGAAAAGTAATTCATCATAGGTAGGATCAAAATTAGTTACCTCTTTTTTTTTCTTCTTGAGAAACTAGACAGATATTGGCTACTTCCTCATCATCGCTATTTTCGTCAGATAAACTATCTCCCTATATGAAAGGCTTTCTTCTTGTTGTAGATATTGGCTACTTCCTTACTCTTTTTTTTCTCTTTTCTTTATTCTTATGAGCCAGTTCTTGACATTCTGATTTGATATGTTATGGCTTTCCACATTCATAGAAGATGATGTGTTCTTTACTGCTTATTCCTCCTTTCTGAAAGTTTTTGAATCCTTGGCCTTTCTTGTAAAACTTTCTGAATCGTTTTATCATTAGGCCTATTTCATTATCGTCAAACTTTTCATCTTGATCTTCTTCTTTTGCTTTAGTGCTAGACCTCTCTTATTCTTGTCACCAATATCTTCTAGCTCTCATTTGAATTTTAATTTACTTTCATATACAGAAAGACTTCCAAATAAAGAAGCAACTGATCGCATTAATTCACCTTTTGCTTAATAATAGTGGTGACTTTGGCCTCCCAGTCTTTAGAATGAATTTTCAGAATCTTTCATACTTGGGTATGTTGATCATAGACTTTCCCAAGTGCTGCAAGTTGATTAACAAGATGAGTATATCTAAGTTCGAATTCAGCTATTGACTTATCCGATTTCATTCAAAGTAAATCAAATTCAGTAACCAGAGTTAGTGCAAGCATTTCACCTAAGAGGGGGTGGATTGGGTGATACTAGAAATTTTGTCGCTTATATAAAAATTGATTGGAAATTTAAAGCAGCTAAGAACTAGGAGAAATATCACCGAAGTGTACACTGGGAGTTATACTGATTCGGCCATAACCACTTTGACCTACATCCAGTCTTCAGAGCTTCTCTCAGATTTTCACTATATCTTCTAAGATTCAGTGGGTTTTTAGCACCTCAGTACATAGCAAGTTCTTTCACTGGACACTCACTCCCCCTTACACATTGTAATGAAATCCCCAACTCAAGATTTCATAACATTAAGTTGTCTCAATAACCAATATTGAGTTTGTAAGAAAAACTCTCTCACAGAGAGAATGTATAATCATTGAAGTACAAATAATGATTATAAGAAAACAGAGCACAAAGAATATATTGATCGATGTAAGTTTTTATTATCATTTGTTGTGTTCTGTTCTTTGGATGCTCCATATATATAGATGATTTGTGATGTTCATTGAATACATTTCAAAACATGTCTGGTAGAGTCGCACAGCTTCATTTGACAGTTGATCGAATTTGAAAAACTAGCCGTTTTTAGTAGGTAGGCATGTTGGACGTTGCGGACGATATGTTTGCCTTTTCTCTCAATGCATGATCTCTTCATTGTTTCTCTACAAATATACTTAGGAAACTAATACAATGAAAGGTTAATCCGATAGATAACAAATTAATGAACGTTGGATTAAAATCATGCTTTCTGTATTACATTACTCGAGTAGCTACTTGAGTGATCATGCTTCATTACTCGAGTAGTCCCTCGAGTAACTTCATTAAAAATAAGCCGGAGAGTAAGTCAACGTTGTCTGACCATATTACTTGGGTAAACCATTGAGTAACTCATTTTATAAAACTTGACAGACTTGCTTACTCAAGTACTCCCTTAAGTAAGTGTTCCTTTTCTTCTAATTACTCGAGTGGTCCCTTGAGTAATGCTTCAAATAACTTTGGAGATTACTCGAGTGATCCCTCAAGTAATGACATTAAAATCTTGGCCGAGAGCAAATTCTATTAAACTTACATGATTACTAGAGTAATCCCTCGAGTAATTCAATCTTTTCATTTTAGGTTACTCGAGTAATCCCTTGAGTAATGTTGCTCTTTCTAATGTGGTTACTCGAGTAACTACTTGATTAATGTCTATCATTTCTTGGCCGAGAGCTATTGGATGATTTTTTTCTCTGGTTACTTGAGTAATCCCTCGAGTAAGCTTTTCAAATAGCTTTGTAGATTACTCGAGTACACCCTTCGAGTAATCCTATTCAATTTTTGACAGAGAGCTTCTGGAACATTTATTCACACATTACTTGAGTGATCCCTCGAGTAATGAAGGTCATTACCCAAGGGCACCCTCGAGTAATCCTTCAAAGATTCTCACATAGTTCCTTTCTCCTGTAATTTGTCATATATTTCTTCTTCATTACTTGAGTAGCTACTCGAGTAATGCTTTTCCTTGCCACCAAGAACTTAGTTACTTTGTTCAAATCATTTTGTTTATTACCAAAGCCTTTTGTATGATTAATCCAATCTTTGTTATCATCAAAACATATGGGATCTAACACTTAGATGATCACAGAAAGAGTCTAAAGCATATCTATCCAAGAAAAAATGACACATAGATAACTAATAAGCAAAACAAGACATTCATGGAGTGGTTCAAGGAAAAGGTTTCGTATGAGACCAGTGTGTCTGAGACAATCAAATAGTTAGCTTGAGGGCCTTCTTTTGAGGTCGTCACTTGGAGTGGTTATGATATAAATGAGTATTCTTTCTACATAAAATCCTAGGATGATAGAAGTATTATGCAAAATAATGGGGTGATGGTGGTAGCCAAAGCAATACACTTTCTAGTTCGAAAGACAAAACCCCATATTAGAATCCATGGCCTATTATGGAGTTATTGAAGACATATGGGAGATAAGCTATACCAAGTTGAGAGTTCCTATATTCAAATGTAAGTAGGTTAATAATAATACTATAGAAATATATCAATTTGAATTTACCTTAGTTGATCTTGATAGAGTCGGTTATAAAGATGAGCCCTTCATTTTAATAAGCCAAGAAAAACACGTGTTTTATGATCTTGCAAATGAAAAATTGTCCATTGTACATCAAAGTAAAAAATAGAAGGATGGTGATCAAAGTTTGAATCTTGATGACATACCACCTTTCACTACAAATCTACCTATAACAACTGAAGCAGAATTGGTAGATGATGATGAGTATGCAACTAGAATTGATCATTGTGAAGGAATTTGGGAAAACACATAAAGTAAGATTTTTTATTGTTTAAAGTATTCATTTAATTACAATTTACTTATCTTATCTCAACTTGATTTCTTAGCAGGAACTTGGCAAGTTTAGATAAAGGGGACTCAGGTGGATCACTTGTCAAGAAAAAAGGTTAGAGGAAGCACAAATCTATAACCATTGGTCAAATGTCCTGAGGAAGAAACCGAGAGGGTGCACGTGGATTTTAATGCTAATTTAAATCCAATCAGCAAATAGGAAGATAGGTTCATTAGCTATATTGTCTATTTGAGTCAGAGAAAAGTTGGCATTTTATTTTCTACTTGGAAGGAAGTTCAGAAAGACAAGGCTATGATTTGGAAATAATTTTTGGTATATGAATTTGTATTTTCATTTCTATCTTTATTTCTATTGGTTCATATATAACTATTTTATGTTGTAATTTATAGCAAACCTTTGATGTCCCCAATACCAGGAAAATGTACAAGTATTGGATAGGGGAAGTTCATGAGTGATGGAAATATTTCAAGTCCACGCTCACAACCAAGTACATTCGAGGGTCAAAGAGAAATAAGGATCCATGTCAAGATTATTCATATCTTTCTCCTGATGATTGGAGATTGTTTGTGGCATCACGGTAGGATCCTGAATTTCTAGTATATATATTTTGTTCATCATAGTATGAAACATTTTATTTGAATTTTTTTGATCTTACTGACTCAATTTTCTTTATTCTCTGTTTATAGGAATTAAGTGAATCAAATAAAGAGAGGTGAGCTAACAATAATTATCCGTATTACATGTCTCGTGAGGGTCATCGAAAGCATGAAAAGAAGATCATACAGTTTAATTTACAACAAAATGGAGGAAGCAGCCAAATCAAATCATAACATTATCGTGCAAGTACAGCCTCCTTCCCCATATCACAGAAAATGGAAAGTAGGGAGGATGAAATAAGACAAATATATAAATCCAATCATTGTTGACATCATGAAAGGATTGTGAGTATTTAGTATAAAGTATATTTAACTGTATTTCATTTTCCTTAAAAGATTGCATGTAATTAATTTATATTTATCAATTGTATACTACAGGATGAACTTGAAGAGCATAGCAAACAAGATTACTTTACTCAAAGTGGAAGGATGGATATCTTAGCAACAACGCTTGGGAAGTTAGATCACCTTGGTCGGGTTAGAAGGGAGCCAAGGGGAATTGGTCTCTCAAGACACTTTGGATTAAGTTCACAACCTTATAGACAAAGTGAACCGAGTAGAGAGTTTGTGGCCAGGGTTTGAAGGGAAGTCCAAGTAGAGCTTAAGGTGGAAATGTGTCAATCACTTCGACAAAAGCTTCGAGAAGAGCTATTGCATGAGCTATATGGTGAGATGAGATCGACGGCATTGTCTAGCATTCAATTCAGGATATGTGACAACAAACATAGATCTCAGGTTTGTAAATTATTTCAGTTAATATAACGTTGAGTTTTTCCTTAAGTTAGTTTAATTATTTCTTTCATTTCTCTTACCCAGGAATCCTCATCCTTTCCCAGCACCAAAGGCAGTTACAATCTGCTAGATATTGGACATGGTAACCCTGATCCTTCACTAGAGGTTGGAGAACCTTACTCTTTTTTTGTTGGATGTCTCGTTGCTGCGTGTTGTCACTGATATTGTTGTATACACATATACTACCACCCACCATCACAAGTGTTCGATAGGGGGAGGAAGGTGTAGATGTCCAGTGTAACCTCCTACCTTGATAGCCGTTAATATAGTTCGAAAATATGTCATTAAGTTAAATTGGAAATCAATGGATAATTTGAAACTCATTAGAGATCCCGACTTTAAGATAGGATTCGGCCCTATGATAAAGTGAGTTTTCAAAAAAATTTCCAAAGTCTGTTTAATATGGTCTCACAACCACTTTTCTAATATATTTAGCCTTAGCAGTTCGATTCCATTCATCAATATCAGAGTGTATAACAAAATTCCCGACGCCTCTCAGGTTTTCTTTATTCAAAAAGGATTTTCGGGGCATATTTGCCCGCTTTAGTTCCCATATCGGGGATTACATGCAACTTCACATGTTTATAACATATACAATTTACATAATCATTCCAAAAGTATGACAATCAATACTAAAGGTCAAAACTCCTAGCTGGGAGCACTAGCCGCCCTTCGTTACTTATTTCTCCTTAAATCCGCTTGCCCTGGCTGTAGGGTTAGTCATTGGAAAGAGTGAGATTCATATGAATCATAGTAATGTTTTCTCTTATATGATATATAACAACAAATCATGTAAGCAATTATCACAAAGCAGCAATACAACAGCATCCACAGCAGCAATCACATTCGTGAGTTTTGTCACATAAATGACAACTTTCATGGCTGTATTCACAATAATGATAGCTTTCACAGCTGTATACACTTTCATACCACCACATGGCCTTCACAACAGCTTTTACTGTATTCATAATAACGACAGCTTTACTATATATACATTTGTCCCACCACATGGCCTTCACGATAGCTTTCACTGTATTCATAATAACGACAGCTTGTGCTGTATACATAATATGACAGCCTTCACTATATTCACAATCACAATAGCTTTCACTGCATTCTTGGTAGCCTTCTCATTCGTCACAATTCTATGATAAGCACAAACATACAAGCATTATACATGATATAAGAGAAAGAGTCACTACCTTATTCTTTCCGTTCCTGCTCGATACCGGTTATTTATGCTCAGGGCAGAAGTCAAATCCTCTAAATCATAATCAAGGACGATGAGTTATTCCCTATTTAATTCTCAACTCCAAAACAATTAGGATTAGTTATCATTTGAGACCTTTAGGTAGCTATGAGAAGCTCAAACAAAAGCCTAAATGATTGGAGAGAACTAGACAAGAAACCAACCTTTGAAAATTCAAAGTGCAGGATTTTAAGGGTTGCTTGCGGCTAAGACCCTCTCTAGCCTCAACCAAGGGAAGGTCAGAAACTTTTGGGCTACATCCAAGAACCCTTTGCTCGCGGCCAATAACAGGTTAGAGAGTTTTGGGCCCCGGCCAAGACCCTTTTGGCTGCGGCCAAGAACTGGTCAGATACTTGTTGGCTGCGGCCAAGAACCATTGGCCACAGCCAAGAAGTGGCCTGTTTCTTGACTGACTTCCAACGACCATAACTTTTTACACACACATCGAAATACCATAAAACTTATATCATTTTAAACCTTGCAATGTTTACTACATAACTGGAGAGTTTCACAACTATTTGAAATCATTTTCTATTTTAAAACACCATGCAAAATAGCTGCCCTACAAAGAATTCTCACTTAACAGAATTTCCAGTTTTCAACCTAAGTTTCTAATAGTTCTAGAGTTCACAACCAAGACTACTCCTACATAGTTTTTTGCATAGAATCCAATGAAAACATCAAAACAAATAAATTCACATTCCTTTCACAATTTCTATTTTAGGGAAGAAATTCAATATAATATCCAAAATGTCCAAACTTTTCATTCAACCATCAAATCGATTTCAAAATCCAATAGACATCACATAAACCATAACTATCAACAAAAAACCTTGAACTCACTAAAACCCTATATACACAAAAATAGGGCAAAAATCCAAAAGTTCAAATATTCAGCCAATTACCACAATATATATATGTCAAAAGTTTGCTTTTGCTCGCCTCTATCTCTTCCACTAACTTGTTCTTTGGTTCTCCAACACTAGCTTTTCTTGGATTCACAAAACACCTCCTCCTAAAAATCTAAAACCATAAGATTGAAGCTTTTATCAATAGGAACAATATTAAAGAAGAGGCTTTGAGCAATAGAGGTCATCTACTAGGTCAATACACAAGTAGAAGAACTCACCTTCAACCTTCTCTTTCCTCCTCCACACTTGGATGACTTGAGCTTGAGAAAAGATTATGAGATATCAAATTTTTAGTCCCTCCTACCGCATATAACTGACTTAAAGAGAGAGAGGGAGAGAAAATGGATTTAAAAATTGCCTAGTTAACTTTTCAACTCCCTTACTTCATCTATTCAATGCCACATGTCATGATCTCATGACCTCTCATAAAGCATGTAACCATCTTGTTACACTAACCAATTCCATTAGCGATTTAGTCACACATCTTACTCTATTAGTTGATAGCCAATTTCCTCTTTGGTTACTCACTATTTGGCCAATAAATGTTCTTTCTTCTCGTTTTTCCCCTGACAATGGCAATTTCAGCTAGCTTGTCACTTGGGGGAATTTTCTACTTCCATTTCCTCCTTCCATGCACCATTCCCTTGTCCTTTACTTCAATTTAGGCTTGTCACCATATTATGCTCAAATATAAGGTTTGGGCACTTTTTGCTGCTAACTCGGGTCATAATTTTCACTTTAGTCTCTGAAAGTGTTGGTCTAACATTCATTACGTCCACTTTTGGAGTCATGAGCCCTTGTACACATTTTGGGTCATTACATCCAGTTCCCTGATGATAAGGTTGCCAAACTAGGTCAGGCAATAGAATCTTTCATCATTTGGCCTCAATGTCTTGTTTATATGGCGACAACACCTTTAATGGTAGGAAATACCTTACTGTTACATGATTTTTCTTTGACTTCCTACTTATAATCTTTATTTTGAGTGTTGCTAGGATCAAGAAGAAGCGACAAAATTTCCCTTATTGGCACAACTACAAAAAAAATTAACAAGGTTGACTTACAGATGCCTTGTGGGATTGTGGGTCATACAATCTCATATCATTTTGGAATTGATAGCAAAGATATTTGAGAGTTCCTATCTTTGTAGGAGATAGACATAAGATGGTCACATTTGCAATCATGTGAGTTTATTTTTTATTTTTAACTTTAATTAATGCACTGATATCTAGGATTTTTAGGTTTATACATTCACTAAGTCATTTTTCATTTTAATTTTGTGGTAGCTACTTCTACAAAATGTGTGTCAAAAGGGAGCTCGACACTTTGTATGGATTCTTATGTCCTGGCAATCTATCAAGGCGTAATAATAATAAGTTGGAAGATAGGATGAGCTATGTAGGCTATACAATCAGACAGATTAAGCTACCTTGTTTTTTAGTGCCAATTGTTGAAAGGCAAGTAACTTAATTTTATCTATTTATACATATTCAGTTTCCTAAGAAGTATCATGTTATCTAACATCATTTTAATTTATATATGTTACTATAGTTATCATTGGAGTATGTGTGTTGCTTGCCCCTTCATCAACGTCATCTTTTGGTTTGTTTCCTTGGGTCATAAGCCAGACGAAGAGATAAAAACCATTTTCAACACATAAGTTAATTTATTTGTAAATCATTGGTGTTTGATTTGACTAAACTATTTTAATGTCTTCTGTTTTTCATTTTAATTATAGTGCATTGAAGACATATTATATAATGGGTGGGAAGCGCGAAGGTAAAAGTGCTTTGACAAAGTGGTTCCAGCTGAAAGTAAGTTATTTAAATTCAAGTTCTTTAATTGACAATCACTTTATATATGCCTTTATTCGTTTTTACCCTTTGGTTTTAATGTATAGTGCCCTCGGCAACTAAGAAAAACTGAGTACGGCTACTATATTTTACTATATATGTATAACATCATTTTTAGTGGACTTACTACCAATTTTGAACAGGTGATCATTTCTTGATTGTCAACTAAATTTCATTTTTGTTCTTGTAATTGAATTGTTAGTTATTTCATTCAATTGATTAATTTATATTAACTTATTCTCCAATTTGTGCACATATTTTTAGAATCAGGATGCCTACACAGTCAAAGATATTAATTCAATCCAAGACCTTTTGTCAGGATATCTTCTACAACACATAGAGGATGATGTGTAGAGGTTTCTTTTACATAGTGCAGTGGTATGTTATGTTTACATACTCGAATACTTTGCCTCCTGTAGTTTCTTAGTTTCTTGTTTATATGAGTATTATGAATTTTATGATTTTGGTTTTCGAACTCGATCTAGTTTGTTTCTGGTTTTTATTATGATAACAAGATTCCAAAGCAGGACTGTGATTAAGACCATGACCTTTAATTTGACTTAAGTATTTTTTTATAACATTGCCTTTAATGTTGGTTGCATAATGAATTAACAAGGACCAGAGTTTTAGGATAATTGTCCATTGGCTTTATGGATTAGTTTTATTAGAGTCATTATAATTTATAGAGAAGACTTTGGAAAATGATGATAAAGCATGAAGATTTGATGGAAGCATGTCATCTCATAAATTTTTGGGCATATAATTGTCATGATTTAGTTTGAAAGTTGAAGGTTGAACATTAAGACGATGTTATGATGATATATGTCTAAATTTAAGTTCTTTTGTGAGTTATGTGATTATTGAACTTTGAAGATTCAAAATTTAATAGGGTAATACCTATGTTTTCTTTTTAAAAAAATAGTTCAAAATTCAAAATATAATTGCTTGGGAATTGGTAGTTTTCAATGGTTATGGGGAGAAAATGAAAATAATATTTTTTTTAAAACAATGGCTTACAACGACTGTTTTCATAAAATAGTCATTGTAAGTCATTAACATACAACAACTGTGTTACTAAAAAAATAGTTGTTGTATGCTAGTTACAACGACCATTTTTTGAAAACAGTCGTTGTATGCTCTAGGCTTACATTGATTGTTTCAGTCGTTGTATGCTAGTTACAACAACTGTTTTTTGAAAACAGTGGTTGTATGCTCTAGGCTTAGAACAACTGTTTTCTTAAAACAGTCATTGTAAGCCTCTTACAATGACTTTTTAAAACAGCCGTCTATTTAAAACTTTCAACAACACTCACATACACATCCCCTTGAAAACAATCATCTAAAAGGCATAAAAACAGACGTTAAAAGTGCCTTCTATAGTAGTGTTATGAGATCTAATCTCCCAATTTCTACTTAGGATTATGCCATTTTGCATGCAGCAATGTTAATTCACATTTAGGCTAATAAGGTATCTAAAGGTTTTCCCCTTACAAATGGTTTTTCCTCAGGAACCTAATATTTCCTATCTACGGATTTTTAGGTATAAAGTATATGTTCCGATAGCACCACCACAATATACCAAAATGGTTCCTCAAAGGAGGATGAGAATCTATGGTGGGTATGAATATCCTTCAATCATAAAATATCTATAGTCATCCACAGGAGATTTATTTACAGCTAGATTTGCTAATTGTCATTTTGACGAATTAGTTTTCCCAACATTAGGGGGGAGAAAGTAAGAAGTTGGGTAAAGAGATTAGCTAGAATGAATTATCTTGGCTTATTTTGATCCTTGTACAAAACAATATGAACTGGAAATTCAAAGAATAATTCACTTGCATAATTTAGTTAATCAAATGCTAGAAGTATTTACTGACTCAAAGAAAGTGACAAAGTCACATGTCCCAGCTACTAATGCTCTTATTAGAATTTATGTCCCTGAAAGACAACCTATTGTGAATGAATTTAAAGTACACTTAAAGCGTGGAAGGCTCATTGATTCCAAAGATAAAAATCCTTGAAAGAGAAAAAGAGCTAAAAATACCTATAGTCAAGTAGAGGATAATCAAGAAAAGTTGGTAGCTCTGGAAGAGGTATCTCCTTAAGAGTTATTTGCACTAAAAGTGCCATATCTTGAAGAGTTATTTTGTCTAGAAGAGAATGCTGTAGTCCCAGAAGAGACTCATGTACTTGAAATATGTGAAAACAATGAGATCTCAATTAATTATGTCAAGAATAGAATCCGATGAGACTAAAATGAAGTCAATGTTGATGACAGTTTTGCTTATAATATAGCATATGATGTAATGAATGATAATGAGGATCATGAGCCAAAGTCCATTAGAGAGTGCTAACAAAGAAAAGATTGGCCCTATGGAAAGGTGCCAGAAGCACAAGTCCCTGAAGGACACAAATTGTCAGAAGCACGAGTCCCTAAAGGATTGAAAGCGTTAGAAGCACAAGTCCCCAAAGACTCAAGGTGCAAGAAGCACAAGTCCCCAAAGGTTTAAAGGTACCAAAAAGCATTCAATTCTAGTTCTCAAGAACAATACTCAATTATGTTAAATAAGTCCCTATATGGCCTGAAGCAATTAGGGTGCATGTGGTATAATGATCTCTATTAATATCTGTTGAAAGAAGGATATAAAAATGATACAATATGCACATACTTCTTTATGAAAAGATCTAGGAGTTTGCCATAATTATGGTTTATGTTGATGATATCAACATTATTGGAACTCCTGAAGAGCTCTAAAAGGCAATTAATTGAAGAAAGAATTTGAAATGAAGGACTTAGGAAGAATAAAATTTTGTCTTGGGTTACAAATTGAGTACATGAAAAATAGGATATTTGTATATCAAGAAGCCTACACAAGAAAGGTCCTATGGTGTTTTTACATGAATCAGTCACATCCATTATGTACCCCAATGGTAGTAAGGTTTTTGCAAGCGGATAAAGATTTGTTTAGACCTCAAGTGATTAGCAAAGAAGATGATGAAAAAACACTTGGTCAAAAGTACCATATCTTAGTGTTATTGGAACACTAATATAACTTCTTAATCACACAAGGCCTGATATATCATTTGATATTAACTTATTAGCAAGATATAGTGCTTCACCAACACAAAGACATTGGAATGGAGTAAAGCACATTCTTCATTACCTCAAGGTACTATGGACATGAGGTTCTTCTACTCAAATGTATCCTAGCATGAACTGGTTGGTTATGTAAACGCTAGATTTTTGTTTGATCCACATGACAAACCACTTGTGATTTATCTTCTGGTAAAATATAATGATCCTAATAATCTTATATGATGACAATATTGCATGTATTGCCCAACTAAAGGAAGGGTATATCAAGGGGGAGAGAATGAAGCATATTTCACCAAAATTCTTCCTCACCCGTGACCTTTAAAAGGATGGTGAAATAGATATCCAGCAAATCCGTTCTAGTGAAAATCTAGCAAATTTATTCACCAAGCCTCTTCCAGGTGTAATCTTTGAAAAGCTTGTCTATGATATCAGCCTTTGCAGACTCAGAGAACTCTACTAACGTTGTCAAAAGGGAGAGTCGATACACGTTGTACTCTTTTTCCCTTATCAAGGTTTTGTCTCACTAGATTTTCCTAGAAAAGTTTTTAATGATGCAACACTAGATAATGTATTAATGAATGATGTACTCTTTTCTTTGGTTAGGTTTTTGTGCCATTAGGCTTTATCTAGTTAAATTTTTTAATGAGGCACATTCATACATAATGGACATTCAAAGGGGATTGTTATGAATATAATATTTGTGTGAATGTCCATATATCTATTATTTAATATTATCTCTAGTATCTTACAGTTATCTTTATCCTCATTAAATCTGTTGATGATAGATATAGATTCTAATGAGATTGTAAATCTATATTTATAAATAGCAAGCATGTATTATGTACTTAACAGACCTTGAACAATGAATAAGAATTACTCTCTCCTCCCCCTCTCATTCTCTCCTATCTTCCTTTTTATTTATAACATTTCTAATTAAACTTCATATTTTTTTGATAGGCTTTACTCTCCCAACCTTTTTGAATCTTCGATTATTCTTTATTTCCCAATTTTTATTTCCATCACTATCTCATACTATGATCAAAGTGAAAATTACGTTGACCTGCTAACAGGTGTGGTGCTAGTAAAATAGTTTTGGTGGCTTAAACATAACATCTTGAGTTTGAGTGTGTGCAAGTAAAAAAAAAAAAAAAACCTTTAAAAGAACACTTCAGTTTGGTCTAATTATACTTGAATCTGACCTAATTAAATAATCAAATAAAAAAATTAGGTTGGCTGTATTGAAAGACATTTTCTTAAAAACAGATTCTTCAGTAAAACTTGCCTTTTAATTCTCAGTTTTTTTTTTAAACTCCATATGTAAGCTTTCTCCTCTTTATCGTATTCCGCCACTAATATTATATACTGTACCATCTATTTGCGAATGGATTAGGTGAATCTCTTACGTACGTACACAGATAATTCTTATAAAAGATCTACACATCCCAACTCTTCTTCTTCGTCATTTTCCTCCTCAGACCTAATATGCTAACTCTCTCAAAACAACACTTCAAACATGGATTCTCCTCTCCTCCATGAAATCAAAAAGCAAGCTTCTTTCTTCTTCAAGGATAAGATCAAAACTGCGAGGTTGATATTGACAGATGTTACACCTGTTGAACTGTGAGTTTTAATTTATACGATCTCTTTCCTTGATTAAATTCCTCTCCTTTGAGTTTCTGATCTTTCATTTGCAGAAGTAATATAAAACTCATCTGATGATACTGTAATGAGTTATAGGAGTTGTTCCTATTAATAATTATTGTTTCAACATGATTAAACTAGTTAGTTAATGGAAGTTGATTTTCTTTTGATTCTTGATACGTTTCACAACACTCTTATTTCTTGTAAATTTTGAGGGTCAAGAATGACAGAAGAAGCTACCTGTGAAAATCCATGGCCTCCAGAGACTCGTACCTTGGGAGTAATATCGCGAGCAGCCTTCGAAGTTGATGATTATGAGAGAATTGTGGAGATTTTGCATAAAAGGTATGTACTTCCCTTTAACCAGTAAAAAAAATATTCACAAACTTTTGTTTTTAGTACGAGCATCTAGCTATTCCATATTAAAGGGGGAAAATCATTTTGTGGTACGAATAAAGAATGTAATCACACAAAAAATTCTCCATCAAGTGAGCATAAGCAATGACAAGTTCTAGTGTAGGACAACACATTCATACTTCTCACCTGTTATTGAGACTCATTTTATGATTTCATTATTTCCAAAAGACCTCATCACAGTAATTCCCCTATTAATGGGTTAAACTTGAACCTTGTCACTCTTGAATAAAAGTAATTTTGTTTGATTTTTTTGCCATTTGTAAGATTTGAGTCTACGAAATTACCTATAGTCCGCCTTAACAAGTCAACCCAACTGTAAGTTTAAATAGTTATTGCTTTAAAACTGAAAAATGCCAATTTTCAATGTTCATAATTGTTGACTTGGTTAATCATATAAATAGATCATATCAACTCAACTATAAGGTCATTCTGTTAAGGTTGATAATTGTAGGTGGTATTTGCAAATGACTTAGAGCTGATAAAGTATATGCAATTTTTTTCCGGAGACATCTTTTTTTTTTCAACTTTTATTATCCGTTGATCTAAATTTGTTTAGTGTCATCTAATTTTATGGGAAAACAGGTTGCAGAAATTTGATAAAAGTAAATGGAGAGCCTCATATAAGGCTCTGATTCTTCTAGAACATCTTCTAACCCATGGGCCTCTAAGAGTATCTGAGGAGTTTCAGTGTGATGAAGACATCATCAAAGAGATAGGACTATTTCAGCACATAGATGAGAGAGGGTATAACAAGTTTTAAGAATTCTCAAATGATGTCACTAACTCACTAAGATCAAATCAGAGTTTTTGTTGCAATGAATTTAGTGCTGACCATTGTAATGATATTTTCATTTCACAGGTTCAACTGGGGCATGAGAGTTAGAAAATCATCAGAAAGATTAGTAAAGCTCCTGGAAAACAATGAGTTCTTAAGAGAAGAAAGGGCAAGAGCTCGAGAACTTTCTCAAGGGATCAAAGGCTTTGGAAGCTTCAGCAATCCAACTTCTGCAATCAATGGAAGCTTCAATGCCTTTCCTTCTAAGAAATGTGAAAAGTGTAATTCTTGCTATGGTTTTAGTGAAAATGAAGGACAAGGTTATGTGAACTTGGACAAGTTTAGTACCGGAGACGGAAACAAAGAAAAGCAACTAGCTTACAGGAAACTCCTAAAGCAAGAAAACAAGACAAATTTGGAAGAAGACTTCAAGATTGATCATCCCTTTGTTGAAAAAGAGAACTTCGCTCAAGCATCATTGCTTTCTTTGTAATAGATTGTGTAGTCCTCTGTTCCTAAACTTAGGCATGTAAATAGTTATGGTGTATGACTTTTGGTTTACATTTCTCTTGCTGTTCTGTTCCAGAATAATTTCGTCATAGAATTAAATTATTCTAGATCGATGAGATTGAAGATAAGTGAAATTTCAATTGCATATAATACTGAATTGGAATATTCAAATAGGAAAAAAAGTGAAAAATCTCCTCGACATCTTAAAGTCATCATTCTAACAAGATAACAACATGAAAGCACAACAAAAGACTAGAATGAAAGAGCTGCAAGATGCACTTCTTCCCGAGGAATGTCACAGTAGTCTCTCCCTTCAATAACCCTATTCCGAAGCATTTTAGAAGCACTTTCTATGCACAATTGATGGCCCAGACTCGTCATACTCTGCCTTCGCGATCCACATCTGCACTCAGAAAATGTTTCCGTTACTGATCAAATGGAGGCAACTCTGACAATTCCAAGTAACGGCCAAGAAAATGAAAGAATAGACAAACCTGTTGGAAGGTGCTGAGAGATGCCAAGATAGATCCACCGATCCAGACACTGTACTTCCTCTCGGGTGGTGCTACAACCTTGATCTTCATGCTGCTTGGGGCTAATGCAGAAATCTCTTTGCTCATTCTATCAGCAATGCCAGGGAACATGGTTGAGCCTCCAGAGAGGACAATGTTACCGTACAGGTCTTTCCTGATGTCAACATCACACTTCATGATGGAGTTGTATGTTGTCTCATGAATACCTGCTGCTTCCATACCGATGAAGGATGGTTGGAACAGGACCTCTGGACATCTGAATCGCTCAGCGCCAATGGTGATTACTTGCCCATCAGGCAACTCATAGCTCTTCTCCACAGCAGAACTGGTCTTGGCAGTCTCTATCTCTTGTTCATAGTCAAGGGCAATATAGGCCAGCTTCTCCTTCACATCTCTCACAATTTCCCGCTCTGCTGAGGTGGTAAATGAATACCCACGTTCAGTCAGAATTTTCATCATGTATTCAGTAAGGTCACGGCCAGCCAGGTCAAGACGAAGGATGGCATGGGGGAGAGCATAACCCTCGTAGATAGGGACTGTATGGCTGACACCATCACCAGAGTCCAGTACAATACCTACAGAGGAACAAGGAACAGATTTAAAATTAACAAGCAAAATTATATTTGTCCATTGTCTGCCTGTTCAGACTTCAGACACAGAGCAGTTTGCCATTTAAAGTAATGGGGATTTATTTTATATATGTGCAGAGAGTCAGAAATATAAACATACAATATCTCCATTATAGGATATCTTCAATTTCATCAACGTAAAAAGCGATAAATTAATGAATAATGGGGAAGGAAGCAGTTATATACCCTTCAAGTTTAGAATGAATTAGAGGCATGAAAATTGGCGAGTTGAGTGAGAAGGGTAGAAACCATCCTAATCCACCCAACCCTAACAATTTTAACACATAGAAAATGTTTGTCTCTTTTACTTAGTCTTTCTCACCCAACTCCCAAAATAAATAAAATCTGGAGACCAAAAAAAAAAGAGAAAAATAGAAAAGGTTCAGAGGAAGGCTTAAACCACATCAAACAATTGAAAGAATCCCTTACCAGTGGTACGACCACTTGCATATAGTGAGAGAACAGCTTGAATTGCTACGTACATAGCAGGGGTATTAAAAGTCTCAAACATAATTTGAGTCATCTTCTCACGATTGGCCTTGGGATTAAGAGGAGCCTCAGTTAGCAAAACTGGATGCTCTTCTGGGGCAACACGAAGCTCATTATAGAAGGTATGATGCCATATCTTTTCCATATCATCCCAATTGCTGACAATTCCGTGCTCAATAGGGTACTTGAGGGTCAGGATACCTCTCTTTGACTGTGCCTCATCACCAACATATGCATCCTTCTGGCCCATGCCAACCATCACACCGGTGTGACGGGGACGACCTACAATACTGGGAAAAACAGCACGTGGGGCATCATCTCCCGCAAATCCAGCCTGGAATAAACAACACCACAATCAGCTTCACCAAATAACAGCAAATATTAAACAGCTCCAAAGAAGAAAATCGTGTAAAACTCTAAAGTTACCCTAATTTGAAAAAAGCTAACAACTTAAAAAGATGATCCATTAGTACCTTGACCATTCCTGTTCCATTGTCACAGACGAGAGGTTGGATATCCTCAGCTTCTGCCATCTTCTAATACCTAATGGATCAAACAACCAGTTAATACAAACCCATCAATTCTGCAAAATGAAACCATTAAAAATAGAAGTGGCAAGGGGAGAGGCCAAAATGAAGCAGAAGGAAAACCCAAAATATAAACCAATATCAATGTTAAATATTGCTATTCAAATTTGTTTATTGGATAAAAATTCTTTCATCAGAAATAAAGCATTAGCCAAAAGCAAGGATTTATTGATATTATAGATGACTAAACAACACACATTGTGGAATTCAGTTTCATCTCCTACAAATGAAAAGATGCTCACAGGTATGAACAGACGGATGATCAGTAATAGATAGGTTAGTGAGATACCAATTACAAACAAGATAATTGGTAGGAAGTGTAAGGGAAAACTGGAGAAATACACACCATAAGAAAAGGTATATAAGTTATACATTTACACCACACTCACTCCATCCCAAGACAAACCAATCTACACCAGCTCACTAAAGATAACCAGAAGTATTTCCCAGACAAGAGGAATGCAAACTTCAATGGAAAAGAAAAATAAGAAGTTAATTGATCGCATGCACCATAAACGAGAATAACGATTCAAAGGTGGTTAAGGGGTCATTGAAATCGTTGAAAATATGAAAAAAGATGGGCAGATATGCCGACCATTTTTCACATTTCCAACATTTCCTACTCAATATTATCATCTGATTGGGAGATTTGATACATTTTACTTTCATATTCAAATGCGAGTACATGTTTGCATCGTATGTTCGGTCAACATCTAACAACCAGAATTATTAAATACAGATCAGATTCTTTTCTCCAGTCAACCAAGAACAACTTTCCATGAAACAGTGATAGATCCATCTCATTGACCAGAAATATCGAAAACGCTAAACAAAATGACGAGAACATAAGCAAGTAAACAAACCGACTCAGTAAAGTCCAGCACCCAGAGACTACAATCAAATAACAGATCGATGAATCAAAAACAACAACCACAGGCAAATCATTCCACATCCCATCCTCCAACAACAAAAAACCACAAAAATAGCCGGAAAGTATCCATTTTAAGATGAAAATCAAACCGGGGAATTCGAATAAATAACGGATCCATCAAGAAATGAAATGCAAGGAACAGATCCAAGAAGAATTGAGCAAGAAGGAGTAGACCTTGGAATTGCCGAACGGGAATGAGGATGGAGAAGGCGAGAGAGCGATAAAGAGGGTTGGTAGAGGAAGAAGAGACTCTGCAAGGGGACGAAATGAGGAAGGGAAGGAATTTAAAAGAGAAGGAGAAGGAAGGATGACCGTTGGATGAAGAGGTGAGAGATTTTGTGATTCAAAAATAGTGAGTGACAGAGGAAAAGAAGGCATCCATTAATTTTGGATGGCATGAGCTTTCCTGGCCACAGGTCCCTCCGCCTTCTCTCTTTTCCACACTTTTGTTTCAGACTTTTCCCTTATTATGCATACCAAAAAAAAGATGTTTCCATTTTTTTATTATATTTGTTTCTTTAAAAAAATTATTGAACAAGAAATATAATGCCTATGAAAATATGACAATCTCAAAATGATCTCTTGATAAATTCTTTAAAAATTATTTTTAAATTAAGTGTTATGTGAAATGACATGCTTGCTCTCAGTAAAAATTAGTTGTCATTGTTTTAGTTGTTATTATTTGATAAGTTAAAATTGTTATTTATCAAATGATTGTTGTCATTATATTTAGTAAGAAATGTCACTGACATTAGTTGTTATTGTATTAACTATTGTTATTTGATAAGTTAAAATTGTTATTTGTTAAACTGTTGTCATTTTTTCAAATTAAGGACATTTAAGTAATTTTGTACAAAGTTTAATTATAGATCAATATCTAAATACTTCACACTAATCAGACTATTTCAGGTTCAGCCTCCAAAATAATTCGCATGTATTTAAAATAAGTCATTAGTCATTGCTCCCCCCATTCTTTTTTACATGAAACAAATACCGGCCAATTTTTTATCATTAAGAAAAGTATGTTAAGTTTGCTCAAAAAAAAAAAGCAAAGTATGTTAAGTTAGTTACTCTCTTCATTTTCCTTTTTTTTTTTCTCCGTTTCATCAAACTCTCTTCATTTTCTATACAAGGCACTTCCAACCATTTAACTAGAACTAACAAAAGTTGGTCAATTATTAAATTTGTTTAAAAATGAAAAAGAATAGAATAATTTCTGGTTGCCCAAAATCTGGTATGTTAGGCCCACAAGTATAGAGCAGGCCCAACAGGGAGGATCTGACCCAAGAATAAGTGAGGCTCATTGGAAGTAAACAAATTGCGAATCTTGACTACCATGGTTTCAGACCATGGTTGCGCAACCCGAGACAAAACTCTTCTCACAAACTTACCTCGTAAGTCGTAAAAGCTATTAAAAAAAGCTAATCCAAACACACACTAAAAGTCCATCAAAATATCCAATCCACCCACCAACCAAGAAGAGATTTGAAGATCCGAGATAGTAGGAACGAAAAATACTGGCCTAGATCAGAGAATATCGTATCTAATGAGTCTAGAGGGGCGAGTATAAATCAATCAAGTACCCCTTCCCTAGGGGACTTTGTTTTGAAAAATTTCTCCTCACCTGTTATGCTTCACTTATTTCTCCCCTCTGGTCTGACGCTGTACTACACAACCTTTCATATAGAGCTGGGAAATCGTGGGCTGGCTCGTTTAGGCCCGAATCCTTCAAAGGTCGGGTTTATGATTTAGAGGCTAAAACAAGAAGTGGGGCTAAAAGGGTCGGCCCTGTAGCCCTAAGGGTTGACCCTTTTAGGCCCATTTAATATTTTTTTAAAAATAAATTAATATATTTAATATTATTATATCAAATTATCAATATGAGAGACACCTAAGTACCTAATAGAGTATTAGTGACAGGCAAATAATTATTAAATAGTTTGATTTATTTTATTTTCTACAATGGTTTATTCATTTAAATTTTAAAAAAGAGGCTAATTTGGACATTAGATGATTATTTTAACTTAAAATTTATGAGTTTTAAAAATAATGTATCTCAATTTAAAGTAAAATAATAAATAAATTGTAAAACTTGAAAAATATTTTTTTTAATTAAAATGAATTCAGTCCCATTTTTAATTAAACTTGAAGGGTCAGCCCTGTAGGACCACAAGCTTTAAAAATTGGAGGTTTTTTAGAAAACGGGCCTAAACGGGCTGGCATGTTTAGGCCCAAGCCCGTGAAGGGCTGGCCTGTATTCCCGGCTCTACTTTCATACCATCTTTTGACCTTTTTATCGCTATGTAATCACAATCAACGAACTATCAATAATACTGTCTTATCTTATTTTTCTTACTATCTATTGTGAAATCGCATGTTGTTGGTGACCCAATAATTAAAATCTCTCATCCTAAATTTTGGTAAAACAATTTGGTGCCATCTGTGTGGAGAAGAATGATTGGGATCCACGGAGAAGAACAAAATGGTGGTGGTTTAGGGAAGAACTCCAATCTTCAGCACTTTGTTCCGTTCCCGACGGTGGTGGTGCTTGGTGGTGATCTGGTGGAATAGTGGAGGTAATGAAATGATGAAGAGGGACGGTGGTTGATGGTGGTGGTTAGTTGAGAACCGATTCTCAGCTCCCTCCTCTTAGCTTCCAGATCCTAGCTTCTAAGATTCTCTTTTGTAGCAGCTCCCACTGGTTCCCGTGGCTCTTTATACGATGGTGAGGAGTGATGCTCACCGGCGGCCTGTGGTGGTGAAGACGCCGCCGGCGAGAGAGGAAGAAGAAGATGAAGGTTGGATGATGATGATTCCAGCTAATTCCCTGTGCGGCGCTCCACTCTCTGTTAATACCCTCAGCTCGTCTCTGTTTCTTTTTCGGGCCCCTTGCATATCCAGCAGCCATATCCAGATTGTATGCTCCATGGGTATCGAATTTCAGCTCCAAGAAGCCCAATGCTTCAATGTCAGGCCCTGTTAGCATCTTGGGTCTCTTTCCGGATCTGTTTCCCGTCTTCAGAGATAATGAACAGTATCCCTGGTCAAAACGCAAGTTTTGACCAGGGACCTATTTTAAGTTTCTAAAAGTTTTGTAGAGGGACTAAAATGCATCTTTTCAAAATGTTCATAGGGTATCTATAATTTCCAAATATTCTGGGAACTTTTCTGTGATTTTCTCTGGCTATTTTCTTCACAGTTTTGTAATTTTCAGAAATTGTTGAGCCCCTTTCTGTAATTTTCCCCAATCATCTAAATATTAATTCTGACCTCCAAAATCTGAAATTTCCTTCCAAAACACTTGAAATGTAAGATTAAGCACAATTGTAGCATCAAAAGTTCAATGGACAATTGTATAAAAATAATTACTAAATTGTGAACATTTTACCCCTAATTACAATTAATTCAAAAAAAATGTCCCTAATTAAAATTTGTGCTTAATCATGCAATAATGTCCTAGAAAATACATTAAAAATCCCAAATTAATCATGAAATATTATATAAAAATATAGTTTAATCACTGTGGGAAGCCAACAACAAAATTCAAAAAAACCCTTCTTTTCATCTTTTTCTTTATTTTTCTTTACACTACTAACCATGGCAGAATCAGGTGCTAGTCATGAGGAAAGCATTGCTAAGTTAGCCGCGTTAAAAGATCAAACCGCTCAAATTGCCATACAAGCCAAGTTGGTTTCACAACACCAGGAATGTTTCACACAACAGCAAGAGGAGCTCTAACGGCTGGAAGATGAGAATTCAACCTTGCAAGAACAAGTCGTCTCACTTACCACATAGGCTATTCTAAGCTCGTGTCCATCTAGACAGTTCTCATCCACAATTGTTCCACTCGCCCAACCATGGGGGATGCCTCTATTAGCAGACCAACCAAGGCAATAAGGTAATAACACTATGAATACAATTCCTACTATCAAAACTCATATTGAAGGTCATAATGCCAATTAGGCAGATCCACAAGCCTGTTTAGGAAGCACCTCACACCGTTCAAGAAGGCCCTCATATGGGTCAAGGAGATCCCCACGCCATTCAAGAGGGCCCCCATGCTAGCAAGGAAAGTTATCTTAACATGACAGGTGCCTATAGTATGTCTAATGTTGAAACCCAAAAGGCGACCACCAATCTACCAATAGCGGATGCGCTACCTTTTGGCTCGTCAGATGACGGGGGATGGAAAAAAAGATGCCAGGAGTTGGAAGCCATGATACTACGACTGCCTGATGTACCATCAATGATGAAGAAAAGTGCCCCTAATAGCTTTACAGACTTCCTATTCACTAATGACATAGCATCGGTTGGGATGCCTAAAAAATTTACTTTCCCTCATATAAGACTCTGCAATGGCTCGACGGATATAGATGAGAACATGGAGCAATATCGGCAAAGGATACAGATCGCAGCAATTTCAAGGGAGTTGGACGAGCCTTGTATGTGTAAAGGTTTTGGGTCGAGCTTGGTTGGACCAGCACTGCGATGGTTTACCATCGCACCAATTTGGCCATTCATGAAGTACGGAATAGATTTAGTTTGAAAACTACCCATAGCTCCAGGGAAGGTTGTTTACATGTTGGTGCTGACAGACTACTTCACCTAGTAGGTTGAGGTAGTCATATGCATAGGTACAAGAACATGATGTTATTGATTTTGTCTGGAAGAACATTATTTACATGTTCGAACTACCCAAAGAGATGGTCTATGACAATATATCCCAGTTCATAGGTTGTAAGTTTATAAACTTCTGCCAAAAATGAGGAATAAAACTTTACTTCTCTACCCCACACAACCTTAAGTCCAACGGACAAGCAGAATCAAGCAACAAGATCATCATCAACTCACTAAATAAGAGGCTTGATAAGGCAAAAGGTAGGTGGGTTGAAGAGCTCCCTTTGGTCTTAGGGGCATATCGAACCACCTCTTGCACATCAACAGGGGAGACGCCTTTTCCTTGGTATATAAATCCGAAGCAATGATTCTAGTCGAGGTTAGAATGCCCTCTTTATAGTATAGTTAGACAAACGAAGAGTCTAACAGACAAGCCATAACCAATTAGCTAGACTTACTTGAGAGAGCCAGGAAAAATCCTTGATCAGACTCCTAATGTACCAACAGAAGATAGCCTGGTACTATGATAAGAACATACGCACCAGATAGTTCAAAGTGGGGGAATGGGTTCTACAGAGAATATTCTGGTACACTAAAGAGACAACCAATGGTAAGTTAGGTTTGACATATCAATGTCCCCACCGAGTAACTAAGATAGTGGGATAAGGTGCTTACTAGCTAAACGACAAGAATGGAAAACCCGTCCAATAAAGTTGGAACGCCATACACCTCAAAAGGTATAATTTTTGAGCTTATATTCTTCCAATTTACCTACTATGTTATCATGCTTACTAACCTTATAGGCAAGGCATGAAAACAAGAGGATCCATATCGTAAATGCAACCATAACATATAACTAATACTTTAAGCTATATGGTCTGGTTTTATTCGGTAAATCTAACACCGAAAACCCCACCATCCATTCATTTGCACTTTTGCAGGTTTCATTGCAAAAAAAATAACAATTTGTATCGGTGAATTTGTAGCGATCAAAATAAACCGCTACAAATGTGAGTATTTGTTGTGGTTTTGCTTAAAACTGCTACAAATTTGCAATGTATCTAAGTGGCGTGTAGGTTAGAGTATAGACTTTGTAGCAGTTTACAATGTATAACCGCTACAAAATTTGGTACCAAATTTGTCCCGATTCCTTTGTAGTGGTGGGTATATATTAACAGCTATAGAATGCAAAGAGCCATATTTTTTGTAGTGATTAACCTTCAACGCTACAAAGTGGGATGAAAATTTGTAGAGGATAAAGCTTATAATTGCTACTGAATGCAGAGGGTCTACAGGTTTGTAGCAGTTATTTGTAACCGCTACAAATTTTCACATTATCCGAGGTAGGGTTTGTGGATTTGTAGTGGTTAAGGTAGTGGTTCCTTTTAACACCGCTACAAATCCGAGACTTATAAAAACGCCTGACCCCTTCAATTCCTCATTTTGCCAATTTGAATTTTCACGCGCCCTTTGAGATTTTCCTTGAGATCTAAGGTTCTACTGAAGCATTTTATAGAGTTTACCACTCGAGGTTAGTAAAGTCTGATATGTAAAATATTTGCATATTTATTTTCCCTTATATGATTATTTTATGGATGATATTTGAGCTCAATTTAATGAATTTGGGTGTAATTAATAAATAAATAATGATTTTGATATAAAATAGAATTTCTTGAAAAATACTAAATTAGACCCTCTTTCAGTTTTCAGGCAATATCTGGAGCTCTAGATGTCGGATTGAGATATTCTATAAATGGATAAAAAGCTGAGAAAGAGCTCTATAACTTTTATGTTCAGACCAAAACTCAGTTCTATCTCCAAGGGTTTCGAATTTTGCTTGGCAGTTGAGAGTGGGAATCATCTACCATTCCATCTACCACTTCATCTTCCTTTTCATCTACTACTTCATCTACCACATTCTATCTACCACTTCATCTTCCTTTTGATTTACCACATTTTATCTTACCCTACTCTATTCTTCCCTATATATAGTCATCCTCTCCTTCACATTTGACAAAACCATTTCATATCCATTTCCTTACTCTCTTCTCCACATACACCATCTTAGAGTAGTTTCATGCATTGTATTTAATTCCTACATGCCTCCTACGTGGAAGGCTTAAGTAGTCCTCCTTTATAGATGGTATATGTTGCCACCTACATGGAAGGTTTTACCTCCTAAAGGGACAGCTAGATTTTCTCCATTTTCATGCATCTAGTTGTTGTATATTTATGTTTTGGAATTTATTAATTAAGTTTTATGCAATGTTATTTTATTTGGTTTTGTTTTTAATTTCATCATGTGTTAAATTTCTAATTTTCCTATGGTGATGAAATAGCTTACTAATGACGGATTGAATCTTAACTTATTAAATCTAGTTTTAATTTTTCCTTCATTATTTAGTTTTAATTATTGTTCTTAATACTTTCATTTGATTGGTCATCTTTTAAATGATTTCAATATGCATGTTGAAACCAGAAGGAGATGCATGTGTGTAGATCATATAATTAAAACCATGACTTGCATATGAAATAGGAATATATTCATATGAGTTATGTAGTCTTATTGAGTTCCATAAATCTTAATGCATAATTAATTGTTTAAATTTATATAGGAATATATTGGATTAACAATTAATTATAGAATTGTTTGACCTTGTAAGAGGCTAGTAAGGCTAGTAATTAAATTAGGGAAACTCAACTATCAATCATGTGGAATAAATTGGGCTAGAATAGATAAGTGATTTGTGTAACCCCCTGCCTTTAAACACGTAATTATAATTCGATAACGGGTAACTAAATTGGATTAGAGACCACTTGATAATTTAAACTCATTTTAACCTTACAGTAGGATTTTCACAAAAATCTTTCAAAACCTTTTTCCTATACTGGTCTCAATTCCAATGTTCGAATATAATTACCTATGCAGTTAATATACATTCATTCATATCAGAGTGTATAACCAAATCCCCGGCAACTCCTGGGTTCTATACATATCTAATCTGAGGGTTTATAAGTCTCCACTAGGGGATTACACAACCCAAAATCGAATATAATATTCATATATCAAAATATATAGTAATCCCAAGTTCAAAATGGATAACCAACATATCCAAAATCAAATGTACCCCTAAGGGTCCTAATTGCTCCAGGCTGGCCTCTTCTCTTTTGAGCCACATGCCCTGTCTGAAATGTTAATAATAGGAAAGAATGAGATTCGAGAGAATCCTAATAGTAACAAATCACTAACACAATGCATAAACACAAAGCATGTACATAAATCACAAACAGCAATAGCAGCAGCAACTCAAAGATACATGGTTTTCACCACAAACGACAGCACTCACGGCTGTATACACAATACGATAGCTCACGCTGTAATCATAATCATGACAGCTTACGCTGTAATCACAATAACGACAGCTTGCGCTGTAACCGACAGCTATCACCAGCTGTAATTGCAGCATCATTAGAGATCATCACAAAATAGTGATACAACACACATACAGTGCATTACATATAGTATAAGAAAGAGAGTCACTACCTGATCCTTTCCTGACATTCTTCGGCACTGGGGCCTCACGAGGACGGCAAATATCAAATCCTGTAAACCAAGTTAGGGTCAACTCGTCAATCTCTTTTCCAAGTTCTTATTTCTATAATACTTTAAGTTGGTTATCATTTGAACTCTTTAGGTGACTATTTTAGGTCTAAACATATGCCTAAAGGGTTAGGAGAAACTACCCCGAAGACCCTCTTTCTTGGAAGACTTTTTGAATTTGGGTTGGCTCACTCCAGTGACACCCCCATCAGCACTCGAGCACCAACAATGAAACACAGAAAGTGTTTGCCCGAGAGCAAAGATCACTTCTAGGTAAGACCTCACTCGAGCACAGGGAACTGCACTCGAGCAATAACTTTAGGTGCACCCGAGCACTAGGAAGTGTGACCCAGCGAGTAACTACCCGAGAGCAACCATAAATTCCCAAGTCTTAAACTGATTCCCTCACTTGAGCATGCCCATACTCACTCGAGTGGGATCATATCTCACTCGTAAGTCAGGAAGTGTGCTCGTGGTTTCTGCCTGAAGACTTAACCAAAATACCCAGAATTTCACATCATGCTCGAGTGAGTTCCTCCCTCACTCAAGTGATGTCTATCAGATGCCAAATCGCAGCAACTGATATGGTTTTCCAGAATTGACCAATTAAGCTCCAATGGTTCCTAAACTTATACCAATACTCATTCCTATCCAAAACTTCACAATGAACCTATTTGTAACCCAAAACAACCAAACTTCCCCTCAAACAACACATTCTCAACTCTAACTCACAAAACCACTCAAAACCACAATTTGCCAAACTTCTTCTTTTCAAATCCACACCACAACCATTGCTCCCAAACACTATTTAGCATCTATTTCACCACATTACATCACTTAATTCATATCTTCTGAAATCACAAGAAATCAGGGCAAAAATCCAGAATTTGCTAAACTAAACCAAAAGCCATAACATTTATACCAAAAGGTCACCAATGCTTACCTTTTTAACTTGCCAAGATCAAACCCTTGATTCCTCAACTTCTCAAACTTCACAATCCTTCAAATACCACCAATAGAAATTCTGAAACCATAGAAATCAAGCTCTTAACTTCTTGAACAATATCAATGAAGGGTGGTTAGGCATATGAAGTCATTTACCTTCATAAATTTCAAACCCTTCTTTTCTCTTTCTTGCCTAGTTCACCGGAAATGGAGAAGAATGAAGAGAGAGATAATGATCATGAGTTTTCCCTCACTCCCAAGCTCTTCATCAGTTTTTGAGAGAGAAAAGAGAGAAGTAACAATATTTGAAACTTTGACTTAATCCTATGGTCCATCTTTGGCCACATGTCACCATCTTGTGCTTCCTTTAATGATTTCATATACTCTCCAACACACTTGATTCCACCTCTTGTTCTTTCAATCCTAGCCATTGATCTTGATTAATAAGGAGTTTTCTCTTCGGTAACTGACCAATCGGTCAGTAATTTTACCGTTTTGCCCCTGATTATCTCAATACTCATTAAGCCATCACTAAGCACCTTTACATCACGTTGCACAACACATACTTCAAAAGTGCTTAATTATCATTAATTACATCACTTTGAAGTTATTAATCCTTGATTACAAGTCAGGATATTACAATTTGATCCAAAATTTATTAAGTAAAATCTGACCTCAATGACTTTTTCTAATAGTTGTTTTATACCATTTGCATTCATATTTATTTATCTTTTATTTCGTACTCTCAATCACCAACTAATCGATCGACTAAATAAAGTTAATATTACTTATTTTGGTACTTAGTGATTAATCCTCAAGGGAATAATACTCTACTCACTTCTATATTACTTGTTTATGACAGTGTACACTTGCACTTTCTAATAGACCATTTACACTCGTAACAAAGTTAAGTGCTTTATTTCATTTTTTTTACTATTATTTTATAATTTTGATATAAATTGTGCTTGTTTTTTACAATTATATATATTATGACTTCCGAATGAGATAAGGGGAAAGAGGTCGAACTTCCCCCCAAACCTATTTTACTGGGGGAGCAGCAGTAGAGAGGGTAGTGGGAGAGGCACAGAGGGCAGCACAGGGGTAGACACGTTCCTATGCTATTGCAAAAGGTGACCGCGCCGCAGCAAACACAGGTGGTGGCCCTAAAGAAGCCGCCCCTCCAACATATAGGCCCTTAATAGATGGCCCCACAGCAGATGACCCCACAGGAGGCAACCACTCCAGAGTTTCCTGTTCAGCCTAAAGGGGAGATCAGTTTCAGTGAACTAGATGAGAACGAGGAATTTGACTTCTGAATTCCTATTATTGAGATAGACCGGTTCCTGGATAAGGAGGAGACAAGGGACCGGAACAACCCACGACATTCGTCTACCCGGTCGACGGGGTTTAAGGTGCAGGTTCAAGGAAAATTTAATTATTGTTTTATTAAATTTGATATCGAAATTCCATAGGTTAAATTTTTTTAAAATTTAATTAATGTATGCGGTAAATTGTGCAAATGAGCAAGGAAACATTTCCACAAGGAGGCTAGATGTGGCCATTCTTAATAGCATAAACCGAAGCCTACGTGTAGTAGTTCCATAGAATAAGGCCATAGACCAGCCGATCGAGAATGGCAGTCACCTCTTCAACTGCTACCTGAACAAGCTAGGCTCAAATTGAATGTGGTTCCTCATCCACTTCAGAATGTGGAAGAACGTTCCCAAGGGGTCGAAGGATCTGGTGTGGGACAAGGTCGTGAATTTAATTAATAGTATTTACTTATATTATATATTTTGTAATTAATTGTATTTAATTAATATTTATTAATTGTATCATTTGTAAGTAATTGTATTTAATTATTTTTTATTCAATTACTTAGATTTGGCGTCTGGGACAACAGGAAGAGGTACACACTAATGAAGATGGGAGACGGCTAGAGGAACATGATGAATCGTCTCTTCCACAATATGAATAAGGATGGACAATACCTCTACAACAGCTGATCAAGAACATCCTAGATGGCATCCCACCGAACAACTGGGCGGGTTTTGTCTAGTACAGGAGGAGCGCATAGGGGCAAGTAATATATTTATAATTTTAATTTTAATATAATTTTTTTAATGTTTATATTTTTAATAATTATAATTTTTTTATATTTTTTTAATACTTTTAATATTGTTTATTTTATGCAGACTCTTTCTCAGAGGAATACCAGGTATAGAAGGCAACAAAGGATCCACCACAAAGCAAGATCGAAGACATTTGTTGTCACTTACAGCGAGCTGGTAATTTTTTACAATGTCAATTACTTTTAGCTAGTTATTTCATATTATAAATTTAGTGGTTTATTATTCATAATATTAATTTAATGTTTTAATTGTTTTTGGAGAGGAAGGCTCGGCAGGATAACCACCAGACCGACTACGAGGAGTTATTCACTATTACCTATTGACATCGTGATGAGACTCCGACCTCTCAGTAGGCAGAGGAGGCTATTGTAAGTTAATTTATTATGTGGTAATAATAATTTATTGTTATATTATTTATAAAAATACTTTATTTCAAATACTAATAATAATAAAATAATAATAATAATTTATTGTTTCATAAAATGACAGGAGCAGATGCAGCAGGAGCGGGATGAGCTGCGAGAGACCTAGACCCAGGAGTCATAAAGGTTTATGGACCCCACTGTGCGATTGAAAGCTAGTCTGGGTCAAGTTGAGCACCCTAGGCGTGTGAGGAGTATGGGGATAGGTGCCAGACCTAGCATGGTCTACGGCAAGAGTATTGCCTTTGAGGATGGCAGCTCTCGAGCACAGACGTACAAGGTTAGACGTCCGAGGGAGGACTCTATTGACGAGCTCTATTCGGAGATTGCCAGGACCTATGTGGTAATGGCTCATCATATACAACAGAGCAGTAGCAGGCCGATTTCTACTACGCTCAGCATACGCAGTGGCAGGATATCACGAACTACATGTTGTCATAGTCGTGGAGTCGCTTGTTCCCTTACAAGGAGCATCCACTAGTATCCCCTATCCCTAGGTTCATCGTCCAGCTACCTCCTACTGCCAATGATGATGGTGTTGTTCACTCTATTCAGTATTGTGATACTGCCCCTCTTAAGAGAGGCCTTATCATTAGACTCCAGATAGTTAGTTTATGTTTTAGTTAGATTTAGGACAATTATATTTTTCTTTCTAAAATCTGTACAAAAATTTGGATATTTATATTTTCATTAATGTTAAATTCTTCTTTTGTTTAGAACTCACCAACAAGGTTTGAAAAAGAAATAAAAAAAATTTATTTGTAGCTGTTTTTAATACAAACCGCTACAAATCATGAATCTTTGTAGCGGTTAAGTCGATAAAACCGCTAGAAATGGCAATGACTTGTAACTTTGTAGCGGTTCTAAAAATGAAATTGCTACAAATTGCAAAACAACAAATTTGAAATATACCTAACGGTAATGAATATTTATCGCTGTTATAGGTGCTAACTGATACAACATGTCATGAATCATTATAACGGTTATACAAACTCTAAATGCTAAAAATTGTTAATTTGAAATTTGAATATTTTAAATCCTGCTCATGAAACTTTGTAGCTATTGGTCCATGTAACCGTTACAAAGTGTCTTGCACATTTGTAATGGTTTCTTTAATAGAACCACTACATATTGAAAATTTGAAATTTGAATGTGTTAATTCCCACCAACGGTCATGAACATTTGTAGCACTTTGTTTGATATAACCACTACAAGTATCAAACATTTGAAATTTAAATTTCATATCCCACCAACAGTCGTGAAAGTTTGTAGCAGTTTTTTAATATATAACCGCTTCAAACTTAAACTTAGTAGTGGTTATGGTAGCGGTTTTAGAACCGCTACAAATTGTTGAACGTTCGACGATTTGAATATAAGCTTCCAAGCACCCATCATTCTCTATTCACTCATCTTCTTTGCTAAATTTTTTCACTAGCTATGGATAAGTCATGGATCAAGTTGCCACGCAATTCTCTAGAATATTTGTATGGATTAAAAAATTTCTTGGATTTCACATACTCTCATGCTAGCTGTAATGGTAAGATCGTCTGTTTGTGTTGGAGATGCAAGTTCAAGAAGTGGCATGCATTACAAATTGTCAAGGAACATTGCTTATGAAGCCTTTCTTGAAAGACTATATGTTCTAAGGAGTTCATGGTGAGAAACCCGGTATGAGATATAATGATACTTTTCCTCAAAGTTCACAAGTAGGAGTTCAAGTAGATGAAGATGATCCTATTAATGATGCTATGCGTAATGCGTTTAGTTTTCAAGATAACAACTTCAACAAAGAAGTGCAGGGTTCAGAGTCAGTGTTCTTGAGGAATGAAGCATCTTGGAATTTTTTCAGCTTAATGGACAAAATAGATCATCCTTTATATCAAGGTTATTGAAAATACTCAAAATTATCTTTCTTGATCAAATTATATCATATCAAGTGCCTATGTAGAGTCATAGATAAGGGAATATCAATGTTACTGGAATTATTACAAGATGCATTCCCTGACGCGAAGATTCCCACATTGTTCTACGAGGCGAAGAAGATTATTAACAGGTAAGGGTTAAACTACCAAAAAATTGATGCATGCCCCAACGATTGTATGATATATTGGGAAGATGATGCGTGCAAGGAGACTTGTAAGCGATATCACACCTCTAGGTACAAGACAATTCGGAAAGAGAAAAAGCAAAAGAAGAAACCTGTAAAGATTTTTAGATACTTCCTTTTGAAGCTGCGCTTACAAATATTGCTTATGTCTTCTAAAACAGTAAAGCACATGAGGTGGCATAAAGTTGATAAGAATGAAGATGGTAAATTAAGACATCCACTGGATATAGAAGTCTGGAGAGAGTTTGACTTTGACTTTCCATCTTTCGTGGCTGACACTAGAAATGTTCGGCTTACTTTGGCAATGAACGGTTTTAATCCATTTAGGAATCTTAGCGCAAGTATAGTATTTGGCCTGTAGTCTTAGTTCCCTACAACTTGCCCCTGGATGTGTATGAAACAAAGCTCCTTTATTTTGTCTATGATCATTCCAGGCAAAAAGGCACCAGGAACTAACATCGATGTGTATCTCCAACCGCTTATTATGGAATCATCGAGACATATGACGCGTACGATAAGTCATTGTTCAACTTGTGTGCAGTCTTGATGTGGACAGTAAGTGAATTTCCTGGCCTTGGAACATTATCCAGATGGAATATAGATACTGGGATAGCCTATCCAGCTTGCAATTTTGATTCCGACTCAGTACACTTTCCCCATAGTTAAAAGTGGTGCTTCATGGGTTATCGGAGGTTTCTCGATAGTAAGCATAAGTTTAGATTGCAACAGAATCATTTCAATGGTAAATTGGAAAAAGAGGACCTCCTCATACTTTAACAGGTGTAGATATCTTACAGCAGCTTTAGGATGTTGAATTCGAGTTTGGAAAAGGAGAAGATGCAGCAAAAGCAGGGCAAAAGACTACTAGGACTTTTGCTTCTACGCCTCAGCAATGGGTAAGATAAGCATTTTCTTCACTCTTCTATATTGGAAATCTAATTTACTTCAACACAGTCTTGATGTCATGCATATTGAAAAAAATGTATGCAACAATGTTCAATACACGATGCTTAATAAACCCAAGAAGTCAAAAGATCATTTTCAAGCGAGAAAAGATAGACAGGCCATGGGAGTTTGTGAAGACGCATGGCCAGATAAGTGTGACAAATTTCACACAAAATTCACCTTCAAAAAATCGAACAAGGAAGTCTTCCTCTCGATGTTGAAGAAATTAAAAGTTCCTGATGGGTACTCAAGCAACATTTCATGATGTATTGACATGCAGGCTCGAAAGGTTGCTGGGCTGAAGAGTCATGACTCACATATTCTTATGAATAGTTACTTCCATCGACTATAAAGATGCATTGACTCCTAATATGTCCATTGTTTTGGTGGAGCTATGTTCCTTCTTTTGAAAGTTGTGTTCAAAGGTTTTGATCATTTTGCAGCTTGATCAGCTGCATTCTAAAATCATTCTTACAGTTTATCTTTTAGAGATGATTTTTCCTCCAAGCTTTTTCACTATGATGGTTCACCTGACAGTCCACCTTATTCAAAAAACAATGCTCGCTAGCCCAATTCAATATCGATGGATATATCCTATCAAGAGGTTCTCATTTTACATGTGTATCAATATTACTTTATAAATTTGCTATTCGCCCATTTAAGCATATAGTATCATTCTTCCTTCTTGACTTTATAGGTTACTTGGGAAATTAAAATCTTACGTAAGGAATAAGGCATGGTTAAAAGGCTCTATAGCTGAAGGTTATATAGGGGATGAGGTTTTGTATTTCTGTTCAAGGTACTTTAATGACATTGAGATGGCTTTCTACCAACCGTATCGTGTAGACGATTATCCTGAGCTTGAGCCATCATCGAAAGAGAGCTATTAATCCCTCATGTTGGTAAACCAGTTGGAGGAATTGAGAAATTTAAACTAACGACAGTTGAGAAATTACAAGCACATACACATGTCTTGATTAATTGCACTCAAGTTGAACTCTTCTTTCAGTAAGAATTGTACACTCATATGTTTTTCTATATCTTTCCTAACATTTTGTACTTACATTTCATGATCGCCTTCTAATGATTAATTGTAGGGAATTTAGAAGTCATGTGAAGTGTCAACTCAGGATCCGTGCACAGACATCATCTGATGTTGACAAAAAGGTTCACAAGAAATTCCCAAGTTGGTTTGTGCACATAATACTAAATGATCATAACCCACACTCTCTAATTTTCAGAGCTTTCGTAATCGGCCCTCTTGACCATGCGAAAAGGTTTACAGTATACAATGTCAATGGTTTCAAGTTTTGCACGGTTTCAAGAGATCAAGGATTGCAAATTCAAAATTCAGGTGTTTATGGCACCTTTGGGACAAGGAGTTATGTGAGCAGCAGTGATGGCAACATGCAGTTTAGAGGCATCCCTTACTATAGAAAGCTTTTTGATATCGTTGAACTAAATTATTAAGGCCGTTTCACAGTGACACTGTTCAAGTATTTGTGGGCAAATATGACAACTTCCTGGGGACACACAACTGACCATTTAAGCATCACATCTTTAAAGCCTCGAGACCTTTACGACATGGGTGATAGTGATAACATCACCTACAAGGGTGAGTCATTCCAGCTTGCAAATTTCGAAAACTTCATCCCTGAAGGCAATGCCAATTTACCTATAATCCGATACGTTTTTTTAAATTCACATCATTTAAATTTAATTTTTGTACAAAATAATACTACACTAACAATTTCTTCACAAAATTTTTGTAGGGATGACAACGAAGAATGATTAAACAAATTATGTTTTTGTTCTTGTAAACCTTAATGTATATTTTTTTTAAAAATAATCAGAACAATATTTGTAGCAGTTTTGTAACCCCTACAAAATCAACAAAAACTGCTACAAAGAATATCACAATAAACGCTACAAAAATCAACGCTACAATACCTGTCATGTTAACTGCTACAAGTGCTACGCAGATCCCTATAAATGCCCCTAACACACCTGATTTCAAATACTTCTCCATTTCTTTCAACCCTTCCTCTTTTTCATTTTCTCTCATTTACAAATTTTTTTAAGTGCTAAAGAGCTGAACAAGGTGATCAAATATGGTAAAAAGTTTTTTAATTCTTTCATTTCAACATTTTTTCCCTTGCATAATATTTATTCTCATTATTTTTCTTTTTTGCACAAATTGAAGGATATTTTCTCACCATTTTCAATATTCCTTACAAAATCATAACCACATAGTAGACAATATAATAATTTCTTATTACCTACATATCCTCGATAATATTATCTATATAAAGTTTATACTTATCCAACTTAATTTAATCATTCTTTTTAAATAATAACTAGTATAAGCTAAACTAATTAAAAAGAAACTATTTAATTCAATATTATAAAAATGGAGACAGATAATTGTATATATATTTTTTAAAATTTCACAAAATTTTGTAGTGGTTTTAAGAACTACAATCATTACAATTTTAAAAACAAAATGGGATTAAATTTTTGGTGTTACTTTTGAAATTTCATATGATATTAGTAGCAGTTTAGAAACTGCCATAAAAGTTTGGCGCCATTTTTTAAAAATTACTATTTCAATTTAATAGTGGTTTTGTAACTGCTATAAAAATGGAGCCAAATTTTCATTTTTGATTTATCACCATAGAAAATTATGGCGCCAACATTTGTAGCAGTTATAAAACCACTACAATTTTGATAGATAATGTGTTATCAACATGAGAATTTTGTAACATTTAGAATAAACAACTAGAAAAATAGTAGCGGTTTTGTTACTTGAGTAGCGGTTATTTATAATCGTTACAAAACCATTAGCAACAATAGATTTTGTTGCTATTTTGTCAACTGCTATTAATGTCCTTTGTAGCGGCAAACCCCTACAAATATACCTTTTTAACCGCTACTAAACCTCATTTTTTTGGTTGTGTTTCCTTAATGAAAGGTCTTAAGAGTTCAAATTTTCACAGTTTACACACCAACTATGCAATTGTTGTTCCTTGTTTGAAGCTTGGTAGTAATAGACTTTACAAAGCAATGTACTACTCTGATTTTCACTGTATGATTTGTTAGTAGAATGGAAAACGTGTCTTTTAACTCATAACGTCTCAATGCCACACAACTAACTTACTTACCTACCAGATTAGGCTTGACATGGCAAATTGACACACCAGGCATAATCTTATGCCAATGACACATTGATCTAACTACGAGTGCTCTACTCAGACTCTCTTAAGGTTGGAAGGTCTAACCTTCATCTCGTGGTGGAACACAAACTGAGTCATAAAGATGTGACGTGCATACCTACCAACTAACATGAATGTTTGGTAAAGTCTTACGACAACTATGCAATAACATACCAAACACTTCAAAAAAAAAAAATAAACGCCTGCATCAATATAATAGAGATGAATTCAATTGACAAAGCAAGCCATACTTAAACTAAGACTAATACTCCTAAGTTGCCAGCCTTACTATCCATAAATCATGAAGCATTAGAAATTGTCATGGAGTGTTGGGGTGAACTATACCCAAAAAGGCCACACATGGCTAAACCAGAATAAAATACAAAGACAACGTTTGAAGAAAGAAAGGGGATAGGCACCCACCATTACTTGCCATCCCCTTCACTAGCCACAGTACCATTCTCAGTTCTGCCTTCAGCATTAGTCATGGAGCTATCCTTCGCACTACTAGTAGTGCCGTCATCCTTGAGCTTAAAGTCATATATCAACTCATACTCCACAATAGCTTGGTCGGGCTCCCACTTGTTCAACTTGCCTTCCTTAAATTCTTTTATGAGCTATATGCAGGTTCTAAAGCATAATTCAGTGCAATGTCCTCCATCTTCTGCTTCAAAGCATCATTCTCAGCTTCTAGGTTTGACTATTTGTGCTTGGATTCAGTTAGCTCCTTTAAAAGACTCTCCACATGGGCATCCCGCTTTGATTGTATGTCTAGCAGTCACGCCACCTCCTATTGTAGCTCTTTCTTGACCTTTTCATTATTAGATAACTAAGACATCAGTTGGGAGACCTCACTCTCTAAAAAGAGCAAGCCTTGGAAGCCCTACTCACCAAGAAGGAGCGTCAAAAAGCAAGATAAGTTACGAACAACATGAAAAGGAGTAAGACCTCACCTGGAGACCTGGTAATACATGATATCATTAAACTGGACAGGCTATATGCCTTTTGTTTGGACAGATCATTGGGGAACAAGAGGCATTATACAACAAGAAGCTCTTGATGTACATCATATACTAACGAGGTTGTACTGGGAAACTACAAATTGAATCTTCTGGATGAACTCCTGCCTACACTCTTGTTCTTTTACTAGGTTTAGCCATACCTCTGCCTATACTTTATACCTTTAAAATAGCTGGGACTAATATCACTCAGTCAGGGGAAGACCCCAATTGACCACTGGCCTTAGGTTAAAGCGTGGCCTTCATCTCATTAGTGCTAGGGAGCTTGAAAGGTTTTTCCTTCATGATCGACTTGGTCGAATTCACAAACATCCAGTTATTCATACTATTTAAACAAAATAGGGGGCCTGTGTGAGGTATAGTAACATTAGAACTTTATTTGGAGGGGTGTTCTTCAGATTGATCAAATCTCCATAATGCTTTTCAGCTGCTGGGATGGCCAAAAGACACTTCATTCATTATCCAATACTTCCCTTTAGAGCTTTTTTGTCCTTACTTACGTCTGCAAAGACACTGTGTAAGAACTTAATGTAGTTCATACTAACCACTGACAAGGGTGAAGAAGAACATACCAGCAAGGTTCCACCTAGTGCAGATTCCTAGGCCACCTTCAGCCAAGAATTAAGAGTCCATAAATATAAACCTCTCCTCCTTCCTACGATCATTGATTTGGCAGTTCTTAATTAGAACCTTGTGTTTCTTTCTACTAAATAGGCAAACGTCTCAGCATTCCTTATAAACAGATAGTAAGACTCTAGCAAGTCATTTACCAAAAATTTAATCCCTACTCGCTCTGTTAAGACCTCTATCTACATGGCTACTCTTTAAACATAAGACATAAGCTAAAATAGAGCAAGGTCAAAGTGGTAATAAAACCCTATGATTAAAGGAGGTAAGGGTATGCAAGCTTCATACCTAAAATGTTTAACATACATGACCGGCTAACTATCGACGTGCCAGTTTACTCTTGCGTCTAGGGAAGGGGCCCTCACAGGAATGTGCTCAGGTATACTATAGGTTCTATGGATTCTCCTAAGGCTCTTACAATCTACAGAAGAGGCTACGGATCCTACTAACACACTAGCACTCTCAAAGGTCACATCTAAATCTTGGTCTCCCTTGATGGACCCTCACTATCTTAGTTTACCTCCTCTTCTTTGCCAATGATTCCTCAGTCCCAAAATTTCCCTCAGTATAATAGGTGATACTAATGGATGAACTATCTGATTCTGACATAGTAACCTATAAAAACAAAGGCGCAAAGTAAACAAAATCATGTGGGCGACAATGCTAAAGGTACAACAGTTGATGACTAAAAAATTAGGAAAGATAGAACCAAAAATGCTGCATTTCATTACAAAATCTAAAGGGTTCAATGTCGATGGTTTAGAATGTCAAGACCAAGAGTTTGACCCACCAAAACTAAAGTGATTCAAGCAAATGTAGGAAGAAGGAGGTTTAACCTCACAACAAAATTGTAAGAATAAGGGTAAAAATAGAGAAGGAAATGAGAAATCAAACAAAACGCTAACAAATCAAACCCAAGTTTTGAAGAACACAGTTAAAGAAGCCACGAGCCACAACCATTTATACTAGAAATTAAAGGAAAAACATAGCAAAAAAGAAGAAAGGAAGCACCTTCGGAGATTTTTACAGAAGAAAAGCTAAGAGTTTTTGGTTCAACTTTATAGAGCTTCGAAGCCAATACTTGAAAATGTGTACTAGAGCAAATGATAAGTGAGAAGTTATGGAGGAAACTGCCTAGTGATCCTTGAAATAACTGATCAATAGACTACGAGTAACTAACCAATTACGCAAAAGGGCACCTTAGGAAGGAACATGAGCATAGGGGAAAGTTCAAACATGATCATCAGATCAAGAGAATCGATTAATGGCTAGGATCGCACCTTACTCTCTAAGTTAATACCTAATTGGTCTTAGAGAGAAGGGGACTTATTGTATGCCTAAAACGTGGTACATTAGGCTTACGAGCATAGAGTAGGCCCAACAGGGAGGATCCAATCCAAGAATAAGTGGGGCTTATTGGAAGTAAACTCACCAGGCTGTGAATCTTGACTAAGTTCATCAAAATATGTAGTCTACCCATGAACCAAGAAGAGATTTGAAGCTCCGAGATAGTAGGAATGAAAATACTGGCCTAAATTTGAGAATATCGTAACCAACGACTCTGGAAGGGCGAATATAAATCAATCAAGTATCACTTACCTAGGGGACTTTTTGTTTTTTAGACTTTTCCTCACCTGTTATTCTTCACTTATTTCTCTCCTCATGTCTGACGCTGTACTGCTTAGTCTTTCATACCATCTTTTGACATTTGATCGCTTTGTAATCACAATCAATGAATTATCAATAATATCATGTTCTCTTATTTTTCTTACTATCTTTTGTGAATTCACATGATATTGGTGACCCAATAATCAAAATCACTCATTACCAAATTTTGGTTAAACAATATCCTAACATTAAATTACATTTGAAGAATTGAAAAAGAAAAATTATATCAACCATTTTTTGGCCTTGAAAATTGTATCAAACTTTGAATAAGAATAATCTTAAAAAAATGTTATTAATACCTTATTTAGAGACTTACAATAAGAATAGCTCATAACTATTAGAAAGTGCCGCCTTCCAATAACAAGTACACTTCTTAATAATACCCTTGATCTCTTATCTAGTATCTCTTGCATAGGAAATAAGAAATGATATTTTTTCCACTCTTCTTTTATAGAAAGAAAATATTTTATTCAAACATAAATAAAAAAGATACATTGTAAAAACACAATGCTTATCAAGATTATACAGTATGAACAACCTAACAATGACTTTCTACCAATATGCTAGAAACAACTAAAGCAAATACCTAGATGCTACATAGTGAATTTAATTATCAAGCTATTCAAAAGTTGTTCCCAAAGAGAATGAGTTTAAATTTTCAAGAAAATCAATCATAGCTGAAAGGATTTGTGTAACACTCATTACTTATGCCCCTTTATTATGCATCGGAAGCATTAACTTTATTATTATGACTTAGGAGAATCAATAAATAAAGCGCCCAGTCAAAAAATTGCACTCTTATTCTTAGGACGTTGTTCATTCAGTAAAACCATATTTACCAGATTTCTTATCTTTATTCACAGGTTACTTCTCACTTTAACTTTTCAATTCTTCCATTCATGATTATCAAGGTTTTTCTTGGCTTATCAATTCCTCTGCTTACTTAACTAATGGGCTCTTACTGTTTGATTCCCCATTCCTAGTTCATTTAACATGCTCGGATAATTAAACCCTTCGCCATGTGGGTTATACAGTTAACCACATCAAATATTAATAAATCACGAAACAACGCGTAATAATTCACCAACCTTCATCTACAACTTCTTCTTCCGGTGTATCATCCTGCACTCCTTTCTTGTGCTTATCTGCCTAAATAGTTGGTTGGGTGAGGGTGAGATTCATAGGAATCTCAATAGTAAACAATACCACTATGCATGCAAGATATGTATTTAATGCATGACATGCTTACCTTAGATATTTTCATGCCAACATAATGACATATCTGAATGCTCAATGTTACAACATACTCATGGCTATATCATAAATATAACATAGCTTTAATCAATCAAATATGCTCAACACAATTAGGCAAAGCAGTCACATAAATCAATGCACAAACATATATATCAACTACTGCAGGTTAGGTAAGTTCACTACCTTTTGTCTTCGAGCCCCTTTTTGTACATTTTCTTCCAACCATTAAAGTTGCTCGGGACCCTTTAATTCCCTCTTCCTTGTCAACTCATGACCTTAGGCATATGATTACACCATTAGAGTCATGACAAATGAATATCTTATGTGGTTACATTAGCCTCTAAGACATATCCCTTATCTTTGGGCTTATAATTGTCCCAAATTTTAATAATTAAGAATGCTTAGGTAGGTTATCTTTAAAGTCATACATTAGGGCCAATGGGTATATAATGGGCCCACACTAACTCTAAGTGTTTAATTTAACCCTTAGAGCACCAATTTATTATAAAAGGACCCTTACTCTGTATTTTCGCACTTTTCCACAAAGCTTTCCGAATTTTCAATAATTTTTGAAAATTCATATCATGGCTTAGGAATATCCAATTAAGGTGATTCAAAATACTATGTGTCACTTATTAAGTCTATTTTAATGGAAAAATATTTCCTCCAGTCAGCTCTATGCACAAAAATCCAGAATCGCCAATAAACTCACACTGTCACAAATTTTTGCCAATTTTACAAATCCAACATCAAAAATTCATATCTCCTAATATATTAATCCAAATGGCAAAAATAACCTATCAAATTAAAGCTCATGATGTCTACTTTAAATATAGAAAGTTTCATAGCCATTGGATATCATTTTCTTAGTCAAAAATACATCACAAACAAACTACCTCACATAACTCAAATCTGGCAGTACTTAAACTAGTCTTATTTTATCATTAAACACCATATATTATCATATATTCATGATTAAACACATATGACCTCAAAAACCCAGTTTGGTAGAAACATAGAGTAACCCTAAGGTCTATGAAAATTCAATGAAATCACAAAGCAATCGGTTCAAATCGAAGCCTATACTTACTTCTTTGAGATTCTACAACCATTTGGAATTTTACAATACTCTGGCCAGCTAGACGACACTAAACACCTCTAATCAATAATCTAAAATCATAGAAATATTTCTCTTATCGAGAGGAAAACATTTGTGAAGGCTTCATCGACCGAAAATGGCAATTCGAGGTCGGAATCGGCTCCATATTTGATATGGAGTAATTGATTGGATCATAGTAAGGTGGAAGCAGTACTTGATTGGAAAAGGCCAAAAACTGTTTCTGAGATTCGCAGCTTTCTGGGTCTTGCCCGTTATTACCGAAGGTTCATTCAGAACTTCTCGCATATTGCATTGCCGAAGACCAAGCTCACAAGGAAGGATCAACAGTTTGCTTGGGATGAACGTTGTGAGTGGAGTTTCACGAACCTGAAGGAGAGGCTAACTACGGCACCAGTGTTGATTATACTTGATCCTAGTGAGGCTAATGTCGTGTACAGTGATGTGAGTAAGCAGGGGTTAGGGTGTGTCTTGATGCAACAGGGACGTGTGGTGGCCTATGCCTCTCGACAACTGAAACCGCATTAGATGAACTATCCCACTCATGATCTAGAGCTTGCGGCAATAGTGTTTGGATTGAAAATTTGGCATCATTACCTGTACGGTGTGATTGTGGAACTGTATTGCGACCACAAGAGTCTCAAATATCTGTATGATCAGAAAGAGTTGAATATGAGACAACGTCGATGGATGGAGTTGCTGAAAGATTATAATCTAGAGATTAAATAGCATCCGGGTAAGGCTAATGTCGTCGCGGATGCTTTGAGTCGGAAGGCGGTGCTTGTGGCAACAATGATGATCCAAGAGAAGAAACTGATAGAGGATTTTTGGGATTTAAATCTCTCAAATGATATCCTGTGTGCCAGTTATAGTGTGGTCCAAGGGAAGAATGACCTAAGGATTGAAATTGAAGAGGCTCAGATGCATGATGAGCGAGCCCAATCGATCCGAGCTATGATTGAGCAAGGAGAGACTCGAGATTATGACTTGTCACTAAGTGGATTAGTGCATTACCAGAAGAGGATCTATGTTCCACTAAAGGCTGACTTGAGATTGAGAATTCTTGATGAGGCTCATAAGAGTCAGTATCCTCTTCACCCCGTATGACCAAGATGTATCACAACTTGAAGTCTATGTATTGGTGGCTAGGGTTGAAGAGTGATGTGACTAAGTATGTGGCGCAGTGTCTTACCTGTCAAAAGGTGAAGATTGAGCACCAGAGACCACCAAGATTGCTTCAGATTCCAGAAATTCTAAAATGGAAGTGGGAGAGTGTGACCATGGATCTAGTGGTGGGTCTGCCCAGGATCAAGAATTACGATGCAATCTGAGTGATTGTTGATCAACTCACGAAGTCTGCGTACTTCATACCCATCAACACTAACTATTCTCCTGACAGGCTAGTTGAGATATATATTAAAGAGATCGTGAGACTCTATGGTACACCGAAGAATATTATCTCCGACAGAGATCCTCAATTTACTTCTAGATTCTGGAGGGCTCTATATGAAGCTATGGGTACTCAGTTGAGGTTTAGCATGGCCTATAATCCTCAGACAGATGGAAGTCAGAGAGGACTATCCAAATACTAGAAGATATGCTGAGAGCATGTGTCCTAGACTTCAAAGGAAAGTGGGACTACTATCTTCCATTGGCTGAATTTGCTTATAGCAACAGCTATCATGTGAGCATTCAGATGGCTTCGTATGAAGCATTGTATGGAAGGAAATACCAGTTCCCGTTGTGCTGGACAGAGTTGTCTGAGAGGAAGTTGTATGGGCCAGATCTTGTTGAGCAAACTTCTGAGCAGATCAGAATCATTAGAAAGAGGCTCCTTGCAGCACATAGTCTATAGAAGAGTTATGCTGATAAGAGGAAAAGACCTCTTGAGTTTGAAGTGGGGGATCATGTTTTCTTGAGAGTGTCTCCAATCACAGGCATCGGGAGAGCAATCAAGCAAAAGAAGCTGAGTCCGAGATACATTGGTCCATTTGAGATTCTGGCAAGAATCAGGCCGATGGCATATCGGGTAGCCTTACCCCTAAGTTTGAGTCGATTACATGATGTGATCCATATCTCACAACTCAAGAAGTACCAACCAGACCCTGAGCACATCATTGAGTATGAAGAGGTTGAGTTACAAGATAACTTCACTTATACGATAGATCCAGAATGTATCATCGATCGAGAAGAGCGGAGGCTTAGGCATCGAAGCTTATCATTTGTGAAGGTGGTCTGGAAGGGAATGTCTCCAAAGAAAGCCACTTGGGAGGCGGAAGCGGACATGAAGAAACGATTTCCTGATTTTATGCCCCAAGATGTGTAACAAATTTCGAGGGTGAAATTTATTGAACGGGGGAAGAATTGTAATATCCCAACTTCTGATTAAGGGGCTAATCATGATTATTGTGGATAATTATGAATTTAATTGGAATCATTATGTGTTTTATGGCAATATTAATTAATATGTCATAATTGGTGGAAAAATATTGGAAGAATGGAATTATTGGCCATGAGTTGGTAATTAAGGGAGAAATTAATTACTAACTAAGAGGAAATGAACTGTGTGAATAAATGGCTAATGGATGGATTAGATAAGTTAATTGTGTCAAGGTGGGAGTATAGGAAAGCATGGGAAAAAGTCAAATACATTGTTTAATGTTTTCTCTCTCCTTCTCTCCTCTCTTTTTCGGTTGCAGCAAAGGGAGGGAGCATCATCATCATTTCATCTTCCCCAATACTCCATCTCTCTCACTTTCTCTCTCCCATTCGTCCTCCATGGCTGCCAAGTGAGAGGAAGAAGAGCTTGTAATTTGGGTAAGTAAATGACCTTCATTTCTCAAGTTCTTTTCATTAATGTTGTTCCTTGAATGGAGAGCTTCATTTTGATGTGTATAGTTTGGCCATTGGTGTTAGTTTGAGCTCACACGAAATTTTGGAGATTGGTAAATCAAGAAATCTCTTTGGCAAAGTGAAAGAGGTAAGTGAGACTAATCTATCTATCTAAGTTTTATACCAAATGAGTTACATTTGAATTTCTGGAATTTTTGGTCCATTTTCATTAGAATAGGGTCATTGGTAGTTTGACATGTTATTGGTATAAAAATGGGTGTTTTAGTATTAGTTTTGGATAGATAGATTGATTTGGGATTGAAATGGTATGTTTGTATGATTTTGGAATTTGGATGATTATGTTTCCCAAAACCAAAGTATAATAATGGAGTAGGATTTGGATAATTCTGATGATTCCATTGAATTCCTTGGGTGTTTTTGTGTGGGAGTAGCTTTGGTAGAAGTTTTGGGTCTATTGGGATCATTTGGGCAAGTGTTAAGAAAAGTGGTTAGTTTTGCTGCGTTTTCTGGTTTCTGATAAAATCACTCTAGTGAGGGATGAACATCACTCTAGTGAGGGTGGGATCACTCGAGTTCGTTAGTGTATTTTCCCCTCTGGCCTTCGGTTTTCATTTTGCACTTCCGGTCGAGAGGCAAGAGTGTTGCCTCACTTGCAAGTGTTGTGGGTTCTCACTCGAGTGAGCCTCCTCTCACTTGAGCATGGGTGTATTTGACGCCATGAACTCTCGTTTCGGGTAGTCACTCGCGTTCAAAATTTCAAGAGTGCGCTTTAACACTTGTGAGTGTTAAGTTCTCACTCGAGTAAGGTTTTCTTCACTTGAGTGATCCTCTTCTTTGAAAGTTCTTATGCTCTCGGGCAAACACTTTTTGTCCTCACTTTCTAGCACTTGATGTGCAGTCCGTACCATCACTCGAGTAAGGCCTTCTTTACTCGAGTGTCCATTCCAACACTCGAGTGATGCCATCTTCACTCGAGTGCAACAGTGAAAAATCAGTTTTTGTGCTTCCAAAAGAGGATCTTTGGGAAAGTTCTTCCAACCCTTTAGGAGTTTTGTTAGGGGTATTTAAAGATTTAAAAGAGCAATAATGATAACCAATTAAGTATTAAGAAGTCATTGAGGATTGGAATAGAGAATTGACTCTTCGTCCCTAATTATGAATATAGGATTTGACATTTGCCCTACTCGAGAGAGACCGGCGCTAGGACACGCACGAAAGGATCAAGGTAGTGACTCTTCTCTCATGTTGGTATGATACTTGGTATGCATGTTTATCATTGTGAATGTATTATCGGTCATAAGGTATTACAGCGTGAGCCGTCGTAGGGGGCAATGCTCATGATACCTACCCCGGCCGTTGTATCTACCGCTGTAAGTGCCGAGGTTGCGTTATGGAATCATGGATTCCTGTTTGAGTATCCATCCCGTAGGGCTGCGTGTTGTGAAATGTTTTATATAGATCCCAGTTGTGATGATATATGTGATATGTTCATGTGAATGTGCAATACAGCAAGCAGTTCAACGTGAGCCGTCGTAGAGGGGGTGATGCCCATAATACCTACCCCGGCCGTTGCAACTGTTGTTGTGATTGCTATGTGTTGTATGGATTATTTACTTTCATGCTTTGATATTGTGCATATTATGAGTGATTTGTTACTACGGGGATTCTTTAGAATCTCACTCTCCTAAAAACACAAATTTTTAGACAGGGCTGAAGGATCCAAGGGAAAGCGGGCAACGAAGAGTAGTTAGAGCTCCAGGCAAGGAGTTTTACTTTTGGAATATTTGGTTATCATTTTGTAATCATTTGGATACATTTTGCTGGGAATTACTTGTATATAGTGGATAGTATTTGTTTAATCCCCTAATTATAGGAAACTCTATGGGTAATTGTACCTTGTAGACCCTTCATTAATCAATGGAACCCGAGTGTGTCGGGAATTTATGTTGTACTATGATATGTATTGATTGAAATCAACCTATACAGGCCATTTATGTATTGAAATGTGAATATGAGACCGCTGTGAATAGGTTTTGTAAAAGTTTTTGTAAACCCTGATTTTGGGAAGTTTAATTTTCTATAAGTCCCAAATCATCTTATGGTCTCTAATTTCACATAATTACATATTTATGAACTAATCTCGGCCTATGTCGTGAAGGGGTTACACTTGGTACTTTGTCATCATGAATAGACAAGTGTCACTTTCTTATTTGTCCAATACAAAAGTTTAGTAATCATTATTCATCATGACTTACTTTATTAAAGCTACTTTAATAAAGTTACTTTATTCATGTCTACTCAGGACTTACTCAGGATTGCGTCACGCCTATTGGAGCCCAAAAGATGATGCCAGGTCGGAGTATGTGTGTGGACCCTACATGGCGCCACATATCGATGTCTTTTCCAAAAACGCAGGGTACACATATTTACCCTAAAAATGCCATATGCACACCTATACCGACATATTTTGCTCGACCAATTAGGGCCATGCCTTATGACATATCAGGGTGGCGTCTTTCTACTAACCCAATGGCATCATATATGTGTCTTGTGCACATTTGCACTGACACTTTGATCCTACTACCTACGCATACTAGGCCTTATACTCGGTAGGGCCGGATCGCATAGTCCCCGAGAGTCTTTCTATCTATCCTGAACTGGGCTTAGTTGTCTTCCTGATACAAGCTTATTATCAAGTCTCTAGACCTAAAATTCAGGATATTACAATTTACATTTGTATGATTTGACATTGTTTTTGTCATTAAAAAGTTGAAGTTGTTCATACATTGAACCATTTTTCGATAGAATATGGGATATGGAGAATATGAAAAAGCAAATATCTTAGCAGTTTCATATTTTTTTATTATTAGGTTATTTCATTTTATCGTTATTTTATTATTTAAGAATTTTATTAGGATTTTATTATTATTAATATAAATAGTTTTAGGGTTTCATTTGTACACAGACTTGGATTATTGTTATCATATTATAGCTATCATTCTCTCAGGCTTTTCTTTCTTCCTGACTCTTCTCTCATATCTCTTCCCTTTCTCTTCTCTCCTTCCCTTCTCCTCTTCCCTCTTTCTCATCTCTCTCTTCCCCTTTCCCTATCCTATTTTACATTAATTGATGGAATATGTTATGGAGAATATGATGAAGCAAATATCTTAGCAGTTTAATATTTATTATTTGGTTATTTTATTTTATCATTATTTTACTATTTAAGACTTTTATTATAATTTTATTATTAGAAGTATAAATAGTTTTAGGGTTTCATTTGTACATAGACTTGGATTATTGTTATCATATTACCGTTATCGTTTTCTCTGGCTTTTCTCCATTCTCTGACTCTTCTCTCTGATCTCTTCCCTTTCTCTTCTCTCCTTCCCTTCCTATCTTCCCTCTTTCTCATCTCTCTCTTCCCCTTCCCCATCTTGTTTTACATCAATTTTGGTATCAAAACTAGGTTCCCGCCTCATTTCATGTGCCCTTAATTCTTTTGTGAACAACCAAACATGCCTTGCTCAAATAAATTTTCTCTTTTATGGCAGTGGGTACATGTAGGCACATTGTCACCTCTTCTTCTGCATCTACCATGTCATCTCCCCCTCGTTGTCATTACAATTTTGTTAGAGGGAGCTCCACTATCAGATTGGCCAATTGATGATGTGCTTCATCTTCTACAATCATCCTAAAGGCATTATTAACTAATGGGCGGGGAAAGAGGAGTAATATATGGCTATGTGCCTGAAAATATCTCATTCAAACCCATCAGAAACTATAGTGGCTTTTGTTGTTGAACAACTTCATTGTAAGCTTTAGAGGTTTCATATGTGCAGGATGGAATGCTAACTAGGGATGATTGTTCCTCCCATAATTCTTTAAGTTTAGAGAAGTAAGTTGTCACCAATGAAGTGCCTTGTTTGAGGCTGTTAATCTCTCTGTGCAAAGCAGAAATTCTGGACCTAGAATGCTTGTTGAAGCGGCGCTCTAAGTCAACCCATACATGATGTGAACTTGAGAAAAACAAAGAAGCTAGCCCAGTTATCAAGAAACTAAAGAAGCCAGCCTAGTTACTTCCTCTACACCCTACAAAAATAAGGACTTATCGGACAATAATACAAGAAAGAGTCCAAGATAGTAGCCCAAAAATGCATTAGAAAAGTGTTAGAACCGGCTATCACCCAAGAGGAGGGTGAATTGGGTGTATAATAAAAACTTAAGAACTTTAGAAATCTTTTCGTATCTTAACAAAAGTGGTAAGTATGAAGGTTTATAAATCAACAGTTAGATTAAATAATATATGCTGGAAATATAAGAGTTTAGGGAAGAGAATATGCAAACTGTGATTTATCCTGGTTCGGTCCAATCTGTGATGGCCTACGTCCAGTCCCCAGGCTCCTCCTGAGATTTTCAAATCCACTATCTTCTTGTTTAATCCGGGCACAAGAAAATCCTTTACAATCCACAAGTTTAGCCGAGTACTTGTGAAACCTTTTACAAATCTCTCACTGAAATACTCCCCCTTATGGCAGGTCTTACGAGCAGAGCAATCCCGAAGATCTTCCTCTCCTGCTTACTCATGCAAGTCTTACGAGCAGCAACGTTCTCTCCTGCTTACACCCCTGTAAGTCTTATGAGTAGCAACGTTCTCTACTGCTTGCACCTTGTAAGTCTTACGAGCAGAATGTCTTACTGGCAATTCTCTCTACAGCTTCTCCGTAAGAAAATCAACCCTCTCAAGGTCCCTCTACCTTGAGATCAACTCAGAAATATAGATGAAAGTGTTTACAGACTCTCTCACAGAGTGGATATAATACTCACTGAAGTACAATACAAATGATCACTCTCTCATTAATAAGTAATACAGAAGCTGGAAAACAGAGAGTGTTTGGGTAGAAGCAGAGGATTCACATTTCTATCATTTTTCTCGTAGTTGCTCGCTGTCTCTGTTTTCTCTGTCTTTCTCAGTCACTCATTGATGTTGAATGCTTTCTCATTTATAGTTGATGAAGATGATGACCGTTGTGAGCATTCGTCTGTTGGAGTCATTTTGACCGTTTGAGCATATTTGAAAAATGAGCTACCATGAGCTTTCCGTTGCAAAGCAGAGCATCACGTTGAGGAGCCGCATGTCTCATTTTGAGCTGTACATCACGTTGTGGAGCGGGATGAATTCGTTTGAGTTTCTAGACAATCTCTCATGATGGGTCAGTTACTTGTCGTGGTAGGTAGCTGATACTCGGTGTGTAATGATGTCGCCCGCCATTCTTGACTCTTTCATTTGAATCTGTAAGCTCACAGTTAAATTTCCTTTTTCACACTGTAAAATGCTTAATCACTAATATGATGAAGTATTAGTCATGAGTATGTTGGATCATTGGTCAAAAGCTGAATTTCTGGCTTCTGTGACTCATCACGTTGAGTGAATATATTCGCTGTGACCTCCATTCTTGAAGATACAACCCAAATATTTAATCTCCTGTTTTACACTTGAAATATATGTTAGTTAATGTTTAGGAACAATAACAAGTGAAAACATAATGATTATATAACATTTAATCATGTTTGGATTGATTGCTATGAGGCTCTGTGTTTCTTCGTTGCTTCTGTCAGAACTTCACTTCGAGTGCAATATGGCTCACTCGAGTGCAGTTGATATTTTCACATTCTGACTTCCTCTCGAGCAAGCACTCGCTGCACTTCAATCGCATCTGCTCGAGTGAATTCTCGAATCACTCGAGCACAACCAGTCATGCTCGAGTGAGTTTCATGCTTTCACGTACAATCTTCTTCTCGGGTTATCACTTCCATGACAAAACTTGCATGTGCTCGAGTGAGAAATCATCCAATGCTCGAGCATGGATCCTAGTGCTCGAGTGATGCAATTTTCTTCACGTTTCAGCTGCTTCTGGACATCACTCGCACAACATTTTCGGAGAGAAAGTTTTTGCACTCGCGGGTGATGTGGGGCCACTTTAGAAAAATTTTATTCATTTGATTCAAATGATGTATCATAAGAATGCTCTTGCTATATGCATTCCAATGCAACAAGAATCAGCTCCAAACTCCTTGTATTCTGCAAGTTATGATCGAAAGAGTGTATATTTCGCTAGTCTGCACAAGCATCAACTTCCAGAAGGCATAGATCCTAGAATATACGTTCAAATAAGGCAAATTACCTATCCATGGAAAGCTCTTTGAGTCTATTTTCATTTGGCACTGGTCTCGTCTCAATCCGATGTGTAGTTTGCAAGTTACGTGCAAAATACCGAACCTGTGTCGAAAGGTGACGGTGATTTCAGTTTCATTTTCCACGAATCATATCTCCTTCATTTGATCTTCTTTCAATGTGATAATGGTGCCAATTTTACGTGTTGTGAGTCCTCTTTCATATGCCACCAGTTTCGGGTGAATCCAACGTGTGGTTTGAGAGATATGATCAAAATACCAGACTTCGCTCAGGCTGAACGTAAAACAGAGTAGAACAGAGTATTCACCCCGTGCTCGAGTGAATCCATCTGTGCTCGAGTGTGTTCTTCCTGTGCTCGAGTGAAACACCTCGTGCTCGAGCATAACACCTCTAGAAGTGCCAAAACTCATATATAAGTTATCTTAGCTTCGTATTAACCTATTCCAACCATCATTTGATCATAGAAACCTCCGGTATCATTATAGAAACCTCCAATATCACATCTAACAACTTGAATCTTGATATTCATGATAGATCTTCCAAGGTCTTCATTCTTCAATATCTTTCTTCTTAGTTTTCCTCTTGATAATAATTCTCCATAACTAAAGTAAGCATCTCCTTGACTATCTTTAATTTCTTCCTTCTTCTTCCTCTTGTTCATTTTCATTAATTCAATCTTCTTCATTCTTTGCTTGACTAATCTACAAAATATGTAATATAATAGTTAGTCAAAGAAATACATTATATAAAATTTTTGCTCTTATCATTTCACATCTATATTTGACATCATCAAAACTAATCATATCTAACAAAAAGGTCCAACTTTAGTCCCTTGTGATATGTGAAGGAGAAAGGCACATGTCACTTTCCATTGGCTTCCACACACTTTTTTTTTGGAACTCAAAATTCATTCTGACTCATATTGACCATTGAATCAAGAACATGACCCGACCCTGTTGAACCTTCCAAACCCTAATGCCGGTGACCATTGAATTAACCCAACGTCATGTTCTATTCAGGTCACCACCTACAAACCGTCCGTCGAGATTCGTTGCCTTCGCCACCATAGAACTCAATACTGTGATTCTCATCAACCATAGAACCTGACGTTGTGATTCATTGTCATCACCATCAAAGTTTCCTTCACCAACAATGTTCATCTTTGTGCCATTATTACCCCTCTTAACTGACAGTGCTTGCTCCTAATTACACATTCGCTGTGCTCACCATCGATCCTTTCATCATCGTGTAACCCCCTTCCTTGGCAGTCGTTAATATGGTTTGAAAACGTGTCATTAGATTAAACATGAGACCAACAATTAATTCAAAACTCATAAGTCCCGACTTCAAGATAGGATTCGGACATGTGCTAAAGTAGATTTTCAAAAACTTTTCAAAACATGATTAATACGGTCTCACTTCCACTTTTCGAATCTATTAGGCCTATTCAATTATGTTCCATTCATAATATCAAAGTGCATAACAAAATTTCCTAGCGGATTCCTGGGTTTCATTCATTAACAAACAAGGCTCTCCAGGGCATGATCGCCTATTCACAGTTTCCCATAACGGGGATTACATACAACCATACAATTCTATAGTAGATACATCTACCATCACTACATAGGACTTATAACTACAATATATACATTTATCCAAAAGCAAATAACCAACACAAAACTTATCTCCTAACCGCAAACACTAGCCGCCCTTGTATACCTGCTTCTCCTTTGCTCCGCTTTCCCTGGCTGTAAGTTAGTCATTAGAAAGAATGTGATTCATAGGAACCTCAGTAGTAACGTTTTCACTCATATGATATATAATAAACAAAGCATGTAAGCAATTATCACAAAGCAACAACACAACAACGGCATTCACAATAGCAATACAACAACGGCATTCACAGTAGCATAATATGCGTGGCTTTCGTCACATTCACAACAGCTTTCACTATAATCACAGCACGACAGCTTCCGTTGTATTTACTTTCACGACAGCTTTCGATGTATCCACAATAGCATTTTCACAATAGCTTTTACTGTATTCACAAAGGCATAAACAGCAGCATTATCATTCGTCACAATTCAATTATAAGCGCAAACATACAATGCAATATACATGATATAAGAGAAAGAGTCACTATCTTATTCTTTCCGTTCGTGCTCGAGCACAGGTTTCGCACGCTCAGGGTGGATGTCAAGTCCTATAAATCATAATCAAGGACGACGAATTATCCCCTATTCCAATTCTTAAATAAGTATAAAACACTTGGGGTTGGTTATTATTTGGGTCCCTTAGGTGGCTATGATAAGCTCAAACAAAAACCCAAAAGGGTTGGGAAGAGCTAGATTAAAAACCACTTTTTGAAAGTCCAAAATGCTGAAATTGGGGGTTGGTCAGGAACAAAAATCCCCTGGCCATGGCAAAAAAGTGGTCAGAAACATTTTGCCTGGGGCCAAAAACCCTTGGCCGTGGCCAAAAACAGGTTAGAAACATTTGGACCATGGCCAAGAAAATTCTTGTTTCTTGGTTGAACTTCAAAAAAGCATAACTAAATCTACAAAAAAAACAAAATGGGGTAATTCCAAGTCCTACTTGAAGCGTTTTAAGTCCTCTATACAAAAAAAAATATGAACCACTGCCATATGCAACCACAAAAATACAGAATTCAACGCATCTCCATACTGTTCCAAAATTAAGTCCAGTTTCAACCTAAAACTTTGGGAATACACAACTTCCAGCACACATCAAAATGACTCCCATAATATATCAATTTAAAGCTTGGCATGTGCACTATTAGATTGGAAATTTTCAGAATTTTTAGCCATCATTTACTCATTCGAAACTTCTATGAAAACTAACTGCCCTACATAGAGTTTCCATTGACAAAACTTCCCATCTTTCAACATATGTTTCCAATGGTCAGAATTCACAACGAGGGCTATTGCCCACACAATTTTTTCGCATAAAATCCAATAGAAGCATTAAAACAATCAAATTCTCATTCCTTTCACAAGTTCTATTTTGGGCAGAATTAAACACAAATTGTCAAAATTTCCAAACTTTCTATTCAAGTCCCAAATCAATTCCATTTGTTCAATGCACACCACAAGACACTATTTCCTTAATCAAAACATCATGAACCCACTAAAACCCTAATTACATGAAAAAAAATAGGGTAAAAATCCACAAGTTCAAATATTCAACCAATGACCATAATATATATGTCAAAAGGTTGCTTTTACTCACCTCTTCCTCTTACTTGTTCTTTGATTCTCCAACCACCAATTTTCTTTGAGTTCACAAAACACCTCCTCTTGAAAATCTAAAACCATATGAATGAAGCTTGCATCAAGAAGAATAAGATTAGAGAAGAGGTTTTGAGCAATAGAGGTTATCTACAATGTCAAAATCTCACCTTAAGCTTGAACTTCTTTCCCTTTCCTCTTCTATGGCTTGGACGAAAATAGGAGCTGAAGAGAGAGAGTATGAGATGATGATGGATCAAATTTTTCACCATCCCTTAGCCACTTAACCGACTTGAGAGGAGAGAGGGAGAGAAAATGCATTTAAAAATTCTTTATTTGACTTTTCAACTCTCCACACTTCATCCAAATCATGCCACTTGTCAAAAATCCCACGGCTCCTCTTAAGGCATGTAACCATATAGTTACTCTAACCAATTCTATTAGTCATTTAGTCACACTCCTCTTTTCTTTTAGCTATTAGTCAATTTCTTCTTCGGTTGCTGACTAATTGGCCAATAAATTTCTTTCTTCTTGTTTTACCCCTGACTATGGCAATTTCAGCTAGCTTGTCACTTAGGGAATTTTCTACTTCCACTTCCTCCTTCCATGCACCATTCCCTTGTCCTTTAATTCAATTTAGGCTTGTCACCATAATTGAGCTTAAGTACAAGGTTTGGGCACTTTCGGCTGCTAATTTGGGTAATAATTCACATTTTATTCTCCCAAAGTGTTTGTTTAACATTAATTACATTCACTTTTAGAGTCATTAGCTATTAAACACAATTTGGAGCATTACAATTCCTTTTGATGTAATGACCTCACCCGTCCATTTCCTAGGACTTTTGGCATAGGCAGGTATTGTTCCCCCTCTTGGGAATTTAATCGCCTCCCGAACCCACAACTTGAGGATAAATTGAGGCTTAAGAGAAACTTGGTAACCATTGGGCCATTGGTTACCAAGTCTTTCTTAAGCCTCAACTTATCCTCTGGTTGTGGATTTGAGGGCTTGGGGAGTCCCAAGAGGGGGGAACAATACTTGCCTATGCCAAAAGTCCTGAGAAATGGACGGGTGAGGGTAGGCCAGCCAAAAGTCCCAGGAAATAGACAAGTGAGGTCATTACACAACGGACGGTGTATTCGATTGGCTTCCAAACTCCGACTTTGTCTTGGTGATCTCGCACGATGGAAAATGGCCACCATAAGTTGCTTCACACCGATTTGTTCTAGTTCTTGTGGTTGGTATAGATCTGCTAGTTTCTCATAACAGAAACAGCCACCGTAAGTTGTTTCACACCAATCTGCTCTGGTTCTTGTGGTTGGTGCACATATGCTCATTTCTCATCTCTACCTCTAGGGTTATTCTACACTGGTTTACGCTGATTCCATGCTTGTTTCGCCGATTTGCTCTAATACCATGAAAAGTCCTAACCCTCTCTTACTCTACGCAAGTCTTATGCAAGTAATATAAAAATCTTATTAATTGGAAAATCTGTCATCAACAATATCATAAGATATGAATCTATTCATACACACTTGGTTCTGTGCTATTGGGCCGAACATTATGAAGATATTACAAGCCCAATCCATTAACTGAACACACTATCCTAAAACAAAGTAAATTGACTAATTCTACTGCAGTTTATCTTTTACACCTTTTACACCCTCCATATATTACTCCCTATCAAACGTGTTTAAAAGCATTAATCTTATTCTCAATCCCAATCTCAGTGTCAATCCCACTGCCTCAATTTTTTGTTGCGTACCAAAATGGCCTTAGAGTTTGACATGGCATAAGGATGATGGCTCCATTTGCAACCACATTTAATAATAGAAAATAAATTGTATTAATAAAAACGCATTAAACATAAATTTCACGAAAAAGCATACGTTTAATTATAACTCGCTCCGGTTTTTTTTATAATTGCCTAATAATCGAATTACATGGTTTTAAAAAATAGTTAAAATTAGTTAAAAGTAATAAATATATAGAAAATGAACTACTTTTTTCAAGTATACTCTTATATAAAAGGGGGCAAAAGAGATAGAAATAAGAGAAAATATGAAAGAGAATGTAGTATGAGAAAAATGAGAAGAGAATAGAATTAATTGGGGATAAAAATGGTAAAAACACATTAAATATTCAGACAACCCTAAATAAAATCTTATAAAAATGATCAAGACAATTTAAATTTCAAGCTCTTATAAAAATGACATAGGAGAATATATCCCGAGGTTAATAAGGTACGATTAGCAACATTCAAGTTGATTCATGTTGCGCTTGAATGCTGCTCACCCCCCACCTGATGTCAAGTTGATGTAAGGCCTTCCAAAAGCAAGCAAGCGCATGCACGCACACATATATATAATCAACCATTCAAAAAGAGACCACTAAATTATAATTAACTAGAACGTATCAAATATCAAATACATATTTAAGAAAATCACAAAATGAAAATTAACTAACCCACCAAGTCATATCAAATCATTAACAGTCCCACGAGGATTACAAAAAAGCAGAAGTCAATCCACTTCCATATCAAGAAACAGAAAAAACTGTCATGTCTAAATCTTACCTCATTTTCAATATTATGGGATTAAAGACACTCTCTTTAGCTCTCCCATCTCATGCTCATACTCATCAACTTCAGCTAGTTGTTGGTCATCAACTAGCTTTGAGGCTCTTTCAATTGCATCCTCAATCTTTTTCTTGTCGGCAGCTGAAAGTCCTGAGCCAATCATCCCATTATTTATGCCAGTCCTGATTTTGTATATATAGTCCTCCAAAACATTCTTTGCTTTAGCTTTCTTCTTGCACCTCTCATCACCAGCCTTGTATTTTTTAGCTTCTTGAACCATCCTTTCAATCTCTACTTTTGATAGTCTTCCTTCTCTATTGGTAATGGTTATCCCATTCTTGCTCCCTGTTCTAGCATCCTCAGCAGAGACATTTAAGATGCCATTCTCATCAACGGAAAAGCAAACTTTAAACTTAGGAACGCCCTTTGGTTCTGGGGGAATGGTTACGTAAAACGGGTGTAGCAAATTGTTATCCATTGTCATTGATCTCTCACCCTGAAAAATATCAAAATGAATCTTTGTTTGGTTGTCATTCACGGTAGTAAAATTATCAACACACATAATTGTAGGAATGCTAGTATTCCTTGGAATTACTACGACCATGATACCACCACGTGTCTCGAAACCTAAGGACAATGGTATCACATCTCTCAAGACAATGCCTTGTAAATTTTCATCTCCTTGTCCACTTAATATGGCAGCTTGAACAGCAGCACCATAAGCAACAGCCTCATCAGGGTTGATGCTCAGGCATAGATCCTTCCCATTGAAGAAGTCCTTTAATAGTTGTTGAACTTTAGGAATCCTTGTAGACCCCCCAACAAGGACAACTTCATCGATGTTGTTCTTGTCCATCTTGGCATCCATAAGACACTTCTCTGTGATTCCCAAACACTTTTGGAAGAGGTCTTTGTTCAATTCTTCAAACCTCGCACGAGTGATAGTTGAAAAAAAGTCAATGCCCTCATATAATGCATCAACCTCAACAATTGTATCAACAATAGATGGGGATGACAGTGCCCTTTTAGCCCTCTCACAAGCAGTTCTCAACCTCCTAAGGGCTTTTGGACTCCCGCTAATGTCCTTCTTTTGCTTCTTCTTAAACTCATCGACAAAGTACTTCACCATTCTGTTGTCAAAGTCCTCTCCCCCAAGGTGTGTGTCGCCATCAACTGCTTTAACTTTGAAATCACCTTTATTAATAGTGACAAGAGAAACATCAAAGGTACCACCACCAAGATCAAAGACAAATATGTTCCTCTCGTGGTCACAGCTGTCTTTCTTGTCAAGACCATATGCAATTGCCGCAGCAGTGGGCTCATTGATTATTCGCATTACATTAAGGCCAGCAATTGTGCCTGCATCTTTGGTTGCTTGACGTTGAGAGTCGTTGAAATAAGCCGGCACAGTGACAACTGCATTCTCAACTGCTGAACCAAGATATGTCTCTGCAATCTCACGCATATTTACTAATACCATGGATGAGATTTCTTCTGGCAGAAAGTGCTTTTCCTGTGATTGAAAATTTACGACAATTTTGGGCTTATCATTTTGACCACAAATGACCTTAAATGGCCAAAGGTTTATATCACTCTGAACATGGGAATCACCAAATCTCCGACCAATTAATCTCTTCGCATCTGCAAAGTATTAATATTGTAAGTAAAAATAAATAATAACTTCACTACATGTACAGCACAACATCCTCCAAGAAAAAACAATCCTAAACACTAGACTAAGCTAAGTCACTTGAACAAGAAGAGAATAGCTTACATGAGAGGGAACCAAAATGAATTTTAAAAAAAAGAGAGAAGAGAATTACCAAAAACAGTGTTAGCAGGGTTATGCGCGGCCATGTTCTTGGCTGCATCACCAATCATTCTTTGAGTATCAGTAAAGGCAACATAAGATGGCGTCGTTCTATTTCCTTGGTCGTTCACGATAATCTCTACTCGATCATGCTGCCATACTGCAACACATGAGTATGTGGTTCCAAGATCGATTCCAATGGCCATTTTCTGCTGTGATTTATCACCCATCCTTTTTTCTTTCATGTCAATGGGGTTTTGGGAGACTGAAGCTGATAAGAAAGAGTTTCTGGAAATTGTTAAGAAGTTGGAACTTGAAGATTTATGGGCCAACGTCCTTAAAATAACATGCCAATACTAAACATCATAAGATCTGTTGAGTTTTGGTAAGTTGTTCAAAGATCAAAGAGGCAGAGATTATAAAGTTGGAGAGACACACATGGAATTGAAGTGGTGGAAATCAAGAGATAACATAGATATACAATAGCAAGGAGGCTAAGAAGCAACATATGTAGCTTTCTTTATGTATATATACATACAGTGTAATTTTTATTTTCAAATGCATAATTAGATTATTGTAGAAGATCTTTTTGGTCAAACTAAGATTTCCTTTTGAGTTCTTGGTAGTAGACCAAGTGAAATTTATTTATATTATCTTCTACCATGTTGTTTTTGTTTTATCTTCTACCATGATGATATGGGAAGTCCGTCAATCTCTCCCAAAACTTCACCTACCTTCCCCGTGCAAGTCCCATACCTTGTAACAATCCTAGAAACCCTTAATTAATCACTTGGAAAAGTGTTCCTGCAGCCCTTGCAGTGGGCAATGTATCACATTCTTCATTCCATGTTGATGAAATGCCATAAGAGAAGTGTCTACTCTCATGCATATTGGGTTGGCTCTATCCTTAATATCCCAACCAACTTTTATCCATTTCTATTCCCTACAAGTGATTGATATATAATGAACGAAACCCTCCAAATAATCTTAAGTGATTGGAAAAAAATGATTGGTATACATTATTACATTGAACTAAATCCTTCAAATAACAGTATAACTTGAACCAATCCATCCAAATAACGAGAACCAAAGTAGATTGCTATTAAAATCATCCAAACACCATCCGAATTTTAAGAATAAAAAATTATTATTAGTTATGCCCTACGGGAAGGGTAATTAAGTCTCATTTGAAGGTGATACTTTCAATATATTTATGTATCTCATTTTTTCATAGTTCAAATTATTTTAACTTTTAAAAATAAATTTTCTATAATCCTATTACATTCATATTCTTCTTAAAAGTAATAGGGTACAATGACAAAAAAAAAACAAAAGGAAAGCAGATATACTTGAAGGTTTCGTCATGTCTTTAAGGAAATGACAGTGTGTTTGACACTGAAAAGAAAAGTTATAGGCATGATTCAAAGTCAAATATGAGTTAACCTTGATTGTTTTTAAATGATCACCCACACACTCATCACTTACCCTTCATGCATTCCATTGCAGACTTGGCAATATTAGATTGCTGACTCAAGAAGCAGGCTTGAAAGTAAGGAATCGACTAATCCACTGGTCAAATCCTCAATTTCTAAGAACTCTACTGCTTCATGCATATCAGTAGATACCTACTTGGTTATCTTCTTAATAATGTTCTATAGAAATGATATAGCTTGATGTTCCATAAACAATACTGGTGCCAGGCATAAGCGTGGCCCTGTATCCAATTGCCACATATGCACCTTTGGGCATTAATTGGTGGACATTCCTACTTCACACGATTTTTTATTTCCCACCCCCAACATTATTATTTTAATTATAATGAATTTTATGTATATGCTTAAAAGTTCAAAAATGACAAATAAGAAATATTAAGGATAAAGATGTTAAATACATAGAGAAAAGATGGAAGTGATTAGCAGAGGAATAGGGAAGGAGTTAATTGCACCATCCACACAAGTGGTCAAGACATGTTAAATGACAGTAAGGGACCACCACCATACATATACACAGTAATATTTACAGAAAAATCGTTGTGTTGCTGGTCTTATTGCATAGTCCTTTTCTATACACTAACTGCGACCTTGATATAATATCCACCTTAAGGACCTGAGGTAGTGGTTTTTATCATTAAAAAAATATTTTTCACTCGGCATAAAAAGGAGAGATCATATTAAAAAAAAATAGTGAAAAGAAAGGGAAATGATATAGAAATGTCTAGAGGCTATAAATCTCGATAGAAAAGAGCTTCATTTTTACTTGATGCCATATGGCCTCCCTATTACTCAAGACAGAAACCATGCATCTGGCTTGTTAGATATCAGACACTATAATATATGTAGAGAATAAAGGAAAGACGCTTGCTTGGCATACTATAAAGCAAAAAAAAAACAATATATCAGACACTGTCTATATTTGTAGATCGCGAAGAACAAAAATCTACCCACCAAAAGCATAACTAGGGAGTGGTCCCAGAGAAAAGACAATAAAGAAATGCACAAGGAAAGTTAACGACTCAGGAACATCAAATTAAATAGAGAGCTGAGGAAGCACAAAGGAAGAACAATGACTTGGAAAATAAACTTACAGGCAACCGCGAAGCTCAGAACGAAGTAGAGAGCAGACAAAAGAACACAATGCAGCACAACAAACAAAGATGATGATGGAGCACCGCATTACATGACATTTAAGACCCACGATCTCTCAGAGGCCGAAATTTAGCGGGAACGAAGAAGCAGGGAAATTACTCTGAAAAGGAAAATTCAATTCGGTTATGACCTAATACGAAAAAGATAGAAAATAAAGACGAATTCAAATTTCAAATCCAGGCTTTTTTTTGGAAACCGGAGTTCAAAGCCAGGCTTGACCATGGTCAAAAAAAAATCCAGGCTTGACCGCCCCGTTTGGGATCCATAATTTTAATTTATATCAATTTCAAATTAGTATATAATTTATTTTTCCCAATATCATTTAAATGTTGGTCTCTATCCCATCTGAACGTTGAGATGTTATTCCTTATAGGGTTAATATAACTATTATCTCTTCAGTTTGCCTTCATTTTGATTTTGGTTCTTCAAAATTCAAATAATGGGTTTTGATCCTTGAAGGGGCAAAATGATTCAAATTTTTATTAAATTATAGGAACCAATATTTTAAAAGAAATGAAACTTGAGAAACCAAAATCTAATATTTAAAATTTAACGGACCAAAACCAAAATAATAACATTTTTAAGGGGTAAACCTTCCTTATATCATACCTCACATGTCAACCATGAGAGAACTAAATGCACCCAGATCGAAGAAAAAAAAACAACAACAACAACAAACATTATTTCATTAGATGAAGTTGGCTACATGGATATTTACTAACCTTATGAAATTTATGTCATTTTGGCACATTTGCCTATAATTTCTCCCACTTTTTGGTGGATTCAACAACAACAAAAACCATTATCTCACTATGTGGGGTTGACTACATAGATATTTGCTAACCTCATGAAATTCATGTCATTTTGGCAAATTTGCCTATAATTTCTCACACTTTTTGGTGGATTCATATATATATATATATATATATATTTGAGGATACATATGCAAGAAAAATGTGCCTAGTTGATACTTGGGTTAAAGTGATAGAATTATTTGTTGAAATGTGAATATTTTGTTATATTTCATCAACTTTGGTTTTTATAGACATTATTTTGATATGTTATCATTTGAGCCACATGTGGAGCCATTTAAAGCTCAAATTAATGCTTGAAAAGTTGGAATGAAACTTAGAAAGTTAAGACACCACGGCAAGAAAAGAAAAAATGAGACAAGAAGAAGAGAAGTTTTTGGCCTCAACCAACACACTTTTTTGCCTCAGCTAAGAAAAGAGATAGAATTCTTTGCATCAGCCAAAGATACATGCATAAAGTTGTTGGCCTCAGCCAAAAGACAAGACAGAGTTCTTGGCCTCAGCTAGAGACATAGGCAGAAAGCTCTTGGCCTTAGCTAAAGAAATTGGTAGAGAGCTCTTGGCTGCAGCCAACAAGAATAAGCTATGCGTTTGAGGCCATAATTGATTATGGGGCCTTATATGTTGAGAAACTCAAACAACAAGGTTGTTCTTCACTTCTATGCCAACTTAGGGCGATTTTAGGAGCATTCTTTGTTGGGTTTGAGGTATTTGAAAGAGATTCAAGTAGGAAATTTAAGATTTGAAGAGATTCAAACCTATTTCTCTTGGTTTTGTTGATTCCTTCCCCTTTCCTCACTCATTTTCTGATATGGCTATATTTATAGGTTGTATTTTTTGGCTATTTCATGAAAGTGAGTTGCTAAACTTTAATTCTAGGGTTATTTTGAACCTTTATATGGATTGAGATCATGTTATTCTCTCTTTTCTAGCAGTTAATGAAGTATAATGTGTTGATTTTATCCTATGCTTCATGCTTTATAGTGTTTGACTAACGCTTAATTGATTTGTTGAATGAGAGATGATGCTTGAGAGAGATCTTATTTAAATAACTTAGATAAAGTCATGTTATTCTTGAACTTCATGTTTGAATGGAGAGTTTGTTAATAGAAAAGAGATTTATCTATTAACCTAGTATTGTTGTTATAAGGTTAGGTCTTAATGGCTATGTTCACTAACATGTTGCAAAAGATGGAATGAGTTCTTTGAAAATAGATGTTGGTTTTAACTTGAAAAAGCTTTTTCGATGCTTGTGAATCTTAGACAAACACTTGATTTTTTCTTAGAGCTAATTGAGAAGGAATTAATTGGTCTCTTAAAGTATAGAGGGGAGAAGTAATCCTAAAGCCTTATTTCCTTGAAGTTAGAATCAACTTTTACTTTGTTTGTTTCAATTTAGTTGTTTTGAACCAAATTTGTTCTTTCAAATTGAAATACTTCACATGACTTTGCCCAACCTAATTAAGATCACAATTGCATTAATTAGCCTACTTTTGCCTCATTCCTCATGAGAACAACTCTTTATATTACTTGTGACCCATACACTTGCTATAGAAAAATGATGAACAAGTAATGGCATTGTTGCCGAGGACTTTGGCATAAGTGCTTTGAGCTAGTTGGATACTGGGTGTTTGACTTTCTTGCTTGCAGATACCTTTATGCCTTGTGCTAATTGATCTGGAGGTTGTTCTTGATGGGGTAGTTGAAGAATATTTCTCTGAAGATAGTGACATGGTACCTAAAACACCACCTCAAGTGCCTTTGATTCAACATCATCCACCTTTGAGAGAACTACCCATCTTGCAAATGCAAGCACCTCCGTTGATTCCTGAAACATCGCCTCAACCATTGCCACATCTAAATCCCTATTACAACATAGCCAACCCTAATTATGATGATCCAAATCGTACCTTGGATGAGTACATGGCGCAAGAGAGCCCCAGTTATCAATTTAGTATTATTCCCTACTATTAAGGCTAGAAGTTTTAAGTGGAAGCTGGTCATGCTCTAGATGATTGACCTATTTTCAGGAAATCATGATAAAGATCCAATTGCACATTTGACATGCTTTGTGCAAGTGTGTGAGAACTTAAAATTTCAAGGAATAACTCCCGATGCACTCAGATTGAGACTCTTCCCTATCACTTGACAAAAGGAAAATTACAGCTCTACCTCCTAACTCAATCACTACTTAGGATGAACTAGCATCAAAGTTCAAAGCAAGAATTATTTCAAGGGGTAAAAGGGTTGTTCAAAGGGATGAACTTTTGTGTTTCTAACAAGAATTGGGTGAACACTTCCATGAGGTATGAGTGAGATTCAATGAGATGTGGCACAATTATCCCAACCATGAGGAGAAAACTTAAGTTTTACTAGAAGACTTTGCAACCAAATTAGATGTACCTATATCTAATATGCTCAGAAATGCCTCTAACTGTGGAATTGGCAAGATGAGGGTTTCTAAAATATTGAAGTTGTATGATGACATCATCTTTAACACCTTGCAAACACATGAAAAAGCCCACTCTAGTTATTAAACATATAAGGAGCCAAGTTCTTCAAGTGGGTCAAATATATCTAAAGACATTGCCGCTCAACTTGAGGCAATCACCAAAAGATTCAATCAACTTGAGTTGAAGATAAAGAGAAACTCTTTTAAGAATGTGAATGCTATTCAATCTCCAAGTCTTTCATGTAAAACTCGTGGAGAAGCTCATTCCTATAAAGATTGCCTTCTCACTATGGAGCCTACATTACTTGAACAACAACAATCAGAGATATTCTCATAGCAATCAATACTCTAACACTTACAACAAGTTTATAAGGTATCATCCCAATTTTTCTTGGATGAATGACTAAATTGAGAATCCACTATATCAATATGCCTCTTCTAGTAAACAAATAGGACCACCAAGCTTTGAGCAACCACAAAAGCCTAGAGATAGTGATTCTGAGACCAACCAAATTTTGAGACAAATTCTTATGGACCAAGAATCCGTGATAAACAAGGTTGCATTCTATGATACCTCTATCAAGAACCTTGATATCCAAGTGGGTCAAATTACTTCACACTTGAGTTCTCAACCAAGAAATGGCCTTCTAAGTGATACATTTCAAATCCCAAGAGAGAAGGGAAAGAAGACTACCATGCCATCAACTTGAGAAGTGGCAAAGTGCTCCTAGATGTGTGTAACCCCCTGCCTTAATTAGCGTAATTATAATTCAATATCACTTAATTAAATTGATTTAGAGACCGTCGAATAGTTCAAAACTCATTTAAAACTCCCTTTAATAGTAAGGACTTTACAAAATTTTCAAAACTTCTTTCCTATTCCGGTCTCAAGTTCAGTTATCGAATATAATCACCTGTGCAGTTAATTTACATTCATTCATATTAGAATATCTAATAGTAATCCCGACAACCCCCGGGTTTCATTCTTTCACCAAAAGGTTTACAATTCCCATATAGGGGATTACACAACTATATTCAACTACCAATTACAACCCAAACATAATTTACAGTTCCCTATCCAACAGGTTTAACCAACACATCTAAAAATAAATGTCCCTACAGGGTTCTAACCGCTCCGGGTCGTACGCTTCTCCTTAAAGCCACTCGCCCTGTCTGAAAGGTTAGTTAAAGGAAAGAATGAGATTCAAGAGAATCCCAGTAGTAACAAAACATTTATACCACACATAAGCACACAGCATGTAAGCAAATCATCATACAGCAGCAGCAGCACAAATCACACTCCACCCTCATCCCCTTTCTCCGCCGGGAAGGCACACCATCCTAACCTGAACCGTTGTTAGCTACTCAGGGACTATTGGCGTGACAGTGCATACACATAGCCTTATAGCTCATATAGCTATCCGGCTTTCACAAATAGCCCGTCGGCCTTCACAAATAGCCTTTCGGCTCACATAATCCCATATATCACACCTCATCCTCATCCCCTTTCTCCGCCAAGAAGGCACACCGTCCTAACCCGAACCGTTGTTAGCTACTCAGGGACTATTGGCATGACGGTGTTTACACATATTCACAATGTCGCAGCATACGAATTTATCACAAAGCAATGATATAACACACATACAATGCATCACATATGGTACAAAGGAAAAGTCACTACCTTGTTCTTTCCTGACATTCTTTGGCACAGTGGGCTCGCGGGTACGACAAATGTCAAAGCCTATAAACAAAATCAAGAATGGTGGATTAATTTCCTACCCCCAATTCTTACTTTCAAACTTAAAATAGGTTCCATATGAGTCTCTTAAATGGTTATAACAAGCTCAAAGAGAACCTAAAAGGATTGAAAAGTACTAGGTTGGAAATTACTTTGCAAAGTCACAAAATGCTGAAAATAGGGTTTTGGCTGCAGCCAGAAATTCTCTGGCTGCGGCCAAAAACAGCACAGAAGTATTTTGGCTGCAGTCAAGAATTCTCTGGCTATGGCCAAAACGTGAACAGAAAGTTTTGCGCTGCAGCCAAGAATTTCTGGCTGCGGCCAAAACATGCACATAAAGTTTTGCATTGCAGCCAAGGGAACTTTGAAAAATCATAACTAATTCTAGAAAAATCAAAATGAGGTAATTCCAAAGCCAAATGAAAGCTATTTAAGTCCTCTTCCTAGGAAAAATATTGGCCATTACTGGAAATCAACACAGAAGTACAGAATTACACGAAATTCACCACCACTCCAAAACAGATTCCAGTTTTAATCCCAAACTTTGGACAGCCATTTCTCTTAGCTCAAAAAACGAAATGACACAAAATTTATGTTCATTTTGAAGCTTGGAATGTGAAATTTAAATCTGGAAAGTTTCAGAATTTTTAGACACCATTTGCCTATTCAAAACATCCAGACAACCTAACTGCCTAGAATAAACTTTCAATGGACAACATTTCAATTTTGCACCAATGCTTCCAATGGTTCCCCAAATTCATATCAAATACCATTCCCACATAAATTTGCACAAGGAATCCATTGAAATCATCAAAACAACCCAATTCAACCTCCATTGACATGTTACACAATGACCACCACATGTCTTACCAAGAACTCAATCAAACCACCATATTGCAAACCAATCCAAACCAACATTCCAAATCAATTTCAAATGCTCAAGGACACACTATGACACCAATTTCACACTAAACACTAACCAATACACACATTTTGAAATTAAGCCAAAATCAGGGCAAAAATCCAAAATCCTCAAGGCTAAACCAATGACCACAATAAATATGTCAAAAGGTTCCAAAGGCTTACCTTAACTTCTTCCCAAGACTAATTCTTGATTTGCACCACTTCCAAATTTTTTCAAGCTTTCAATCACCACCAATCAAAAATATAAAACCATAGGAATAATGCTCTCAACACCTAGAACAATGTTAATAAAGAGTATTTGAGCATTCATGGTCATTTGAAGCACTAACCTTAGGTTTTTCTCTTTTTCTTTCCTTCTATAGCTGAACGAAAATGGAGGAGAGGAGAGATGAGATGAGTTGGTGAAGATGATGATCTAATTTGGCCCTTCAATTGGTTATTAGGAATCCTAAATGAGAGAGGGAAGAGAAAAGCAAATTTTGACACTTTGACCTTAATCTATGGTCCACATGAAGCCAAGTGTCAAGATCTTGTTCCTCCTCCCAACTCCTTCCATGTTCATGCAAGCATTGGATCACTCTCTCATAATCTCTTGATATGTAATCCCAACCATTGATCTACAATTTACCAATGAGTTGCCTCTTCGGTAACTGACCAATTGGTAAATGAATTTCCAATTTCGCCCTTGATTATCATAACCTTTACCAAATCACCATTAAACATGAATATAAGCTTAAACATTGCTTACCACACATTCACAATGAGTTTAGCAACAATTACATCCTTAAGATCATAATTAGCCCTTAATCATAAGTTGGGGCATTACAATGTGCCTAACTCAAGTAAGCCTAGTCCAAAGAAGAATGATCAAGTGGTTGTTGAAGTTAATTAAGAAGTTTTGGATGAAGAAATTGTAGTCGAAGTGGAAGATACCAAGAAGAGAAAGCAAGTTGAGGAAAGTTTGGATGATGTAATAGTCCAAGGCAAGAATGATGAGAAGAAAAGAAAGACACTTACCCCTACTGTGATGCCTCCACTCCCTTTTCCTCAAAGGTTCAAGAAGAAAGAGGAAGATGCTCTATTCAAGAAGTTTGTGGACATGTTCAAACAACTTCATGAAGGATCGGTAAGCACAACGGAAGAATTTAAAAAAAAAATTCACCGATCCTAATCGAGGATCTATCAATGGAATTTAAACCAAGTTGGAAGGATTCATACCTTTTTGATGATTCAGAGTTTTCACGATCTCTAGGAGCCAACACGTCAGGTCCGCTCCCTCTACCGGTATCCACACGAATGCTCTCCAACTGAGACTGCGTGCTAGCGCCTCTAATGTCTCCAAGGGTTTAACTTGTGGCTCTCAATTCTGATGTACCCTGAGTCTATCAGCTCTATCAAGTTTATAACCCATGAGGGTTATTTTCAAATTTCAAAATTAATCATCAATAATTTTGAAATTAATTAACAATTAATTATCTTGATGAGCTAATTAAATAAATTCAGTTTAAATTAAATCTGTCCAACAGTTTTAATTTAACCTATTTATTTAATCTAAATAAAGAGCCATTAGATTTAATTTATCTTCATAAATTAAATCTGAGATACTATATCTCTATCATGTTAGTTATTAAATTTAATATATCTTAATAAATTAAATTTAAAACCAACACAATATAATAATATCATATAATATATATACATATATATATATAATATATTTCGAAAAAATATATATATCTATATAATATTATTAAATATAATAATATAATATAATATATATATTTCGAAAATATATATATATATATATCTATATAATATTATTAATGAATTTTATATTATATATATATATATAAATATAAAATTCATCCACCCTAAATCAAACATTATCTCGTGTTGGGTCATTCTTGTGTGCGACCCTGTAGGCCCATATGAAGTTGGCAGTGGGCCAATAACTACACTAACCCAAAAGTCGCAAGCGGCCTCTAGCAAGACATTACGACTACCCAATTCATATGAGGATCGTTATCACGATGCAACCTGTCATACAACCATGTCACGTCCCTTTTGTCACACGATATATCGATCAAGGATAAGGCATGGAAAATGTCATCCTCTTGTTCCTGACCATTACTTTCTCGATTCCTGAGTAGCCTGATAACAGAGATAGAAACTCCTTTCATCATAGTATGGCCATACATTTCTCAGACTCACTCATCGAGGGGCCCAGTAATATCTCTCTACTAATGTGAGGGACAAATTCCATCTTGATCATTCATATTCCTCTACATGAAAAACCACCAAGCCCGATCGTAGCCTTTATCATCACCCGGTCAAAAGTGACTTTTGACTAGTTCAAAGCTTAGCAACTCTCATGTAGGAATCCATGATGACCTCAGGTCTAAGGGCATTGTGACGTGGTTATACATGAGAAAAGCTTATGACTTGATCCATGTAGCTTTCTCATAGTGGGTCGGTCCAGCACCTTGTACTCTTACAAGTGCCTAAGACTTTGATTCGTATTTCCATATCTTATCAAAGTCATACTGGTCTTGTTTCATCTCTGCTCCCGCATAGATGACCGACCAGGGACATTTTAAGACAATCTTTATGAATTATCCAAGGATACAATTATCACAGTTAACATGCAAATAATATGATAACAGAATGGAGAAATTTCATTAAAATAATAATGTTTAAAGTACAATGATTGGCCCTTAGGGCACAATTTCCAACATCCTCCCACTTGCCCTAGGTGCAATCATTAATTTGCCTAATTCCCATTGCCCTAACATGGCGCTCATGCTTTGCCTGTGCAAGTGGCTTAGTAAGAGGATCAACAACATTATCTTCTCCTGCTACTTTACATATCTTTATATCACCTCTATCATTGATTTCTCTAATAAGATGAAATCGCCTGAGTATGTGTTTGGTCCTTTGATGTGACCTAGGCTCCTTGGCCTGTGCAATAGCACCGCTATTGTCACAGAACAAATCTATTGGATTTGAGATGGTAGGCACCACCCCTAGTTCAGTAATGAACTTTCTGATCCAAACGGCTTCTTTAGCTGCATCTGATGCTGCTATATACTCAGCTTCTGTTGCAGAATCTGCTATAGTGCTTTGCTTGGAGCTCTTCCAGGTTACTGCTCCACCATTCTGGAGGAATACATATCCAGATTGTGATTTAAGGTCGTCTTGGTCAGTTTGGAAACTTGCATCTGTGTAACCGGTTACACAGAGCTCATCATCCAATCCACCATAGACCAAAAATAAGTCCTTAGTCCTTTTTAAGTACTTTAGGATATTCTTAACGGCAGTCCAATGACCCTCACCAGGATCTTGTTGGTATCTTCTGGTCATACTTAAGGCAAACGAGAAATCCGGTCGAGTACATAACATGGCATATATGATGGATCCAATGGCCGAGGCATATGGAACCTTACTCATGCGATCTCGCTGATCAGGTGTACTAGGACACAGATCCTTGCTAAGATGGATGCCATGAGACATAGGCATGTAACCCCTTTTTGAATCATGCATATTGAACCTATGCAGTATCTTATCTATGTATGTGCTCTGACTTAGGCCTATTAGTCTTTTGGATCTATCCCTATAGATCCTAATCCCTAGGATATAGGTGGCTTCACCTAAGTCTTTCATTGAAAAGGACTTTTCTAACCAAGACTTGACACTCTGCAAGGTAGGAATATCATTCCCAATGAGTAGGATGTCATCTACATAAAGCACTAGAAATACAACTATGCTCCCACTAACCTTCTTGTAAACACAAGGTTCATCGATGTTTTGAATAAATCCAAACTCTTTGACTACTTCATCAAAACGATGATTCCAGCTCCGAGATGCTTGCTTTAATCCATAAATGGATCTTTGAAGCTTGCAAATTTTTACCAGAGTCCTCTGGACGCACAAAACCTTCAGGTTGTGTCATGTACATATCCTCAAGCAGCTTTCCATTAAGGAAGGCTGTTTTGACATCCATCTGCCATATTTCATAGTCATAATATGCTGCAATGGCAAGAAGGATTCTGATTGATTTGGCCATTGCAACTGGGGAAAAGGTTTCATCATAGTCTACACCATGAGTTTGAGTGAATCTTTTTGCAACCAGTCGTGCCTTGAAGACATTTACATTGCCATCCATGTCAGTTTTCTCCTTGAAAACCCATTTGCACCCAATGATTTTTACACCTTCAGGTGGATCGACTAAGGTCCATACCTGATTGTCGTACATGGATTGCATTTCAGACTTCATGGCATTTAGCCATTTCTCAGAGTTTGGTCCCACTGTGGCTTCTCGATAGGTAGTGGGCTCATTTTGCTCAATGAGCAACACATCACGGCCTTCAGTAATCAGAAATCCATATCTCTGAGGCTGATGCCGTGTCCTATCAGATCTTCGTGGACCTTGTGTTACTTAAGGAGGCTCAGCAACTTGTTGTGAGTCTTCTCTAATTTCCATCTGTGGTTCTGTACCATCTTGTGGATCTCAAATTTCTTCGAGATGTACGTCGCTCCCACTAGTTGTTTTAGAGACAAACTCTCTTTCTAGAAACTTGCCATTTCGAATAACAAACACTTTGTTATCGGTGGGATTGTAGACATAGTATCCTTTCGTTTCTTAAGGATACCCTACGAAAAGGCACTTTATGGATCTGGGCACTAATTTATTAGAGGCTTGTTGCTTAACATATACCTCACATCCCCAGATCTTAAGAAAAGATAAACTTGGTTTCTTTCCAGTCTATATCTTATATGGTGTCTTTTCAATTGCCTTAGATGGAACACGATTTAGTGTGAACGCAGCTGTATCTAGGGCATGTCCCCAAAAGGACGGTGGAAGATCTGTTTGACTCATCATAGATCGAACCATATCTAATAGTGTTCGATTCCTCCGTTCAGAAACGCCATTCCATTGTGGTGTTCCTGGAGGAGTCAATTGTGAGATTATCCCACAACTCCTAAGATGGTCAGTGAATTCTTGGCTCAAATATTCACCACCTCGATCAGATCTAAGTGCTTTAATTGTTTTACCAAGTTGGTTTTGTACTTCATTTTGGAATATTTTGAACATTTCAAAAGATTCAGATTTATGTTTCATTAGATAGATATAGCCATATCTACTAAAGTCATCTATAAATGTAATGAAGTAGACATAACCTCATCTGGCAGCTATATTTAATGGTCCACATACATCTATATGTATGAGGCCCAATAATTCAGTAGCCCTCTCACTGTGCCCAGTGAAAGGTGCCTTAGTCATCTTTCCTAATAAGCAAGATTTGCATGTATCATATGATTCAAAATCAAATGAGTTTTAGAAATCCATCTTGATGGAGTTTAGAAATGCGTTTCTCATTTATGTGGCTTAGACGACAATGCCATAGGTAAGTTGGATTCAAATCGTTTGATTTTATCCTCTTTTTCAGATCTTCCAGGTAGAGTTTGCAATTCCTCTTCCAATGACCGGGTTCATTGCAGAAGTAGCAGACTCCTTCCTTTGGAGGCTTTGCCTTATTAGGTGCAGGCTTGGTTTCGGGCTTGTTTGACTCTTTGGTCTTACCACCTGAGCCATTACCCTTCCATTTGCCCTTCCCTTTCTTTTTCATACCCTTTCCTTTCTGAACCATCAAAACTGTGCTAGGCTTTTTCTTAATGCTTTGCTCAGCAGTTTTGAGCATCCCATGCGGCTCAGAAATTGATTTCTCCATGTTGTTCATGTTGTAGTTCATAACAAACTGGTCATAACTCTCCGGAAGTGAGTTGAGGATCAAATCCGTAGCTAACTCCTGGCTTATGGGAAATCCAAGCCTCTCAAGGTGATCAATATAGCCTTTCATCTTTAACAAATGAGTACTAACTGATGCACCTTTAGCCATTTTGTAGGAATGTAAGGCCTTTGTGGTCTCATACCTTTCTTGCCTTGCCTGTTGCTGGAACATTTCCTTGAGATGTACTATCATCTCATGAGCCTCCATGAGTTCCAGATCTTTTGAAGCTCTGGAACCATAGTGGCAAGCATCAGGCAACCTACATCCACAGAGTCATCCTTATGCTTTGTGTAAGCATCTCTCTGAGCTCTTGGAGCATTAGCTGCAGGCTCCTCAGGAATGGGTTGATCTAGGACATAAGCCTTTCTTTCCTGCTTGAGAACAATTTTCAAGTTCCTGAACCAGTCAAGAAAGTTTGTCCCATTGAGTTTGTCCTTCTCAAGGACCGATCGCAACGATAGTGTAGCAGTATTACTAGTCGATATGATTCTACAATTAAAATATGCAAAGTTATTTAGTAATCTCCCACTAAATTAACAACCCTCAATATAATAATTAGTGGGCTAAGATCCATATTTGGCTTAAACTTAAGTCCGCTTTGGCAAGATGCTTAAATTCAAGTTATTTAGGTAGGTAACCTATTTACCAATTACATCACATGTAACTCTTAGATCTTTATGGGATTTAATCATCATATGATCCGGCATGTTTAACCCCATCTAATGCCTTGAGATTCAAAACCGTTTTGTTAATCTCAATTAAGTCAAAAAAATAATGAATATTATGAGCAGCACCATTACTCAAGCTTGTCTCATCAAGATAACTCAAGTGCATCCACTTTGGTGGTTTCCACAATTGAGCGATCTAGGTTTTGACAAGTATTCATTAATTGACGGCATTATGACTTAAGATTTAATTTGGAGGGATTAATTAATTAGTTTTGTTTATATGGATGCAATCATGGTCGTATCTCATAATGATAAATACATATAAACGTAAAAGTATTCATGCAATGATCTTATCAAAAGCATAATTTAAACGTGACACAACATGGCTTACCTAACCTAAAATCCTCCCAAGCCAATGAGAGGACTTCTCTAAATAAAAAAAAAGAAATACATTGAGAGAAACCTCGTTTAAACATTCGAGGGGAGTGAGATGAGAAGAGAATGTATATCGAGAGTATTTAGAGAAAGGCACGGCACGCAGGCCGTATTTAAATATTACAACCTTTGTAAAATTCTAAAGCCATGTTGTTCACCATACCCAAACAAGGATAAATAATAAACCACAACAAGAATTCATACAATATGAAAAGCAATAAATGTCATGATCAGATTATATTGTGCTACGCAGAGGTGGTCACGGCGGTCCCGCTAGCAGGTTAGCGGGCGGGGTCAAGGAGGGCCGCCCTTGCGGGGTTGCAAGGGGCAACGCCCCTGAAGCTTTTGAAAAAGGCACATTCCTTTTAAAAGAAATATTTGAAAATTTTAAATTTTTAAATTTTGGACCCAATTTTTCGAAACAAAAAACAACAATGGCCCAGAACGCTTCTGATCCAATTTGTCTTCCCCATAGTTCGGATCCCTATTACCCGAATAGATATCCGAACCTAGACCCAATTTGATTGCCGCCAACTACGATCTCAGGTACCCTACCCAATTTCATGCTTGTTCAAAACGAAAATCACATACATGTTTCAAGATATACATGTTCGGAATCGATTTCACGCTTGTTCCAAAACGAGAATCACATACATATTCGAGTGTTTCTTATAAACATACGTACACATCCCATATATATCACATGTATAAGAATCATAAACTCAATTTAAACGCACAATTGATCTGGCTCTGATGCCACTGAAGGATCGGTAAGCACAGCGGAAGAATTTAAAAAAAATTTTCACCGATCCTAATCGAGGATCTATCAACGGCGTTTAAACCAAGTTGGAAGAATTCATACCTTTTTGATGATTCAGAGTTTTCACGATATCTAGGAGCCAACACGTCAGGTCCGCTCCCTCTACCGGTATCCACACGAATACTCTCCAACTGAGACTGCGTGCTAGCGCCTCTAATGTCTCTAAGGGTTTAACTTGCGGCTCTCAATTCTGATGTACCCTGAGTCTATCAGCTCTATCAAGTTTATAACCCATGAGGGTTATTTTCAAATTTCAAAATTAATCATCATTAATTTTGAAATTAATTAACAATTAATTATCTTGATGAGCTAATTAAATAAATTCAGTTTAAATTAAATCTGTCCAACAGTTTTAATTTAACCTATTTATTTAATCTAAATAAAGAGCCATTAGATTTAATTTATCTTCATAAATTAAATCTGAGATACTATATCTCTATCATGTTAGTTATTAAATTTAATATATCTTAATAAATTAAATTTAAAACCAACACAATATAATAATATCATATAATATATATATACATATATATATATATATAATATATTTCGAAAAAATATATATATCTATATAATATTATTAAATATAATAATATAATATAATATATATATATATAAGATATATATTTCGAAAATATATATATATATCTATATAATATTATTAATGAATTTTATATTATATATATATATATATATAAATAAAAATTCATCCACCCTAAATCAAACATTATCTCGTGTTGGGTCATTCTTGTGTGCGACCCTGTAGGCCCATATGAAGTTGGCAGTGGGCCAATAACTACACTAACCCAAAAGTCGCAAGCGGCCTCTAGCAAGACATTACGACTACTCAATTCATATGAGGATCATTATCACGATGCAACCTGTCATACAACCATGTCACGTCCCTTTTGTCACACGATATATCGATCAAGGATAAGGCATGGAAAATGTCATCATCTTGTTTCTGACCATTACTTTCTCGATTCCTGAGTAGCCTGATAACAGAGACAGAAACTCCTTTCATCATAGTATGGCCATACATTTCTCAGACTCACTCATCGAGGGGCCCAGTAATATCTCTATACTAATGTGAGGGACAAATTCCATCTTGATCATTCATATTCCTCTACATGAAAAACCACCAAGCCCGATCGTAGCCTTTATCATCACCCGGTCAAAAGTGACTTTTGACTAGTTCAAAGCTTAGCAACTCTCATGTAGGAATCCATGATGACCTCAGGTCTAAGGGCATTGTGACGTGGTTATACATGAGAAAAGCTTATGACTTGATCCATGTAGCTTTCTCATAGTGGGTCGGTCCAGCACCTTGTACTCTTACAAGTGCCTAAGACTTTGATTCGTATCTCCATATCTTATCAAAATCATACTGGTCTTGTTTCATCTCTGCTCCCGTATAGATGACCGACCAGGGACATTTTAGGACAATCTTTATGAATTATCCAAGGATACAATTATCACAGTTAACATGCAAATAATATGATAACAGAATGGAGAAATTTCATTAAAATAATAATGTTTAAAGTACAATGATTGGCCCTTAGGGCACAATTTCCAACACTTCATGTGAACACCCCTTTTGCCAAATCCTTGGAAAATATGCCCAAATATGCTAAGTGTAACACCATTATTTCAAAGCGTTGAAAACAATTCAAAACATGTAATGAAGTCAAACTAAAGACTAGAAATAGTTTGGTCATAGATGAGGTTAAGAAGGTGAAAATCAAGAGGAAAAAACTTACCTATACTTGTTCTTCAATTTTTGTTTTGGTCCAGCTGCTTGGTTGACTTAAAGATGGAGAGAGAGTGATAAATGATCAGCCTTTTTCTTTCCCTTATCACTTAAAGGGCTGGCCAAAATTTTGGTCAAAAGGTGGCAAAAAAAATTGTGGTCACAAATGGTTTATTTTGGGTCAAACACTTATAGTATTTAACTTGATTTTTTCCTTTCCATTGCCCTTCATATTTTGACCATAAATTGCTGCCCAAAAAGGTGTCCTAATTAATTCAATCTTCAACCCCTCTCCTCTCTTCATTTGACCAAAATATATGTTCCAAAAAGGTGACAATTTAGTTGACCAAGCCTTCTTGCAATTAACTTGCTTTTTGGTCAAAATTTCCAACTTGAGGTTTTGACTTTTCAAATAGATTCAAGATGGTTTCAATTGAACTTTCTCTTTTGTTTTCTTTGTATTTGGATGTCATTTCTCTTATGGCAAGGTGAGGAAATATTAATTGAATCTTATATCCAAAGGTGTTGTTGAATGTTTGACCAATTTTTCCTACTTCTTTTCCTTGCCTTAACCAAAATGTTCTATGTGAGAGTAGAGAGTTGTGTTACCTTTTCAAGTTCTTTTACTTACCTTAGTCTTCTCCCAAACGGCACCTCTTTCTCTCTTTCTTAGGTTCAAATTATATTTTCGGTCATTTCTGACTTTAGGCGAAAAGACTAGGTAGTTACCTCTAACTAGCTAATTAGAACTAAAGTCTTGGAAAAATTTTCAGGGGTAATTCTGTCATTAATTCCACTATATATTGTGTACGTTTAGCCCTTAAGTACATTTTGGGATATTACACTAAGTTCCTCAAAGATGTTATATATAAGAAGTGATGATTCAGTGAGTTTGAGACTATTGCATTGACTGAAGAATGTAGTGCGGTTATCCAAAAGAAGTTGCATCCTAAGCTCAATGATCCAGGAAGCTTCTATATCCCTTGTAATATTGGGACTAATTTTAGTGATAAAGCTCTTTGTGATTTGGGTACAACTGTGGATTTAATGGGTCTTGTTGTTTTCAACAAAGTGGGTTTGGGAGAGCCAAGAACTACTATGGTTATTCTTCTCTTTGCGGATTACAGTACTTCTAAATCTAGAGGGATCATTGAAGATGTTCTAGTTAAAGTGGACAATTTTATCTTCCTGGCAGATTTCATTATGCTAGATTGTGAAGTTTGTTGGAGAATTCCTCTCATCTTTCAGTGTCCATTCTTAGCCACTGCAAGGACTCTACGTTAATGTAGAGAAGGGTGAGATCACTTTAAGAGTTGATAATGAGCAAGTGATATTCAACATGCCAAAAGCCTTGAAGTTTCATTTCTATTACCTGCAAAATGCCATAAGAGAAGTGTCTACTCTCATGCATGTTAAGTTGGCTCCATTCCTAATATCTTAATCAATTTTTATCAATTTCTATCCCTGCAAATAATTGATATATATTGAATGAATCCCTCCAAATAATCTTAAGTGATTGAAAAAAATGATTGGGATACATTGAACTAAATCCGCCAAATAACAATATAACTTGAACTAATCCATCCAAATAATGAGAACCAAAGTAGATTGCTATTAAGTTCATCCAAACACCATCCAACTTTGAAGAACAAAGAATTATTATTAGTTATGCATACGGGAAGGGTAATTAAGTCACATTTGAATCTGATACTTTCTATATATTTATTTATCTCATTTTTTCTTAGTTCAAAATTTTTAAATTCTATACAATCCTTTTATATTTATGTTCTTCTTAAAAGTAACAGTGTACAAAAACAAAAACAAAACAAAAAGAAAGCAAGATATGCTTAAAGGTTTTGCCATGCCGTTAAGGAAATGACAGTGTGCTTTGACAATAAAAAGAAGGGGTATTGCAGTTCATCACTAAATGGAAAAATTTCAAAGTTAGAGTCATGAATCAAAGTAAAATACGACTTAACCTGGATTGCTTTAAATGATCGCCCACTCACTCATCACTTACCCTTCATGCATTTCATTCCAGACTTAGAAATATTAGATTGCTGACACAAGAAGCAGCCTTGAAAGTAGGGAATAGACTAATCTACTAGTCATATAATCAATTTCTAAGAACTCTACTGCTTCATACATATCAGCAGATACCTACTTGGTTATCTTCTTGATAATGTTCTATAAAATTAATATAGCTTGATGGTCCATAAATAATCTATTATTATGGTTCCCAACAAGAAATTATAACTTACCATTGTGAGAGAAAATGGTGATGAAGAAGTAAGTAGTCAAAAAAGGAAATATGTGAGACCCCTAGAAATATGTGAGACCCCTAGAAACACTTCCAGTGCATGCTTCTTCCAATCAAAGGATTTTATTATTAAGATTCACAACATTATATATTGGAAGCAAAGGGTTTCTTATTCAAAAAAGGAAAGAAAAAAAATGATTAAGCAAAAATACACAGCAATTCAAAAGCTTAAATAAAAAAAAATCTCTTTGAATGAAACTGATCAATATATGTAACCCCCTCATGGTAATCACATCCGGATTTCAAAATTTAAGTGAAATAGAGACCAATAAAATGAAATCAACAATTTATAATCCCTCAACTCGGGATGAGGTATTTCAAAATCAATTCAAAACATAATAATTCCGGGTCTCACATTCACGTGCGGATATAACTACTTGAGAAAATCAAATCACATAAGAAATATCAAAGTGCGGAAACTAAAATCCCGGTAAACCCCCGGGTTACTCTATATATCGAATGGGTTTACTATTTTCCCAAATGGGGATTACAAATCAAAAATTCACTATGAACAATTTATATACAGTAATCTCAAATCTACAATAGATAACCAACAATCCCAAAATCCTGAATGTTCCTAAGAGATCCTAACCACTCCGGGTTGGTCGCTTCTCCTTTGAGCCACTTGCCCTGTCTGAAAATGTTAGTCATATGGAAAGAGTGAGATTCTAAAGAATCCCAGTAGCAACAAGACACTCATACAATATATAAACACAAAGCATGTATGTTCATCATGTTCAGCAGCTTCACAATGATCTCTGGCTCACGCCACATACGACAGCACTCACGGCTGTAATCACAATGCACTACGCCCACTTTCGTGGTGAACACTATGCCAGCTTTCGCTGTAATCACTATGCACAATGCCCGCTTTCGCGGTGAACACTATGTAGCAGCAACACGAAGCACAAAGCACCACAAAGCATCTCAAAGTACAATGGATCACTAAACTCCACAACGTATCTCAATGCACAAGGTATCACAAAGCAGTAGCAGCAGCATCCACACAATGAATGACAGACAAACATACAATACATTTACACAAAGTATAAGAGATGAGTCGCTACCTGTATCTTTCCTGACAATCTTTGGCACAGTGGGCTCACGCGTTCGGCAGATATCAAATCCTATACCAAATTAGGGACAATTGATCAATCTCTTTTCCAATTACTTATATCCATAATACACTAAGTTGGTTATCATTTAGGACTCTTAAGAGGCCACAAATGCCTCTAAAGAAAGCCCTAAAAGGTTGGGAAACAAAAGGTTGAAGGTCACTTTTCGAAAACACAAAGTGTTGGAACACAGGGGTTGGCCGCGGCCAGCCCTTCCTTGGGCTGCGGCCCAAATATGGTCAGAAGGCCGTGGGCTGCGGCCCGCCACTCATGGGCCGCGGCCCGAAACAGGCCAGAAAGGTTTGGGCCGCGGCCAGCCACCTTGGGCCGCGGCCAAGAAATCCCCTGATTCTTGGTTGAACTTCCAAAATTCATAACTAATCCTAAAAAAATTGAAACGGAGTGATTCCAAAGCCAAATGAAAGGTATATAAGTCTTCTTTCAAGGAAAAATATATCCCATCACTGGAAATCACTACAAAAATACAGAATTACCAAAAACTACACACTACTCCAAAACAGAGTTCTGTTTCAATCCCAAACTTTGGACAACCATATCTCACAGAATACTCAACGCAATGACACAAAATATATGTCCATTTTGAAGCTTGGGAGGTTAACTTTAAGACTGAAAAGTTTCAGAATTTTCCAATACCATTTGGTCATTCAAAACGCTCATACAAAATTACTGCGCAAAACAGAGCTCAAACCAAACAGATTTCCAACTTTTCCCAAGTGATCCAAATGAATCCAAAATTAATAACCAAGCTTATTCCCATACAATTTTCCATAAAGGACACAATAGCAACCTCTAAAACATCCCACAACCAATCTAACCACAATCAAACACTATGGTCTCTATGATTCACACAATGTCTAAATTCCAATCAACACAATTCCAAACTTCAAAACTATCTCCAATACTCAAATATCATCATAATGAACCATTTCCAATATCAAACACAATGAAACTCATATATTCAAAAATGGGCATAAGCTAGGGCAATTTTCCAGATTTTCATAAACTTATCCAAAAATCACAAATAATATATCAAAATGCTCAAAATGCCTACCTCTTCTCTTTGCCAAATTCAGAATATTGATTCTCACACTTTCATATTTCTCCAACTCACAAATCAACACCTTTCAAGATTCTACAACCACCACAATGTAGCTCTCAATGAGATACACAACTTTAGAGAAGAGGTTTTGAGCAAAGGAGGATCACAACTCACCAAGATTCAAGCTTTCCTTTTCTCTTTCCCAAGCTTGAGCGCCAGAAAATGGAGGAAGAAGAGAGAGAAAATGGTGAGATGGAAGAGATGATGATGAAATGAAACTTCCTTCCCTTGCACACACACACACTCCACCGATCAAGAGAGAGAGAAAAGAGAGGAAAAGTAGTATTTTGTCCTCTAGTGCCTCATTCAAAGGCCTCCACTATGCCACATGTCACCATCTCATCCACTTCCACTATGAGCTCACATAGACACAATGTATAGGATTCCGACCCATCAATAATGAATCTCAACCCTTGATCTCAAATACCACACACATTCATCTCAAATTTACATCATATTAATTCCAAAAGTGTATAATTACACAATTTTATAATCAATCTCAATGCCATTAGCCTTTAATCTAAAATCGGGGTGTTACAATATACACCTACAATTATTGGTATAGTGCTGTTAGGCACAAGCGTGGCCCTATATCCAATTGCCATATATGCACCTTTGGACATAAATTGGTGGACTTTCCTACTTCAGACGTTTAATTTTAATTTTTCCACCCCAATTATTATTACTTTAATTTAATGAATTGTATGTATATGCTTTAAAGCTCACAAAATGACAAATAATAAATATTAAGGATAAAGATGTTAAATACATAGAGAAAGGATGAAGAGATTAGGAGAGGAATGTTTGAGCAAAAAAAAAAAAGATTAGAAGAGGAATGGGTGGTGAGTTAATTGCACCATCCAGATAAGTTGTTAAGACAAGTTGAATGACAAAAAGGGACCACCACCAAATATATACACAGTAATATTTACAGAAAAATCATTATGTTGTTGGTCTTATTTCATATTCCTTTTCTATATACTAACTCCTGTCCTTAAGATAAGCTTCACTTTACTCATGTCCTTAAGATTAGATTCACCTTAGTGACCTGAGGTAGTGGTTTTCATCCTTAAAAAATATTTTTCACTCTCAATAAAAAAGAGAAATTACATAAAAAATTAGTCAAAAGAAGAGGAATGATATAGAAGTGTCTAGAGGCTATAAATGTTCATAGAAAAGAGCTTCATTTATAACTTAATGCCATATGGCGTCCTATTACTCAAGACAGCAGCCATGCATCTGGCTTGTTAGATATCAGACACTATTATATATGTATAGAATAAAGGAAAGTCGCGTGCATAGCTTATTATAGAGCATATTAAAAAAATATATCAGAGATTGTCTATATTTGTTTATTGTGAAGAGCAAAAATCTACCAACCAAAAGCATAAATAGCAAGGGGTCCCAGAGGAAAAACAACTAAGAAATGCACAAGGGAACTTTAAAAAAAAACAGAGAAAAGTTATCGACTTGGGAACATAGAGCTGAGGAAGAACAATGACTTGGAAAATAAACTTACAGGCAACTGTGAAGCTCAGGATGAAGTAGAGAGCAGATAAAAGAACACAACACAGCCCCACGAACAAAGATGGCAATGGAGCACTGCACTACATGACATTGTAGATCCATGATCTCTCAGAGGCTGAGCATGGTCAAAAAAAAAATCCAGGCTTGACTACCCCTTTGTTCACTTTATGCTTTCAAATTCCATAATTAATTAGTGTTTTTAAAATTTTAAAAATATATACATAAATTAATAATTTGGGATCCATAGTTTTAATTTATATCAATTTCCAAATTAGTATATAAATTATGCTTTCCTCTAGCCAAAAAAAAAAAAATAGTTTTCCCCATATCATTTTTATTTACATCTCTACTAAAGCCGTTTAAATGGAATAGCCCGGCCTTAAAGGACTAACCTTGGAAGGGACAGGGTTTAAAAAGGCTAGACTCAAAAAGCCCATGTACTATAAAACCACTATATTATTGAAGCCCAGCTCTCGAGCATGTGGGCTCAAGGCCGGCCCGCGGATTTACAAATATTTTTATTAAATTTTAAAATTTTAAACTATTTGAAATACCTAAATATAAATTAATAAATCTCTTAAAATTTCTAATTCAGATAATGTATATTAATAAAAATAAAGTGTCGAACTATATCTCAATTTCAAAAACTAATACAAATCAGACTTCAAACACTAATAAACTATATATTGTCCAACTAAAAAAATGCCAAAAACAAAATAATTTACCTTCTTTTTGTTGTCACATATAGAAAAATATTAGTGGTTAAAAAGATAAAGGAAATCTCATAGTTATTACATATAAAAAATTTACCTATGACTATTACATTTTCTTTGTTATGATATTATTTAAGTTAAAATTTTCTTTGAAAAAGTCTTGAAAAGGGACTAAGAAAAGATAGACTAAGATTATGTTGTTTTAAGTAAGATAACACTCCCTTAAGTCCTATTTATAAGCAATTTTCCCGCTCTTAGGATTGATACATAATATAACCAACTTTTTTTTTGTGCCTCAAACTTTTAACTATTTTTCCTTTTTCTAAACTTATTAAATATATATATATATATATATATATATTATATTAATGAAATACTAATTCTCTTTCATTCAATCATTTATTACCCATTCTCTTTTATATTTTATACTCATTCTCTCTACTATGCTCTTTTCATAAATAAGGGCATATTTGGAAAAGACAAAATATTTGGACACATCTATTATTTTTAACCAATCTTAACTACTAGTTCGTTTTATGCAATCAAGAAAAAAGTTGCTCATAAAAAGGATTAGAAGGAAGGAATATGTCCTCATGCTTTTGGAAGTTCAATCATCCGACGTGCAATGGATGCATGAATCAAGTTAGAAGAAAAAAGTATATGTGTGAATTAAAGCAAAACATGTGTACAACATCACTAAATGTATGTGTGAATTAAGATAAAACATGTGTACAACATCACTAATCACTAAATGTATGGGGAGTGGCTAGAGCTAGATAGATTAACCCAATTTCAACCTTCAAAGTTTAACAAGGGCGCAAGTTTGTGTGAACTGAAGTACCTAGTTCTTTTTTTCAAGCTAAGGGTGTTGCAAAATAAGAGTGAGTACTGATATTTTAATAAATAATAAAAATAGGCAGGCTTAAAATCGCCAGCCCTCAACTTTAATGAGTTGGCCCTTTTATTTTTAGCCTAACAGGCTAGCCTGTTTAAACCTGATTTTCTTTTACACCCCTTAATATATAAATTGGACCTTCTACTTAGACGAGCTTAAACAGGCCAAGCTGACGTGTTTGGCCCATTTTGACGGCTCTGGTCTCTATCCATCAAAATGTTGAGATATTATATTTTGTTGGGTTAATACAACTTTTGGTCCTTTAAATTTCAAATTATGGGTTTTGGTCTTTTGATGGGTAAATTGATCCATATTTTTATTAAATTATAGGTACTAATATTTTAAAAGGAATGAAATTTAAGAAACAAAAATCGATGCTTTGAAATTTAAGGGATCAAAGTTAAAATGAGGGCAAGTTTAAGGGATCAAAAACTCTATTGAACTTCCTTATATCATACATTTTGCTAACCAAGAGAGAACTAAATGCACCTAGATCAAGAAAAAAACAACAACAACAAAGCATTATTTCACTAGGTGTGGTCGGCTACATGGATCTCATAACAGATCTATCAACAACCAAAATTTTGGACATATTGTTAACTAAAACCAGAGTTGGGAATAGGCCAGCTCGACATTGCAGGGTCGGCCCTTCACGAGCTTGGGCGTAAACGGGCCGGTCTGTTTAGTGACTCTCCTAAAAGGTCCATATTTTGAAGCCCCGCTCGTTTACTCATGGGCTCAAGCCAACCCGACAGGCTTTAAGCCCGTTTAACAAAAAATATTTTTTCATTTTATTAAAGAAATTAAATTAAAAAAAATAAAGTTTTTAATTAAAATAAAAATTTTTATAAAGTATTAAATGTTTTATCTTTTTTGATAAATAGAATAAGTGACCATTTGCCTTAAAACAAAATTCTTCATGAGATGGAAACTCTACTTTCTCATTTTCAATGTGTGTTATTAGTTTCTCTTTTTTATATAGTTTGCATAATATTTGGACCTCTTCAAATATAATTAAAAAATTGTTGTCTTTGTTTACCTTAGATCAATAAAAAAATGGTTATTTCAATATTTCATAAGGAAAAATTTCTTTGGTAAACTAATAAAAACCAAATGAAAGATTCTTAAAAATTGAGTATTTTTTTAAAAAAATTAATTGGATGAATTTTAACTAACTATAATGTCATCAACAAGCTTCTCTTAGCTTTTTAATAAGAATATAATCAATTTTTTCCATTAAAACTTTCAAATAGCAACACTATATGATTTGAAAAATATTTCCAATGTTAAAAAATCATTTTTTTCGATTACAAAACTCAACTTCTAGTCATTTAATAAAATTTTAAAAAATTGGCTGGTTTAAACGGACTGTGGCTCTATAGGGTGACCTTTTTGGGCTCGACTCCTTATGGAAATTCTAAATTATAAGCTCAGACCTTGACGGGCTTGGGTCTAAATGGGTTCTAACCAAAATTTTTGCTTAATAACTTCATTAAATATTCCTTTGGTTTTCCTCTACCTTTTTATTCAAAATAAAATTGCATATACTCTAATTATATTTTTGAAACCTACACAATCTTATAAAAGCTTATACAACAATTGTATTGGATAATTACTTAAGGATGATGGACTAACCCACTTAAAGACTTGTGAGAGGACCCATACTACCTCCGCTTGATGAGGGATAATTAGCCCACACATTAATCTTAAATTTTCAATGTCCAGCTTTCATTAGAGTCGGGAAAACAAGCCAAGCCTGTCAGGCTGGCCCTTTTAGGCCCTGAATTTACAACGGCCAGCTTCAGAATTTTATCTCAAAAATGAAAACAGTCCTAAAAGGGCTAGCCCTGTATGGCCGAGGGCCTAAAAGGGCCGGCCCTGTAGGGCCAAGGGCCGGCCCTTTAGGCCCTGTATGTTTTTTTAAAATTATTTATATGATAATATTATTATTGATTTTTTATATTTTATTAATGATGTTGCAAATATTTAGTTGATATTAAATTTTTTAGAATTAAGTTTCATAAGAATATCTTGTATTAATAATCTTAAAAATTAAAAACTTATAAAAAATATTTCTTATTTCATAAGTATTCTTACCAATTTTGTATTTTTTAACTTATTTTCTTGTGATTGTTTTATTTATATCTTGGGTTGTTTATTTTATTGACTACTTACACTTTTCAAGACATATTTAGAAGAATTATTTTTAATTTTGTTAAGTCTTCTCATTAATTATTTGTAATTATGGTATATAGGCAATATTTTACCTTTGATTATGACTTAATGACCATGTTTGTTTGTTGCATGATGCATACCATTTACACTTAAATTTTGACAATATTTATGTATTAAATTAGGAATTCCATTGTTGTAATTTTAAAAAAAATGAAACAAATTAAAATTTGTTCAATTTTGTAAAAATATCTTTAGGCCATGCGGGCCAGCCATAACCCTTATGCTTTTAGGCCAGGCTTTAAAAAATAGCAATTTTTCTTATCCCGGGCCTAAAAGGGCCGGCCCTTTAGACCCTAACCTGTCAAGGGCTAACCCTATAGAGCCGGGGCGACCCTAATTCCCAGCTCTAACCTTCATATCATTACGACACATTGTCAAAATGCTTCCTTATTGCCAAATCAACCCATCAAAATCTATTTATCCAACCTCTGCTTCCAAATAAGTTTACTGAAGTGAACCAAAGGGCCCAAATAAACAATAGTCTAAATGGAGCCCAACAATAATTTCTAGAAACAATAAAATAAAAACATTAATCCCAAATAAAAGTCCAGCACCGCTTTATTTCTCATAAAACCTAGAAACAAAAAAAAAAAAAAGACGAAACCCAAACAAAAATCGAATTAAAAAAATTAATAAAAGCTGGAGCTCAAAATTGTGGGAGCCTAAACCGGAAAATATCAATGTAATGGAACCCGGACCGGACCGGCCGGGAAACCGGTCCGGTCCGGGTTCACTTATAAAAAAAAAAAAAAATTTTTTTTTTTACTTTTTCCTTTAGAATTTCATACTATAAGTCTACAATTTTCAATTTCTCACCGGTTTGGTCCCGGTTTAGCTCCAGTTTGGTCCCGGTTTGACCCACTGACCCTTAACCCAGTACCCCGACCGGTTCAATGCCCGGTCCGGGTTTTAATACCTTAGAAAATATAGACCCAGAGGGAACACAAATCTCTAGAAACCCAAAATATATGAAGGCCCAAAATAAATCTCACACACAAATAAATGAGATAAAATATGGCAGAACCCCAATCCACATCAGCCCAATTCACCAGCTCAGCCTTCAGGAATTAGTGAAACACACTGTTAATTAGTAATTAATTAACTGATGGCATACATACATACATACATATATATAGTTAGATGGATATATGAATAACAAAAACAAGACAAGTAAAGAAAGTTGATGGATGAAGGTGTAGGTTTGAGAGGATAAAAGTGATAAGGTAATATATATTTGTATAAATAAGAAAAAGTTTATTTACTGAGTATATATTTCAAAAGGAAAAGTGGATAGACAGCCTGTAAATGCAGGAGGCTGTTGTATGAGGCATGTGTATCTTATATGGTTATTAGTTACTTAGTTGGAGAAGTGGGAGAGTTCTTTTTCTCTTCATGCTTTTGTTTCCTTTCGCCCTTTTAAGAAAAGATTTGCTTTTTTTTTTTATTCCTTTGATTGATCTTGTGCTACTGTTGCTTCTTGGTCTTCTCTTCTGCTATTCCCTTATGTCCCTTTGGTTTCATAGGAGCTAAGAGGACGAATAACTTTCATTCAGCAATATCTAAACCATTTCGCCCTCTTCTTCCAACATCCCCAGACTGAATTTGTTTTCTTGCATCGTGGGGTTTGGTACTTGCAGAGTATGTTATGTATCTTCTCCCTATCAGAAAGCATGAGAAAAATAAACAGTGATGCAAAGAATTGCAGTCAAACGCAATCTGTCAAAGTTGTATTGCAGTAGTAGCACTGTGTACATTATATAGAGTTGTGACCTTGTGTAGCTTAGTGACACGTGTACAAGTGAGAGACGGTTAGATCTAACTAACTCAAGGATTTGTTCAATCTGTTCTAACTAGCTGGTGACAGCTCACTATATATTCTAATATCCCTTCTGCAGGACTAAAAAAGAAAAAATGACAATTAAGACTCAGTGTCATAATACTCATCATCATAACTGTCGTCATCACAGTACCACACATAATTGATCACTTCATCTCTGCTGGTGATATTCAGACGAGACCGAAAGAAGTCAAACAATCCTAGTGCTAGAGGTTTAGTGAAGATGTCGGCAACTTGCTCAGTGGCAGGAACATAACCAACTTGCACGAATCCAGCTGCTATCTTTTCTCTAATAAAGTGAAGATCTAACTCCACATGTTTTGTTTTGGAGTGTAGTACAGGATTGGAAGCAAGGGCTACGGCACCTGAGTTATCACACCAGACAAGCGGTGGACCCTCAGGACTGATATACATTTCTCGCAGTAAGGACATGACCCACATAACCTCAGTTACTGCATCAGCAACACTTCTATATTCTGCTTCAGTTGTATGACGAGCAACAACCTGTTGTTTCCGAGAGACCCAAGTAATTGGGTTTGGACCAAAGAAGGTACAAAAGCCGCTGATGGATTTTCGATCCTCTCTGTTAGTGCCCCAATCAGCATCAGCGAATGCTTGAACTTTCAGTTGGGTAGCTGGCTTAAGTAACAAGCCAAAGTGTGCTGTACCAATAAGGTAGCGAAGGAGCCGTTTAACACAGAGCCAGTGAGGGACGCGAGGAGCATGCAGATACTGACTTAAACGATTGACAGCAAAAGTCAGATCAGGCCTTGTGTAACAGAGGTACTGAAGTTTGCCTAAAAGGCTGCGGTATAGCTTGGCCTCAGGAAGAGCTGCACCGGAGTAAGAGTTCAATTGAAGATTGGCTACCATAGGAGTGAGACTGGGATTAGCAGCAACCAAGCCGGTTTCATCAAGTAGTTGATGGATGTATTTTGTCTGAGAGAGAAAAATACCAGATGCAGATCTGGAAAACTCAATACCCAAGAAGTAAGATAAATCACCAAGAATCTTAAGAGAGAACATAGTACCCATATGAAGCAGCAACTGTCGAATACTATCAGCATTAGATCCTGTGATGACAAGATCATCAACATATATTAACAAGTAAATGATGCCACATGAATCAGATCGCACAAAAAGACATGGATCTGCTCTGGATGCCTGAAATTTTAAACTGCACAGAAATGTTTGAAGCTTCTGAAACCAAGCCCGAGGTGCTTGTTTTAAGCCATAGAGAGATTTTTTAAGTTTACAAACCAGTAGATCACCGGTAGATGTAACAAACAGATGTTCAAAGCCTGGAGGTGGAGTCATATAAATATCTTCATTGAGATCTCCATTCAAGAAGGCATTATTGAAGTCAACTTGGTGAAGTGGCCAATCATGAGTAATTGCAAGAGTGAGCAAAATTCTGACTGTGGCTGCTTTTACAACGGGGCTAAAAGTCTCATAATAGTCTGCACCTGCCTCCTGGGAGTAACCTTTTGCCACTAGACGACCTTTACGCCTAGCCAAGCTTCCATCAGCATGTGTTTTCACCTTAAACAGCCACTTACAGCCAATGGTTTTTCTGTCAGGGGGTAAAGCAACCATATCCCATGTTCCAAATTTGACAAGGGCATCAAATTCTTCCTGAGCAGCCTGACGCCAAGAGGGATCAGACAGAGCAGTATCAATGTCCTGAGGGCAGTCAATAGCTTCAAGAGTAAGAAACACCTTCGGTTTAAAGATCCCAGCCTTGGAGCGAGTGATCATAGGATGAAGATTAGGGACAGAGGAAGGGGAAGGAGAATCTGAAGAAGGAATGGAAGTAGGAAGTAATGGGGAAGGAGGGATAGTGGAAGGAGAGGAAGAGGGTGTGGGAGGAGGAAGAGAGGAAGAAGGTGGGGCAAGAGGAGGTAAAAAGGAAGTAATAGGAGGAATGGAGGAGGTAGAGATGGATTGTTGAACACTGTATTGACTACCACCAGGAAAAACAGACTCATTGAACTTGACATGACGAGTAATGTAGAGTTTACCAGAGTGAAGATCAAGACACTTATATCCTTTGTGATGAGTGCTATAACCTAAGAAGACACATGGAACTGAACGAAAGGATAACTTGTGAGATTGAAATGGTCGAGTAAGGGGAAAACACTCACAACCAAAAACTTTCAACAAGGAATAATCAGGAAGTTTGCCATATAATCGTTCATATGGGGTGATATTATGAATAGCTTTGGATGGTTGCCGATTAAGCAAGAAAACTGCAGATAGAAATGCATCAGGCCAGTAATACAATGATAAAGAAGCATGAGCAAGTAGTGTTAAACCAGATTCAACAATGCTTCTGTGCCTACGTTCAACCATACCATTCTGTTCAGATGTGTAAGGGCACGACAACCGATGCTCAATGCCAGAATCAGCCAAAAAGGATTTAAACGCAATAAATTCACCACCACTGTCACTTTGTACTGCCTTTATTTTGGTATCCAATTTGTTTTCTACTAAGAGTTTGAATTCCTTAAACCTATCCAAGGCCTCAGACTTTTTATGCAACATATAGATCCATGTAAATCGGCTATAGGCATCCACAAAGGTAATGTAATAAGCAAAACCATGGGACACAAGCGGGGCAGGACCCCAAACATCCATTATTATTAGCTCCAATGGGAAAGTGTACAAAGTAGTAGAGGGGGTAAAAGGAAGCTTGTGACCTTTGCCTAATTGACAAGAGGAGCATAGTACAGTAGGAGAATCGACACTAAAAGGAATAGCATTACATTTAAGGACTGTTCTAACAGTATCCAGAGACGGATGACCCAACCGGCAATGCCAAAGAGACAAAGTAGCAGCAGACAGACTCGTAGTATAAGCTGCAGCAGGAGCGTTCTTGAGAAAAAGTGATCCTGAAGCGGTAGTGACAGGATAGAGGCCAGCACATTCAGGCCCATGCATAAGGATGTGACGAGTCTGCAAATCTCTCACAATACTACCATGAGGAAAAAACTCAACGGAAACGTTATTTTCTCTGGTAAAACGAGCAACAGACACTAAATTCTTTTGCATATGTGGAACACAGAGAACACGTTTCAACGCAAAATTACCAGAGGAAGAGAAGATCTGTGACTCACCAATATGAGTAATAGGAGCAGAATCACCAGTACCTACCAGCACCGAACCATGAGTATCCTGAGGAGCCAAAGTGTTGAGACTGGCTGGATCATAAGTGATGTGTTGAGTAGCACCCGAGTCAAAATACCAATTGGCATCAGCAACTGCAGTAGGAGTGGCAATATACGCCTGAGCAAGCGCAGGAGGAGGAGTAGATGAAGTTGTACCGGAAGATGTAGCATTCACAGCAGGGGAACTCGGAGCAGAGGAAGGCAGTGATGGCTTGGTAGGATCAGATATTGGTAAGACAGTCTCATTCACAAGAGATGGCGAAACAGGTGACCAAACAGGCATAGTGTTCTGCTGTGCAAAATAGGCAGGTGAATCAGGAAGTTTAGAAGTATAAGAATTATTGTACCTATAATAACAATCAATGGCAATATGACCAGTCTTGGCACAAATCTGACACTGCGGGCGAAAACCAGAACGAGGACCACGGCCACGATAGGATCGGCCTCCATAAGAGCCACGAAATGAGTTTGGAGGTCGATTACCACGACCGGAAGCAGTGAAAGGAGCCTGAGAATAAAAGGCATAAGAATCATCAACAAGTTCCTCTTCAGAGGAATAGGTGTGATGAGCTTGAACGGGAACACTATTAGAGAGGAAGATTTTCTGTCGAGCCTCAGTATCTAGGAGCATGGTGGACACAGTGTCGAGATCATAGCGTGGGCGAGCAGTATTGATAACGGTGACCACAGCCTCATACTCTGCCGTCAAGCCATTAAGGATATATGAGATCTGCTGAATCTCATCAACACGCTCACCGAGAACAGCCAAGTGATCACAAAGAGATTTGACATTTGCAAGGTACTCACGCATACTAAGGCTGCCTTTCTTCTGAGAGGTAAGTTGATTCTTGTAGAGTAGGATCTTAGAATCGGACTTATTGGAGTAGAGTTTAATCAACTTGTGCCAGATCTGTGAAGCACACTCTAAGCCAACTAATTCAGGCAAGATCGAAGGAGCAACGGAAGCCAGAAGCCAGGATGCGAGCGCTGAATCGAGAGACTCGAACTTATCAAACAGTGGATTCGAAATCAGATTACCAGAGTCGTCAGAGATAAGCGCCGGCGGGATCTCAGCAGTACCGTCAAGAATATGGTGAAGGCGATGCTGCTTGACCATTAGATAGACTTGCTGTTTCCACAGAAGGAAATTATGGTCATCGAGTCGCACAGTGATTTTTTTATTGGAAAATCCGCGTTGAGCAGCAGCTGGAATCGGAAAAGCTGGTGGTGCACCAGCAGCGACAAAGGATCCTGAGGATGAAGACATTGTTAAGCAGAGTAATCGATCCAAGTAGTGGAGATCGCTCTGCCCTAATTGTGGGCGCTCTCTATGGTGATCGGAGTAAGGCTGCGAGCCTACTGCTCTGATACCATATCAAAAAGCATGAGAAAAATAAACAGTGATGCAAAGAATTGCAGTCAAACGCAATCTGTCAAAGTTGTATTGCAGTAGTAGCACTGTGTACATTATATAGAGTTGTGACCTTGTGTAGCTTAGTGACACGTGTACAAGTGAGAGACGGTTAGATCTAACTAACTCAAGGATTTGTTCAATCTGTTCTAACTAGCTGGTGACAGCTCACTATATATTCTAATACTCCCCATCGCAACCACATATTCCAAGTTCAGAAATTCATATTGATTGTCCACATCTTAGGGTAGCTATAGACTTCCTCTGAACTATTACTCTGAATCTGTTGCACGTATTCTTGCAGGTAGTCTTGATGAATTCATCACCTTTGATTGATCCAGTCATGTTCGTGAAGGGTTCAGAGTGCAAATCAAAGATATCGCTGTCGATTGGCTTATGTCAGCTACCGCAAATCAAGCTTCATTTTGGGAAATTTGTTCACCTAACATTCCGTCTTGAGCATGTCTACCATTTTTGTCAGCTTTGTGGGTCTCTAAGTCACACTTCTATGCGTTGCCACTTACCTGCTTTTGCTGACTTTAAGACACTAGTATTTCACACACATGCAGTTGGAACTATATCTTCACATGTTTCCTTCAAAAATGGCACATGCCATTTACGAAAACAATATGGGCTAACTATCTAGGCCTACCCAATTACTACCTTTGATGATAGCCAAACCCGACTTGAATCAAGGAAGTGCAAGAGCTTAACACTACTTTCACAACACCAGAGCAAAAAATTTAAATAATTTTCTTAATGCCCTCATGCGTGGCCCCCACGTGTCTTCCACAAACTTTATATACTCCAAATAAATTATCTTGGAAGCATCCTCCTGACGCAGTGCATCTCTTTGATTCTCTACGCTCAAAGAAACTACGATTGGTAAAAGCAAGGCAAAGGTGTCGAGTGTCTTCAATGCCATAAGATTATTCTTTGATATCTTACACTATAACTGCCACGTTAGAGATAAATTCCAGTTGACTTCTGTTCACTTCCTAAGCTTGTCGTATTATGGAACAGTTAGAGGGAATTATGTTACCTTTAAACTAGGATCCTTGAGGTGTCAAGTGGTTAAACACGCCACTTTTAAGGTAAATCTCTCAAGTTATGTATGGTGTGGACACGAAGGGTGCTTGGGAGGGTCAACGATTGCATTCATGCATGGCATACGCATATATATATATATATATATGCAATTCAAAACTAGAGCAACAACGGCTACTTCACCAAAATTCATAGTTATGGATGAAGACCGTACCTTCATTTGATTTGATGAAGTTTCATTTTGTTGGCAACTCCATCACTCGTTTAGAGACGACTGTCAGTTTCTGCACATTGCTACTAGTGATGTTGTCTTTATCATGGAGTACGACACCGCTCTACTTCAATTCAGCAACGATAGCTATTTCACCAAAATTCACAGCTATGGATAAAGACCGCACCTTCGTTAGATTCGATGAAGTTTCATTTTATTGGCAACTCTATCGCTAGTTTAGAAAACGACCGTCAGTTTTTATGCATTGCTACTGGCGATGTTGTCTTTATCATGAAGTACAATTTTGCTACTTATGGCTTCCGTCCTATAGCCATCAAACATTTATTCTTTCAAGCAAATAATCCTCGATGGTTCAACGAAGAGTATATGTGGTTTCGGTGGATCTATGCTTTGTTTTGCATGCATGGCCTGCATGATATGAGCTGGGAATTGTAATATCCCAAATTTTGGATTTAGAAGTTCGAGAATAAGCCTAAATCAAGTAGGCTACTGAGCCTAGTTTGGCAAGAGTCCCAAAAATATTTGAAAGATAGAATGATTTCTAGGGACTACGTGATTTAGCCCTCCGGGTAGAGAATAATTCCCTGAATTATATGAGGGCTCAATGTCCAAAAGTAATTAGAAAAACTATATCGGTGTCTATGTACAGTTAGCACCATCTTAAGGCTTTTACGGACACTTGGCATGTTTCGGCAGTCCTTGAGACAAGTGGATGGCATCATTTTAAGCTTCATGTGTATAAAATAGCTTTTTGATAAAGTAGCTTTTGGGTTGGACCACTCATGGGACGCCACCTAAGCCTTTTAGCTTTTCCTTTTTGGGTTGGCTTAATGAGAATATTGCACCTAGCTACCTCATGAGACATGTGACTAATTAGTTGGATAAAATATGCCGGTGTGTGTGTGTGCGTGTAATGTAAACCCCGTCCTCATTAAGGCCATGATTAAGCATTTAAACACGTTTTATAATTGAATAAGAGATCCGGAATGAATAAAAACTTTTACAACATCTTTGCAAATAGATTTCCATTCAATCGTTCATAAATTCAATTGGCCTAATCGGTCTGTTACATGTACAATATCAGAGTATGAGCACACTCTCGACATTTACCCGGGATTCTAACATTAATCCAAAATATTGTTCATGGCATCATTGCCCATCTCAGTTCCCATACTAGGGATTACACAAAACTATAATACTATGATCTATTCAATATATATACATTTATCCAAAATGATAACCAGTTCAGTATAAACCAAAATATCTAACTAAGATTACCGCTGGCAGTCCTAATCGTCCTTGCTCACTTGCTTGTTCTTCGATCCACTTGCCCTGTCTAAAAATGTTATTTGAAAAGAATGAGATTCTAGAGGATCCCAATAGCAACAGTTTATGAATATGATGCATATAAACAAAGCAAGTAAACATATATCACAATGCAGCAATCAATAATCGAGGTCGGGCACACTGCTACATCCCCTTCACTGTATACAAGGTCGGGCTTTCGCCACGTTCCCTCACTGTATCTATATTCAAGGCCAGGCTTGCGCCACGTCCTATCAACTGTATCTGTATTCGAGATCAGGCTTACACCACGTTCCCTTCACTGTATCTGTATTCAAGGCCGGGCTTTCGCCATGTCCCCTCACTGTATCTGTATTCAATGACTAATGCATACAAGCAATGCAATACACATGATATAGGATAAAGTGTTACTACCTTGGTCTTTCCGTTCTTGAGCAGGCACATGCTTCCTACGCTCCGGGAAAATATCAAATCCTAAAGTCATAATTAAGGACGATGAGTTATCACTTAGTCCAATACTCAATACCTTTACAATACTTAATTTGGTTATCATTATTGTCTCTTTAACACTCATATATGCCTCTAATAAAAGCTCTAAAGGGTTGGAAGAACTACCCCAGGGATCCCCTTTTGGAAGCACAAACACTGACATTTTTCACTGTTTCACTCGAGTGAAGATGGCCTCATTCGAGTGATAGGGCACTGACTCTCGAGTGAAGACAGCCTTACTCGAGTGGTGGTACGGTCTGCACTCGGGTATCTGAGAGTGAAGGATAACGAGTGAACGCTCGAGAGCATAAAGACTTTTCAGAGACTACCACACTCGAGCACACTAGACCTTACTCGAGTGATAGCCAAATGCCTTACTCGAGCATTAGAGAGTGAAGTCCAGGAAGTGAGAACCCAAGAGCAAATGAAAATTTTAAAGAGAAGCACTCGAGTATTGGCCTTTGCACTTGAGTGATACTGAATGTTTGTGAGTGTTAAGACACACTCTTGCACTTTACCCGCGAGTGACAACCTGAAAGGCAGGTTTTAGGGTGTTAAATACACCCTCACTAGAGTGAAACCCAACCTCACCCGAGTGATATTCATCTCTTACTCAAGTGAACACTAGATCACTCGAGTGATGCTATCAGAAACCAGCATCGCAGAAAGAATGACAGCACTTTCATAAGTTTTACCAAGAGTTTCCAAAAGACCCAAAACTTCAACCAAAGCTATCCTCACATAAAATCACTCAAGGAATCCAATGGAAATGTCAAAACTACCAAAATCCTATTCCATTATCATGCTTTGGTCTTGGGCAACATTAAACACTAAATTTCCAAAATTTCCAAACTCAATCATTCAATCCCAAATAAATTCTATCTATCCATACACATTCCAAATATCCCATTTCCATACCATTAACATGCCAAATGCCCAATGATCATTATTTTTCGAAAATGGCCAAAAATTCCCAGAAATTCAAAGCTAATTCATTTAGCATAAAACTTAGATAGATAGGATTCTTTAAATCACCTCTACAACTTCCTCAAAGGGACTTTTTGATTCTCCAACTTTCAAAATTCCTTGAAGCCACAAAACAATACCAATGGACACACTACAACCATCAAAATAAAGCTCTCAACTCAAGGAACAATTTTAAAGAAATGAGTTTGAGCATTTGAGGTCATTTCCTTTACTTTTTCTCAAGCTTTTTCCTTCCCTATTTCTGCAACAATGGCGCCGAATTGAGAGAAGAGAAGAGAGAGATGAGAGTGGTTGAAGATGATGATGATAGTCCCTCAAGTTCTCATGTCAGCGAAAAGGAGGGAGAAGGAGGAGAGATAAATGATTTTAAAAATACATTTGACTTTTCTTAATACTCACCCCACATGTGAGCTTGCCAAGTGTCCACTCCTCATTGGCCCACTTAGATTAAGTAACCAAATTAGTTACTCTAACCCTTCCATTAGCCATTTAGTTAGATATCTCATTTTTCTCTTAGTTAGTAATTAATTTACCCATTAACTACTAACTTATGGCCAATATTTCCATTCTATAAATTTTTCATCAATTATGACATATTAGATAATATTGTCACAAATACACATTAATTCAACTTTAATCTATGATTACATTCTCAATAATCAACGTTAGTCCTTAATCAAAATTTGGAGCGTTACATGTAACCCCCTGCCTTACAATTAGTAATTATGATTCAAAAATGCTTAATTAAATGAACTAGAGACCAATGGATAATTGAAAACTTATTTTAAATCCCGTTTTTATGATAGGGTTTTCACAAATTCCTTTCACAATCCAATTAACCTGGTCTCATCCAAATTTCAAATATAACTACCCTGCGCAGTTAAATCACATTTATACATATCAGAGTGTATAACAAAAATCCTGGCAACCCTCAGGTTTCATATATTAACTAAGGGTTTACAAGGCGCATTCACCCATTACATTTTTCCATTTAGGGGATTACATAAACTACTTAAACATTTACATATATAATATATATATATATAGTAATCCCAACCAAAATCCGATAACCAGCAACCAAAATTTAAACATCCCTAAGGAGTCTTAGCCATCCTTAGTTGTTTGCTTCCCCTTGGAGTCACTTGCCCTGTCTGAAGGTTAGTCAATGGAAAGAATGAGATTCAAGAGAATCTCAGTAGTAATACATCACTCATACTACATATAATCACATAACATGCAAATAAATCATCAAGCAGCACGAACATAGCATATATAAGCTATCACATATACACATTGCCTTCACGGCATTCACATTTACAACGGTATATCAACAGCCAGAGAAGAGATGACCAACGTCACTCCATATGACGGCTTACGCTGACATGCGCACGTTGTAATTCATATAGCCTTATGGCTTACAAATTGCCTTTCGTCTTCTATATAGCCCTACGGCTTTCACATAGCCTTTCGGCTTCCGCATCCACAACGAATTCATTGTCACACCCTACCCTCATTCTCTTTCATCATCGGGGATACACACCGCCCTTACCCAAACTGTTGTTAGCTACCGGAGGACTATTGGCATGGTGATGCAACTCAAAGGAATATCCACAATTCAATGACATTACAAACATACAATGCATTACATATAGTATAAGAGAAGAAGTCACTACCTTGTTCTTTCCAGGTGTGCTCTGGCAGAGGCTGTTCTTGAGTAAGGTAAATATCAAATCCTACACACTAGAATCAAGGACGATGGATTAATCTCTATTCCAAATTCTTACTTTCATAACACTTAAGGTTGGTTAACATTTGAGACCTCTAGGTGGCCACTAAAAGCCTAAACATATGCTTAAAGGGTTGGAAAAAACTTGACCAAATACCCCCTTCTCGGAAGTGAAAATATTGATTTTAACTGATGCACTTGAGTGAGGACGGCTCACTCGTGTGAGATCTAGACAGAGAGCAACGATAGAGACAAAAAATGATCACTATACTCGAGTCCTGAACTCAACACTCAAGTGGTAGCCTCATGCTTACCCGAGTCCTATAAAGTGAGGCACAGAAAGTGATTGCCCTAGAGCAAAGGAAACCTTAAAATAGGAAGTGCACTCGAGCAACAACTCTAGCACTCAAGTGACAGCATAACACTTACGAGTGCTAACACACACTCTTGGCAAATTGGCTGTGAGTGTTACCCCAAGATGCAGGCTCATAGTGCAAAATGCACATACACTCGAGTGATACGAGGCGCACTCGAGTGAAGTCCCATATCACTTGCAAGTGAGGAAATACACTCTTGCTTTTTAGCAGGGAAATGCAACTAAAAACTAAAGGAAAAGAGAAAATATAATGCTAAACTCGAGTGAGACCCCAATGCACTCGAGTGAGGCTCTATCAGAAGCCAAAACATAGTAGATGACATAATTTTCCAAATCTTAACCAATGTGTCCAATGGCCCCTAAAATCAACAACCAACCTTTTCCCACACAAATTTTCATAAGGAACCCATTGAAAACACCAAAGCAACCAAATTCCCACCACAATGACACATTCCACACTTCCAAACAAATTGCAATCCAAAACTACTAAATGACCAACTTTGCTTTCAAGGTTTCAAACCAATTCAATTGTTCTCATGACACATTGTGACACCTATTCCACCACAATACACTAAGCAATTCATCCAATCCAAAATCACATGAAAATCCGGGAAAAATCCACAAATGCTAAAACTTAACCAATTACCACAACAATTATATCAAAAATTAGCTTTTTCTCACATCTTCAACTTCCCAAAGCTAGTTTCTTGATTTTCTAACTTTCAAACTTGTTCAAGCTCTAAAACACCTTCCAAAAATCTAAAACCATAGAAATGAACCTGTCATCACCATAAACAAGATTAATGAAGATCATTTGAGCTAAAGAGGGCATCAAATAAGCCAAAATCTCACCTTTCACTTTCTCTTTCTTTCCTTGAGTTCATGTAAATGGAGAATGAAGAGAGAGAATGAGATGATGATGAAGAAACATATCTTTCCCTTGCCCCCATGCCCACTTAGCTGACTTGGAGGGAGAGAGAAGAGAGGAAAGTGTGTTTGAACATTTGACTATGATCAATTGTCCTTGGAATGACATGTGTCATGATCTCATACCTCCTCCCAACTCTTTCCATGGGCATGCATACATAGGATCATTCTATCATAATCTCTTAAGCACTAAACATTCCACTATAGCTCCAACCAAATTAGTAAACTCCCTCTTCAGTAGCCAACTAATTGGTTGGCAAATTTCCCATTTTTCCCTGATTATCTCAGTACTTACTAAAACACCCAAACACATCTTATCATCTTCTTACTCTTCATTCATGCGCCTTCCCCTACCTTTAGGGCTCGTGGTAAGCTTTGTCACCCAATGAAGCTTAAATGCAGGGTTTATGCACTGATTATAACACATTAGAATCACAATTCACATCTTATTCTCTAAAAGTGTTTATTTATTAATAATTACATCACTTTTCAAGTCATTAGCCTTTAACCACATTTTGAGGCATTACAGTATGCATATGGTGTTTTCAGGGCAGACACATATACCCTGCATTTTTAGAGAGGTTACCGGTAGGTGGCACTATTTTATGCCACACTAACATATATGTGGTGACATTTGGGAGACAAGCGGTGCAGTTGATGGTCATGATGATACGGGAATAGAAACTGATAGAAGGGTTTAGAAATCTGAGTTTGCAAAATCAAATAGTACTTGCTAGCTACAGTACTAGTCAAGAGAAAAGAAGTTTGAGAACTTGAATTGAAGAAGTTCAGAAGCAAGATAACTGGGTAAGGTCTATTAGAACATAATAGAAATAGAAGTGGCACGTTCTTGAAGGAGACACTCATATAGTAGCTTTATTAAAGTAGTTTTTGGGTTGGAACCGTGGTTTGCTGGCACCTCATATCCTTCCAATTTTTGCTTTTGAGTTGGCCCATTGAGGAGACGCCACCCAGCCACCTTAAGTGCCACATGTCCAAAAGGTCAGGGATAACTCGTCGGTATCCGGTCCGGCCATATATCCTACTTCCCCAAACACTAAAGACAGAAGCCAGGGGAAATCATCAGACCTCCTCTTCTCCAGACCCTAAAGTCAGCCAAACATGTGAAAGGGAGATGAGACAGGTTTCAAAAAGTGCACCAGGCACCCTGAGCAAGCGGAGAGCATGGCACCTCGGATTTCAAGGAGCGCCTGGCACCCTAGGATTTTTAACACTTGACACATGTCACCGTAAGAGCATCACAAAACTCTTTAACCCTTATTAATTTTGTACAGCCCTAGAAAATTAAGGGAAAAATAGATAAAATCAAGGAAAAAGAAAGAGAGAAAAAGCTTGAGTGTTCTTGAGAAGGTGTTCTTGCCAGATTTCAGCCTCGATTTCGCGTTTTTGGCCAATCAAGCCTTCACAAATCTTCTTCTAGTCATCAAGTGCTATATTTCTATGATTTTTGATTCTTGAATAGAGGAGTTTCGTGCTGCCTCTACAATATAAGTACTGCCGGAATCAAGAAGATTATAGAATTGAGTAAAGGTAAGTATAAGCTTTGATTTAAATATAGTATCTTATGGTTTCATTAAGTTTTTCTTGAGGTTATGGTAGCCCTAGGGTTTCAGCCAACATGAAAAATTAGGGCTTTGATGAACTTATGGTTATGAATATGATGTTAAATAGGATTTGATAATGATATCTAACAAGTCTTGTGATTAAATTTGGTAAAATCACTTTATGGTGGCTTATGGTTGATTTCGGCCAGACTTGAAACTTGGAGAAGAAATGTGATTTTGATGATTCCAATGAGTTTAGAATAAGAAATTGTGTAGAGTGAAGGTGAGGAAGTGATTTTGGAAGCATCATAATCGAAAATAAGATTTTGGCCTAAAAGACCCTAAGTTTTGACCATGTTGAGTTCTTAAGGAAGGCGATCGTTTTTGATAAATTTGAGATTAGAAATAGATTCTATAGGAAAAATATTATAGGATAGCTCGTGGTTACAAGTTTAGAAGGATCGGATTGAAAACCCAAAAATTAGAGTTAAAGATTACATAAGGGAAGCCAGTCTTGAGTAATGGCTTACTGTCATGGCTCTAATGATGTGGTTATGTCTCTAGGGCCATGATATGTCAAAGAAGAGGAAATGGAAGGTTTGTCAAGCAACTTCAATGGTTGGAAGAAAAGGAAACGAGAGGAGGGCATAAATGTGGAAGGCAGTAAACTTACCTAACTTGCGTGTATTGATATATATGTTTATGAATTGATGTGCATGATTGCTTTGCTTGATTATATATAGTATATATGAATGAATGAAGCTCTATTTCTATTGATGATATGGCCATATGTATGAGATAAGAATCATTGAGCATGCAAATATGCCATTATAGCAAGAATTGAGGTAAGGCAAGTATGTCATGCACTAAGCATCTATCTTGCATGCATTTTGGTAATGTTTGCTACTGAAATTCTCCTAAATCTCTCACCCTCCCTCACCCAACCATATAGGTATATTAAGCATAAAACAGGAATGTATTAGAATTGTGCAGCGAAAGATGTGATAAAGAATTGAAGATTAATATGTGATAATCTATCATGTATAAATTATCGCATGTTTTGATGATGTGTATAGTATGTGAAATCTAATGATGTCATTAGATATGTCACAACACTTATGATGCATGGACTGATTAAAGGAGCACTTTGATAAAGAGACTGGGTCTAGGATTTTTAGCCTTCACTATGGAATTACTTCACTTCACCAGGGCTTCTTAACTTTTTAGGTTATTATACATGACTCAAGCATATTTGGGAGGTACAATTTGCTCTCGTAGCCCTCCTATCTTGTAGATGAGAAACTTTCAAAATATGCAGTCAAGTCATTCAACAATAGAAACTATTATAATTCCTTATGGAATTGAATGACTCTTTTTGACAAGCAAGGGGTTAGATATTGCTTATGACAGTGATTTTTGGAGGATGAAGCTTATAAGAATATCGCCAATTCATTCAACAACTCACCAATGTAGTAATGGTGGGTAAAAGAAGAGGAGTGGAAGAAGAAGGGAAAGAGGAGGTCAGCCACTTGAATGTAGTCACTGTTATAAGAAGGGCTATGTAAAAGAAAATTGCTACTACCTTGGTTATCTACCCGATTTTAAAGGCAACAAGAATAAACAATCTATAGAAGTAAATATAACACAAATAAGGTCTGACCAAAGCCAGGGAGCAGAGGCTTGACATATACTGTGAATATCATTTCTCCTAGCTTCACCCTAGAGCAATATGAATGTTTAATTGAGATTTTAAAGAAGGATGCAGAAACAACGACTCATGCTCTATCTGGTATAGGTTTGTCCAACTCTATTACTTTTACTAATGCGCATAATCAATGGGTTATGATTCAGGTGCCACAACCCATATGGTGGGTGATTTGTCTTTACTTGATCACTATACTGCATATAGAAGGCCCATTAGTTCCATTAAGAAACCAAATAGGACAAAGGTGTCTATAACTCATAGGGAATATGCACTCGACTAATGGAATTGAATTAAAAGGAGTTCTATATGTTGATGACCTTAAATTTAACCTAATATCTATCTCTAGATTAACTTGAGAAGCATCAGCTAGTACAAGCGTTGCACCCAAGAGGGGGGTGAATTGGGTGATATGAGAAATTTCGTTGTTAATATATAAATTGACTGTAAATTTAAAGCAGTTAAGAGCTAGGAGAAATATCACCGAAGTGTATACCGAGAGTTATACTGGTTTGGTCACAACCACTTTGACCTACGTCCAGTTCTCAGAGCGTCTCTGAGAGTTTCACTATATCTTCCAAGATTTAGTGGGTTCTTGGCACCTCAGTACAACAAGTTTCTTCACCTGGACACTTGCTCCTCCTTACACGTTGTAATCAAATCCCCAACTCAAGATTCCACAACCTTAAGTTGTCTCAATAATGAATATTGAGTTTGTAATGAAAATCTCTCACACAAAGTAAATGAATAGTCACTGAAGTACAAATAATGAGTATAAGAAAAATAGAGAGTATTGAATGTGTTTTCTCGGTTCTTATATTGTCTCGTGTATGTTCTCTGTTGCATGTTGAATGTTCCAATATATATATATGACTTGTGATAGTCGTTGGAACAATTTCAACTTGTCCGTTAGAGTTGCGCAGCTATGATTGACCATTATTCGAATTTGAAAACTATCCGTTTGTGGTAGATAGCGGTTAGTGAGCGTTCAGACGTTTTATTTGACTTTCCACTTATAGCATGATCTCTTCATTGTTTCTCTGCAAATGTACTTAGAATACTAATACAATGAAGGGTTAATCATATAGAAAATAAATCAATAAAAATTGGATTAAAATCATGTTTTCTTGACTTCATTACTCGGGTGAATGGCTCTCTCCACAATAAACACAAGAAAAGCAATTATAAGGAGAAGAATCAACATTTTCAATCCAACCAGCATTTGTATCTTCTTGTCTTATTCCATCCACATGCATTCCTAATAAAGAACCAAGATATGCCAAGTTATCATTGGTTGAGCCAAATGAATGATCCATTTTTTTTTTCAAAATTTTTCAAAGGCAACAAGAAACAATGAAAATTAAGTAAATCACACACAAGAAAACAAAATGAAAATATTCACAAAGCTCAAGCTTAAATTACTAAAGAATTTCTAATTCTAATCACCAATTGCCTTGAATCCTCGACAACGACGCCAAAACCTTGATGCTACTAAATTTTAAATATGCAACGCAAGTGTACGGGTCATAGAATAGTATGGTAGCAAATCAAGGTCATCCCACAGAGATCCAAGGTAATAGATAATTAGGCATTAAAATTCCCATTTTTATTTAAGTTGAACAAATTAAAGGAAGAGATTGAAAGACAATTTAAACAAATGTAAAAGAAATAAATCTAATGATTTAAAGACTTCAATTGATAAAAACAACCTAGAGTGGCTAATCCCTTCTTTAAGTTTTAGAGCATGTATTTACCCAATTAAAAGCACTTAATGTTAATTTTTTAATCTAGAGTATTAATGGATATAAATATCTTCCAATTACTTATACCCCTCTCTCAAGTTAAAATTGTTATTCCTAACTAATTTACTCAAGAGACAATAAATGTCCAAATTCACTCTAATATGATTATATGGGTCCAATAAGTATATTCCTATCCTATTGGCAAATTAGAATAAATTCTAATCCCACATTACTTAATCTTATGGTCTAATTAAGATCCCTCTCCCAAGGATAATCTAAATTTCTCAATTTTATACTTAATGGTGATCAAATATTAAGTAGACAAAACAGAACAGATTAAATAAATAAAAATAATACTAACCACAAATTAATTAGTTAATACATGCTCAAATCCTTAAATCAGTTCATAACTACTCTAGGTTCAAAATAATTAGCCACAAATGGCTCTAAACCCAATAATCTCAGCAATAATTAAACCAGATTTCAGATGCATACATGAAAATCAAGCAAGAGATAAAACAGGGCAATGGAATTAACACATGAGAGCTTCCTCTAACTTAGATTGTATCGACAGTGCCACTACCCTCGACCTCAAATCTCTAGTTCTCCTTCCTTGCCCGTCTCACCGCTCCTTCACTGAGCTCTCCAAAACCCAGCTCTCGATCTCTGGCTCTCTCGATGAAGAAAACGGTACAGATGATAGAGACGACGAACCGGAGTTCCTTCCGTCCTCACTCCAATCGCCGTCAATGGAGAAGAGAATGAATGGAGTTTCTCTCTAGCTCCCTGATTGAAGCTCCAGTAAGGTGATGGTTATCCTCAAGTTGTCGGTTGCTCCTCTTTGCTGAGTACGTTCTTTTCCTTTATTTTCCCCTGTGCGGCTGCTTTTTCCTTTCTTTAGTGCAGCCCCCCCTTCGTTTCTGTGCTCCTTTCTTTTCTTAGGTTTCCAATTCTTCATTCAACAAAACGCTGTCGTTCTCTCTTCAAAACTCAAGACATGAATCCCCCTTTTCCAATCCGTAGCTTTAGGCCTCTTTTCATTATTTTATTTTTTTTCCAATTCCCAAACATGTAGGCCCGTTTATTTGATTTGAGAATTCTAATGAGTTGAAAGATCCTCCTCCCAAAAATGACATCACCTGATATAATAGAAGTAAGAGCAGGAAATAAAAGACAAAACGAAATAAGGACAACCAACATCTTTTCTTTTTTTCTTTTTGTTTTTTATTTTCAAAATTTTGAAAACTATAATATTTAAAATAAAATCCCTAAATAATGCACCAACTTGATATCTTATAAAATCTCAAGAAAATTATCTTAAATTAGCATTGATAACTCCCCAATTATATCAAAATTTGTCTCAAATATATTAAAAATTGGGAGTTATCAGCTGCATACTGTAAGTGTCTTGTTTGATGATTTGTTTTACATGCTTAGTATTCTGCATATCATATGAGTGATTTGTGTACTACTAGGATTCTTTAAATCTCACCCTTTCGAACCCACACTCTACAGCAAAGGCGAGTACATCCAAGGGCAAGAAGGTAGCCAAGGTGAAGTGCATGCCGAATGATTAAAGTCCTTTGTTTATCTTTTATTTTGGATGACTGTAAATTTGTAAATGAAACTATATAGCGGTAGAAGTACCAGCAATTGTAGCACTAACGATATAGGTTGTAACCTAGACAACATTACATCAACAAACGCGCTAGTATCCTAAAACAATAAGTAAAGTAAAATCGGGTAAGCAAAACATTAAAAGCCTATAGGTTAACTGTAATGCCCTAAAGTATGGATAAGGGCTAATTGACTCCAAAAGTGAATCTGATTAATGATAAACAAACTCATTTGGAGAATAAAGTGTGAACTATGACCTGAATTAGCAGTAGTTGGTGGCCAAACCCTGTATTTAAGCTCAATCATGGGGTCAAAGCCTAAATTGAACTAAAAGTATGGGGGAGGGCGCATGGCATGAGTTAATGGAGTTATATAAGGTGCTAAGTGGTAATTCTATATAAATTACCATAGCTAGGGGCAAAACGGGAAGAAAGAAAATTTATCTGCCAATTAGTTAGCTACCGAAGAGGAAATTCACCATTAACAAAAAGGTAAGAGTAGTGACTAAATGGCTAATGGAATGAGTTAGAATAATCCTATGGTTACTGCTTATAATGGAGTCACAAGATTGTGACACATGGCACGACTTGATGGAGAGTCAAAATGTCAAAGGTTAAAAATTAATTAATTTCTCTTCTCACTCTCCTCAAAGTTGGCCTAAGGCATGGAGGGAGTTAAAAAGCTGATATCATCATCTCTCTTTCTCTCTCTCTCTCTTAAGATCTCATTATCGTCCATGGTGAAGGAGGAAAGAGAAAGAAGAGTTTGAAAAGGTGAGTGATTTTTCTTGAGTTTTGACCTAGAAATGACCTCTATTGCTCAAAACCTCTTCTCTAATCTTGATCATCTTGATGAGAGCTTCATTCTTATGGTTTTATATTTTCAAAAGGAGGTGTTTTATGTACACAAGAAAAATTAGTGGTTGAAGAATCAAAGAATAAGCTAGTGGAAGTGATAGATGTGAGCAAAGGCTATTCTTTGATATGCATAGTGTGGTCATTAGTTGAGAACTTGAATGTCTGGAATTTTGCCCTATTTTCATGTGACATAGGGTTTTAGAGAGTTCATGGTGTTTTGATTGTTGTAATAATGTTTTGTATTGTGTTTTAGATAATGGAATTGATTTGGGACTTGAATGTGAAATTTGGTAAAGTGTGAGATTTTTTGTTAATTTTTGCCCAAAATAGAACATGAGAAAGGAATGTGAATTGGGTTGTTTTGATATTTCCATTGGATTTAATGCAAAAAATTGTGTGGGGAGTACCCCCAATTGTGAATTCTATCCTTTGGAAACATTTGTTGGAAAACTAGAAATTCTGGAGATTCTATCGAGTGAAAATTCTGTGCAGGGGAGCTGCTTTGCATGGTGTTTTGAAATAAAAAATGATATCTAAAAGTTATGAAACTTTCTAGTTCTTTAGTAGGCATTGCAAGCTTTAAAATGATATAGAGTTTGTGTCGTTTCGATGTGTGTACGAAAAGTTATGGTCGTTGGAAATTAGCCAAGAAATAGGTCACTTCTTGGCTACTGCCAAAAAGTGTCTAACCAGTTCTTGGCCGTGGTCAAAAGGATCTTGGCCACGGCCTAAAACTCTCTGACATGTTCTTGGCCGCAACCCAAATCTTTCTGACCATCTCTTGGCAGCGGTCAAGCCCCAATTTTCAGCACTTTGAGTTTTTGAAAGATGGCCTTTGCTCTAGTTCTTCTTAACCTTTTAAGCATATATTTGAGCTTCTAGAAGCTACCTAAAGGTTTCAAATGATAACCAACCCTAAGTGTTTTGGAGTTAAGAATCAGTATAGGGAATAACTTGCCATCTTTGATTATGATTTATAGGATTTGATATCTGCCCTGAGCATAAGAAACCAATGTCTGAGCAGGAACGAAAAGAACAAGGTAGTGACTCTTTCTCTTACATTATGTATAATGCTTTGTATGTTTGTGCTTATCATTAAATTGTGACGAATGTGAATATAGTGAAAGCTATCGTTATTGTAAATACAGCCATGAGAGCTGTCATTAATGTGATGAAAGTCACGAATGTGCATATAGCTGTGAAAGCTGTCATTGATATGACGAAAGTCACGGATGTAATTGTTGCTGTGGATGCTATTGTGATACAGCTTTGTGATTTGCTTACATGATTTGCTATTATATATCATATGAGTGAAATGTTAGTACTAAGATTCATTTGAATCTCACTCTCACTCTTTTTAATGACTAACCAGGGCAAGCGGATGGAAGGAGAAGCAGATAACCAAGGGCGGCTAGTACTTCCGGCTAGGAGATTTAGCTTTTTGTGTTGGTTATCAATTTTTAGGAACAATGTATATATTGATATATGATGTAAACTTGTATATTGTTTTATAATTCCCAGTGTGGGAAACTCCTGTAGACCTTACTAGATATTGGATATGACCTGAGGATCATTGGAAAATTTTGTTAAGTACCCTAATATTTATGAATGGAATCAAACCGAACAGGCCAAATAGATTCGTAAAGTGGTAGTGAGACCGTATCAAAATGGTTTTAAAAGTTATTGAAAATCCGCTTTATCACAGGACCAAACCCTGTCTTGAAGTCAGGATTTTTAATGAGCTTTAATTTATTCGTTGGTCTACCATTTAATTCATAACACGTTTTCAAACCACGTTAATGGCTTTTAAAGGTAGGGGTTACATTAACCACCGTCATGAGGGCTATTGCCAAAGAACGCTCTATATTTTAAATAAAAGGTTTTGAAATTGATGAGTAGTAATGAATTTGCATACCGGTTTGAGACCATACTTAAAATATTTTCAAAAAGTTTTTGAAAAACCTACTCAAGTACATATTCAAACCCTGTATTGAAGTTGAGACTTTAATAACCTATAATAGAACAATGTCTTGGGTTTGTATTCATTATAAGTCTGAAACTCAACCAACTATTTATAAAATATGATGTTACACTTAACCATTTCAGTGTATTTGTAGAAAAGAATAGACAAGATTTCTCAAAATTCACCTTTTACCCTGAAGCTTTGCAATATACCTGAAAAATCTTCTTCAAAACCTACTAATTAACACTACTATAAAATATTGATTTTGCTTCCCTAAAAAATATCTGTAACGCCCCAATTTTCGATTAAGGCCTAATGATAATTATTGAGGATAATTATCGGATTAAAGTTGAATTAATGTATATTAGTGACAATATTATTTAATATGTCATAATTGTTAGAAAATTGAAAGAATGGAATTATTGGCATAAGTTGGTAATTAATGGGGAAATTAATTACTAACTAAGAGGAAATGAGAAGTGAGATCAAATGGCTAATGGAAGGATTAGAGAGATTAATTGGTGACTAAGTGTGTGAGAGCTAATGGGAAAATGACATGTGGCAAAGTGGGTGTGAGAGGAAGACAAAGAAAAGTCAAAAGAGATTAAACAATGCATTTCTCTCTCCTCTCTTCCCTCTTGGCGCAGGAAAAACTGATATGGAGGGAGTATAATCATTCTTCTTTCATCTCATACTCCACTCCATCTCTCTCTCTCTCGTCCTCTCTCTTCTCTCCTTGGGGTGGCGCCATTTTTGCAGCAAAGAGGAAGAAGAAAAGCTTGCAAAAAGGTAGGGAAAATGGCTTCTATTGCTCAAACTCCCTTCTTTAATATTGATCCTTGAATGAAGAGCTTCATTGTGATGGTTGAAATGTGTTCATTGGTGGTAGTTTATGACCTCAAGAGATTGTGAAAGTTGAAGAATCAAGAAATCTCTTTGGCAAAGTGAAAGAGGTGAGTGTTATCTCCCTTTTGATATATATATTGTGGATGTTGGTGAGCATTGACTTTTCTGGAAATTTATGCCCTATTTTTGAAAATTAGGGTCTTAGTGAGTTTGGCATGTTGTGATAATGGAAATGGTGTATTATGATGTCTTTTGGACAAATGGATTGGTTTGAATCATTAAAAGTAAAGTTTGGGATCTTTGTGTTGGTTTTGGTGTATTGGTCAAAACAGGGCATGTGGTTAGAGTATGAATTTGGTCATTTTGAGGTTACCATTGTGTTCCTTGGGGAAAATTGTATGGGAATAAGCTTGGTTAATGATTTTGGAGTCATTGAACACTTTGGTAGAAAAGTTGGAAAATGCTGTCAATGTGAACTCTGTCTGGGCAGTTTATTTGTGTGGACGTTTTGAGTGATCAAATGATTTCAGAAAACTGTGAAACTTTCCAGTCCTAAATTTCACATCCCAAGCTTCAAAATGGACATATATTTTATGTCATTTCGTTTGGTATTCTGAGAGTTATGCTTTGCCAAAGTTTGGTACAAAAACAGAACTCTGTTTTGGAGTAATGTTGGGTTTTGGGTGATTCTGAATTTTTGTGATGATTTTAAGTTATAAGCCATATTTTTCCTTGAAAGAGGACTCAAATACCTTTCTTTTGGCTTTGGAATCACTCCGTTTCGAATTTTCTAGAATTAGTTATGGTTTTTCGAAGTTCAGCCCAGAGTCAGGAAATCTCTGGGCCGCGGCCCAAGAGTGGCGGACCGCGGCCCAAACCTTTCTGGCCTGTTTTGGGCTGCGGCCCATGAGTGGTGGGCTGCAGCCCAAGGCCTTCTGACCATATTTGGGCCGCAGCCCAAGGAATGGTGGGCCGCGGCCCACCCCTATATTCCAGCACTTTAAGTTTTTGAAAAGAGATCTTCACCCTATTGTTTCCCAACCTTTTAGGGGTTTTATTAGAGGCATTTGTGGCTTCTTAAGGGTCATTATTGATAACCAAATCTAAGTGTTGAAGAGTTAATTGAGTATTGGAATAGAGAATAATGCTTTGTCCTTAATTATGACTTTAGGATTTGATATTTGCCCGGAGCATAGAAGGCCTGTGCCTGCTCAAGGAAGGAAAGACAAAGGTAGTGACACTTTATCCTATATCATGTGTATTGCATTGCTTGTTTGCATTAGTCATCGATTGTAGTGAAAGTGAAGGGGACGTGGCGAAAGCCCGGACTCGATTACAGTGAAAGTGAAGGGGACGTGGCGAAAGCCCGGACTCGAATATTGATAAAGTGATGGGGCGTGCCGTAAGCCCGACCTTGTATAAAGTGAAGGGAACGTGGCGAAAGCCCGGTCTCGAATATTGATTGCTGCATTGTGATATATGTTTACTTGCTTTGTATATATGCATCATATAAATAAACTGTTGCTACTGGGATTCTCTAGAATCTCATTCTTTCCAAATAACATTTTTAGACAGGGCAAGTGGATCGAAAGGCAATCAAGTGGCAAAGGACGATTAGGACTGCCAGCGGTAGTCTTAGTTATATATTTTGGTTCTAAATCGAATTGGTTATGATTTTGGATCATTGTAAATATATTGTATAGATCATAGTACTATAGTTTTGTGTAATCCCCGGTATGGATACTGAGATGGGCAATGATGCCCTGTATAAACCTTTGGATTAATGTTATTATCCCGGGTGAACGTCGGGAATTGTGCTTACTCTGATATTGTACATGTAACAGACCGAACAGGCCATTTGTTTTAATGAATGAAATGAATAGAGATCCATTTGTACAAGTGTTTCAAAAGTTTTTATTTGTTCCGGATTTCTCATTCGATAATTAAATGTGCTTAAACGTTAATCTCGGCCTGATTATCGAAGGGGGTTACAATATCTGCTTTTCAAAAAGGGAAATAAAAAATAAAAACAATAGCATTTATGCAATTATGTACGTTAATTTGGTCGTCCCTTTATGAAACAATGGATGTCACACATACATTTGGCGTCCATTTCAAAAAAAGGATGCCAAAGGCCATGCCTTTGGTATCCCATTTTCTTAAAGAGATGCCAAAGAGTTTTTTAAACCTAGAGATAATACTTAGTGCTCTTCCTCTTTTCTCTTGCGCAACGTCCTTCTCTCATCTCACGTCATGCCAAGAGATGCATTGCCCAAATTCATTCAAAAACTTCCAATTTCATGCTGTCAGGAGCCCTCGCCCTTGGGTTTTTTCTTGGAGGTAATCTTTTCTTAGTTCCCGCTCAGCTATGTGATTTTATGTAGTTATCTATCTAGCTTTTTTTTAGTTAATTATGGGTTGTCGATTTATCTCCCTCCTTTGATATTGAATAAATTGTGAAACTCAAATACAAAAAGTACAAACTTGGTAGGAATTGGACTGGCAAATGCCAAAGTTGATGTGAACAAGCCAAAGTTGCTCCCGAAGGAGTTTAGTACTATCATTGATATTGCTGGCTTCCTCTCTAATGACCAGGTACAGGGTTCCCCCATTAGAAGTTCAGTAATGTTAATACATATTTCAAGCTTAGGATTTGTAGTTTGTTTCATCCATTGTGTCCATTTCTGGTTTTTTCCCTTTACTATGTTAGAAAATCAAAATGGACTCATAAGTAATGATGCATATGTGAAATAGATAAGTAGCATTGTAATTCATTTTTCTCATAAGAAAAAAGACTAGCTCAAGAGATAGCTTCTCTTGAAAAGCATACAGGATTCAAGTTGAGAGTTTTGCCTCAAAACTATCCTCAAGCTGTGATATATAGTTGAAAAGGCGGATTATGAACAAGTTTGTGTTGGAGATTTTTCCTGATTGTGCTGCTGGAACTTAAATAATTGGTCTCCAAAAAAATTCTTAGTAAAATTACTTTTGGTGGCAGGTGCACTGAATTAATTGTTGGAATGAGTGATGTGGATCCTATTAAGTAGCCTGGATCAACATGGAGATGCCTGGTGGTATGTCATGAGAGTCTTCTTAACTTGATCTTTATATATGCATTAGATGGCGGGTAGGAGATGGTTGTTGTCCATATGTGTTTGGAGGTGTACCCCTTAGGCTAAAAAAGAATATATTACTTCCATCATTAGAGAACCAAACATCCAAATTTGTGTGGATTTTCCTGCTGTGTTCTCCTATATCACATAAAATGCAATTCTTAATGGTTGACATCTAATGAGGATAGTTTCCACTTTTGAATAAAGGGGTGATCTTAGGAGTAATCTTAGGGTGGACTTTTTAAGGAAATATTGATGTAATTTTGGCTTCTTTGAAATGCAATGCTTTGCTATTAATAGCATAAAAGTGTAAATAAACCCTTCAACACTATGTCAAATAGCAAACATGTCTTAATTCTGAAATTGGGATATATCTCCCTTAACTTAACCTTCTCCCTCAGCTTTATTGAGGCGATGCAACATCAAATGCTATCATTTGTGATGTAGCACACTCCCAATTATGTGGATGCTAATGGCAACATCTGATGTGCCACCTCCACTGATGGTATGGGGAAAAAAGGCAAGAAGGGTTTAGAATCCTAAAGTATGACTATGGAAAAGAGTATTTACAGGTGGGTTAGAGTTGAATTGAGGTATATGTATTTTCCCTTGTCATTAGATTCAAAAGGGTTTCTGGCTAATATGCTCATGGCTATATAAATTTCATACTAACTGAAAAAACCAGCATTTAGACTCATTTTGATTATTGTGGCTAATAATAATTCAAGGCTATTTAGTCTCTTCTTACAACTATTACTACTGTTTTAAAGTTCTTGTGGGAAAAGGGCAATACTAGAAGGAAGTAGTACTGTTACTATGGTTTTAATGCCTTTCATTTTGTTTTCTTATTTTGTATGTGTGTTTGTTTATATCTAAATACTTTCATCAATAATAATATTCAATCCTTTACAATCTTCTTCTCTTCTCTTGTGTGTATGTTTGATTGTTTGAATGTTTATTGTCAATGTCAATAGACTATATTTTATAAGGAGATGGTGTTTATTTATTGGGACTAAATTTATAGAGGTTTGTTTTTGGATTATAGGTGATTCCAATTAAAAAAACCCTTTTTTAATTAAAAAAGACTTACGACATCCCTTTTTTCAAAAAAGGATGTTGTAAGTATGGACCTTACGGCATCCCTTTTGGAAAAAGGAACACCATAAGTGTCTTATAGCGTCCTTTTTTTAGTTGACGTTGTAGCTAGACTTTACTGTTTTTCCAATAGGAGCCCCCTTGGAAATGGCCAAAAAAGGAACATTACAAGTGATTTCTATAGTAGTGTAATAGGATCAACCTTTATAAAGAACAAGGCGTGATCAGCCAAAAAAAAAAACAATACGATAGTACTGGACAATTATTTGCTAGTTTAATTCCTCTCAATTCCTTCCTCTCAACATGGTATTGAACCATCATAGAAAACACTTCAATCACCATGATGAAAAGATAAGAAGATATTGGATCTCCTTGCCTTACCCTATGCTCTAGTTTAAGACTAGCAATCTTTCTACTAGAAATATGCAAGTTAAAATTAACTATAGATATATACTTCATTATGCAGCCTATCCATATATCATTAAAGCCCATCCTCTTCATAACACGATATAAAAAATCCCATTCCATCCTATCATACCCATGTTTATATCAATCTTAGGAACCATTTGCCATTTCTCCCCTTTCTTTTTATTCTTCAAGTAATGAAAAGCCTCATGAGTAATAATCACATTATCTTGGATTAATCTCTCAGATATAAACATCCTTTGATGCGGAGGTATAATCCTATTCATCAAGCTTCTTAGCCTCAAAGCAATTATTTTATAGGTTACATTACATAAACCAATGGATTTAAAATGGCTCACTACCTCAGGTTTATCCACCTTCGGTATTAAGACTATATTAGTCTCATTAATAACATCTATCTCCTCTCGCCCCCTTCTAAAAAAATTAGAAACCATACAACATACTTCCTCTTTAATTTCTTCCCAAGTAGCATGGTAAAACATGGCAGAATAACCATTAGGACCCAAAGCTTTCACAGCCCCAATCTAAAACACAGCTCTCTCAATCTCCTCATTAGATACAAATGTCATCAGATGGGCATTATCAGCCTCAGTAATCACCTTTTTCACATAACTAAGAGCCTCATCTAAATTCCTATCAAGAGAAGAGCTAAACATATTAGAATAAAAATTTGAGAAAGCATTACTAATTTCTACCTTAGATTCCATCCATCTATTCCTTTGCCCTTTTAATCGCACAATTTTATTTCTATGCATCATCTACATCACAAGGCTGTGAAAAAACTGCGTATGCTTGTCACCATGCTTTAACCATTTAACCTAAGAACTTTGCCACTAGTATACCTTTTCATTATCCCATACTTCTTCAATTGATTTAATAAAAAATTCAATGCTCACAGAAACCTCCTCTGACATCGCTCCTTCATAGCAATCTGCCACCTATGCCCTTAAAATGTCAATCAATTTCCTATTATTTGGAAACTCAACTTTACTCCATGCTGTAAGAGATTTGTAGAAGGCCTTCAACCTCCAAACTACATCCATCACACTCCCCAACTCTCCCCTTTCCACCATTTCCACCCTTTTCTAATCGCCACTTTCAAATTTGGATGATCAATCCATCATGCCTCAAACTTGAATGTTCTTGGAGCCTTTCTTTCCTCAAAACAACACTCAATTAATAACAGATGATGGTCAGAACCAATAGGTTCTATATGTAACACTTGAGCCTCAGGAAATTCCTTACAAAACTCAACATTTCCCATGGCTCTATCAATGTGTTCCTTCACATTAGCTTGGCCCCATCTTTTATTATTCCACGTATATTTAGACCCTTGAAACTCCAAATCTATCAAACTGCAGTCAGACACAACACATTAGAAGTTCAAGATTTTTCTTAATGCCCTCCATCTTTTGCCAAATTTTTTAGATTGAGACATCACATCATTAAAATCACTTACACAAAGCCATGACCCCACAACACTTTTCACAAGTTTCTTTAATCTGTTCCAATCCTGTCTTCTCTCTGCTTCATCTGGTGGTCCATAAACCCAAGTAATATAATGAGGTAGATTTATGGAAACACCCTTCATCCTCGTATGAATATAATTTATTGAACATTGCATGACCTTACTTCTACCTCATCTTTCCACCAAAGAGCTAACCCACCTGAACGTCCTCTTGGTTCACAATATACACTTTGAGTCATACCACATCTTCTTTTAATTCTTTCTAGTTTCTTATTTCTCATTTTAGTCTCCATAAGGTATACAATAGAGGGCTTCTTCTTACTACAAACATCCCTCAAATTTTTACCTATCAAGGCTACCCTCAAACCTTTATAGTTCCAAGATATTAAAATCATGGTTCATTGGCGGCTAGTTTAGGCCAGCTGCCCTCATCTTCAGCCAACATTCTTCTAGTATTCTCCCAAAAACCAGCTACTACCTCTTCATTAGTCATCATATTCAAAGGGATTTCATTTAAGATACCCCTCCTATTCATCTTCCTAACTACTTTCCCTCTTCTTTCTACAGCTTTCTTCTGCAACCTCTTCTTTTTTCATTTGATTAGCAAACTGAGATATTCCTTTCACTTCATTTTTTGTTCCCTTACTGATTCTTCTGTGTTTCTCCTTTACAGCTTGTAGTTCTCCCTCAGCATTTCTCTTCAACTTTATACTTTCCAGTTTCTCCGGCACTTCTACAGTTATTTCCTTTTTGATGTAAGGAATAATTGCCTTATTATTTTCCTGTTCCACCAACACTTGTTTCCTTACCGCCATTTTAATACCAAGACTTTACTTCTCCCCTAATTTCCTTCCCACAGAATCTACTTCCTCCTGGATTGTGATATTACTCTGTGTATTGTCAACCAAATTCACATCCATTAGACACTCCAAATTATGCTCACCTCCCTTAATCACTTCTACCCCTTAACCCTCCTTTTCCTTCCTTCCACTATCCTTCATAATCAAACTTCCTACCTCCTTTATCGCCAGACCTCCATCAATTTCCAAGTGTTTTCTCCTTGGTTTACCAACACCTTCAGATCTAAACCAAATAGGATCTTCTACAACTATAATCTCTTCACAAATTTTGGCTTGTCCCACACGATGCCATGAACCATAATGTGATTCCTTAGATCATACTCAAATCTTAATCTTTCTCAGATATAAGACCTTGATTTATGGTTCAAACATCCACACTTAAAACAAAAGTTAGATAGTTTCTCGTATTTTACCTGGGTCCATAATTTCTTTCAATTTAGATGCTCGATCTAGAATCCCTCTACTAGCGCCTTGTCAATTTCCACCACATCTCTGAATCGAAAAAAACTTTGAATTTCTTACCCACGTGCCACCTAGAAGCGGTGGCGGTATCACTCATATACAAACAAAACCCTCACGCTCATATGGAGAGAAAAATGAAACTCTCACACTCACGTGGAGGTAGGGATGGAAATAGGCTAGGTCAGGTCAGGCTTTAGCTAAATAGGCCTGAGCCTGTAACGGGGGCCTTAAGCCTGAGCTTGTATATAGGCTTTTTTTAGGCTCAGGCCTGACCCTTAAAAATGCCTAGCTTGGCCCGAAGCCTTTTTAAAGGCCTACTTATAATGTAGGCCTTTAAAAAAGCCTCATGTTTCAAGCCTTGAAGACCATAAGTAGGCTTTGAGCCCACTAAAGCCTACATCAAAGCCTATATATTTTTAAATGGTAGCCTTTAAATAGGTTTTTGCCTATGTAAAGACTAACTATGTAATTAAAATTAAAGTGAAACAGTATTTTTAACAAAATGTAAAGAGTTGTTTGATGAAATTTAAAATTTTAGTGACACAACACTACAATAAAACAATCTGCATACAATGAAAACATCACAATTGAAATTAAAATTGAACAACACAGCAATGCTTGCATCAAGGCTTCAATATAATCTCCTCCTGTTCAAATGGCTCCTACACAATGAAAGAATTAATTTAAAATAAATAACCAGTCCAACAATAAGTTTAACCAATATGTAACAAATATAAAAATAAACTAGTATATAATATTATATTTATACCTTTTGTTTTCTCTTCAACCCATATTTGTGCCGAAACCAATCCCCACCAAATAAAAGAACTTCAACATATTCTTCATTCAATCTAGCACGATATTCATCAATCACCCTTCCCCCAGCACTAAATATGGATTTTGATGCCACAGTTGAGATAGGGACAACTAATATATCAGATGCCATCCTAGATAAAACTTTAAACTTTGCACTATTATTCTTCCACTACTCCAAGGCACAAAAAGATGAAGAAGAATTAGGAGAAGTAATATAAGGATCATCATCAAGATAAGTTTCCAACTCATATTTGGTTGAAGGAACTGAGTGCCTTTGATGAACCATGTTCAACATTCGTTGCATTCCATTATTTTTTTTGTTGTGCACTAGTATCTATCAAGGAAGTGGCATTGGCATTTATTTTACCATATGCAAAAGATGAGTCTTCTTTACACAACTCTATATACTTAAGATATAATTCCTCTAATGCCTTTTTCACCTTCTCATTATTTTGCTTAGCCTCATTTTCTGATTTATATATAAAGGGAAAGCTTATCTTAATGGCAGCTAATTTGATTCGTGGATCCAAAACACTTGCAATAGCCATCAACAAGTTGCATTCCCCCCAATATTTATCAAATTTTCCTTTCATATGTATTACCATCTCATTCATGAACAAGCTGGAGATTCTAATGCCTCATCAATTACTTGTTTCACCCTATGAACTTTAGCAAGATATAGGTTAGTAGTAGGGTATTCACTACCTGAGATGGCATGAGTGGCATCATTGAAAACTTCCAAGAGACGACAAACCTTCTTAGTCTTTTCCCAGTGCTCAGGTTCGGTGCATAAATATAATAAGGCTCTTTTTTATGATAAGCTGAAAAGGCATGCTTAAATTTCATTGCAGTTGTCAACATCAAGAATGTAGAGTTCCATCTTGTAGGACAATCAAAAATGAGTTTCCTTTCTTTTAAACCCTTTAACTCTACAACTTCACAAAAAGATTTTAGCCTAGCATCTGAGGCATTTATAAATTTGACACTCTCGCGAATGTTATGAATAATACCTTTAATGGTGCTAAGGTCATCTTGCACCAAAAAATTCAAAATATGTGCGTAACATCTAACATGAAATAGTTGACCACCCAACACTAACTTGTTGCTCAATGACAAGTTCTCCTTCAAATTCCTTAAACATGAGTCATTATAACTAGCATTGTCAACAGAAATTGAGAATATTTTATTCTCAAAACCCCAAGATCTTAGGCACTTGAAAATAGCATTTGCTATATCTACTCCTCGCCTAGGAGCATGCATTTGACAAAACTGAGAATATTTTATTCTCAAAACCCCAAGATCTTAGGCACTTGAAAATAGCATTTGCTATATCTACTCCTCGCCTAGGAACAGGCACTTTGACAAAACTTAAAAATCTCTTTTGAAGATTCCATGTAGCATTAACTAAATGTCCAGTGAGAACCATGTATTCAATGACTTGGTGGCTTGACTTCCACATGTCTGTTGTAATGCTTACCTTGCTCACATTCTTCAATATATCTTTTAAAGCTTTCTTTTCAGCTTCATACAATCTAAGACAATCACTTCTTATTGTCTTATGATTGACTTTTCTGAAATCTGGAATTGCATATTCAAAGGCCCACACTAAAACTTCATCTTCTATCATGCTAAAAGGGCGCTCATACACCATGATAGAAGTAGCTAGGATTTCTCTCATCTTTTCATTGGAGTATTTGGTACCGGGACCAATAAAAGGGTTTATCCCTAATTCATTTGATGGAGAAAATTGTATTGTGGTTTGGTTTTTTTGTTGGGAGGCAATCAACTTCCTTTACAAGCAACTATCTAAATGCCTCTTAAGATGGCTAGTGCTAGCTCCCCTTCCACCAATAGAAAATTTCTCTTTACAATACAAGCACACTGATTTCTTGACACCATCAACAAGTACAAGTTCTTCAAAATCTTTCCATACTACAGAAGTTTTTTGCCGCTTTTTTGTGATCCCAGAATCTTCTTCACCCTTGGTTACTTCTTGTTGAGAGGCATTATCATTACTTTCCTTATTTTGTTCAGGTTGGGGTTCTTGAAGAGGAACAGATTCAAGTGTGTTGTTGATGCTTTCCATTAGAAATTATACAATGACTTGTCCTATACATAATGTCAAAACCATAACATATAAACATACCATAACATGAAAAACATATCAAGCAAAGTTTGACAGAATATATTTAATATGATAAAATGAGAAATAATTGCATATTTAATAATTTGTTGTTATATATTTAATTAAATGCATAAATATATCAGTTCATATTAAAAAAATTGTTGTCCAGACAACAAGCAACAACCGCACTCTTAACTAATAGGGCATTAACTATAAAGAAAAACTATAATGGAAAATGAGAATCATATAAGCAACAGTTGCACTTTTATGAAATCTAGATTTTTCCGTACATTTTCTGATATTATAATGGGAGGGGAATAGTAAGTAGTAGGACTCCAATATGGTCAACCTATGTATAGAGAGATATAGAGGTGACTTTCATAATTTCCAACACCCAGATTCGTTTCCCTACTCATTCCTTGCTTTGATTATTAATAATTGAAGTCACCCACCTACCCACCGCCTTGACTTTTCTCACCAGACATCACCTCGTAGTGCCATCTCATCCTTCTCTGGTAGCAGAGTGAAAAGGGAGAGAGATCTCTCAGGCGAGCAGGTCAAGCCGGTGGAGAGGGTTTCCTCAAGAGGGAGTGACGAAGATGGAACCAATGCCAGAAAGAAGCTCAGAATGACAAAAAAAAACTAACTCATAATCTCCCATATATTCGATGCGGTGGATTGTTACATAAGAGGACAAAAATAGTACATATACTGTGACATTTAAAAGAAAAAACTATTTGACTCACAAGTCACAGCAAGACAAAGGGAAAAAGATGATAGAAACATTTATTAATATATATATATATATAGATATTTTGTCTTACTTGGAAGATTGAACTCAGTGGATCTATTGTTTTCCTTCTTGTTCTAGTCAGAAGGCTGATTGTACAGCAGTGTTGCAAGTAGAGAGCCAGAAATCAAGCCTCGATGGTGAGAGTGGAGATTAGAGAAGGTCAACAATGTAGATATGATAAGGAGAATTCTGACTATAGAGAAAGGCGGCTAGGGCATTTTTTTCATAATAGAATGCGATAAGTCACAATTATCCCATCACAAATATTGTAAATATGATTTTATCCCAAAAACGATAACATAAATTTAACAAAATTAAGTCTCATCTTAAAATATAATTGAAAATAAATAATATACATATTTTATATAATAAAATATTATGTATTTATAGTATACATTAAACAGGTTAAGCCTGCAAGCTCGTAGGCCAGGCCTTTCAAGAAAAAGCCTGGCCTATTTAAATAAAAAGGCCTTTAAATAGGCCTGAAGCTTGGCCTCTTTATTAAACAGGCCAGGCCTTACCAGGCTTAAATCAAGCCAAGTTGTAGGCCCCTGTTAATGGCCTGTCCTATTTTCATCCCTACGTGGAGGGAACCATTTGATTGAAGAATTGTAATTTGGACTTAATAGATAATAACTTATAAGCAAATGGACATAAGTTTTGTTATGATCCTCTGTCCATTAATTAGTCGATCACAGGGTTATACACTTATAATGTTGGAAATAAGTTTTATGTTCATGTTAAATCAACTTTCATTACTATACCTGGGGAAACATATCCATGTATCACACTTATGCTTGTCTATAATTCATAGTTTGAAACCGACAAGTTTTGTCCAGCCATTGATTTAATTATGTCATGGTGATGCAAGTAACTAATGTTATACAGTTTAATTGTGCGATCAAGGTGGCATATATCAAATCACTACAAAAAATAGAGAATTAGTGACGGAATTTTATTTTGTTGCTAATCCATCACTAATCCTACATAAAAAATTAGCAATGGATTGTCCCTAATCTGTCACTAATTTTTGTCAAAAATATTTTGTGACGGAATTAATGACTGAAATTTTTTGTCACTAATTTTCGTCACAAATCCGTTCCTGATTTCCGTCACTAAACATTTTGTGATGGAATTAGTAACAAAATTTTTCCATCAATAACTTCCATCACTAACTGATTTGTGATAGAAATTTGTGAAAAAAATTGCAACGGAAAAAAATCTGTCACCACATTCTGTTGCTAATCCATTACTAATTTGCATTACAAAATAGTTTGCAATGGAATTAGGGACGAAATTTTTCTGTCCCTAATTTTCTTCACTAATTCCGTCACAAACTATTTTGTAACAAAAATTAGCAAGGAAAAATTGTCATTAATCTGTCACTAATTTCCATCACAAAATATTTTGTGACATATTTGTGACAAGAAATTCGGTTGCTAATTTCAAATAGTATTAGTTAAGATTATAGGCTCAATTTTTTTTTATTTCATTAAGATCAATACTTCTTGTGCCTTAATGATAATTAATAAAATTTATGTGATAAGGGTTAGATTCCATATTTTGATGATAACAAAACGTGATTAAGTGTTTCACTAGTAGATATATAGAAAAAACACTACAAAAAAAAAGGTATTTTGTAGCGGTGCAATTGTAGCGGTTATATTAAACCGCTACAAATTATAGTATTTGTAGCGGTTTTTACCAAACCGCTACAAATTTGTAGCGGCAAGGTTTTTTGTAGCGGTTTCCTACAAAAAACCGCTACAAATTTGGCGCGAAATTCCCGCCAAAACTTGTAGCGGTGATTTTGTAACGGTTAATGCACAGAAACCGCTACAATATTCCCGCCAGTTGGCGCGCCCACAGTGTAGCGGTTATTTGTAGCGGTTACAACAACAGAACCGCTACAAAATACCAAAGGTCAGAATTTTGTAGCGGTTCTGGGCAATAACCGCTACAGAATTTCAAACGTTGTTATCTTTTATAGCGGTTATTGTAGAACCGCTACAAATTTAATTATTTGTAGCGGTTAGAGTAGCGGTTATTACTAATATCTGGACTATTTAAACCCCCGCGTCCATCATTTCTCCTTTTGCTCATTTTGTTTCCTGAGGTTTCTCTGAGTGATTTCTTTGAGATTTGAGCGTTCAGACGTCTCTATAGGAGTTTTTGCTCAGTATTTCTCAGTATTTGCACTTGAGATACGTATATAACACGTATTTTATTTATATTTGTATTTTTATTATATTTTTGCATAATAATGTGACTAATTTTTTTTTTAATTTTTACAGTTGATATAGCTTCAGGACAGGATAAGGGGAAGGCCCCTGAGGTCCCTAGACCGATTTTACGGGGTGGCAGCAGTCGGGCAGGGGGCAGGGGGCAGAGGGAGGGGGCAGCGCGCAGGCAGGGCTACCGCGGCATCTCAGCCCATCCCCCCACAGGCACCGCAGACGATCCCACAGGCGACGATCGCACCAGAGGTGCCTGAGGTGGAGAGGCCAGATATTAGCGTTGAGGACTTCCTCAATGAGGAGGAGTTCGAGATCCCGATTGGGTTCAGGGAGATGGAGCAGTTCCTCGATGAGGAGGACGCTCGGGAGCAGAACAACCCACGAGGGTCGTCTTCGCGGTCCACTGGGTTTGAGGTGCAAGTCGAAGGTAAATTAATTTTTTAATTTAGTAAATTATTTATTTAAATTAGAAATGTTAACTTTGAATTACAATTTATCTAACGTGCGGTCAACTGTGCAGACGAGCAGGGGAACGTGTCGACGAGGAGGCTGGATGTGGCCGGTCTGAACAGCATGGACCGGACCCTGCGACTTATAGTGCCGTGGAATGAGGGCACTGACCAGCCGATCCACAATGGGGGTCACCTGCTCAACTGCTTCCTGAACGACCTGGGCGCGAATTGGATGCGGTTCCCCCTTCACTTCCCGACGTGGAGGCACGTTCCGAAGGGGCCGAAGGACCAGGCTTGGGAAGAAGTGGTTCAGGTAATTAAAACTATTTAATTAATATTTTTTGTAATTAATTCTATTTAATTATTTTTTTTAAATTATGGTTTTTATAATTATTGATATTTAAATAATTTTTTTTCAGCTGCGGTTTGCCGTCCGGGCCAACCGGAAGAGGTACGCCCTCGTGAAGATGGGTGACGCCTGGAGGAATAGGAGGAACCGTCTCTTCCACAGGGTGGATAAGGACGGGACGATGCCTCTAGAGCAGCTGATCGAGAGCATCCCGGATGGCGTGCCGCCGAACGACTGGGCGCGTTTCGTCCATTTCAGGAGGAGCCCTCAGGCGCAGGTAATGTATTTATTAGATTTTTGATATATAATTTTGTAATTGTTAAATATTAAATTATAATTTCAATTTAATTTGTATTTAATTTTAAATTATAATACATTTAATATTTTTTTTCCAGGAGCTTTCTCAGAGGAACACCGAGATCCGGGCGCAGCAGACGATCCACCACACAGCAGGATCGAAGACCTTTGCTGTGACCTACAGCGAGCTGGTAACTTTTCAAAATATCACTTACTTTTAGCTGATTATTTCATAATACTAATTATTGTTTTGTAATTGTTTCAGGAGACGAAGGCACAGCAGGAGAACCGTCAGACGGACTATGGGGAGCTGTACGCCATCACACATAGACACCGTGACGGGACTGCGACCTCTCAGCAGGCAAAGGCGGGCATTGTAAGTAATTTTATTATTATATTTTTTATAAAACCAAGTTAATAATGAAAAATTCTAATTAGTAATTGTTTCATAAATTGGTAGGAGCGGATGCAGCAGTCGCAGGCTGAGCTGCGACAGACCCAGCCTGAGGAGTCACAAGGGTCAGTGGACCCGACGGCTCCTTTGAAGGCGGGTCTGGCTCAGCCTGAGCACCCCGGACGCGTACGGGGGATGGGGATAGGCGCTAGACCCAGCATGGTCTACGGCAGGAGCGCCGCCTCTGAGGCTGGCAGCTCTAGAGGGGTCAGACGTCGGAGGGATGAGTCTATTGACCAGCTGCTGTCAGATTTAGAGCAGCAGATGGCGCAGCAGCAGCAGCAGATGCAGCAGATGCAGGTGTAGCAGCAGCAGCACCTGCAGATGCACGCTGATATGCTGTACGCTCAGCAGACGCAGTGGCATGAGATCGCGAACAACATGCTCAAGGGAGTATGGAGTCGCCTGTTCCCGAACGAGCAGCATCCAGCGGTTCCCCCTGTCCCTCGCTACGTCGTCCCGAGTACTACTCCTCCTGCTACTGCTCCTCCTCCTGCTGATGACGATGGTGCGGTTCACTCTGCGCAGCGGCCCGATCCAGCGGCATCTGAGGGAGCCCCACCTGAGGGAGCACCAGAGGATTAGCCCCCAGCTCTTTAGTTTAGGATCAGCCCCCAGCTCCTTAGTTTAGGACATTTTTTTTTGTTTAAACATTTGTAAATATATATATATGATTTTTTATTTCAGAACTTTCTTATTGTGTTTTATATAATTATATTTATATTATTAGATCGCGTTGTTTAATTTATGAATTATTTATATCTAAATTTTAAAAAAATAAAGTATATATATTTGTAGCAGTTTTAACTTAAAACCGCTACAAATATATAGATTTGTAGCGGTTTTAACTTAAAACTGCTACAAATATATGGATTTGTAGCGGTTCTACACCAATAACCGCTACAAATGTATATATATAATTGTAGCGGTTTCTCAAGAGAAACCACTACAACTATATATATGTTAGTAGCGGTTATACACTAATAACCGCTACAACTATATATGTTAGTAGCGGTGTTAAAATAATAACCGCTACAAATACTCATCATTTGAATTTTGAAATTTGCCGCCTTTGTGCACATTTGTAGCGGTTATGTTATGCATAACTGCTACAAATTAAAAATTATTTTTAAATTTGGTGTCCAACGGCTTTAATATTAGTAGCGGTTTTATATATATAACCGCTACTAATACGCAACAAGTAAATTTTGAATTTCCCACCAATGTGTAACGGCTTGAACATTAGTAGCGGTTTTATATATATAACCGCTACTAATACTCAACAAGTACATTTTGAATTTCCCACCAATGTGTAACGGCTTGAATATTAGTAGCGGTTTTATATATATAACCGCTACTAATATTTTATAACTGTAGCGGTTAGTGTAGCGGTTTAAGAACCGCTACAAAATTATAAACGTTGGAATTTCAGAATATAAGGTTCTAGGCATTCGTCATTATCTTCTCACTCATCTTCTTCTCTATACTTTCTTCTCTCTCACTTGTAGCTATGGATAAATCATGGATAAGGTTGCCGCGCAATTCTCCTGAATATTTGTACGGATTAAACAGTTTCTTAGATTTCGCATTCACTCACGCCAGCTGTAACGGCAAGATCGTCTGTCCGTGTCGGAAATACAAGTTCAAGAAGTGGCATGCACGAAATGTTGTGAAGGAACATTTGCTTGTGAAGCCTTTCCCTGAGGACTATACGTTCTGGGCAGTTCATGGTGAGAAGGCCGGCATTAGATATGACGATGCTCTTCCTCGAAGTTCTCAAGTAGGCGTTCAAGTAGATGAAGATGATCCTGTGAATGATGCTGTGCGTGATGTGTTTGGATTTCAAGGCGACAACTTCAAAGAAGTGAACGGCTCTGAGCCGGCTTTTATGGGGAATGAAGCAGCTCAGGATTTTTTCAGCTTGATGGATGAAGCAGATCGTCCTTTATATCAAGGTTGTCGCAAATATTCTAAATTATCTTTCTTGATCAAATTGTATCATATCAAGTGCTTGTGTGGGATCACAGATAAGGGAATGTCGATGTTGCTCGACTTATTACAAGATGCATTCCCCGACGCCGAGATTCTTACAACCTTCTACGAGGCCAAGAAGATTATCAACAGGTTGGGGCATTGGAGGTTTCTCGATGGAACGCATAAGTTCAGATTGCAACGGAATCGCTTCAATGGGAAACCAGAGAAAAGAGGACCACCTCAGACTTTGACTGGTACAGATATCTTACAGCAGCTTGAGCATGTTGACTTCGAGTTTGGAAAAAGTGACGATTCAGCATAAACTTGTCAAAAGACGCGCAGGACTTCTGTGCCTCAGCAGTGGAAGAAGATAAGTATTTTCTTCACTCTTCCATATTGGAGATCTAATTTACTTCGCCATAGTCTTAATGTAATGCACATTGAAAAGAATGTTTGCGACAATGTGCTGTATACGCTGCTTAACGAACCCGGCAAGACAAAAGATCACCTTCAAGAGAGGAAAGATTTACGCGATATGGGAGTTCGTGAAAACGCTTGGCCAGATGAGCATGACAGATTTACACCGGCAAAGTTTACCCTCACAAAACCGAACAAGGAAGTGTTTCTCGCGACGTTGAAGAAATTAAAAGTTCCTGATGGGTATTCAAGCAACATTTCTCGATGTGTCGACCTGCAGGCTCGAAAGGTTGCTGGCCTGAAGAGTCACGACTCACATGTTCTTATGCAGCAGTTACTCCCTCTGGCTATAAAGAATACACTTCCTCCCGATGTTTCCATCGTTTTAGTGGAACTTTGTTCTTTCTTTCGGAAGTTGTGTTCTAAGGTTTTGATCGTTGAGGAGCTCGATCAGCTGCAGTCGAAAATCATTCTTACGCTTTGTCATTTGGAGATGATCTTTCCTCCGTCCTTTTTTACTATGATGGTTCACCTCACAGTCCACCTCGTTCATGAAACAAAGCTCACTGGACCAGTACAATATCGTTGGATGTATCCGATTGAGAGGTACTCATTTTAAATATGTGCTTTAATTTATTGTCCGTATTTAATGTTTGCTAGTCGTCCTTTTCATCATTTTATATCAATTTTCTCTTCTGTACTTCGTAGGTTCCTTGGGAAATTAAAATCTTACGTGAGGAATAAGGCGTGGCCAGAAGGTTCTATAGTTGAAGGCTATATAGGGGATGAGGTGCTATATTTTTGCTCAAGGTATTTTGATGATCTTGAGACGGCTTTCAACCGCCCGCCTCGTGTTGACGATTGTCCGGAACCTGCGCCGACATCAGGAGAATTTATCCCTCGTGTTGGTAAACCAGTTGGAGCAACTGAGAACTTCAAACTAACGGCAACTGAGAAGTTCCAAGCATATAGACATGTCTTGATTAATTGCACTCAAGTTGAACCTTTCATACGGTAAGAATTGTACACTCACATGTTATTCGATCTATATCTTTCGTAACATTTCTCACTTTCATTTCACTAACGCCTTTCCATTATTAATTGCAGGGAATTCAGAAGTCATGTAAAGCGTCAGCTCAGGATCCGTACACAGACATCCTTGGAAGTTGATAGGAGGGTCCACAGAGAATTCCCGAGCTAGTTTGCGCGCAGAATACTAAATGACAACAACCCACACTCACCAGATTTCAGAGCTCTGGCAATCGGCCCTCTTGATCATGCAAAATGGTTTACAGCATACAATGTCAATGGTTTTAAGTTTTACACGGTTTCATGGGATCAAGGATTGCAAACACAGAATTCGGGTGTTTATGGCACATTTGGGACAAGGAGTTATGCGAGCAGCAGTGATGCCAACATGCAGTTCGGAGGCGTCCCTTACTATGGCAAGCTTCTTGATGTGGTCGAGCTTAATTATCAAGGCCGTTTCACCGTGACGCTGTTCAAGTGTTTGTGGGCAAATACCACTACTTCTCGAGGACTGACAACTGACGACCAAGGGATCACATCAGTCAATTTCTCACGGCCGATTCATACTGGTATTTCTCAAGATGATGAGCCGTATATTCTAGCTTCAGAGGCACATCAGGTTTATTATGTCGAGGACGAGAGGCATAGGGATTGGCACATGGTCGTTCATTTAAAGCCAAGAGACCTTTACGACATGGGTGAAGGCGATAACATCGTCTACGAGAGTGAGCCATTTCAGCCAGCTGATTTTGAAAACTACTTCCCTGAAGGCGATGACAATTTACCTCTACTGCGGTGAGTTTTTTTAAGTCTACGTCATTTGAATTAAATTTTTTAAATTTAATAATACATCAATAACAATAATTTTTCTACAAAATTTCTGTAGGGATGGCGACGATGAGTGATCAAATTCAAGTTATGCTTTTGTCTTTACAAAAAATGCAAAAAAATTTTTAAAATAAATGTAAAAAAAAAATTTAAAAAAAAATTATAATAATATTTGTAGCGGTTATTGAACCGCTACAAAAATATAAATAACTGCTACTAATTAATAACCGCTACATTAACCGCTACAAATAGCACTATGAATATTAAACCGCTACAAAAATATAAATAACCGCTACTAATTAATAACCGCTACATTAACCGCTACATTAACCGCTACAAATAGTACGTGGATCCCTATAAATACCCTTACCACAACTCATTTCAAACACTCCCCAATTTCTTTTCACCTTACCTTTCTTTCATTTCCTCTCATTTACAACTTCTTTCGTTTGAGTAGAGGAGCTGAATAATACGATCAAATATGGTAACAAGATTTTTAATTTTTTTTAGAATACTTCTTTCCTTTCTATAAAATTTATTCTAATCATTTTTTTTTTCTAGATATATCATAACTGTATCTCATTTTCATCTATTTTTTATACACAATTACATTATATTAGAAAACATAATAATTCCTTATTACCTACCTATCCTTTATAATATTATTAATATAAATTTTATACTAATCCTATTCAATTACATTTTTCCTTTTTATTTATTAATAAGTTAAACTATTGAATAATAAACTAATTGAAATAGATAAAATAATAACAAAATAAACTATTTAATATAATATTGAAAAAACAGAAAAAAATAATTGTATATTTTTAAAAAAAATTTTAAATATTTGTAGCGGTTATTAAACCGCTACTAAATAACGCGCCTTTTTACAAGTCAATTTAAATTTTTTGGCGCTAATTTTGAATTTCATGAAATTAGTAGCGGTTTTAAAAACCGCTACTAATTTCATGAAATTCAAAATTAGTAGCGGTTCGTTAACCGCTACAAAATAAAAAAAATGTCATTTTTTTTTCGCCAACAAATTTTCAATTTTTTATATTTGTAGCGGTTTCTTAACCGCTACAAAATAAAAAATTCTTTTTTTTAACTCTCAATATAATTTTTTATATTTGTAGCGGTTATATAACCGCTACAAATATCTCTGGGTGTTGTAGTGGTTAAGCTGAACCGCTACAAAGCATGTAGCGGTTATTTTTGATTGAGTAGCGGTTTTATAAAACCGCTACAAAACTGCTTGCAACGTACGATTTAGTAGCGGTTTGAGTAACCGCTACTAACATAGTTTGTAGCGGTTAGAACCGCTACTAATACCCATTTTTAACCGCTACTAAATCACGTTTTTTTGTAGTAAAACTTAGTTATAATCCTGAGTAAGGTCATGATAATCACGGATAATATTATCAGAAGAAGATATGATCAATCAAATGAATCATTAAGATAATCCATTGTAGAAAGAGTAAAATCTAATAAGAAAACAACATCCAAAGAGAATGGGCTTGAGGGAAGAAGTTTATCGAAAGTTATCTAGATAAGTTAATTAGTTATAAAGGTTACATAATTGAGTACAAATAACATTTTCAAATTATTTGATTTTGTTATATAACATGATTAGATTTGATAATAATTATATTTTTTGTAATTAGAAGTTTTTTATAATTACATAACGAAGAAATAAATTGGTTAAAAATATCTTTTACTTTGATAATATAATTTTTAAACGTGAATTGAATTGACATCACATCCAATCAAAAAGATAATTTGATTTAGTCATAACTCACAATATAGAATAACTAACTTTTTTTATAATATCCAAATTATTTGATTTTTTTAAATAAAACAATTAAATTTTATAATAGTTAAATTTTTCCATAATTATATATTTTTTAATAATTATAAATTTATTAAATAATTTAAATTATTATAAAATTATAATATAAATATTAATATAAATAAATAAATAACATACAAACATAGAAATATAAACTTTAATATATTATTAAATATTTCAATTTAGTTTTTTACTTTATTTTACATAAATATTCAACCTACATTTTTATAATTAATATCTTTTTTTTGTTCATTTTATTATATATTTTAATTTTTGTGTGTGTATTTATGACATTTTTATTTTTATTTGTATATAATATATTATATTATAATTTCAATTTCAATAATACATATATTATAATTTTATAATAATTTAAATTATTTAATGAATTTATAATTATTAAAAAAATATAATTATGGAAAACTTTAACTATTATAAAATTTAATTGTTTTATTTAACAAAATCAAATAATTTGGAGAGGCCATGGCTTCGAATAAAAAATTATTAAATAATAAATTATATTATTGAAAGTGAAATTATAATGTAATATATATGCTTTTTTCAATAATATATTATATAAAAATAAAAATAAAAATGTTATAAATGCAAAAAAAATTAAAATATGTAATAAAATGAACAAAAAAAGATATTAATTATAAAAATGTAGGTTGAATATTTATGTAAAATAAAGTAAGAAAACTAAATTGAAATATTTAATAATACATTAAAATTTATATTTCTATGTTTGTTTGTAAGGTGATATATATATATATATATATATTTATATATGATTTTGCATTTAAATCACTTAGGTTCTTCTTAGCTCTACTGGTAGAGGAACTGGTGCATGTGAGAGGTCATGGCTTCGAATCCCAACTTAGTCACAAAATGCAATCAATTTGTGATGTGGACACGTGGCTGGTGACGGAGGATGACATGTGGCCCTCGATGGAGGGCGACATGCGGTGGTTGACCGAGACATGTGGCGATGGCTGATGGGGACACATGCTCAGCGGTGAGTGCACGTAGCGGCAAACAGTGAGGTGGTGGCTGCTGCAAGGGACATGAAGAGGCTCGTGGTGAGGATATGTGACAATTTAAATTATATTAAAAAATATTTTGTCACTAATTAGAGACAGAAATTTTTTGTCACTAATCTGTCACTAATTTTAGAGATAGTCTATTTCAACTTTGTGATGGATTAGTGACGGAAATTTTCCGTCATTAATTAGGGACGAAAAATTTCCGTCATTAATCCGTTGTAAATTAGCGACGGAATTCAAAATTCCGTCGCTAATCAATTAGTAACAATATTTTTACCAACGGAACAAATTCCATCATTAATTCAGTTCTGTCACTAAATTCCGTCACTAATTTGATGTTTGTTTGGTAGTGAATGTATTTCAAATTATATATTCGTTTAGAAATAATCGTCAACAAATGTCAGCCAATAATCATATTTGAACTGATCCTTTAATTAATCATCTTGTTTAATGTTTACATAGCACAGATTCCTTAAATAATGCAACAAATGATTTGTCAACTAATAACTGATGAGTTGGTATATGTATTACTATAATTAAATTAAACTATTGTTATTGTTGGACTTGGACTACTTTTTCTCTTGTCAAATTAGCATTTCATTTTTTTTGGAAATCTTTCTCTTTATTTTTCTCGTTTTGTTTTATTGCACTTTATTTGTTCCTTCACCTTGTCTGATAAAGGACTTCCCGAAAATGAATAATATGGTTAAATGACGTGACAATTCATTCATAGAATTTTTTTTGGACAAATTCATTCATAGAATTGACGGAAATAAAAAGGTTAACCGGTGAATCTACTATTTTGTTTGAAACACTTTGGGCCATTTTTTCTTTCAATTCCCAGAAAAAAAAAAATCAAATTATTTCATTTAAAAGTAATGATATGGGTTGAGCTCATAAGCTCAATCATCCAATATGCCAAAAACTGGCATACTGGATTGGTACGTTTTGAAGCGAGCTTTTTCTGATCCAACCCGCTAACTTGCAGCTCACTGCAAAGTAGGTTGCATCATGGTTTATTTTTTTTTTAAATATTTGAAATATATATCTTACAAACACTACTACAGAAATCATGATATATGACAGTTATTAACTGTCATATTTTATAGTTCTGAACCATTATTTATTTTAGATATATTATAACAGTTATAAGTTAACATCTGTTATGTATTGAGGCTTGGTGATATGAACATTACTGTAATAATAATTGATGGTCACATATAATTCTATAATATAGTTCCGAACCATTATTTATTTTAGACATATTATAACAGTTATAAGGTAACATCTGTTATGTATTGAGGCTTGGTGATATGCACATTACTGAAATAATAATTGATGGTCACACATAATTCCATAAACAACCGTAATAATATATGGTAATGCTTGCATAATAATAACGGTTCCTTGTTAGCAACTGTTATATATTGATAATGCTAACGGATTTATTTAAACAACTGTTATATATAGTTAATATAAATAACGGTTGTTGGTAACAACCATGATTTATCGAAGCTAAATTTTTTTAAAAACAATTGGGGGGGATGGTTCTGCTTTCGATATCCTCTTGCATATATACATTTATATAGAACGAATCACAATATATATTTACATTTATTCATATACAAAACAATGCAACAAATTAGAATATATTTACAGTAATTCATGTACATATATACACTATTAAAACCAAAACTTTGAAACATACAAATCATCAAATCAAGAAATTTACAATAATTCTATATGTATTTACTCTCCCACTAATGTTGCATAGATGTCGCCAACTCTTCAGCTACTTCTTCCATTTGAGTTGCTAAACATCGTGCCAGAGGCATTACAATACTGTACACAAAAGGAAACAATAGATGGAAGTTAGATATTGTAATATATAGCTGACTGAATATGTAATATCCCAATTTTTGATTAAGGGAAAAACATGATTATCGTGGATAATTATGAAATTAAATTGAATTATTATGTGTTTTATGGCTATTTTGATTAATATGTCATAATTATTGAGAAATTGGAAGAATGGAATTATTGGTCATGAGTTGGTAATTAATGGAGAAATTAATTACTAACTAAGAAAAAATGAGATGTGTGATTAAAATGGCTAATGGAGAGATTATGTAAGTTAATTTGTGACTTATTTGGTGAGAGCCAATGGTAGTGTGACAAGTGGCAAAGAGTGAGTATGGGAGAAAGTCAAATGGATTTTTAAATTCTATTTTATCTCTCTTCTTCCCTCTAGATCGGCTGACAAGGGAGGGAGTAGTATGTCATCATTTGCTTCTTCTTCCTCACTCCATCTCTCACATTTTCTCTCTCCCATTTCGTGCTGCCATTGTTGAAGGCAAGGGAAGGAAGAAAGCTTGATCTTTGAGTAGGTAAATGATCTCTATTGTTCAAACTCCCTTCATCAAAGTTGATCTTTGAGTTAAGAGCTACATTTCTATGGTTGTAGCTTGTCCATTGGTTGTGGTTTGTGATCACTCGAAATTCTGGACTTGGGTGAATCAAGAACTCTCTTTGGAGAAGTTGATAAGGTGAGTGAGACCTATCTATCTATCTATGTTTCATGCCATTTGAAATAGTTTGAATTTTCTGGAATTTTGGGCTCATTTTCGAAAATGAGGGCCATTGGGAGTTGGTATGTGTTTGATATGGAATTTGTATGTTTGGAATGCATTTTGGATAGATAGAAATTGATTGGGTTTGAAATTGTTAAGTTTGGAGATTTTGAGAGTTTGGTGTTTAATGTCACCCACAACCAAAGCATGATAATGGAATAGGATTTTGGTGATTTTGACATTTCCATTGGATTCCTTGAGTGATTTTGGTGTGGGAATAAGCTTGGTTATTAATTTTGGATTCATTTGAATCACTTGGGAAAAGTTGGAAATCTGTTTGGTTTGAGCTCTGTTTTGCGCAGTAATATTTTATGAGCGTTTTGAATGACCAAATGGTATTGGAAAATTATGAAACTTTCCAGTCTTAAATTTCACATCCCAAGATTCAAAATGGACATATATTTTGTGTCATTTCGTTGAGTATTCTGTGAGATATGGTTGTCCAAAGTTTGGGATTGAAACAGAACTCTGTTTTGGAGTAGTGTGTAGTTTTTGGTAATTCTGTATTTTTGTAGTGATTTCTAGTGATGGGATATATTTTTCCTTGAAAGAGGACTTATATACCTTTCATTTGGCTTTGGAATCACTCCGTTTCAATTTTTCTAGGATTAGTTATGAATTTTGGAAGTTCAGCCAAGAATCAGGGGATTTCTTGGCCGCGGCCCAAACCTTTCTGGCCTGTTTCGGGCCGCGGCCCATGAGTGGCGGGCCGCAGCCCACGGCCTTCTGACCATATTTGGGCCGCAGCCCAAGGAAGGGCTGGCCGCGGCCCACCCCTGTGTTCCAGCACTTTGTGTTTTCGAAAAGTGACCTTCAACCTATTGTTTCCCAACCTTTTAGGCCTTTTATTAGAGGCATTTGGGGCCTCTTAAGAGTCCTAAATGATAACCAACTTAGTGTATTATGGATATAAGTAATTGGAAAAGAGATTGATCAATTGTCCCTAATTTGGTATAGGATTTGATATTTGCCGAACGCGTGAGCCCACTGTGCCAAAGATTGTCAGGAAAGATTCAGGTAGCGACTCCTCTCTTATACTTTGTGTAAATGTATTGTATGTTTGTCTGTCATGCATTGAGTCGATGTTGCTGATGCTGTTGCCTTGTGATACCTTGTGCTTTGAGATGCTTTGTGGTGCTTTGTACTTCGTGTTGCAGCTACATAGTGTTCACCGCGAAAGTGGGCGTTGTGCATAGTGATTACAGCGAAAGCTGGCGTAGTGCATTGTGATTACAGCCGTGAGTGCTGTCGTATGTGGCGCAAGCCAGAGATCATTGTGAAGCTTCTGAACATGATGAACATACATGCTTTATGTTTATATATCGTATGAGTGTCTTGTTGCTACTGGGATTCTTTAGAATCTCACTCTTTCCATATGATTAACCTTTTCAGACAGGGCAAGTGGCTCGAAGGAGAAGCGACCAACCTGGAGTAGTTAGGATCTCTTAGGGACATTCAGGATTTTGGGATTGTTGGTTATCTATTGTAGATTTGGGATTACTGTATATAAATTGTTCATAGTGAATTTTTGACTTGTAATCCCCATTTGGGAAAATAGTAAACCCATTTGATATATAGAGTAACCCGGGGGTTTGCCGGGATTTTAGTTTCCGCACTCTGATATTGTGAATGTGAATTAATTGCTCAGGTAATTGTATCCGATAAGTGAATGTGGGACCAGATCTTTGTGTTTTGAACTGTTTTGTGAAAACCCCATCTACAAGATGAGGGATTATAAATAATGTTATATTGTCTTATTGGTCTCTATTTCACTTAAATTTCGTAATCCGGATGTGATTACCGTGAGGGGGTTACAGAATATATATATATATATATATGAACGAATTGAGCATATAATATACTTTATTTGTATCAATACTTTTAGGACTGTGGGTGATGATATCCTTCATGTACTGCATCATGCAGTATCCACAATCGTTGCTATTGTCTAGTTGCTTTAGACACTATAAAGAAATGAGAAGAAAAATTTGTCAGTCAGTCATATATATATAAACTATATTGTGTACTTCATCAATTTATTAATAATGTAATGATTGTTGAATAATATATATATATATATACATTCGGACACAACTATTGGAAGACGCATCTTTAGTGCCACTAGTGAGCTTGTTCTTGGTGCCCTTGAGACCATTTTGATTGAGGTTATTGTAGACCACTTTGAGAAGATAAAATATAATAGGGTGAAGGTGAAAATTTAGTAATAAACAATTTCACAATGAGTATCCATAAGACTTATATGTTTTCGGGTGCAAAATTAGATATAAACTATTATTTTGAAGCAAAAGTAGATATAAACTATTTATTTTGGAGCATATATAGCAACACCGTTAAAAATACTTAACTTCTGTTATTTTTTGAACTGTGGGTCCCACCAGTCTTCTCTCTCTATATTTTTTTAATAAAAAATATCACTTAGACCCCATAAAAACAATTTCATTTTATATAACTCCCAAAAAATAAAGTAAGACCATTATTATCTTTTCATTGAAAAACTTAATTTCAATTTGACCTAAGGGATACAGTAAATTTCAGAATCTTTTGGGCGTTAACTGAAATGAAATTGTTTCCATGTGATCTAAGTGATATTTTCCCATTAAAAAAATATTAAAATAATAGAAAGAGAGAAGATTGGTGGGATCCACACAAAAAGCAATGAAAGTTAAGTGTTTTTAATAGCGTTGATATATTTGCTCTGAAATAAATAGTTTATGTTTACTTTTGCTCCAAAATAATAGTTTATGTCTACTTTTGCACCCAAAAATGGACAAGTTTTATGGATGCTCATCATGAAATTGTTCATTGCTAAATTTGCACCTTCGCCCAATATAATATATATATATATATAGAAACATGCAAGATGAACTGAATTATAAGAGATGATGAATGAATAACTTACTGGTTGAATGTTTTCTGCTTGTATAGCCTCCTGTTTGGAACCCCACACATGGAGTCATAGTACCAAATCCTTTTGCACATTGGATTTACGACAATGAGCATCCAGTAGTTCCTAAGTATAATAATAGATTACACCATCAGGATAATTATAACATAAATATATACTAATTTAAGTGGATTTAATGATGGTCCCACCCTTGAACGTAAGGCATAAAGAAGTAAGTGTCACTTCTGTCAGGCACCCTCTTAATGGATTCATCTCCTAGAAACATCTCATGTTATTGTTTGATATCTTCCTTAATGCTGTCACCCTGGTTATTGAGATGGTTAGGGGGCAATTATGATACAGGTGCCTGAAATGTTGAAACCAGCATATCAAAATGTAATTAAAGTTATAAGTAGCCAACTATTCATACATAGTTGAAAAAATACCTCATAAATAAGTTGAGAAAGCTTGACCTTGCCATGTCCTTGTTCAGGACCTCAGAAACAAGATTTTCGATTATAGCTTCCTCTTGGTTTGGTTGGTCGAAGACCTCTCTCTCAAATTTGATAAATAGAAATGGGTCTAAAGCAAAGCACTTTTCAGTGAACTCTTCGAAGGATTTCCAGGTAGATTGACCAACGGTCTTATTCTTAGAGATTTCTTCTCGGATTGATCATTAGGGGTGAGATGCTTCCTCTTCTTGGACTAAGTGGGGGGGCTTGGAATAAATGGGGAGTGTGGAGTGAGTGGGGGACTTGGACTAATTGGGGGCTTGGACTTGGTGGCTAGCTTCTTTCAATCGGCTGACTTCTTTTACGTAGGGGGCTTCCATACTCTAAGTAAGCAGTGAAGCCACGCAGTGAAGCTAGCCGTAGCCCCTCCTGTAATATCCCAAATTTTGGGATTAGAGACTTAAGAATAAGCCTAAATCAAGTGGATTGCAAAGCCCTAGTTTAGCAAGAGTCTTAGAAATGAGGATTTGCTGCCAGTGCATTTTCCTTTGTAGTAGTCTAGTTGTGTGACATTTTTGAATAGGCAAATGATGTCTAAAGCCTATGATATTTTCTAGTCTGAAAGTAGACTTATCAAGATTTAATTTGATAGGTCATATAAGTTATTTGGAGCTATACACAAAGAATTATGAATTTTTGAAGCTAGCTCAGTGAAATTGCCCAGCTTCTGTGGCAGCGTCAAAAAATAATAATTCTGGGAATTATGAGCTTTCAGTTGGCTAAAAGCTATATTTTTCCATGAAAATAGACTTAATAAGGGTCACAGCCTTTGGAATAACTGCAATTAGACTTTTGCACATAAAGATATGATTTTTCAAAATTGATGAAAACTTCTTTCAGATTTGGTCACTTATGCGAAAATTGAAGATGTGATGGCATAATGTAATATTGTTGAACTCTGAGATTAGAAATTGGTCTTTTAGGTTAATTGACCACTTTCACTCCTTAGTTGACTTCATTAAATGTCCCTAATGATAACCAACTTGAGTGTTTGAATTAAAGAATAATTGGATTAAGTAATAACCTGTCATCCTTAATTCTAATTATGGGATTCGATATTTGCTCTGAGAGCAAGAAATCTGTGCAAGAACATGACCAGAAAGACTAAGGTAGTGACTCTTTCTCTTATATCATGTATAATGATTTGTATGTATGCTCATATCATCCTTTGTTATGAATGTTAAGAATCTCAAGAATGTTATGAATGTTACGAATTGTCAAGAATGTCAAGAATGTACAACTGTTACGAATGCTATTGTGTGATTATTGTCTACATGCTTTGTGAAATTATATGTCATATGAGTGAATTGTTACTACTGAGATTCATATGAATCTTACTCTTTACAATGATTAACTTACAGCAAGGGCAAGCGGCTCAAAGGGCAAGCAAGTAAACCAGGACGGCTAGAGCTCGTAGACAAAGGATTAGGTTTTTTTTGTTGGTTATCTAGTTTTGAGAAACTGTACATGATGTATATATAGGGACATTGTAAGACTAGTATTCATAGTAGTAGTAAAGGTACCAATTGTATACTCAAATATTAGTACATAATCGCTGCAAATGAACTAAAATAGGGTGATTGTGTACTGTGGACCCTTTAGTTGACAAGCTTAACCTAAACATCTGTCGGAAATTTTGATAAGTACTATGATATTAACAAATGAAAATAGAACCGAATGAGTCAAACAGATTTGAAAAGCGAAAATAAGACCATATCGAAAATGTTTTGAAAAGGTTTTTGAAAACCCACTTAAGTACAAGACCGAACCCTATACCTAAGTCGGGATCCCGAATGAGTTGTTTAACTGTTTCTAGTTTCTGTTTTGACTTCATTACATGTTTTCATCTATTTTCAAGGCTTTTAAATAATGGTGTTATACCTCCAACTGTATCTGTGTATTTGGTAGGAATAGGGAGCGAACAGTTGGGGTTGATGTTGGTGTTGATTTGAACCTTCACATGTTCAGGAGGGTTGGGCTCGTTGTGAAGCATGTTATCCTTTGTGCGGTTGAATATGCTACCCGTTGCAACTATATAATGTTCTGAGCTATTGAAAAAACATTCAACATCTACCAAACCCTTAGACAAATCATAGGGAAAAATGTGCAACTACCACTAGTACTTGGCTAGCATTTCCCCCTTGCTGCTTCATAGAATGCTCATTCATCAACGCTTGTTTGAGAAACCATATTTGTTCTTGCATTTCATCATAATTGTTATAGAGATTTTCATACTTTTTGTCCCTATTATTTCTTCGAGGTTATTGCTGACTATAATATTTGGCTTTATCAATCCAAAGTCGGCACCCCTAAGAAGACTAGGATGGTCAGGCCTTAATCTCTTAGTAAATATGTCCTCACTGGCAGAAAGGCAGCCCCCTTGTGTTATAACTTCCTGGGACATGGCTTACTGTGCATTTAACAATAATGTTAATATTGATACTTAATTGTAGACATTACTTCCATGAATCGGGGACTAAATTTAATACTTAGTATTTTATCGATGACCTCCTTCACCTGAGGATCGTCATAAGAGCCATCTTTATTTTACCTTACCACTAACCAAAGTTCATAATGGGGAGGTCTAATACTGGCCTCACTCTTAACAGTCAACTTTTCAATAATCGAGCATACCCCATTTTCCTTTTCTTGTAGGGATACTTATTATTCTTCACCCTCTTCCTATTCTCCCTACTTAATTCCTATGAAAACACACAATACTAAAGTTAATATTAAACAAATATATGTAGGTCTTATGAATTACGAATAACAATTACCTGGAATGTCAGGTCGCAATGTGAGATGACAAAATCTCTCCAATCACCCGGTTTGATGGTGAATTGAAGATCCATAGGAACTTTTATCTCATTAGCCTCTGCAGTATTCTAAAAATATGCATTCGTCAATGCATGATAGAATGTGCATAGTGATTGTGTAATACCCCAAATTTTGAGACTCGAGGCTAGAGAATAAGCCTGAAATAAGTGGATTGCAAAGCCCTAGTTTAGAAAGATCCCAAATTGTGATTAAGGGTTAATGACTCCAAAAGTGGAGGTGATTATTGATAGATAAACCCTTTTGGAGAGTATGATGTGATTAAGCACTCGAATGTGATTCGTATGTGTTATGAGCAGCGTCGAAACCCTGTATTTAAGTTCAATTATGGATTAACCTCTAAATTGACTTAACATAGAGGGAGGGTGCATATTGTGGTGAAAAGGAAAGATATGAAGTGTTTGGTGGTGATTCAGTGTGAATTACCGTAATTAGGGGCAAAACGGTAAAATTACCTACCAATTTATCGGTTACCGAAAAGGAAGCTCATTAGTAACTCAAAGATCAATAGTTGAGATTGATTGTTATGAGATTATGAGAGGTGGAATCCCATGTGTGTGTGCCTAAGTGAGCTCATGAAGATTGAACAAGATCTTGACACTTGGCACAATATGAGCCATGGATTGGGTCAAATGGTCAAAATTTTTCCCTCTCTCCTCTCCCTCTCTTTAGGTCAGTTTTGGGCACCAAAAAACTGACTTGCCTCATCTTCATCATCATCTCTCATCTCTCTCCTTCATCTCCATGGACGTCTAGCTCAAGAGGAAGAAAGAGAAAGCTTTAGGTGAGTTTTTAGCTTGGTAGATGTTCTCTATTGCTTCAACACCCTTCTATAATGTTGTTCATAGAGATGAGAGCTTCATCTCTATGGTTTTAGATTCTTGATTGGAGGTGTTTGATAGCTTGAGGAAAAGTGGAAAGATGAAGAATCAAGGAATTGGTTTGGGAAAGAGGAAAAGGTGAGTATTTGAGGCCTTTTGATCTAAGTTTTGTGATTTATGGATGAGCTTTGTGAATTTTGAATTTATCCTTGATTTTATTGAGATGTTAGATTGGATGAATTGGGTTATGTTTTATATTGAAAATGGTGTCATGTTGTGGTATTTAGTCATTGGAATTGGTTTGGATTGGATCAGACACATTGGTTGCAAAACTGGAAATGCTGTCCATTGGAAGTCTGTTCTGGGCAGTCTGTTTGTGTTGCCATTTTGAATGAGAAAATGAAAGTCAAAAAATTATGAAACTTTCTAGTCTTAAATTTCACATCCCAAGCTTCAAAATGGACATATGATTGGTGTCATTTCATTTTGTGAGCTGGGAGTTATGGTTGTCTAAAATTTGAGGTCGAAACTGGAATCTGTTTTGGAGCAATGTTGGATTTTGTGTAATTCTGGAATTGGTTGTAGCAAAAAACCTTCTGTGCACGTTTTGGCTGCAGCCAGAGGATTTTTGGCTATAGCCAACCCCCATTTTCAGTATTTTGTGATTTTAAAGGTGATTTCCAACCTAGTACTTCCCAATCCTTTAGACTTTTATTGAGCTTATTATAGCCACCTAAAGGTTGTAAATGGTAACCAACTTTAAGTGATATGAAAGTAAGGATTTGGAATCAAGATTGACCCTATGTCCTTGCCTTGGTTATAGGGTTTGATATTCGCCCTAATCGTGAGTAGCCGATGCTGGAACATACGTGGAAAGAACAAGTGTAGGGAACTTACCTCTCTTGCATGTATCTGATATTTGTGTTTGTGTATTGATGCATGTTATTGCTTTGCTTGATTATGTGAAACATATATGAATGATTGAAGCTTTGTTTCTATTTATGCTATGGCCATAAGTATGTTGTTGAAACATTGAGCACGCATATATGTCATTGTGTGAGCATGAGTTATGTATTGCAAGCATGTCATGCATTAGACACTTATCTTGCATGCATATTGGTATTTGTTTCTTACTGAGAAAATCTCACCCTCCCCTACCAACATTTTAGACAGGGAAGGTAGATCGAGGATGGAGCAAGCACCCAAGGGTGACAAGGGCTTCTTCGGGTTGTCATTTTGGTAGTTGGTTATCGATTCAATAGTTGGGATTATGTATATTTTGATGTATATATGGTTGGATAGGACGGGATGTGTATTTGAATGAGCATATTTGGATATGTATTTGGAATGAAAATTTGTGTAATCCCCGTTTGAGAAATTGTAAAGGGTGATTGTGCCCTATGAAGCCTATGTAAAGGTATGAACCCGGGAGATACCGGGATGATTATGTTGTACACTCTGATATTTATAATGAATGTGATTTTTCTTCGCATAGTAATTGTATTCAAAATTTGAATATGAGACTAGATTAATTAGATTTTGAAATGTATTTGTGAAAACCCTATCACGAAGATGGGATTTTAAAATGGTTTTATTTATTATTAGTCTCTATTTCATTTTAATCATATATTTTGGATATAATTACGAAGGGGGTTACAATTGGCCAGCCTTCTTGATGACAAATTCCCTGATAGAATTTCCATTTACATGATATGCAGACTATAAAGCACATAATTCAAGTTACATTTTTTACAAGTACATAGAAAGTAATTAGTAGGAATATATACCTTAGCCCTACATTGTCCCAAATAACATTTTTGTAATCTTCCTGTACCCAACACCAGTTACCTACCAAGATAGGAACGTTGGTCCTTGCCATTAAGCCAATGTAGTTGTTAACGTGTGACGGCTGAAGAGGTTGACCTTTATTGTTCTATGTCACATGGAAGTTTCTCCCCAAGGACTTTGCTTCGTTCACAAAAGTCAAGGTGCAGCTGCCTCTCCTTACAATATCCCACACTTATTCTAACAGTTATTATGGGGTCTCATTTCTAAGTTGATAGGGACAACATCAGTACTAGTGGAAATACCAGTACTAGGAACATTATAGGAAGTAGGGTCACTATCATAACTATGGGCATTGTCACTGTTGCAGGAAGTAAAACTAAATTTTAACTGGAAAACAAAACTCATTCGATTAGCCACAGGGAACAAAGCAATGGATTTTCTAGAAAAACATGAGGCACGACTAAGGTCAAAACCTACCTGGGCAAGATGAAGTGAAAAATAAGGAGAATGCAGAGTATAGAATGGAGAATATGAAATGCAAAAGAGAAATCATACCTTAAAATAAGGAGAACAAAGCACACGAAGGAATGCAACCTAGTTAGGGCTCTGAAACGAAAAAGTGAGTTAGGGCAATCGAAGTGACTCGCATAGTTGTTGAACCAAAGTTCAAAGAAAGCAGTGAAGAATGTGGTTCGCCTAAAAGGGACTGTTAATGGTCGAAAAAGTTAACAGGAGCTGTGTGGTTCCCAGGATGATGGGTAACATTCGACCAAAGACAAGCATTTTAAGTGTAATAACTTGGGAAAGTGAAGAGGCATGAGATACTGGATGTTTTAAAAGACTTAACGAAACTTGCTCATGGTTATAAGTCTAACCGTTATGAAAGGTGGCCTTTTTCTTACAGTTCTTAATTTACAACTATAATGAATCTTTGAACAAAAGTTCTTAGTTTTAACATCACAATCGCTACGTTTGTAAACAGTGATAGGTTTTCTTAATGAACCTTTGAATGAAAACTCATGATTTTAACATCACAATCATTAGGTTTTGTAAATGGTAACAGTGATTTCTTAATAACCGTTAGGTATTTGACATGTTATTCTAAAAAGTGATAGGATTTAGATAGTAACCATAACTTATTTGACTTTTTTTTTAATAATTCTTAAAGCTTATTATTCAACACCATAGTACAAACCAAAAACTAAAAAAATAAAATGAGAGTGCGAATGAGAGAGGTCAATTCCTTCAAGCACTTGTCCATGCATTTTTGTTCTCCTATGTAATCGATGAAGAACAAAAGTCAAAAGTTGGAATAGAAGTGGATGCATGGATAAGGGTTTTGCAAGTTATCCAATAGATCGTATCCTTTGGAATGGAAAGGGTTATGCTATAAAGCCAAATGTGTTGTTATAAATTGCCATGGATAACATAAGGAATGGTTATTTGTGTATAATTGTGAACATCATATCCCTTGTAAAATGCCTAAATTAGTAATGGTTGGTTACTATAACCGTGAAGAGTCAAAATTTTTTAAATAGTTTTGGTCTACATTTCCGTAACAGTTAATTATTTTTAATATTCAAAAAATAAAAAAGTAGTAGTGGTTTTCAGTCATCACCACTACTACGGCCCACCTCCTGCCCCTCCCCATGAAGGGTTTGATTGGAAGTGATCGTGTACGACCTGATTGTGATGAAGGATGAGGTCCTACTTCCTATTCAGATTGTGGGCATGTCTAGTGAGACACATTGTGGAGCGATCAAGGCTGGCTAACATCTGTTGTAGAGCTTCCATTTGAGGAGGAGGAGGTGGTGGTGGAAGAGGAGAGGCTTGTGAAGGAGGGGGGAGGGATGACTAGGAGGAGGAGGAGGAGGAGGGCGAATGAAAATATCTCTCTGGTGTCTAACCATGATAAGGGAGAGAAGGACGAGGTTATGAAAAAGTGGTTTTTAGAAGAGTACTAAGAACAAAAGGAATAGGTAATTCGCTCTAAAGTACTTAACTTAGGAGAACTGGTAGTTGGTGTCAAATCAAACGAGGTTTTGAAAATGTGCTTTTTAGATTTTTTTCTTTACATGACGGTTGTTTATTATGCAATGTCGTTTTTGTTGTTCATACTTTATGATCAATAGATATAATCGTTATGCTTGTGTTTTTGCTGATGCAAGGTTGGAAGACGAATCATTTGTAAATGTTATATGACAGTTGTTTTGTTCACTTTTGTCACTGAATAAATGATGGTTATTAACTTCAACTATTATTTTTGTATTTTTGCGAATTTTGCCTCGCAATATATAATGATGCGCATAATTAATTGTTACTTTTAAGCGTTATATATCCTTGCGCAACCTTCTCCTTGACATACATGGCGTTTATCAGCTGGAACCATTATGTATTAAGCGTTATAAATGCTCAAATATGTAATAGTGAGAACAATTTCCTTTTGTGTTTTTCGTTTGTACATCCAAGAAATAACTTCATAAATCAGGACATTGTATATGTTTTTAAGATTCAGAAAGACCCGTTGTGTGTTTCGCTAGATGACAATTTTTTTATATTTGAATCAACTTCTCATTCCTTCCTTTTTTTTTTCTTTTGTTCTCCACATACCATACATTTAGGTTAAAAATTCAACTATTGAGATTTGTTATCTCATAGACTAGTAATAAAAATAGTTTTATCAAATGTTAGATCTCAACCGTTGAATTTTAATCCTAGAGTGGAAATGGAATAAGGAGATTGATAACCTTTTAATTATAAAATTTTGACACGACCACAAATTTGGGGTCAAGCAAACCAACTAGGCGAGCACGTTGTGACAGAACAATCAATATATAAATACAATACTCTTCCACCATAGTTACTGTTCTTAAGGAACCAACGCCTAGGATTCCTTCTGGTCACATTTTCACTACATCTACGGCTGCTAATGAAACCACCACCTTTTATCCCTTCCTTGCTTGATCACGTGTGAGAGGTGCACCTTTCATTTTCCTCCTTCAGTTTATCAAATGAATGTGCTCAATTCAAAAATTCCCGCCTGACGCCATTACCCTGTTGTCTTTAAAACTCCATCCCTTACCACTCATATCCCTCCAATCCAAACTTTTTATGTAGCGTGGTGGTGATCAACGTCAGAGCAGTTGTGATGACCTTATCAGCCACAGCGCATCTCCTTCTCCTCATCAATCCTGAGATACTCAGATTTTTTGGTACAGAGTTTGCGTTGTTTTATAGATGCCTGACCTGCCTTGCTTAACCCTCTCATAATTTTTCTTGAAAACAGGGAATCAGATTTATCTACAAAACTACGTCGACTTCATGTTGCTTGCTAAATTTTATGGTCATGACATGCACAGCTCCCTTCACAGTTTTCATAGGGGATCATTCGCAGATCAGCGATATTTCAAACAAAGGACAAAACACGTTAACTCGATGGTAATGCCGCCTTGCAGCAGTGTCTTTTAATCAGTCAGTTCAATATTAATGTTGTCGATGGGTTGTTGAACACATTAATGGCTTCTCATGTCTTGTGAGGCCTATAAAACCAACACCCACTACAATGAGCTAAACACGTTCTCCTCCGTAAACAGCACTGTCACTATATTTCTTTCTCTGCTTTTTCATTGTAAAACAGGACATTGATGCAATGGCGAGCAATAACGAAGTTATTCGTCTGGTCGATTTGCTTGAGGGAATGTGCGAGCGCCATGTGGTTGTCAAGGTGGATAGGATGATCTACAAAGAAGTTGTACGATATCCGCTTGGCTTTACATGACCTATGAAGGAGTTAGTTAATGTTCAGCTCGTCGTCTTTGATGATTCCGTTAGTTTTTTAATTTCTTCATCTTTATTATATCTCTTCTAATTATAAAACATGGTTATGAAGTTAACGCCTCTCACCACATCGTGCAGCTCACTCGCAATGTAGCTGTCATGGACGACCTTCCAGTCATTGAACGACTTGCTCCTATTTTTGTTGAAGATCGCTGCTATAAGATTTGTAATTTCCTGGTACGGAGCTTTGGAGAGGGTCCTTGGATGAAGCTATACCTTAAGCTACTCCGAACAACCCATGTGGAACACACCGATGGAGATTTCCCAAGGCACTGCTTTGATCTTCGTCCTGTTTCCCATGTCTTCAGTGGGGTTGCAAACGCTTGGGGCTTAATAGGTATGGCCGTAACCTTACCTCTTTAAAATTTCTAAGTTCTGAAGCCTTTGTAATTTGTAATTGTTCTTATGAACTTGTCACTTTTCTATGCAGATGTATGTGGAATTTTAAAAACATTGGTTGAGACAGGAATGGGCCAAACAGGAGGTGTATACTGCACAGAGGCGGTTTTACTTTTGGAAGACAATGGAGTGCTATCTGTTGGGTTTGTTCCTCTTTCATTGGAGGCTGACAATTTAATTTTACATATAAGTATAAAGTTCCTCATGTTGCCTTAGAAAATGATATGTGTTTTTTCTTGCAGCCATGACAGATATCTTTCGTGTACCCTTTATGGTCATTGTGCTGAAACAACCGTTCGGGCCTACGAAGCAGTTGAACCCAATGACAACGTCTTGGTGGTCATACAGTATGCTATGGTCACAGGCACCTCCCCTGATGGTCCTACCTTGACCTCTTTTCACAATGCCACTAGGGTCTACTTTAATCCTACCTACCCAGAGGTCCATCAGCAGAGGATTAACATGTTGCATCGCATCCTGCCAGATCCCAATTCGTCTTCCCTCCCTATCATTTAAGACCCTATGTTTATGGTTTTTATTGCCATGTATTTCATAATGTTGCTTTTTTCCTTTTTTCCAGTATTTTATGATGTTGCTTTCTTTTTCTTTTTTTCCACACCCTCATGTTGCTTTCTATTCCCTTCTTTTTATATTAATGAATTTTATTGTTGGCTTTGTGTTGTATTACTTCTACTGCACTAAGGATTGCATATCAAAATGGCCTTAAGTAACTTCTGGATTTTTTTCCTAAAAACATCATTACTATTACTATATTTAAAGATAAACATTACATTTAGATTGGACACCACACTATATTTATATTTTTTTCTTAAACCAGACACACTACATTAAGGACACACTACATTTATATAATTTCTTAAAAACATCAACACTACATTTAAAGAGAAATTACATTTAGATTGGACACCACACTATATTTATATTTTTTTCTTACAGCAGATTCACTACGTTAAAAACACACTACATTTATATAATTTCTTAAAAACATAACACTATATTTAAAGACAAACATTACATTTAGATTGGACACTACACTATATTTATATTTTTTTCTTAAAACTTCAACACTACATTTTAAGAAAAACATTACATTTATATTGGACACCACACCATATTTATATTTTTCTTCTTAAAACAGGAACACTAGGTTTAGAACCTTTTGACCATAACTTCATATATTAAACAATTCTGTCATAATCGCATAAATAAATGCGATGGTGAATTGCCTCAGTTTTCGGTCTTCACAAACCCCAATTCGAACCCTAGCTCCTCAATTTCGGGCAACTTCAGTTTCCGGTCATCCATCGCATCTTCGAAGACCTTACGTGGTCGATACTCCATTCTTACCTTTCGACGGCGATTGCGTGGTATGATTGGCAAAATCCTCATGTAGGATTGGCAGCAGAGGTTGAGGAAAGTCAGATCATCGTTATAACGTTGCGGCCACAGCACCATCATTTCAGTATGACATGCTTGTATGATCCTTCCATGTTCGGCTCTGTTACAGTAGTCATGGTCGTCTACTGACTCCCACTCGGCGTTGGCTACCCCATAATCCCTTATAATCCCATATAAGCAACGGAATAGCTTATACTTATAAGAATAGAAGTGCCAACTTCCAGGAATCACCTCGCCACTTTCATATGTAGTTATGTAAACTTCTCCATCCTCGGCGTTCAACTCTTCAACCACTTGCAGCGGACCACAGTATATACGTAGCCATCGAACTTGATGGTCCTTCCACTCGCGGACTATCTGATCTAATTCGCTTTCTTGATACTCACCAAACCAAGTCATTGCCACACAATGACTCACAGAAAATGTTCTATGGTATACCCTCAACTGTGAAGGAGTTGGTTCTAAGTCCTCTCTTTATAATTGTATCTTGACGCCTTGACTGAGATATGGTGATTTAAACATTCAGTTCGCAAGTAATAAATGCTAAGCTTCTCTGTTCTGTAATGCATATTTTAAAATTTTAGTATTGACATATGACGTTCATGATCTGCCCTCAATTTCATGATTTGATTATCTTGCCTTTTGTGCATCAATAAAGTCTTCTGTTCAGTCGACTGATTTCACCTTATGTTTGATATTGGTATGGTATTCTGCTCAGTCTGTCAATTCCTCTTTTACTCAAGGAGATTCATTGGCAATAGGACACTTCATTGTCAATTCCTCTTTTATCTCAAGTTTCAGTCAACTACTAATAAATGCTAAGATTTGCTGTTTTGAATTTTTTATTTTTGGACTGACACATGATGTTGATGTTCTTTCCACCTTTTCAGGATTTTATTATCTTCATGTTTTCCTCAAGGAGATAAATTTCCAATGGGTCCCTCCGTTACCTTTTAGTACTGATATCACCCACATATCTTTATTTCAACTTTCAGTCAACTACAAATAAATGCTAAGATTTGCTGTTTTTAATTTTTTATTTTTAGACTGACCCATGATGTTGAAGTTCTTTCAGCCTTTTCAGGATTTTATTATCTTGAGATGTGAATAACCTACAGGCCTTCTAGGCTACATGAAATCTTCTACTGAATGTGCTAATTTCACCTACCTTTCTGTGCTTCTACTGATATGACCCACATATCTTTATTTCAAGTTTCAGTCAACAATTAATATTACCAAATTGTTGCTTTTTTCCATTTTTCATTTTTAGACTGACACATGATGATGTTCTTTCCTCCGTTTCAATATTTCATTATCTTGCAATATGAAAAAGCTATAGCTCTTCATGGCTACATTAAATCTTCTGATGAATGTACTACTTGCACCTCCCTTTCTATACTTCTAACTTGGCTGGCAGGTTCACCAAAACAATGTATTAACCTATGTTATGCTGAGTCTATTACTTCATGTTTTGCTCAAGGAGATAAATTGCCAAAGGGTCCCTCCGTGACCTTTCAGCACTGATATCACCCACATATCTTTATTTCAACTTTCAGTCAACTACTAATAAATGCTAAGATTTGCTGTTTTGAATTTTTTATTTTTACACTGACCCATGATGTTGATGTTCTTCCGCCTTTTCAGGATTTTATTATCTTGAGATGTGAATAACCTACAGGCCTTCTAGCCTACATGCAATCTTCTTCTGAATGTGCTAATTTCACCTACCTTTCTGTGCTTCTACTAATATGACCCACATATCTTTATTTCAAGTTTCAGTCTACAATTAATATTACCAAATTGTCTCTGTTTTCCATTTTTCATTTTTGGACTGACACATGATGATGTTCTTTCCTCCGTTTCACTATTTCATTATCTTGCAATATGAAAAAGCTATAGCTCCTCGTGGCTACATTAAATCTTCTAATGAATGTACTACTTGCACCTCCCTTTCTATACTTCTAACTTGGCTGGCAGGTTCACCAAAACAATGTATTCACCTATGTTATGCTGAGTCTATTACTTCATGTTTTGCTCAATTACTTCATGTTTTGCTCAAGGAGATAAATTGCCAATGGGTCCCTCCGTGACCTTTTAGCACTGATATCACCCACATATCTTTATTTAAACTTTCAGTCAACTACTAATAAATGCTAAGATTTGCTGTTTTGTATTTTTTATTTTTACATTGACCCATGATGTTGATGTTCTTTCCGCCTTTTCAGGATTTTATTATCTTGAGATGTGAATAACCTACAGGCCTTCTAGCTACATGCAATCTTCTTCTGAATATGCTAATTTCACCTACCTTTCTGTGCTTCTACTGATATGACCCACATATCTTTATTTCAAGTTTCAGTCAACAATTAATATTACCAAATTGTTGCTGTTTTCCATTTTTCATTTTTGGACTGACACATGATGATGTTCTTTCCTCCGTTTCACTATTTCATTATCTTGCAATATGAAAAAGCTATAGCTCCTCGTGGCTACATTAAATCTTCTAATGACTGTACTAATTGCACCACCTTTCTATACTTCTAACTTGGCTGGCAGGTTCACCAAAACAATGTATTCACCTATGTTATGCTGAGTCTATTACTTCATGTTTTGCTCAAGGAGATAAATTGCCAATGGGTCCCTCCGTGACCTTTTAGCACTGATATCACCCACATATCTTTATTTAAACTTTCAGTCAACTACTAATAAATGCTAAGATTTGCTGTTTTGTATTTTTTATTTTTACATTGACCCATGATGTTGATGTTCTTTCCGCCTTTTCAGGATTTTATTATCTTGAGATGTGAATAACCTACAGGCCTTCTAGGCTACATGCAATCTTCTTCTGAATATGCTAATTTCACCTACCTTTCTATGCTTCTACTGATATGACCCACATATCTTTATTTCAAGTTTCAGTCAACAATTAATATTACCAAATTGTTGCTGTTTTCCATTTTTCATTTTTGGACTGACACATGATGATGTTCTTTCCTCCATTTTAGTATTTCATTATCTTGCAATATGAAAAAGCTATAGCTCTTCGGGGCTACATTAAATCTTTTGATGACTGTACTAATTGCACCACCTTTCTATACTTCTAACTTGGCTGGCAGGTTCACCAAAACAATGTATTAGCCCATGGTATGGTATTCTGTTCACTCCATTGCTTCCTTTATTCCTTATGCAGATGCAGTCTCAATATGTCGCTTGGTAACCTTTTGTTATTGTTATGGCTCACTTATATTTATTTCAAGTTTCAGTCACCTATTAATAAATGCTAAGATTTGCTGTTCTGCGTTTTCCATTTTTATACTGACACATGGTATTGATGTTCTTTCCTGCATGTCAGGATTTAATTATCTTGCAATTTGAAAAAAGTACAGCCTTGGTTGCTACATGAAGTCTGCTACTGAATGTACTAATTTCACCTTCCTTTCTGTACTTCTAGCTTGGCTGGCAACTTCACAAAAACAATCAAAATGCCTATGTTGTATTACGAAGTTATGGTTTTCTGCTCAGTCTATTAATTCCTATTTTCCTCAAGGAGATAAATTGCCAATTGGGCCATTGCTGACCTTTTCTTACTGATATGACCCACATTTCTGTATTTCAACTTTCAGTCAACAATTAATATTAGCAAACTGTTGCTGTTTTTATGCAGATGTAGTGTCAATATATCCCTTGGTAACTTTTTGTTATTGTTATCACTCACTTATATTTATCTCAAGTTTCAGTAACCTATAAATAAACGCTATTCTATGTTTTTTATTTCCAGATATAAGTATTTCCTTGTCTGCCAATATGACAAGGCTACTACTCTTTCTGGCTACATGAAGTCTTGTACTGGTTGGCAGATTCACCAAAACACTGTATCTACCCATATTAATGTCATATAGTTTATTCAAAGGATCAAACACCTTACTGCTACTCCATGGATCGTGCCGCGTATCTTTAGCTGTGGAGTTCACATTCTTCTTTTGTTCCTCCACATCTTTTCACTACAATGCCCTTGGTCACCTTTTCTAACAGCTATTACTCATCTAGCTTGATTTGAAGTTTCTGTCTGCTATTAATGAAAGCTAAGATGCTAAGATTTGCTCCTCTCCTTTTCATAATTAAAGTTTGACACATGATGTTGATGTTCTTTGCTGAATTTAAGGATTTGATTTCAGATTTCTACCTGCTTTTAATAAATGCTAAGATTGAAATTAAGCAATTCATATTTTTGAATTGAACACCCTTCCTTTAGTATACCTATTTCATTGCTTTGGTCATTTCATATATTCCCGCCAAGGTCGGTTTTCATACTTTCATGCTTCCTATAAAGATTTAGTATCTGCTCATAGCTTTTGCTCACATCTCTCTCATTAACTTTCAGCCTTTCTATCTAGCTCAATCCCCCAACAGACATGTCTCCCCGTTCACTCCTTCGAGAACTTCATGACAGTACAGATAGGTGGTCTATAGTAGTTCGAGTTTTTAGGAGGTGGAATGTCTATCAGAAGTTATCCCCCTCAGACTTATTCTGCACTACCATGATCTTAGTCGACGAGGAGGTATGTTGTTATATTTCCAGACATTTGTATCTTCTGCATTCCAATAATATTTTTTCTGACCATTTTGTCACTTTATTTTTTCTTTTAGGGAACTAAGATCCAAGCAAGTCTGATTCCTAAGAACAACAATGACACCTTCCGTCACAATTTGGTGGAAGGAAGCATTTACTTCATTGCCAATTTCATTGTGTCACAGAATTCAAATCAATACAAGGCAACGTCTCATCAGTTTAAGATCAATTTCACTCAACAGACTTTTGTTCGACCTGAAGTTGCTGACTTGCCCCTGCATGCATATTCTTTTATGTCTATCCCTGATATACTCAAGTCTCAGGAAAGGAATTTCACTGAACACTTGATTGGTGTGACCTTCATTGTTTTTCCTTCCTTTTCTACATTAATTCATTTCTTGATTTATCTGTTACTTACATGCTAATTTCACATTTATATGTTTCTTCATAGATGTCGTTGCTTTCGTCAACACGATGGGGTCACTGGAGGAGTATCGCAAAGATAATGAGACCAAACACAAACTAAGGATGGTCTTGGCTGACATTCAGTACATCATCAACTTCATTTTATTAGCTTCACATAATTGCTTTATTTCTGTTTTTCAATGCATTTATTCATCTTGATTTCATACTCATCAGGGACAATGATGTAGAGTGCGTGTTGTTTGATGAATGTTCCACGAACGCTTACATGGCTCAGTTGGAAAACATGGAGACCCCAGTTGTTGTGGTGTTGAATCTTGCAAGGATTGCCTTCTCTGAGGATGGTCAGTATATTAATCATATTTCCTTCACCCTTTCATTAAGCAATTTGTACAAGTATGCTTTCTGGTATAATAACTCCCAAGCTTTGTTCTTTACCTATATGTTCTAGGAAGAGCACAAGTTTGTAGCTCCTTCAGCGCAACGAGAGTTTTCTTTAACCCACCCCTGCCAGAAGTGAGAGACTTAGTTGAAAGGTCGTACACTATATAATATGCTTATTTAATTCTGTTGCCATTATAATGAGTTGCAATAATTGATTAAGGTTGCCAATTATTTGTTGTTCTTATTCAGTGCAAAAAATAGGACAAGCCCTATTTCAATAGGCTTAAGCCAATTGATGGCATCACAATCAACCCAACATTCCTCATCTAGCATATTGAAAAATAATGGCAGAATACCCATTTCTGAGATTCATGACCAAAAAATTGTAAAAACTCCTCCATACTTTTTCTTCTTAACAGCTCAGTGTCTTGCCATAAGTTTCTTACATTTTGTCATACACAGGGTCAGAGTTTTGTAGTCAACTGTCGTGTACAAAAATTGGAGACACGTCATGGATGGTTATACAATGGTTGTGGCAAGTGTTCGACAAAGCCAAGAGATGAAGGTGCCATGATGATTTGCCCTACTTGTAAGAAGAAGCCTGACAGCATTGAACCAAAGTACATTCTAAATTTTCTTGTAACAATAAAAACGAAACCATGATCTTTTCTTCTCTTCCCTACGGTATACCCTTATATATTACTTTTCTAATACAGGCTTAAGGTTCACTATACCATTGTTGATGAAACTGGGAGTGCTTCTGTTATATTTTGGGACAAGCTTGCTTCACAATTGTTGGCGAAATCTGCTGCTGAGCTAAAGCAAATCTTGATTAGTGTATGAGATATGTTATCGATTGCAGCACTTGATGTTGAGTTAATTCAGCTTTATTGCAGTTCTTTTTTTTTTTTGTCTGACCTCCTTCACTTTCTAACAGGATGATCGAGAATATGATTTTCCTGACCAGTGTGACTCCATTGTTAGGAAGAGAATGCTCTTAAAGTTGAAGCGCAATGACTTCAATGCCAAGCACCCTGCCTCTAGCATTAGTGTTCAGCAATTCACACTATGTGAAGATCTGAACAACCAATTTGATGCCGCATCATCTGACATTGTTAAAACTGACACCTATAACTTTCAATACACTATCTATCTCTTTCTTAAATTTTGCAAATAACATATTTCTTTGCTTTCCAGGAACCCACACCTGATATACCTCAGATGAATGTATTTGAGATGAATGCTGGACCTCAGGTTCGTTGTTAGAAAATGTTGCTTTAATGATCCTCCCTTTGAATCTGTTATGTTTGGCTAAGCAATATTTATGTTGTCTTCTGCAGAATCCTGTTGATATGCCTCAACCTGATAAAGATTTTGTAGCTAGGCAATCTAGCCCAGGAAAAGATACTACAAGTGGCCCTGTGAATCAAAGTCTGCAACCTTCAGTTACCTCACAACCAACTCCTGTGCCTCCCCCCAAAGGGAAAAGAAAGGCTTACATAAAAAAAACTACTGCTGCTCCAGAAACAACTGTTGAAAATCAACATTCACCGGCTAATTGTACCAATGATCGTCTGTTGAAGGTTGTCAAGCAAGAGAAGTAGTTGTTGTATTGCGATTCTATTATATCTAGGATCCTTGTGTGTCATTATGTTGTAGTAGCAAATTTCTGTAGTGTTAATCGCTTAATTGTATGCACAATTATCATTATCAGTATTTTTACATTCCCAGTCACAACCTTTATGTTTTATGTATTTCTTTCAATGTTGTCATGATGATACTCTTATGTTTTAATTATTCAATGTAATTAGTTTCTTACTGCCTTATGTTACAGCGTCTTTCATTCATTTATTATTATGCTTCATTTCGAAAAGGTAATCTTCCAATATAATATAGAAAAAACACCAAATTGGTGGAGTATCACAAAAATAATATGGTTCACTACATTTGATGACGTTCAGTGTACTGAGAACTACTCAAACCTTCACACTTATTTACATTAATGGACAATGGGTTAACAAAAGTTCTTTGTTCAACATGATATCAGTTTTATAATAAGAAACCAATGCAGTTACTCATTCTTTCCTCCGTTGAATAACTTTACCATAATCACTTATTTCTATCGGAAATTTAGTTATCATGAAAAACAAACTATTGCTTCCTTTAGTTGTAAAGAAGACAGAGTTGATTTTTTTGGAACGATTCACAAAGTTTATAAATAACTTTAAAATATTTTTTTCTTTCTAAACTAATTGTTTAACTAATAAATTAATATCTAATATACAGAAACACTATATAATATGATTAAGTAATTTATTTACTTTTCTTAACCTCTCCAAATAAATCAACTCTCTCTTATATTCATAACCGGGGAGGGAGTAGTAAATAGTCCACATTTGCCATATCATAACTTTATGTAGCACTATATTATAACTATAAACCTTCCTCTACATAAATAAATATAAGTTTTGGTTAACCCATATAAATAATCTCCTACAAGTCAGTTCTCACACTATTACAACATATAAAAACATATATAAAAGCCAAACCAACACTTGTGTGCCATGACAGTATGCCAAAAGCTGAACCCCACGTGGATAAATATTTATTCATGTTTCTTCCAACCTATCCTTCTACCAACCACTAACTAAAGTCCCCTACAAGCCCTTTAACTATTCCTTTTTTGCTTTCTCCTCAGTTACCGCACCGCACCAGGCAGAACTGCTATAATATTTTCATAACGTTTTCAATCCTGTTCGTCTTAAATGAAGGTCGTTCCTTTGTCCTTCATTTCCTTATAATGTTAAGTTGCACCTCATGTTAATGGCAAAGACTACCAACACCAACACGTCTTTGGTACAGATGAAGAATCCCAATGAAACACCTCCATCACAGAAAACGTTTGGAAGCAATGTTCAACCAGGTAAAGTCCTGCTTCACAACAACTGCTGTACTTATTTTTCCATCGACCTTAATCTCTTCTACTAACCATTACCATTGTTCTATATGTATACTACTTACAATTTTATACCTTTATAGCTGTCATCTATCCACATTCATCATCTACCAACTACTTAACAAATACTCCAACTTCTTGTAACAACTCAAACGACCAACTCACAAGGAATCTTCAGACACAACCGTCTTTAGTCTTCACTCCCTCTGAAACGAATGGTTCAAGAAGACTTGGCAGGAAACGAAGAATCTTACAGGACGTCACAAATCTTGCTTCAAACTTGTCGTCCCGTTTTCTTCATAGTTCTACACCAGGTATTCACTCGTGCTTTATCTGCAAATTGCATCTTCCCTGCCTACGCTTAAGTTGACATCATTCTACTCTTTTCATTTAGAAGGGATTTCCACAACCACCTTCACTTCAAAATCGTCTTCCAATGAATCAATCCCTCCGATACAGACTATTTTCCACAGAAAGAGTGCCAGACTGAAGGGAGTTCTTGGTCTTAGTGATATTGAAAATCACCCACCAACAACACGGTTAGCTGCAAAGTCTACTCCCTCCATAACAGATGCAAAGTCCACATTTCCAGGTTTGTATTACATGTTCAAAACTACCAATGCTTGTCATTAGTTGTATAAAATTGTATCCTATATTGCATAATATTGCATTTTCAGAGAACTCATTAACGATGATGCTCACACAGGAGGTGTAAAGACTACTGACCCAACTAATGCACCACAAGTCTTGCTTGACTCAAAAATGACTTCTAACAACCACTTTCTCCTACAACAACCAGAAAGGATAGATTTAATGAATAGCTCAGATGCAACAAGACTAGGTGATTTTTGATATGCTATTGCCTTACTTCGTAATACAGCATTGGTCCTTTGTTTCCATAAGTGCATGTAATGTTATCCTCATGTTTTCAACAGTATTGTACAATTAAAATATGCCCTTAGTTAAAATTTTTTGTATATTAATTATTTCTTAGCTCATTAATGTTAGACATTAATTAACACATGCTTAACATAACCTGTTTCAGTGCATCTCTATTCGAATAACTTATGCATTATATCATGATAAGTGTTACTAATCGGATAGTAAGCACACTATCCGAATACTCACTTACCAAAAATCTCGTGACTAAAAATGCAGAGACAAATTAGACTAGACGTAGGTTTGTTATCATCAAAACTCTGAATCTAACATGCATTACTTGCACCTTATGAGTTCTTCAAACCATACCATCGACGTTAGACGGAAAAATTATATTACTCTATCATCAATTGGCACCAAATATACCTTCTCTCTTTGTCACTTAACTTCCAATTTTTTTGCAAAATATGATGAATATGATTGCAGTCGAAGGTATCAACTATAAGCATATGCACTTCAACTTGGATTTCAATGAAGAAAGTGGATATGGATTATCCTCAAGCTCAGATGATGATGAAGGTTGTTTCTTATACAATTGTTAACTTATAAGATAAAGTATTCATATTTCTTCTGACTCCAAATTTAATAAAGTCATTTTGCTTGACGTAGATGACGATATAGTTGCTGCATTTCCGACTGCTTGTGTTCCACAAACAACCCATGCAGGGAACCAGCATGCAACAGAAATAGAAGGTATAAGTGTAATCTAAATATTCTAACTTGTAGTCTAACAGAATTTGGATCTAAAATTTATTCATAACTCTTTATTTGTCCATTATATAGAGTACCTAGATGAAGGGGATCCCATACATGAATGCAAGTATTGTGGTGCATTATTTTGGTATCATGAAAGAGCTAAGAAGGACTCAAAGAAAAGAGTTGCCAATGGCTTTTCAATGTGTTGCCTGCAAGGGAAGGTCCAGTTACCATGGATTAAGCCACCTCCACCTCTTATATACTCTTTGTTCTTTGACAAGAATTCTCGTGCCTCTAAAAACTTCCATGCAAATATAAGACAATACAATAACATGTTCTCTTTTACTTCAATGGGTGGCAAAATTGATCATTCAAAGAATAATGGTCAAGGTCCATATTGCTTTATCCTTTCTGGAATGAATTACCATAGCATTGGTAGTTTGTTACCTCCAAAAGGTGGAAGACCTGTTTACTCCCAGCTATATGTTTTTGATACTGAAAATGAAGTAAACAACAGAATAGCAGCTATCAGGTATTTTGTGCTTCTTTTGACATACATTTTTTCCCTATATTTATTATTTAACATTAAATTCCATTGTCGCTTCTTGATCATTATCTTACTATTTTTTCTTTCAGCAAACATCAAAAAGAATCAACTATTGACCATGCAATTGTTGAAAACATAAAGAAAATGCTAGATGATGTTAATCCATATGTTAAGCAATACCGATATGCTTCATCTCAATTGATTCACCAATGCTCTAACGAAATGAAGCTTTGCTTGATAAGCACAAGGCATCATGATGGCCGTACACATAATATACCAACTGCTTCTGAGGTTGCCGCTTTGGTTGTTGGTGACATAGACATGACATTTAACGTTAGAGACATTATTGTGGAAAAGCAATCAGGTTTCCTGAAACGAATCAATGAATTACATGCCTGTTACTTACCCCTACAGTACCCAATTTTGTTCCCTTTCGGAGAAGATGGGTACAGAGACGACATTGAGCATAGACAAGAAACTTTATCTTCAACCAAGAAAAGGAAGAGACTTAGCATTAGAGAATTTTTTTCCTACAGGTTGATGACAAGGAATGAAGAGGTCTTTACATTGCTTCATGCAAACAAATTGTTACAACAATTTATTGTTGATGGTTACACAATGATTGAAGCACAAAGGCTTAATTGGATTCGAACTCATCAAAAGGAACTCAGGGTTGATTTGTATCAGGGATTATCAGATGCTCTTATAAGAGGCGACACCGATGCTGCCTCCACTGGGAAACGTATTATCCTCCCTTCAAGTTTTACAGGAGGCGCTAGATACATGCTGCAAAATTACCAGGATGCAATGGCAATATGCAGGTGTGCTGGATATCCAGATATCTTCTTAACCTTCACATGTAATCCTGCATGGCCAGAGATCACAAGGTATTGTAAAAAACACTCAGTAAATCCTGCAGATAGGCCTGACATTCTTTCTAGGGTGTTCAAGATGAAATTGAAATCCCTTATGAAGACACTTAAAGAAAAGAAAATTTTTGGGAGCATACGTGCAGGTACCTTTCCTTTATTTATACTTTTAGTTTTAAAACTTCTTTTTTCCATTACCAATATGCCTAACTAATACTATCATCATGTAGTTGTGTACACTATTGAATTCCAAAAGCGAGGCCTACCACATGCTCATATTCTTTTATTCCTTGAAACATATGACAAGATCACAACTCCAGAACATGTTGACAAAGTCATCACTGCAGAGATTCCAGATAAAGATTCATCACCTGACCTTTATGACTTAGTGAAGAAATTTATGGTCCATGGTCCATGTGGTACTAGCAATCCTAAAGCACAATGCATGAAAGAAAAAGGATGCACCAAACATTTCCCAAAAAAATTTAGTGACTTCACAACTATGGATGAGGATGGTTACCCCACTTACCGAAGAAGGGATGATGGTCGGACTATTGAAGTTAAAGGGAATCCATTAGATAATCGATTTGTTGTGCCGTACAATCCCTCATTGCTTCGTTTGTTTCAAGCACATATTAATGTTGAGAAGTGCAATCAATCCACAGCCATTAAGTACTTATTTAAGTACATAAGCAAAGGTTATGATAGAGTAGTCGCTGGTCTCTTTGATGCTACCAATAGTAAAACAGGCCAAAGTTTCCTTGATGAGATACAACAATATTACAATTGTAGATACATTTCTGCATGTGAAGGTTCATGGCGCATATTTGGGTTTGAGATACATTATAGATGTCCATCAGTTGAACGATTAAGTTTCCACCTCCCAAACCAACAATTTGTTATTTACTCTAATACTGATGATGTCTCAGATTTATTGGACAAACCCAGGGTTTATGAATCTCAATTCTTGGCGTGGATGAAAATGAATGGTATGGATGATTTTGCTGCAACTCTTACTTATATTGAGTTTCCTCAGCATTATGTTTATCAGAGGGATAAAAGATTATGGAAGAAACGACAAAGAGGTTTTACAGTTGGTAGAATAGCAAATGCTACACCTAGCTCTGGTGAGTTATACTACTTGCGAATCCTTCTAACGAAAGTCAGAGGCCCTAAATCATTCGATGACCTCAAAACTGTTGATGGGGTTACCTATAAATCATTTAGGTCTGCTTGTGATGCTCTTGGGTTGTTAGATGATGATCAAGAGTTTGTTAATGCCATAAAGGAAGCTTCCATTTGGGGCACTGGGAATTCATTGCGTAAATTGTTTGTCAGCATGCTTCTGTCAAATTGCTTGCAACGTCCTGACTTTGTTTGGAACCAATGCTGTAAGACCCTATCTGAGGATTTATTATTCATTCCACATTCCCATCCACAATATTCAGGTTAGTACAATTTAAACGCATATTGTTTTTATTGTTCATTTATCACTACTGTCATATAAAAATAATATATTACTAACTTCAACATTTTCACTTTTACTTCAGCCGTTACTATATCATTAGCTGAAAAGGAGGACGCTGCATTAAAAGAAATCAACCACTTACTTACTCAAAATGGTAAGTGCCTTCAAGACTACCCTATGTTGCATATGCCTAAGACATCATCAATTATTGCTGTCACAAACAATTTGATTCTACAAGAGTTGAGTTATAATCGACTTGTACTTCATCAAGAAGCAACAACTTTAATCAGGTCTTTGACTTCTGAACAGAAACATATTTTTGATATAGTTATGTCTTCATTAGAATCATCCTCATCTGCATTCTTCTTTGTCCATGGTTATAGAGGCACTGGGAAAACATTCTTGTGGAATGCACTAACGTCATCTATTCGGTCAAGAGGACATATTGTCCTCACAGTTGCATCTAGTAGGATCGCTGCAACATTATTACCATCAGGTAGAACTGCTCATTCACGATTTGCAATTCCAATTCAAGTAAATGAGTATTCAATGTGTTCTATCAAGCAAAATTCACCACTTGCCGAGTTACTTATCAAGACAAAGTTAATTATTTGGGATGAGGCACCAATGGTTCAACGGTACTGTATTGAAGCTTTTGATCGTTCGTTGAAAGATATTATGCATTCAAATCAAGTCTTTGGTGGAAAGTGCATAGTTATGGGAGGTGATTTCCGTCAAATCCTACCAGTTGTGCCTAAAGGTTCTAGAGCAACGATTGTCAATGCTGCAATAAGCTCATCCTCACTTTGGGACCACTGCAGAATTTTCAATTTGACCAAAAACATGAGGCTTTCATCAGGAAGTTCACAACAAGAAATTGAGAAATTAAATTGGTTTAGTAAATGGCTACTAGATGTAGGAGATGGTAACTTAGGCCTCCCACATGATGGTATCACTGAGATTGAAATTCCGTCAGAATTGTTGGTCCAAGATCATACTAACCCAATTCATGCAATTGTGGCTGAAACTTACAAGGACTTGCAAGACAACTTGGCAAACAATGAGTACTTCAATGATAGGGCAATACTTGCCCCAACAATAGAAATGGTTACGGAAATCAACGAATATATGTGCTCTTTGTTGCCAGAAGAAGCTCATGACTATCTCAGCTGTGACTCTGTTTGTAAATCCACAGATGATAGTGACTGTTTTACTAATCTTTACACAACAGAATTTCTCAACACAATAAGTAGCTCTGGCTTGCCACCACATAAACTTACCTTGAAGGTGGGAGCCCCAATTATGTTGCTTCGGAATATTGATCAATCTGGTGGCCTATGCAATGGTACAAGGCTACGTATCTCTAATCTTGGAAAAAATGTTATTGAGGCAATAACATTGAATGGCTCCCACCCTAACAAGAAGGTTTTCATTCATAGGATGGATATGAATCCATCAGAAAGTAGATGGCCATTCCATATGAGGAGAAGACAATTCCCCATTAATCTAAGCTTTGCAATGACTATCAATAAAAGTCAAGGGCAATCACTACGGAATGTTGGAATATATCTGTCAAAGCCTGTTTTCACCCATGGTCAATTATATGTTGCACTTTCTAGAGTTCGTAGTTTGAATGGATTAAAAATATATGTGCCTAACAATGGGAGTCGTTGTCGAATGAGTACAACAAATGTTGTCTACAGGGAAATTTTTACCAACTTGAATCATTGATTTATGTACATTTGGGGGGCAAAAGCATGGCATTTACCAAATTCTAATTGATACTATTGTGTATGGACAATTACAGTGCATTTGTTTCCTTTATGTTGTATGGTTGCCTTATAAATGCATGGGTTGGCATTGTATTTGTCAACTGTTTCATAACGTGTTCGCCAACAATTTTACATATGGGAAATGTGGAACCCACTATTTCACTCCTTTCACTATTTAAAACATTGAGCAAGTAATATTTTATCAAAATCATGCTCCCCGCGCAACGCGCGGGGGAGGAATTGCTAGTTTCCTAAGTAAACCATGCATCCCGAAGTATGAATTGTATTATTTTACTCAAAGGCAATCTTAGAATACAGATCCACTTGTCTCTTTTCACTTGTTTTATTATATTTAACTAAAGTAAACGATGGCCTAAGCATTAGTTGGCTTATAATTAAAATGGCACACCCAACACCGAGGTTCTGCTTAGAGAACCAAATCAAAACAAAAGCTTTTAGAAATTGCAAGCAAACTTATCATAAGGCTTTGCGATAATAATGGAAGGCTTATCAGTACCACCATCGTCTTCAACAGTTTCAAGAACTGCTCTTCTGGTTTTGAGGGTTCTCACCTTTGTGTTCCTTCTCATAGCTCTCATTCTCATTTCCATCGACAAGGAATCTGAAGTTTTAGAAAATGGCGATCGTTTAAAAATCAAGTTCACTGATGTTCACACCTATCGGTACGAATAATTAATTATTTACAGCATTTTGTTCCCAGAGATTCTAATATGGGTTATTGGTCCATCGATGGACCTTTACTTCTTTGTTCTTGGTAGATATTATTGACCGATCGGTGGTGAGATGTTTTTTCAAGTAATAAATGTGTGAAAATTCTCTATTTAAAGATTTTATTGAGAAAAAAAAAACTTGAGTTTGAGTGTCAGTATTTTATGTGTATGAAATCTTGTTGAGTACCGGCACTTTATATTTATAAAAACATACTAAATCATTCATGCCAATAAAATTTTCAAACACAAATTTTTCAGCAATTTTTCCTTTTTATATGTTAGGGCAATTTGAATTTTTCACAAAAATAATTAATTTCATAATAGTGATCTCTAAAGATTTTATAGCAATTAGGAAATTTCGAAGAGTCATTTTGGGATTATCATATTTCAGAGGTCCTTGTATATCCTTTTTCTTTAATTCATATTGAATATTGACCCATCAATGAACTGTTACTTTTGTTTTTAGTTCTTACTAGATATTATATTTTTTTTATAAAAAAAAAAATCAGCCTCTATTAGTTCAGTATTTTTATTTTAAAGATTAAAATACATGAAACTTTTAGGAATTTCTTTGAAATTACATACACGCAATACAGAATATGAGACATGTTTACCAGCTCTCTTACGGGCTGGTGAAACTTTGAAAAATTGAATAAACCTTAAAATAAAAATTTTTGCAATTTACTTTTTAAAAATTTGAATGTTTACCCTTTTTTCTCATGTCATCCAAAGTTAATACTCCTCCGGTCCTTAATATAAGACTGTATCTAATTTAAAAAAATTAAAGAAGCTTAACAAATTATTTAATTATAACATGCAATATAATTTATTTAAAATACTTCTGTATAACATAAGATTATATATTAGTTTAAATGTTAGGAAAATTAATTTGGAGAAACATAACAAATATAATAGATAAAGTGAAAAAATGTCTTGCTTTTAGGACCAAAATTTACCCCCAAACTTGGTCCTACATTTAGAAATTTAGGATTGGAGAAGTAAATTTGGAAGCAGTTTGTTCACTTGGACGCTAAACTGTACATGAGTTAATATTATTGGCCTAGCTATATATAGTATCATTTACGAAATACTATATTCCATGTTAAATAAGATAGCAATTAATGTTGCCCAAATGTAATTTGATTGTTAATAATCAAACTGAAAGCACAATTATTATATTATACTACCTCCGGTCCTAAATATAGGACATAGTTTATAGTGTAATTGTCCAAATGTAATTTGATTGTTAATAATCAAACTGAAAGCACAATTATTATATTATACTCCCTTCGGTCCTATATTTAGGACCGGAGGTAGTATCTATTATGATGGATCGACTTTCGCTAGCCCCAAAATAAAGATTAGCATCGCTTTTCAAATCGTTGCTGTAAGTCTGTAACTTAAGGCAAACATGTCTACATTAAGAGAATTTGAAGTTATCAATGACTACTTAATACTGGTTATTATTACTTGAAAAGTAAGTGACGTATATATATGGTTCATTAATTAACTTTTCCTTATATGTTACTCATTGCAACGAACAAGAATTAATTAATTAATTAAAAGAGATAACATTCTAGCTAAGTGGCTTTTCAACTTCTTACATTCAGAATTACATTTAATATTTCCTAACTGATACTCATTGTAATGGACAAGCATTAATTAATCAATTAAATGCTCATTTGGTTTTGCAATTATATTGCAGATACATGATCGCCACAATTGTGATTGGGTTGGCATATAACCTTTTTCAAATGGCACTCTCAATCTTCAACGTGGTCTCAGGAAAGCGTCTTATAAATGGTGATTTTGGCTACCGACTTGACTTTTTTGGCGACAAGGTAATTATAATACATCCCATTATATTAGTTAGTTAATTAAATTACTCATTCCGATCCTTTTTATAAGCAACTTTTCTTCTGATTGCTTAAAATAAACTTGTGGTTAAGATTAGTTAAAAATAATAAGTATGTAAAAAATGTCATGCTTTTTCCAAATATGCCCCTATTTATACAAGAGAGAGAGAATGAGTAGAAAATATGAGAGAGAATAAGTAATAAATGATTAAATGAAAGAGAATTAATAGTAAGTGGAGGATAATTAATATAAAGACATGTATTTAATAGGGGTAGAAAAGAAAAATGTAGTTTAAATTTTGAGACACAAAAAGAAAGTTGCTTATATTAAGAACCAACCCCAAAAGAGCGAAAGATATTTATAAAAAGGATTGGAGGGAGTATTTACTTAAGAAAATGATAGGTTATACCGTTCACTGCGTTTTTTTTTTTTTGCCATTTATTATTAACTGCCTATGGTACGGTCGTTATATAATCAATGTAAAGGTTTTCTTTGAATCTCGGGCAAAAAAAAAAAAGCTTTTCTTTGAATCTCAAAACACACACTCACACACAATTTTAATTTCGCACGTTGTTTGTTAAAAATAGAGATCACACTCGTGCGCGCATTTTACACACACACACATATTATTTCTATATAAAAAATCCAAATCTTGCTTAGTTCTTTATGAATTTTCACACTATGGTTCTTTTGGTTCAATCTTGATTATTATTCTGTTAATTTTATCTGCTGGACTAGTTGTAAAAGTGTTCCAAATCAGATCAAAGGGTCTGCCTCATTGGTTTATAGGTCAAATGATCTAATAATTGAATCAAATTCCATAGGAATAACGATTCAACATGAATAACATCAATTCTCTGATATTAATTTTGTGGGCAGATAATATCATACATATTAGCAACAGGAGCAGCAGCCGGACTTGGGGCAACCCAAGATGTGCACAGTGCCTTTAGTGGCTTAATAGGCCTTCCTTTTGACAGCTTCTTTGATAACGCAAAGGCTTCAGCAAGTCTTCTCTTTGTTGCTTTTCTCTTCACAGCCATTGCTTCTGTTTACACCTCTTACGCATTGCCCCAAAAAGCTTATTTAGATTCTTCTACTAATTAATTATTTTCTTTCCCTTTTTCCCTTCCCTATAATCAGTCAAGTGTATAGCTTATATAACGTGGATTAATTTGTATGTTCAAGTGTTGCTACACACACAGATATATACATATTAATTTATACAAAATGGTTTTTGTAATTGTTTTTGTTTTATAAATTTAATTATCCCTCTTATTCATAAAAATATAAGGTTAAAAATTGTGAAGGGATATGATTTTTTTATAAGCTAAACTTTGGACTTGTTTTATCATTTAATGAGTTTTTTCCCCTAATTTTGTTACTCTCCCTCGTTACATTTTCCAATTTTCCTTTGTGATTGTATTTGATCATGTCTAATTGCTCGGATTTAGTTATTTCAATTTTCAATTCAAGTCAAGTTTCTTATATGTGTCTTTTGAAAAATTAGTGGGGTTAGCACTAATAATATGGGATTACGAACAAAATCAAACCCATAATCTTTCACTTATAAGAGAAGCTTTTCATACCACATAAATGTTTGTTTGGTTTGAGGGGAGGGGAGGGATGGGAGGGAATGAGAGAGTGGGTAAATTACCTTTTTGGGAAGAAGGAATTTAAATTTTGGGTGGGAATCTAAAATTTAAAAAGAATGAGAAAGTAAATTTTGGGTGGGAACTCAAAATTTAAAAAGAATGAGAGGGTAAATTTTGGGTTATCTTTTATCCGAAATGGTAATTTCCCCACTCTCCTCTACCCTCCCCTCAAACCAAACACACCCTAAGTTACAAAGGTGCGCTATTAAAACAAAACATGTCTACTTGCCAATTTTACAAAACTCAGTGACAATAAACTGTTGGGATCTCAAAAACTTGGCTAAAGATACTTTGAGGCGCAAGTTATAAAAACAAACATTCTGCAAGTCCAGACATTAAATTCATTCAACTCCATGAAAAAAGATTTCATTATCTATCCAACGTGAGTTCACAAAAGTTGGGCTCAGCCCAAAATCATCAACAATGATATTGAAATCATTAATCGTTCAACAAAGTTTTAAACCTAAAGGATCACTACAAAAAATTTAACTTTCGGTGGCAACATTTTGTCAGTACTGATACGACTGTCGTTGATACTATTAGCGGCGACAAAATGAGTCACAGCTGAAAGTATGGTTTTAGCGGCGATAAGGGGTAGCTTTTGCAGCGACAACAAAAGTCGCCGCTGAAAAGTCACCCTTTAGTGGCAACTTTAGTGTCGCTGTTGAAGATGAGTTTTACCGGCAACATGTAATGTCGCCACCAAAAATCAATTTCCAGCGGTGATTTTAGTGCAATAAGAAAAAAGAGAAATATTTTTCTATACCAGCTGCACCCCTGTCATATCACCTTCCACCTACCTCGTCCACATGTCACCTGCACCATCCACCATCCACATAACCTACCACATCACCCGCCTTCCACATCATGCCACATCACCCATCAATATTTTTCTCCCACAAGTGCCACACCTAGGTTCGAACTTGGGACCTCCGTGTTAAGGAGAGAAGCTCTTATCCATGTGAGCTAAGATGAATTGGCATCCTTTATGTCAAAAAATATATATCTATTTATTTGTTAAACATCTCTCACACACATGTATTATTTATAATATATTAAATCTTTACTAATATATTTGTTTTGATAAATTTTATTAATATTAATATAAATATATTATTAATACATACATACATACATACATACATACATACATACAGAATTTTTAAGGTGGTGGTCGTAAATCCGAAGGAAGTAATTCATCAAGTTCATGTGCTTAGGAGCAAGTAATTTAACTATATTATTCATTTTCAGGAAGTCCTTTATCAGACAAGGTGAAGGAACAAATAAAGAGCAATAAAACATAAAGGAAAAAAATAAAGAGAAAGATTTCCAAAAAAAATGAAATGATAATTTGACATGGAAAAAAAGAAGAAGCAGTCCAACAATAACAATAGTTTAATTTAACTTAGTAATACATATGCCAACTCATCAGTTATTAGTTGACAAATCAATTGTTGCATTATTTAAGGAATCTGTGTTATTTAAACATTAAACAAGATGATTAATTAAATGATCAGTTCCAATATGATTATTGGCTGTCATTTGTTGACAATTATTTCTGAACGAATATATAATTTGAAATACATTTGATAAATGCAGCCTCAATCGCACAATATAATTAAACTATATAACCTTAGTTACTTGCATGACCATGATATAATTAAGTCAATGGTTGGATAAAACTCAGTCGGTTTCAAACCATGAATTATAGACAAGCATAAGTGTGATACACTGATACATTCTCGCAGTTATAGTAAGATAAGTTGATTTGATATGAACGTAAACTTAAATCCAACATTATAAGTTTATAACCCTTTGATCGACTAATTAATGGATAGAGGATCATAACAAAAATAATGTCCATTTGCTTATAAATTTTATCTATTAAGTGCAACTTCCAATTCTTCACTCTATTTGATTAGAATTAACTGAGATGAGAAAGCAAAAGAAGGGGAGAATGAAGCAAAACATAAAGCCACTTATTATTGTTCACTCACTAGCTTGTATTGGGGGGGGGGGGGGGGGTTGACATGACTAAAGGCATTGGAAAGGAGAAGTGGTCTGCAAACAAGCAAGGAATTTTGCACGGAAGAATATTTCTGACAAACCCATTTTTATTTATTTTTAAAAAAATCACATAATATAGAAATCATTTATGTGAAGAACAATTCTAAAATCATTCTTACAAAAAACAATTTCTGCCTCTTGTCAAACTGAAAATTGTTCCTCACAAGAACAACTTCTTCATAAGTGTAAAATTGTTCTTCACAAGAACAATTTTAATTATGGTATTATGGTAAATGCTTTCTACTTTGCAGTATTTCGGTATTATTTTCTATTGTTTATAGTCTTCTGATTAAAAAGCCCCAACTATATTATACTCTTTTTAACCCGTTACTTCAGGTCCAAAAAAAAAAATCCTTGTTACAAGAACCTTCTACATATTTCATAATATAACAAATTTTATATAAACATTTTTTTTCCTACTTAGTATAGCTAACAAACTATAAAACTTCCTAAGTACAAATTTAATTAATTAAACTTCTCTAACTAATGAACTTTATTAAGAATAATTTTGATATTTTTTAAGAAATAACTTATTTTAACTAACTTTTTACGTAAAATAGTTCATTAAAAATATAAGGAGTATTGCATTTCGCATGGAACACTAGCTATTCTTAAATTCTCGTTGAAGCAACATTATCCTTCAATTGTCAAAATTACAAGCACTAGTTATACTTTTCTCTGCTTTTTTTCCTCTCCTCATCCTATCCCTATTTTTGAATGAAGAATTTAACAATTGAGACTTAAGAAAAGAAGGGGAAAACAAAGAGGAAAAGTTCAAAAAAAAAAAAAGAAAGAAAGAAAAGGAAATGACAATTTAATAAGAAAAATAGTCTAACTAAAACAATAGTTTAACCGAACAAAATGACAATTTAATAAGAAAAAAAAATAGTCTAACGAAAACGATAGTTTAACTAAACTATATGCCAACTCAACCCATTGACAATGAAAAAACAGATGATGAGTTGCTTCATCACACATCTAGCTGCATATATATCAGAAATTTAAAATAAGATTGCCAACAACAAATAATAATTAGCAACATTCACTCTTATTTATCTAATGCCACATACCCAATTGATATCAAGATATAGTAATTTATAATGAGATGCCAACAACAAAAAGATGATTGGTCAGAATGTATCAAATATCAAGTATAAGAAAACCACAAAATGAAAATTAATCCACCTGCCAGGTCATGTTAAATCATTAATAATCTTAATAATCCGAGGACAATTACAAAACCAGAACTCAACCCACTACCATTTCAAGAAACAGAATCGACTGTCATGTGTCTAAAGATAATCTCTCAAGCTTTCTCATCTCATGCTCATACTCATCAACTTCAGCAAGCTGCTGGTCATCAACCAGCTCTGAGGCTCTTTCAATAGCATCCTCAATCTTCTTCCTGTCTGCAGCGGAAAGCCTTGATCCAATCATCCCATTATTTATGCCAGTCCTGATTTTGTAGATATGGTCCTCCAAGGCATTCTTTGCTTCAGCTTTCTTCTTGTACCTCTCATCATCAGCCTTGTATATCTCAGCTTCTTGAACCATCCTTTCAATCTCTTCTTTTGATAGCCTTCCTTCTCTGTTGGTTATTGTTATCCCATTCGCGTTCCCTGTTTTAGCTTCCTTGGCAGAGACTTCTAAGATCCCATTCTCATCAATGGAAAAGCAAACTTTGAAACTAGGAACACCCTTTGGCTTTGGGGGAATGGTAACCTTAAACGTATCCAGCCAATTGTTATCATTAGCCCTTGTTCTCTCACCTTGAAAAATGGGAAACGTGGCCACTGTTTGGTTGTCAAACACAGTGGTTACCATTGACGACATTGATGTAGGAATGCTAGTGTTCCTTGGAATTACTACTTTCATGCGACCACCACATATCTGAATGCCCAAGGACAATGGGGTGACATCTCTCAAGATAATGCCCTGTAAATTTTCATTTCCTTGCCCACTTAATATAGCAGCTTCAACAGCAGCACCATAAGCAACAGCCTCATCAGGGTTGATGCTCCTGCATAGCTCCTTCCCATTAAATAAGTCCTGTAATAGCTGTTGGATTTTAGGAATTCTTGTAGACCCACCAACCAGGACAACCTCATCAATACTCCTCTTGTCCATCTTGGCATACAAAAGACACTTCTCTGCAATTTCTATACATTTTGTGAAGCAGTCCTTGTTCAATTCCTCAAACCTAGCACGAGTGATTGTTGAATAAAAATCAATGCCTTCATATAAAGCATCAAGCTCAATGGCTGTCTCAACCATAAAAGAGGATGATGAGAGTGTTCTTTTTGCCCTCTCACAAGCAGTTCTCAACCTCCTAAGGGCCTTTGGATTCCCGGTGATATCCTTTTTTTGCTTCCTCTTCAACTCTTTCACAAAGTAGTTGACCATTCTGTTGTCGAAGTCCTCTCCTCCAAGGTGTGTGTCACCATCAACTGCTTTAACGTTGAAGTCACCCTTATTAATTGTGACAACAGACACATCAAAGGTACCGCCACCCAGATCAAATATAAAAATGTTTCTCTCTAGGTTATAGCTGCCTTTTTTGTCAAGACCATATGCAATTGCTGCAGCAGTGGGCTCGTTAATTATTTGCAATACATTAAGGCCAGCAATTGCGGCTGCATCTTTGGTTGCTTGGCGTTGAGAGTCATTGAAATAAGCAGGCACAGTGACAACTGCATCCTTAACTGTTGAACCAAGATATGTCTCTGCAATCTCATGCATCTTCGCTAATACCATGGATGAGATTTCTTCTGGTAGAAACTGTCTTTCCTCAGATTTAAATTTCACAACAATCTTGGGCTTATCATCAACACCACCAACGATCTTAAACGGCCAAAGGTTTATATCACTTTGAACAAGAGAATCACTAAACCTCCGACCAATTAACCTCTTTGCATCTGCAAAATGTTAATCATTGTAAGTGTAAATAAAAATAAATAACCATACGTACAGTATAAGATCCTATAAAAGAAAAAAAGGTTAACGGTAGAAGTGATCAACTTGCATGAAAGAGAGCATAAATGAACTGGAAAAAAATGAAAAACATTATCAAAGAATTTTTATCTTTAATTTATTCATTTTACATGCTATGAAGCTTTTTCCCAAGTTCAGATCAGCAATTAAAGGAAAGACGAAAATATATATGAAAGGAGAATTACCAAACACAGTGTTAGTAGGATTAAGTGCAGCCTGGTTCTTGGCGGCTTCACCAACCATCCTTTGAGTATCAGTGAAGGCAACATAAGACGGCGTTGTTCTATTTCCTTGGTCATTCACGATAATATCTACTCGATCATGCTGCCACACTGCAACACACGAGTATGTGGTTCCAAGATCGATTCCAATGGCCAGTTTCTGCTGTGATGTATCACCCATCCTTTTTCTTTCAGTCAATGGAGTTCTGGGAGACGTAGCCTGACAAGAGTGTTTCTAGAGATTGGTAAGCTACTCAGCATGTCAGCAAGTTACAAACCAAACCATTTTAGCATAAACTAGAAAACACAATGGCCATCAATCACACCTCCCAACAAGAAATTGTAAGTTACCATTGTAAGAGAAAAATGGTGATGATGAACTAAGTAGTTGAAACTCGAAAATGAAATAATTGAGACATTAGAAACTCTTCCGGTTTATGCTTCCCCCAATCAAAGAATTTTATTATTAATATTCATAACATGATATATGGGCAGCAAAGATTTCTTATTCAGAAAAGGAAAGAATAAACTGATTATGTAAAAATATATAGGAATTCAAACTCTTCCATAAAATAAATCTCTTTGAAAGAACCTTATCAACATGCACCTGCAATTCCTATAGTGGTGTATATAGAACCTGTGAAGGATTATGGGGAGAGGTGCAGAAAAAGAGAAGAGCAACAGGGGGGAGGCAGAATAGAAAGGTGGGGGAAATGAATCAGAATCTCAGGGGGAGAGAAACAGAGAGCTCACATAGCCATCATAATAATTCCATTAATCCAAGTCTGCCATACATATGCTGCTTTACTTCCTATTCATAGAAGAGATTTCCTTATCATGAAGGAAACTCCTTTCTTTCCTAAGAAGAAACCTCAATGCAACTGGCAACCAAAAGCTACTACCGTAAACGCAAAAGAAAACTTACAGAAGCAAATACAAAAGTGAACTTAAAAGTATAATAAATAATAAAAAGCAAAGACATTTTTTTCTAGCACAGGTCTTTCTAAATTTTCTATCAATGACCCTGTATCCAATTGCCACATATGCACACCTTTGGACGTAAGTTGGTGGACCCCCCTACCTCACACGTTTTTTCCTTTCGCCAGCCCCAATTATTATTATTTTAATTATAATAAATGTTATGATAAATAATAAATATTAAGAGAGGATAAAAAGATGAAACTGAATCGGGACGCGGTTTCTTCCCTTTTTCTCCCTTATGGTCCACTCCCATCTTTTTTATTAAAATACATTATTTTAGTGTAAAATACATAAGTTCTTCATTTTTTTAAAAAATAAAATAGTATTCACCATACTGAAGTATTTTTTCAATATCAGTAAGTTTTCTAAAATATTTTTTCAAGATCCTAAAATAATTTTTCAGTATTATTTAGTATTTTAAAATATTTTTTTAGTGCCAGTCAGTACTCTGAAATATTTTTAATACAATATTTTATGATATTGGATGCACTAAAAATTCGTTCACAATACTAGATAATATTGAAAAAATATTGCAGAGTACTGAATGGTACTTCAAAAATACTTCAGGATGTCTTAAATATTTTTTTGAGATCCTAAAATAATTTTTCAATATTATTCAGTTTCTTAAAGTATTTTTTAGTGCTAGCCAGTACTCTAAAATATTTTTGGTGCAATATTTTAGGATGTTGGATTCACTAAAAATTAGTTTAAGATCTTAGATAATACTAAAAATATATTGTAGAGTAATAACTAAAACTTAAAAAATATTTAAGAATGGTGAATACTGTTTGAAAGAAAAAATTGAGGAATTTATGTATTTTACATCAGAATAGTACAGTTTAATAAAAAAGGATGAGAGTGAACACAAGGAAAAAGGAAAGAAGCTGCTTCCAGTGAATTGGAATGAGGTGCATGGGTTCTCATAAGGAATGGGAAAGAATTAATTGCATCTTGCAGACAAGTGGGTCAAGACATGTTTATACCTAACAATAAGGGACCACCACCATACAAATACACAGTACTATTTATAAAAAGATAATTGAATTATTCATCTTATTTCTAAGTCTTTTTATATATATATAGTAGTTTTCATCATTAAAAGTTATTGTTCACTCACTATAAAAAAGAGAAATCATATAAACGTTAATCAAAAGAAGGGGAAATGGTATAGAAGAATCTAGATTCCAGAGGATATAAACCTTCACTAAAAATTAGCTCCATTATAACTTGATGCAACATAACCCTCCTATCACTCAAGATAGCTACCATACCTCTGGCCGGTTAGATATCAGACACTATGGGCCTGTATGGTACAATAAAGATATGGGAAGGGAAGGAAATATGTATAAATTCTCTTGTTTAGTACGTAATTTTGGCTCCATCTTTTTAGAAACTCAAGTTCACAGGCTCATCAATATTCCCTTATTCATGGAAAGATGAGATCCCACCAAAATTGGTGGGATCCTAAGTTCCTTCAGGGAAGAAAGATCCGAAAGATAAATATACCCCTGAAATATTTAAATTAAAAGGCGAAAAATTAGAATTTACTACATAATTTTCTTATCATATTCAAATTTTTAAGGATTTTCATCTTACAAATTCAAATTTCATCAATAAATTTAAATTTTTCAGGATTCCCACCTTGCAAATTTAAATTTCTACAAAATTTGCTTATCATATGAAAAAATAATTTCAATTTCATTAATAAATAAAATAATTTTTTTATTTATTTAAATTATAATTTATATTTTATTCATTTTATTTAATTTTTAAATTATTGTACTACTAATTATTTAATTTATGAATTAAAATATAAATTTAATTAATATATAATTATTAATTTATGTTAAGGGTAAATTGAGTATTTCTCTTTTTTTGCTAAATTTCACCGTCAATTTTCTTCCTACCAAATAACTAATCTTCCTTCAACTCATCTTCCATCACTCTTTATAATCCTCATTTTCCTTCTCTAAGGTCCTTTCCCTCCTCTAGTTTTCCTCGAAACAACAAACGGGGCCTATATAGAGCATAAAGGAAAATCACGAGCTTGGCATACTATGAAGTATAAAAAACATATCGTAGACACTGTCTATATTTGTATATTATTAAGAATAAAAATCTATCCACCGAAAACCAGGGAAAAGACAAGCAAGAAATGCTTACGGGAACTTCAAAAAGAAAAGCCAATCGAAGAACAGATAAAATAAAACAAAAGATGACATGGCTATCGACTATGGATCATAAAATGGAGGGCTAAAGAACCACAATGACTTGGCAAGTAAACTTACAAGCAACGACGAAGCTCAGAATGAAGTAGAGAGAAGACAAAATAGCACAACGCAGCACCACGAACAAAGATGATGATGGTGATGAAGCACCACACTACATGACATTGGAGACCCAAATTCTCAAAGAGGCCAGATTTGTGGGATTGAAGGAGCAGAGAAATTAGTCAAATTACAATGAAAAGGGAATGAAATTTTCTTGTAAACGGAAAAGGGAGATTCAACTAGAATCAATAAAGGATCGTACTTTGTTTTTAATAAATATTATATAATATATCATTTAAAAGTTTGAAATGCGAAGCTAAACTTCGAACCTAAAAAGAAACTGAAGCCTTAGGGGCGAAGGAAGGGTATTGATTAACATACTGAGGTAAATATTTTGTCCTTTTCTCTAATTTTTTCACCTTTTACTGGCACGTTTGTCTTTTTATTTTAGGCTTTAGAAAATATTGTTTTTGTTTATCCTTAAAAAACACTTATATCCTTAAAAAAAAAAAAACTATTCCAAACATTCCTAAAAGAGCACTTATTATCATGAAGTACCGCCATACTCATTCTTTACCTTTCACTGACATGTCCTTTCTTTCATTTGATCTTCAGAGTAAATTTCAATGAAGTTCCCCATTCTACTATCTTCCTTCTCTGCGTCATTTTCTTCCATCCGTTTGTTCCTCCTTTTTTCTAATTAAACAAATCAGTTTTAATGGTGATGGGTGAAGAGGATGCTAACACAACATTTTATGATTTAAACTTTCTAAGAAACTTTCTCTCCCTTGAGGTTTATCTTTTTATAAGAAACTTTCTCTCCCTTGAGGTTTATCTTTTTTATAAGCAACTTTCTCTCTCTTGAGATTTCAAAATTTAAACTACTTTTTCCTTTTCTACCCCTATTAAATACACACATTTATATTAATTATTTTCTACTCACCACTAATTTTCTTTCATTCACTCATTTATTACACATTTCATCTCATATTTTATAGCCGTATCTCTCATATTTGTTACACATTCTCTCTCCTATGTTATTTTTGTAAATAAGGGTATATTTGGAAAAAAAAATGATATTTTTTACACATTTATTATTTTTAATCAATCTTATCTATTAATTTATTTTATATAATAAGGATAAAAATTGTTTATAAAAAAGATAAAAGGAGTAGATTAATTAATTAGATAGTACAATATAATTATAATGAATCAAATGAATAAATGATGATTATTGTCAAAAAAAATGAATATATTATGAGTTGGTACCTTCAGCAGTTAATTGCGTCGTTGATTTATTGGGGGGTTTAAACTTTAAATTGACTTACCCCTCGTTTGTGGGTTTAGTTGGCGAATGGGTGAAACATGTGATCATTTGGAGTGTGTTTAATCTTCAAGGAGTATCACAATTGTGGTTTCAGTCACAGTGTTTGGGAAAACATCCTAGTTTTTGGGTGCCTAAGTAAACGTTTGAGGATAATTGATTGTTCATCATGCCCAATATTAGTATAATCTAGAATGAAGGGAGACTTCACCCTGCCTTTGGATCGTGGGTGAGCCCAATCCCTTTCCAAAAAATTTTTGTACCAAAAAAAAAAAAGCCTTTAAATTGACTTTGCCGTTTGCATTTAAATTTACGAAGAGCATCCTCAACGAGAAATCCTTGAGCCCACCAATTTATTTAATGACTAATGCCTCGTCTAATCTTTGAAATTCTCCTTTTCTCTTTTTGAAATTTAATTTTCAAATTACAAAATCATCAAATCAATCAAATTTCAAATGCAATGCATAGGTGTGAACTTCTGTTGAAAGATTTCATTGAGTTTGTCTGTGGGAAAAAAAGAGATTTCATTGGGTTTGTTTTGGACTTTTTGGAAACTTACATTACTCTTTTGGTCCTATTTATTTTGTAAAGAGAGATTTTTTTAATCTTATTTATAAGTCATATCATTAAATTTTTCATATGAATATATAACTATACCCTTTTATAGTTCATATATTATTATGTTAACTTTATTTTCATTAAGTATATTACGTATTAAATAGGGATAAAATTGAAAAATTGTTAAATATTAAGGAAGAGTTAATGAGGTTTAAAATTTTCCTTGTCTATGTGAAATATCCTGAAAATTATTTATAAATAGGATTAGAAGAGTATTTGTTTATATGGTTCTGCTGGCAGAAGAAAAAAACAGAGTTAATGTGATTCAAATGTCACAAAAATGGTGTGTGTAACATCTCAAATTTTATTCACCCAAAATTCCTTATATTAAAGGGGATAAAAAGGTGAAGTAAAAAGCATATGGAATGGAAAATTAAGGCAATTAGTAGTAACACACAACATGATTATGTTTAGAATACAAATTGTAAACATTTGAATTTGCTACCGGTGAGTTTTCTTGTGTAACAGTCTTGTTATGTGATATTTTTAAATAGGTAAATTATGTCCAATGCCTATGAAATTTTCCAAAATAAAAATAGGCTTATCAAGCTTTAATTTGATAGGTAATATAAGTCATTTGGAGTTGTACATAAAAAAGTTATATACTTTTGAAGTTAACCTAGTAAAACTGGAGAGTTTCTGTGGCAGCATCCAAAAACGATAATTCTGGGAATTTTAAGCTTCCAATTAGCTAAATGAATATAAGAGAGAGAGAGAGAGAGAGAGAGAGAGAGAGAGAGAAGAGTATCCAAGCGTTGAGAAGAATGTTCAAGAGCTCAAGAACCCCAAGAACATATGATCTAGGGTTTCAAGAAGACACAAATTCAAGGTAAGAGCTTGAAATCAAGTTACTTATTGTAACATCCTGGATTGTGACCAAGGATTAATAACTTCAAAGTGATGTGATTAATGTTAATTAAGCACTTTTGAAGTAGATATTGTGCATTATGATAATCAGGGGCAAACGGTAAATTTACCGACCGACTGATTAGATATCACTGAGAACACTCCTTAGTAATTAAGATTAATGGCTAAGATTGAAAGACCAAGAGGTGGAATCTTGTGCATGTGAATCTATGTGAAATCATGGTAGGGAGAAGGAGATGGTGCCAAGTGTCAAACTAAGGACCCTTAGATTAAAGTCAAATATTCAAACCATTTTTCTCTTTCTTCTCTCCTCCTATACGGTTTATGTGTGTATGTGTGAGGAAAGGTGATCATCTTCATCAATATCTCTTCATCTCTCATCCTCCTCCATTTTTTTCGCTGCACAAGCTAAAGAAAGAGAAAAAGAAAAGCTTGAGTTGAGGTAAGTGAACATCTCTATATGCTCAAATGTTCTCTATTAATGTTGTTCATGAGGTTGAGGGCTATATTTCTATGGTTTCAGAATTTTGGTTGGTGAAGTTTGAGAAATTGTGAATTTTGGAAAGTTGAAGAAACAAGAAGTTGGCCTTGGAAGACATAAGAGGTGAGTAGTTGATGCACTTTGGTATGGTTGTTTTGGTCATTGATTGAGTTTTGAGGACTTTGGAAATTTGCCCTGATTTTTGGTAAATTTCGAAAAGCATGATTTGGTTAGTGTTTAATGTGGAAATTAGTGTCATAGAGTGTTTTTGTGCATATGGAATTGGTTTGGAATTTTGGGTTGGAATGGATTGCAATGTGTGTGTTGATTGGAGATGTTAAGGTGACATGTGGTGATTGTGGTAGAACATGCTCATGGATAAGGAATATGGTCATTTTGATGGCTCCAATGTGTTCCTTGAGCCAAATTGTGTGAAAATAGTATGTGATTTGAAATTAGGGACCATTGGAAACCAATTGGTAAAATCTGGAAAATCTGTCCAATGTAAGTCTGTTCTGGACAGTCAGATAATGTGGACGTTTTGACTGGGCAAATGATGTTGAAAAATTATGAAACTTTCCAGTCTTAAAGTTCACTTCCCAAGCTTCAAAATGGACATAAATTTTGTGTCATTTCGCTTTTTGAGCTGGGAGTTTGAACTGTCCAAAGTTTGGCATCAAAACTGGACCCTGTTTTGGTACAATGTTAGGTTTTTGGTAAATCTGGACTTTTGTGGTGATTTCCAGTTATGGCCAGTATTTTTCCTTGAAAGAGGACTTTAATAGCTTTCATTTGGCTTTGGAATCACCTTATTTTGATTTTTCCTGAATTAGTTATGATGTTTGGAAGTTCAGTCAGAAACTGGATTTTCGTGGGCCGCGGCCCATGGATTCTGGGCCGCAGCCCAAATGTTTCTGAGCATCTCTGGACAGTTTTGGGCCGCAGCCCATAGATTTTGGGCCGCGGCCCACCCCTAAAAATATGTGTTTTGCACTTTTGAAAGGTGGTTTTGGGTATAGTCTTTCCCAACCCTTTAGGCATATGTTTAGACCTAAAATAGCCACCTAAAGAGTCTAAATGATAACCAACTTAAGTACTATAGAATTAAGAACTTGGGAAAGAGATTGACGGGTTGTCCTTAACTTGGTATACAGGATTTGATATTTGCCGTCCTCGTGAGCCCGCAGTGCCAAGAACCGTCGGGAAAGGATCAGGTAATGACTCTCTCTCTTATACTGTGTGTAATGCTTTGTATGTGTGTGTTATCATGGTTCTGTGATGATTTCTTTGATGTTGCTGAGGTTACAGCTGGTGATAGCTGTCATTTACAGTGTAAGCTGTCGTTTACAGCGCAAGCTGTCGTTATTGTGATTACAGCGTAAGCTGTCGTGATGAAGATTACAGCGAGAGCTGTCGTATTGTGTATACAGCCGTGAGTGCTGTCGTTTGTGGTGAAAACCATGTATCTTTGAGATTGATGCTGCTGTTGTTGCTGGTTGTGATTTATGTGCATGCTTGGTATTTATACATCGTATGAGTGGTTTGTTACTACTGGGATTCTCTCGAATCTCATTCTTTCCTATGACTAACATTTCAGACAGGGCATGTGGCTCAAAGAAAAAGCGGCCAACCCGGAGCAATTAGGACCCTTAGGGGTATATTCGATTTTGGAGACGTTGGTTATCCTTTTAGGACTTGGTTATCCATTTAGAACTTGGGATTACTGTATATTTTGAGATATGAGTATTATATTCGGTTTTGGTTGTGTAATCCCCTAGTGTATATTTATAAACTTCAGATTATATATGTATAGAACCCGGGAGTTGCCGGGGGTTTGGTTATACACTCTGTCATACGTGAATGTAGATAAACTGCACAGGTAATTATATTCGAACTTTGAAATGGAGACCAGGAACAGGAAGATATTTTGAATGATCTTGTGAAAACCCTACTACAAAGTAGGAGATTGAAATGAGTTTAAGTTATCCGAAGGTCTCTAATCTAATTTAATTATCTAATATCGAATTATAATTACGTGATTAAAGGAGGGTGTTACACTTATGCCTTCTAAACTCCTTAGAATCTCTTCTAACCTCTTCTTCTTCTTGAAATCCATGGTTAGCAAGCTAAATCAAGAGATAAGAGAGAGAGGGCAATGGCATTTTAGAGAGAGAAAGTGAGCAATCAAGAGGTAATCTCCAAAACTTTGATCCTTTTATATTATATGACGTTGTTGTGGTTGTTATTGCGGAATTTGGCTTGGTTTTGTGAAATTTGAATTATGAAACCCTAAGATGTTATGCTGCCAAAAATTTCATAAATAATGTTTGTTTGGTGTTTAAGTGATTAATCATGTGATTACAAGTGAAAAGGAAGAGTTTAAATAAGTGGAATCAAGGAAACTCAATTTTTCCCTTTTCTTTGGAATTTCGTCCAGACAATGTTCATAGAGCGTTGGACTGGATTTTAGTGTTTTTGATGATTCCATTATGTTAAAAGGGAAAATTGTATAGAAATATATGTGTTCATGATTTTTGGATGTTGGTATGCAAATTTGGAAACTTTTGAAGTTAAGGGGAGGTGTTGTTTGATTTGTTTCATAGAAGGCAGTCTGATTGTGCAATGAATTTCGTTAATCAAACCAAGTCCAAATATTATGAAATTTGGTAGGATTAAAGTAGACATATAGAGCTTTAATTTGGTGGGTAGAACATGATTTTTAGATAAGTAGATTAAGAGATATGATTTTTCAAAGTTGTGCCTTGTTTCTGGAATACAATCTGGAACAAGGGAAGTTTTTCAAATTTTTGAAAAAAATATGATAACAGTTACTAGCCTTGGATGTTTTTCTATGAAAATACACTTAAAGAGTTTTACATTGGCTTTGGAACTAGTCAATTTGGAGTTTCATAGAATTAATTAGGATGTTCCAAAGTAGACTGAAAATCTATCAGTTTTCTGGAAAACTGTGAAACTGCACTGTGCAGAAGTGTACTGTGCAAAAATTGCTGAAACTGTATAGAGATAACCAACAAACTATGATTAAAGGCAGTAATAGATCAAGTAATAACCAGTTACTTGTAACTTTAATTTATAGGAATTTGCAATAGCCCGAACTGAATCAAAGGTATTGAATAGACAAGTAGAGCAGAAAAGGACAATTCCAGGAAGTAACTCTTTCTTTCATGCACTATGTGATTTATTGTATATTTGTGTATGCCATCTTCTATAACATAAGCATAGTGTCTCGGACATGCATATTAGCGTGGTTGGGACCCAACAGAGGCGCAGAGTTAAGCCAGAGTTGGCGCAAAGTTAAGCCAAGGTCTTTAGGCCTTGGACAATGTGCACACTGTAACCCCCTGCCTCATAAACAATAATTATGATTCAAAAATGCTTAATTAAAATAAATTAGAGACTGGTAATTGTTTCAAAACTTGTTCGATCCGGCCTCCTATTCACATTTCGAATATAATTAACCTGTGCAGTTAAATCACATTCATACATATCATAGTGTACAGCCAAAATTTCCGGCAATCCCGGGTTTCATTCATATACTAAGGGTTTACAGTTTCCCACGTAGGGGATTACACAAAATCATTTTAATATTTACATTCCAAGTAATTACAGTAATCCCAATACCAAAATTGATAACCAACAACCAAAATAAAAAAATCTCCCTAAGGAGTCCTATCCGCCCTTGGTCATCTTCTTCCCATTGGAACCGCTTGCCCTGTCTGAAGGTTAGTCAATGGAAAGAATGAGATTCAAAAGAATCCCAGTAGTAACAAATCACTCATACTACACATGAATACACAACATGCAAGTAAATCACCAAGCAGCAGCAGCAATACACATCACACCCCACCTTCATCCCCTTTTACAGCTGGGAAGGCACGTAGTCCTTATTCGAACAGTTGTTAGCGACTTAGGGACTGTTAGCGTGGTAGTGCATACATATAGCCTTACGGCTCACATAGTCTTTCAGCCCACAAATAGCATTTCGGCTCACATATCTACAGGCTTTGTAGCATCCGAAATCATCATACACCAATGATATAACACACATACAATGCATTACATATAGTATAAGAGAAAGAGTTACTACCTTGATCTTTCCTGTGTGCTCCGGCACCGTCTGTTCACGAACAGGGCAAATATTAAACCCTATAAACCAAAATCAAGGACGACTGGTTATTCTCTATTCCAAATTCTTTCTTTCATAGCACTTAAAGTTGGTTATCATTTAAACTCTTTGGGTGGCTAATGGAAGCCTAGATACAAGCCTAAAGGGTTCGAAGAATCACCCCCAAAGATCCCTCTTCAGAAGTATTATACGGATTTTTGACTCATACACTCAAGTGAAGAAGGTCTTACTCAAGTGATGAGACAAATTGTGCCCGAGTGAGAGCAGCTTACTCGTGCGAGTGCTCGACCGAGAGCAACAACTGAGGCATAAAACAATCACAACACTTGAGTCCTGTACCCAACACTCGAGTGGTAGCCTCATACTCACCCGAGTACTAGAAAGTGAGGCACAGAAAGTGACTACCTGAGAGCAACAAAAACCCTATAATGAGAAGTGCACTCGAGCACTAGCTCTAGCACTCGAGTGATGGCTCAACACTTGCGGGTGTTAGCACACACTCTTGAAAAATGGCTTGCGAGTGATAATCCGAGACGCGGCCTCACAATGCACCATACCCTATCACTCGAGTGAGATAGAGTTTACCCGAGTGATGACCCTTATCACTCGCAAGTGAGAGAGTGCACCTTTGCTTTTTGGCTTATAAGTGCAACTGAAACTTAAAGGAAATGAGAAAAGTGGATGCTGCACTCAAGTGACAACCTAGAACACTCGAGTAAGGCTTATCAGAAGCCAAAACGCAGCAACTGACAACATTTTCCAAACTTGAAACCAAAGTGTCCAATGGTTCCTAAAATCCACAAACAGCTCTATCCCCATCAAATTTTTATAAGGAACACATTGAAAACACCAAAACAACCAAATTCTTATTCCAACAACAAGTTTTTACTTTGGACACAACATTACCACACATTACCCATATGCTCTTGGAAATTGTGCCCAAAGGGCCAATCATTGTACTTTGAACATTATTAATTTAATGAATTTCTCCATTCTGTTATCATATTATATGCATGTTAACTATGATAATTGTATCCATGGATAATTCATAAAGATTGTCCTAAAATGTCCCTGGTCGGTCATCTATGCGGGAGCAGAGATGAAACAAGATCAGTATGACTTTGATAAGATATGGAGATACGAATCAAAGTCTTAGGCACTTGTAAGAGTACAAGGTGCTGGACATACCCACTATGAGAAAGCTACATGGATCAAGTCATAAGTTTTTCTCATGTATAACCACGTCACAATGCCCTTTGACCTAAGGTCATTATGGATTCCTACATGAGAGTTGCTAAGCTTTGAATTAGTCAAAAGTCACCTTTGACCGGGTGATGATAAAGGCTACAATCGGGCTTGGTGGTTTTTCATGCAGAGGAATATGAATGATCAAGATGAAATTTGTTCCTCACATTAGTAGAGAGATATTACTAGGCCCCTCAATGAGTAAGTTCGAGAAATATATGGTCATACTACAATGGAAAGGAGTTTCCATTTCTATTGTCAGACTACTCAGGAATCGAGAAAGTAATAGTCAGTAATAAGAGGATGACATTATCCATGCCTCATCCTTGACTGATATATCGTGTGACAAAAGGGACGTGACATGGTTGTATGACAGGTTGCATCATGTTAACGATCCTCATATGAATTGGGTAGTCATGATGTCTTGCTAGAGGCCGCTTGCGACTTGTGGGTTAGTACAGTTATTGGCCCACTGCCAACTTCATATGGGCCTACAGGGTCGCACACAAGAATGACCCAACACGAGATAATGTTTAATTAGGGTGGACGAATTTTACATATATATATATATATATATGTATATATGTAATATAAAAATTCGTTAATAATATTATATAGATATGTATTTTTGATATACATATTATATATATGTATATGTTTATGTATATATATTATATGATATTATTATATGGTGTTAGTTTTAAATTTAATTTATTAAGATAAATTAAATCTAATAACTAACATGATAGAGATATGGTATCTCAGATTTAATTTATGAAGATAACTTAAATCTAATGGCTCTTTATTTGGATTAAATAAATAGGTTAAATTAAAACTGTTGGACAGATTTAATTTAAACTGAATTTATTTAATTAGCTCATCAAGATAATTAATAGTTAATTAATTTCAAAATTAATGATTATTATTTTTGAAATTTAAAAATAGCCCTCATAGGTTATAAACTTGATAGAGCAGATATACTAACATACACATGAGAATTGAGAGCCGCAAGGGAAACCCTAAGAGACATTAGAGGTGCTAGCACGCAGTCTCAATTGGAGAGTATTCGTGTGGATACCGGTAGAGGGAGCAGACCTGACGTGTTGGCTCCTAGAGATCGTGAAAAACCCTGAATCATAAAAGGTATGAATCCTTCCAACTTGGTTTAAACGCCGTTGATAGATCCTCAGTTAGGATCGGTGAAAATTTTAAAATTTTTCCGTTGTGCTTGCCGATTCTAACACATGCACCCATTCTCCTTCCAAATTCCAACCTAACTTCAATAGCACAAAGATACAACTTGACACCAAATCCCACACAATACACTATCCAAATTGGCCATTCCAAAATTACACTAAAATTAGGGTAAAATCCAAAATTTGCAAAGCTTAATCAATGCTCACAATGAATATGTCAAAAGAGAACTCTTTCTTACCTCTTCCTCTTCCCAAAATTGGTTCCTTGATTTCTCAACTTTCAAATTCCTTCAAGCTCTCAAACATCACCTTTCAAGAATCTAAAACCATGAAGATGTAGCTCTCATCACCATGAACAAGATTAATGAAGGTGAATTGAACATTCAAGGTCATATTTAACACAAACCTTGATTTTTCTTCTTTCTCTTTCTTCCTTAAGCTTGCATGATAATGGAGAATGGAGAGAGAAGATGAAAATGATGAAGATGCAGATGCAGATTTTTGACCCTCCCCATGCATGATAACCGACTTGGAGGGACAGAGGAGAGAGGAAAAGATGTTGAAACTTTAACCTTGATCCAATGGCTTCCATGTTGCCACTTGTCATGATCTTGTTTCTCCTGTCATACACACACATGAGCTCATTCACACATAATTCCACTCTCTTAATCACTTAATCCTAACCATTGATCTTTGAGTTACTAAGAAGCTTTCTCTTCAGTAACTGATCAATCGGTCGGTAACTTTCTGTTTTACCATTTTGCCCCTGATTATGGCAATCCCACTTGAATCACCACTAAACACATTTATATCATTCATATCACTATTCATGAGGCCTTCCCTACCATTAGGGTTTATGTTAAGCTTTATCACATAGTTAAGCTTAAATACAGGGTTTAAGCATTGATCAGAACACACATTCAATTCATAATTCACATCACATTCTTCAAAAGCATCTATTAACAATAATCACATCCACTTTTGAAGTCATTAGCCCTTAATCCCATTTTTTGGTCATTACACACACATCATTCTATTATCTTACATAACATGGTGCATGACATATTTATTTTCACTTCATATATGTTTGATTGTATATTACTACTAGATTCTTTGAATCTCACCCTTTTCCATAAATGTAAAAAAATTTCCGCAGCAGGCAGCAGCTTAGAGGGAAAAATTGTAATTACCGGCATCAGAAATTTCAGGACAAGCACAAGAGGAGATGTTGGTTATCTAAAGACCTTTTATTGTTTTAAGGTTTGTAATTATCATGTACGAACCCCTGTGAGAAACTCCTGTAATATAATTAAGCAACATTATATCAATAATATCAGTATTTTTTTATGCTATTCACATGTGCCCACCGCATTGCGCGCTAATACTCTGAAAAAAGTGAAAACAAGATAAGGGTGTGACAGTGTGGCTACATGGTATTGCGCTTGAAATTATTAGTATACTCTGATTTTTGCAGCCTCTTGATAATACAACTTGATCTTGTGTTATGGCTGGCAAATTAACCTACATTCGTGTATTTTTTTTGTTATGAATTATGAATGTGGGAATCAAATTGGTTTTTGTGTGTGTGGCGCTCGAAAGTATTCAAAAACCAACAAATTAATGGTGGTTATGGTTAGATGGGAAGTAAGGACGTCACAAAAGTAATGTTTTAAAAGTCGGACTGGAAGACGAGTAGAAAAGATCAATGGATAATGGTTCAAATGGTCAAATCAGTTGGGCTATCCAGCTAAGTCGGTGGTGTAATAATTAAATTAAAATAATATTACAAAATATATATAATGATTAAAATATAATTCATCCTTAGTCCAATTAAATAATTTCTAATTATAAGGCAAAAAGATATTAATAATAAAATAGAAATATTACAAAGCACTAGCTATAGCAGAAGAGAAAGAAAAATTAACTACATTAGTAAGAAGATAGAGGGCCTTAATCCAATTTAATAAAAAACTTAACAAAGTCACAAAATATATCTAACAAGATGAAATAAAAAAAAAATAATTACACATCACTTCTTATGAATAACATTTAAATAACAAAAAAACATTTTGAATTATATTAGTTGACATTATCGAAATTAAAAAAAATTAAAATTTTTAAAATCATAATTATATTATGACATATGTGATGTGTGCTTCTGTCGCTGAAGTAATCAATTAAATTATGTCCTAATTTATTATGCAATTTAGAGTCAACCTAAGTCATTTTCCCGAGAAGCAAGCTATGAGTTTTCTTTAGGATTGATTTTTAAGTGATGAAAAATGTAATGGAATGGATCTAAACTAAAATGCAAGACACAACTACCTAAATATAATTAAAATAACTAAATGCACTAATGCAATTGACTCTAAAACCCATTTGAGAATGAGACTAATCTATAGAATGCAATTCTTGGGGGGTTTTATAATTGACCAATTGAACAACTAGTCAATTAACCAACCAAAATAAACAATCAAGAGAATAAACCAAATTGACAATTAAATTAATAATGAAAACTCAATTAATAATTCAATTGACAATTCAAATGTTTACAAACAAAAATTCCAGCAAATGTCACAAGTACAAGATATTCCTAAATATCAATTCAATCTAAAAGAAATATGTCTACAATTTAAAACTAGATTGTTTTTCAATCAGTACAATTCAAAATCATTTAAAGTTGGCGCAGATGGGTAGGCATCTGCGCCACACCAATCCGTTCCTGGGTTCGATCCCAGGAAACGGAAGGTGTAAAGAATTTCCATTGGGAGCTCTCTCCCCTGGGGCGCCTCAAAGAGGTGAATTCCTGTCGGGCCTATCAGATTGGGGGCGCCAGGACTAGTCGGTTGTCGGGGGTCCATGTTGGTAAATCCGGCGTTGGCCTTCAGGTTAACGCCGGATACCTGGAAGGTGGGTGCACCGAAGGCCAAAAATGGTCCATTGCATAAACCATAAAAAAAACTAAATAATATCAAGTCTTGAATTAAAAGGATAAAAACAAAGACGCTCCTTTATTATCTTTAAATATAAACTCCTAGACTTTAATTTCTTCCATACTCCTCCCAATTTACCTCACAAGGGCTTAAGTTGCCTTGAAGATTGCGCTCCATCTAAACTCCTTGTTAAAAGCCACGGTCATGGTGGAATTTGAATGAGAAATAGTGTTGGTGGGAGAAGAATATTATAATAATTGATGGATGAGTTTGTTGGTGAGTTGGCAGGTGAAAGTCGCCCAGATCGTGTGCAAGGAGATGATGAGAGAATCAATATTCAAGGCTGCCTTCAACTTTCTTTCTTTCTTTCTTTCTTTTTTGTTTTAATACACAAATTTTAGGAAAGGGGTTGGGGTTCGTCCATAATTTAAGGGCAGGACAAAATCTCTCTTCCTCCTAGATAATACTAATATTGGGCAGGGCAAGCCGTCAATTATCCTCAGGCTTTTACCTAGGCACCCAAAAGCTAGGATGCCTCCCCAAGCGCTGCGACTGTAACCACAACTAAATGGTACTCTCCAAGGATAAAACACGCTCTAAATGGTTGCATGTCTCACCCCTTCAACTTCTCAATATGAGAGATTCGGTGTGTCTTTTTCTGATAGAGGGAGAGAGCGCTTCAGTTTCCAATCAAAGCGTGTTTTTACAGTGTAGCAGCTAGGTTAATTAATGGGAGGAAGAGAGAGCTTTGTGGTCTAAATTTGAACCCATTAAAATTTAAGTAGCCCAATAAAATCCAAACATTAGATTTTCTTTTAGCTTTCAAGAAAAATTATACACTATAGAATCTTCTAATATGCTTTTCCTTGCTCTACAAGAATCAAATAAAATCGTGATCTATCATTTATTTGAAAATATTATTCAATCACAATATAGCAATCAAAATATTAATAATTTAAACCTAATAATCTCATAATCAATTCAAATTTATATTATTTTCTAAAATTAACCAACAATCCAAATATTATCTAATAAATCCAAATTAACCTAAAATAATCCTTAAAATAAATGAATAAGGTGAGATAAAATATATTAAATTTTGAATTTATCAATACGTAATATAAAAAAATGAGTGTTCGAAAAAATATAAAAAAATAAGTACTGTTAAAATATTTTGCAATTCAACATATATGGTGGTAGATTTATTTATTTATAATAAAATTATAAGGGTGAAAATTGAGTAAAAAAACACAATTAAAATATTTTGTACATTTTTTTATGTTTCTTTTAAATTTTCTAATTCTTTTATGTTGGCCCATTGGGTTTTCATAAAACCATTCTAGGTCTCGACTCAATAGCGGCTTCCGGCTCAATGACAAGTAAATAATGGCTCAAAGCTATCTAACTGTTGAAATAGCCTAAAGACAAAATCTAAACCGCTATTATAACCGGGTGACTATCCGACTGGTCGGATCATCCAGTCCAGTCCAACTCTAAAAACCTTGCACCAGAGGCCACGTCAAATTTGTAAATACTGTTGCTTTTAATCAAAATGCCCCGGTTTGGTCAACAGTCATAGAGAACATCCAAATGGGCTGCTCACCTGAACTTAGGGCCTGTTTATAAAAAATGGGTGAATTGGGCAAGGCGGTTTAAAGCAATAATTTGGGCCCAAACCAATCTTTGAAAGTTAAAAATGATATTAACATAAGGGCTTTTTTGGTGGAGCTTGCTGTGGAAAGTGATGAGAAGGAAGGAGAATCTTGGGTGATCATTTCGGTAGAAATCAAGAGTGATAGGTGTGCTAATTGAGAGAGTTGAGGTGGGGAACTTAAAGCGAGGTGCTGATGACACTTGGTCGTCCCTAATAGCAAAGAGAAGGAAGAGCTTCTAAGACGATTCCCCAAGTAATACGGCCAAGAGAATTCGGGTGGAAGAGAAGGAGCTGGCGGCGCAACTTGTGCTGGTTTCATCTGATGTAAACCCTTTTAATTTTCAAGGTGAATTAAAATTTGTTGAGGGTAAAAAGGATGAGGAACCGATTAAGGATAGAAAAAAGAAGAGCATGGCAAGAACGGCCTTATTTTCAAACAACATTGCGAGTTTCAAAGCATATAAGGGAAATAGATGAAACTTTGATGAAAAGTGATGGTTGTTGCAAGTGGCTCTTATGGGGAGGAAGCCCTAGATGTTAAAAGGGGTGATAGCTGGCATGCTCCAGTCACTCAAGGACCATGAGTTGCTTGGTGTGGAACTACTAGGGTTTAGGAATCACCTTAATAGTTCGGCATATATAAGATTCTAGTATAGAAAGCTCAAACCTACTTTAATTTTTCTTTTGGAAACCAAGTTGAAATTTGTTAATATTGAGAAAGTGAGGGGAAAAATTGGGATTTGATGATGGGGTAGCTTTTGAACCAATAGGAACGTTTGGTGCCTTGTTTTTATAAGCTGAATGTGGCTTTGGTTAATAGAAATGTTATACGTACACATGGATAATGTCAATGTTGTAATTTGGGATCAATAACTTTTGTATATGGCCCTATAAAGGAACAAAAAATCGAATCAGACAATGAACTGGTTGACGTAGTGGTTTAAGGATCAACTAGTCACTTCAGGGTAGGGTTGATCAAGGACCAGACCAGACCGGGTTTGGCCTCAACCCGAGGTCTGGTCTGGAAAACACCTCGGGCTGAACAAGGTAGCCCGAGGTCCGGTCTGGTCCAGCACCAGCCCGAGCTCCGGCCAGACCGGACCAGGTCCACCGAACTGCTGGACCAGTCCAGGCAGTCCAGGACCCATTTGGTATTTTTTTTTTTTGCATATTCCTAATAGCACATAACAACATTTTTTTTTTCAATGGGGAAACAATTACATTTAGGCAATAAGATACCATTCAAAGTAAATAAAAAGCAACAACATTACAATCCATGACATGAGACATCCATGACAATCAATTAAACAGCAAATAACAACAACAAGTGTTAAACATAACAAATAACAACAACAACATTCAAAATAAATAAAAAGCAAAATAATAGGAATGGTCCCAATACAATCCATGACATCCATAAATCCATAACAAATAATAACAAATTACAATCCATGACATCCTTAAATCCATAATAATCTCCAACAACATTCAAAATAAATAAAAAGCAACAACATTTTAAAGTGGTTTGAATACAATCCATGACAATCAATTAAACATAACAAATAACAACAAGTCTATCACATTATATATTACAATCCATTGTCATTCATTTGTCTCCTCCACCTTTAATGATGCTTGATCCATCTTAAAAAAACAAATTACATGTGTTAAGAAATTAGTAATAATGAAATATGTAAACTTGAATAATAAACATAGAATTCAAAATATTACCTGGAATATTAACAACATTATCAGTTTCTTGGAAGTTGTCATATTCAGTCAACATAGTGGCTAATTCTGAGATAGATTGCTTAGCAAGTAGCCAATTTTGGGAACAAATGAGTGCTTCAGTCATTTTAGGAGATAGATTACTCCTATAATCATCAACAACACGTCCACCAGTGCTAAAAGTTGCTTCAGAAGCAACTGTAGATACTGGTACAGCCAATACATCACGTGCTATCATGGCAAGCACTCTGTACTTGGTTGAATTAACCTTCCACTATGTCAATATGTCAAAATCATCATCATCAATAGGCATGTCTTCAACTGCATTAGCCGAAAGATATCTATCTAATTCAGACTGAGGATCTACTGATGAGATCTTTTCTTTCTGGGATGCCAACCATCTACGACCAGGGTCTGGTTTATCGGTATTTGCAATGGAAGTGATAACACTCTCAGAAGAATTCAAAGTGTTGGCACTACCAGAAGAGTTCAAAGCATGGGAACTAGCAGAAGAGTTCAAAGTGTTGGCACTATGAGACCTGCCTATTTCAACACCAAACTTTATAGAATACTCTTCAAACATGCGATACAAAGTGTTTCTTGCCTTATTTTTCATGGACATACAAAGTTGATAATCCGAAAAAAGTTGCTCAAATACATCATTGATATAGGCAAGCTTGTATCGAGGATCTAGAATCACAGCAATAATCAACAAAGGATTCATATTTTCTGTTGCCCCCCAATATTTATCAAACTTCATCTTCATGCTTGAGGACATTTCCCTAAGAAGAGGGTCCTCAGACTCAATAGTCTCATTCAACAACTCTTGAATCAAAGCAATTTTATGGAAACACGAATTTACAGTGACTGTGAGCGAGCTAGAAAATATCAAGGTCACTTCATAAAACACCTTCAAGAATCTAAGAAAGACATTTGCCTTATTCCAAGCTTGTTTGTTAGGAGGGCCATTTGCCTTAAAGTATGCCACATAATCTCTATCTTCATCCCCCAATCTTTCAAATGCCTTTTGGAATTTCAAAGTGACATCCAACATTAAATATGTAGAATTCCATCTAGTGCTAACATCTAAAACACACATATTTTTTGCATCCAACATTTCCAAGTCACATAAATCTTGAAATTTTTTGAGGCGAGCAGGGGAGGAACGGACATACCTTACTGCATTTCGAATTGATTCGAATGCATCTTTCAATTCCTTCAAACCATCAGAGACAATCAAATTGAGAATATGAGCAGAACACCGCAGTTGAAGAAAATCACCACCACAAACAAGTCCCTTCCAATTTATAAGTCATTTTTTCAAATATGAAAGGGCTGTGTCATTGGATGTTGCATTATCAACTGTGATGGTGAACACATTTTGTATGCCCCATTCTGATATGCACCTCTTAATAGTCTTTCCAATTGTGTCACCCTTATGATTCTTAATCAAACAAAAATTAAGAATCCTTTTGTGCAACTTCCAATCTTTGTCAACAAAATGAGCTGTAAGACATAAGTAGTTGAAGTTTTGAACTGACGTCCAATAGTCTGTAGTAAGGCAAATACGACTAGTACACTACTTCAATTGATTCTTCAAGATCCTCATTTCACCAAGATACAATTGCCAACAATCCCTAGCAACCGTATGTCTAGAAGGAATTTGAGACCTTGGCTCCAACTCTTTAACAAATGATTTAAAACCTTGCTTTTCAACTAGTCTAAATGGCATCTCATCACATATGATAAACTCCGCGAGAGCCCTACGACAACGTTTTTGATTGAACATGTGAGGTGCTAAGCTTCCCCCTTGCCCACCTTGTGAAACATAGTTCAACATGGATTGTTTTGATATTTCAGTTGACCTGTGTGGATTTTTCAGACACTTTTTTAAGTGTCTCTTCAAAGAAGTCGTACCACATTTCACTGGATCACAAGCATAATCATTACCACAATACTTGCATGCAGCTCTAAGCTCTCCATTTGTATCCTCCAATGGTAACTTAGTATAGTGATCCCACACTTCTGATTGTTTCTTCTCAGGTTGTTTTCTCTTCTTATTACCACCTTTTGTGGTTTCACTTCCAGTGGCAGCTGCTGGAGTAGGAGGAGGACATTCTACAGTAGTTGGAGGTTGGTGAGGATTAGTGGAATCGGTAGGAGTAGAAGATGGTCCACCAATAGACTCATTCTCACCAATATTGGAAGATTGAGATAAGTCAACACTTGAACTTTGCTCATTGTCCATGTCTGCAACAAAATGAAAAGCAAGTATTCATAAATTCTAAATTTAATCATGGAAACTGATGCAACATTTATTATCAATGTCAACTACAAGAATTAAAATCAATCTTGGAGTTTTCAACAAATATCAGATAAAGGGCAAGGGCAACATGTAAGAAAATAAAAATGGAAGAATGTCATTTCTTAATCTATGTGCAAACTAAATGTTTGAATGGCCCCCCTTCAGTTTTGAAGAAATGCCACGTTATTATACATAGAAGGCAATCATTTTATATTATTAATATGTGAAGCAACCAACAAGTAGGTATTGACGCTGTAAAGAAGTTAAACAAATTCATCCGGAGCATACGAATTTATTAGTCATAATCTTCATTATTATGCTTCACTAATCCCTTTTCACACTCTACATAAAAAACCTCATGAAAAGGACAAACTCTCTGACTTCCTTTCATTCGTATTCATTCATTAAAGGAAGATCTGGGATAATTTAATCATTTTACCCACAAATACAAAAAATGTGTGGAACAATTGAAGGAATAGCGTTGAAGTTTTCGTCAAACGTTTAAGAGTTTTATTATTTTTCTTAAGTAGAGCTTTCTCACTGAAACAGAAAAGCGAACAATTGAACTTTTCAATTCGTATGCTCCAGATGAATTTAGAAAATCATGCATATCTAATTAGCAATAAAGGACCACACGAATGAATCCAAAAAGACCACACTAATCTTATGAGCTACACAACTAATATTTCTATTTTTATGGCCAAAAAAACCAGCAGCCAACAAGAAAACCAGCAGCCAATCAATGCAAAAAATAAGATGGAATGCATAGTAAGTTTCTTACTGAGACGCCGAGATGGGGACAGGGATGCCGAGACTCGAGAGGGAGCAGGGGATGTCGAGATTCGAGATGTCGAGACTCAAGAGGAAGACAGAAACCAGAGCCGAGAGGGAGACGAAAACCAGAGCTGAGAGTGAGACGAAAACCAGAGCTGAGAGGGAGAGGAGCCGACGAGGTTTGAAGCTAATTGATATGAATTCTGAATTTTTTGATTTCTAAAATGCTAAAGTAAACTCCTCCGTCCAAAAAAAAAATGAGGTAAAGACTTGGTTGGGCGTGGGCCGTGGGCGCATCAAGTATGTCTCTAGATCTAGACTCTAGTGTTTTAATTGGGTTTGGGGGATTATAAATAAAAAATAATAATTAATAAGTATATAATTCGGGTCAGACCGGATTAGACCATAGGGTCAGAGGCCTTGGACCGAAGTCCAGTCCAACCCGAGGAGACCAGTCCGGTCTGGTCTGTCAAAAGCTGTTTCAGACCAACTTTTTTTTCTTAGACCGGGTCGGGTCAGACCGGGCCGGGTCAGACTACCTGGACCACTGGGTTTTTTGCTCATCCCTACTTCAGGGTTAGACATGTTGAAATTAAAATAATATAATTAAATTAAATATATTTATAGTCAAATATAAATATTTTTAATAAAATTTAAAGTGTGCTTCTAGGTCTCTAAGATAGTGGAGTATGTGGACGGTTGAGAAGTTATATCTTATTATATATTATATAATATTTTTTTCTGTTAGATTATTTGAAATTCAAAAGATTATATCTGATTATGTGAGCATAATATTTACTCAATCATTTCTTTTCAAATTTGTTGTCCTTAAAATTTTTTACTCAATATTTTATACTTAAAAAACTAAAATAAAAAACTAGATAGATTTGTTTTACGAATAAAAATAAGCAGATTTGTGTTGGCATGTAAATATTTTCTGCTTTTGAATAGTGTGCAGGGAGAGAAAAAGGTTTCAGAAAAAACGAGTTGAAAAGCAAATAAAAAAAACAGAAAAGAAAAAGAAAAAGAATAAAGGAATAAGATAACGCATAATCTCTTATTCTCTTATTTACCCTAATTTCTTGTTGGATGCTCAGGAATCTCATAGACTGCCCACCTTCTGTTCCATCCCAAACTCCGTGCAATGATTCTTGTCCGCCGCACTAGGAAATCTCGGACTTGTTTGCAGTGGCCCACCACTTGCCTCACCATTCGGGTATGACCATCCACCATTGGGTCTCTGCTTTCTTCACCCATTCTCGCTTAAGCTCTTGCTCCTCCATTTTGAACTCATCTCTCTACCTTATCTCAACAAAATCACCCACCGTCGCCCCTTCTTGTCTCAATATCATCCTGATCAGTGGTCATAGTTAAAATTAAAATTTGAAGGAAACTACAGGAACATCAAAAATGGTTTTCCCTTTTAAAATATAAGTATATAATTTCTCATCTAACAAATTCTGGGTATTAATTACCAAAAAAAACTTAGCAAATTAAATGGGTTATGTTTTAGTCTTTAGTGGCAGGCACTGTCAAACACTATATGTAAGAACATCTCCTAACGGCTTGATCCCCCACGTTGTGAGAGATTATCTCCTTCCACTAGATCCAACCCATTATTAACAATATTAGTTGGACAAGAATAACCAAAATAAAATGAAGAAGTACATCTTCATCAACCAAATGGCCCAAATAAACAATATTCTTATATTAGTTGGTGAATCTATGCGTGTGCGTCTACATATTTTTTTCTATAAATAAGAAAAAAAATATTTTGGGAGTAATATTTCAAAAGGAAAAGTGGATGGACCGCCGGTAAAATGTAGGAAGCTGTTATATGATCAACATATAACTTGTATGATTAGTCCAGTGATAGTGAAATTGAGGAAGCTCTTTGACTTTATATTTAAAAAATGAGGCACCATTTAAAAAATATCATGCACAAAATGAAAAAAATATAGGGACAATTAGAAAACAGGATGTAAACAAACTAATATTTAGTACTCCCTCCGATCCTAATTATAAGACAAAGTTGATTTTTTTTGGAGAAATTAAGGAAGCCAATTTTAGAGTGTTTATAGTTTTAGTATTATTAGATTATATATTAGTTTATTAGTCAAATTAATTAGTTTGGAGAAAAAAATAAAAATATAAATACTCTAAAGTAATTTAATTAGCTTCCTTAATTTCTCCAAAAAATCAACTTTATCCTATAATTAGGACCGGAAGGAGTATTAAGCATCTTAAAGTTGTTATTATTTAAAAGGAACAAAAAGTACAAAATATAGATGTACAAGTGTGCTTTGCCCTTAACCTTCTCCATTCAACGATTCCTTTTACACTTCTTCTTCCTCTCTTCCCCTCAATATCATATTGTTTCCTTGCTATGGGTTCATCTTCTATAACTTAAACAAACTAGAAAGCCTGAGAAAGATAGGCGCAAGATTGGGATTAAGAAAGTGGAACAACTAGCAAGGCTTTTGTCACATTCTCAAAGTGCAAATTAGTCTTCACCCAAAAATGCAAATTAGGTATATTATGCAAAGCTGCCGAACTATCCCTTCTCTGGGATTCATAAATCGTCATCGTCTTCTCACATCTTGACATCGTGATCCCGCTACCTCTCTGGCACCTCCTTATTCTCAAACCCATGAACGGAAACTATGGGAATTCAAAGAGGCCGTGAAGGTGTTAGAGGAGGAGAACAAATTGTTAATCACTAGGGATGATATTGTTAAATCCAAGTGGGTTATAATTTTTATGAGCATGTTTTTCTTATATGGTTAATACAAGATTTTTTATCTTCTTCATTATATTTCTCTAATTACTTTTTTTTTTTTGATAATCTTCTCTAATTACTATTATTTACCTAGAATCAGAGCAGGCTGTTATTGGGCTCATAATTTTCTAGGCCCATCATATTAATATTTTTGCTGCCCTCTTTCTTGGTTAAATGCATCGTTTCATGGGTTCTTGGAATGAAGACCCAATTTTCTTGTTTTGCTGCTTGGGTTCATCGATGCTCCGGTAATCTTTCCAGTGTACGCCGCTGTCAAAGCTTCCTTGAAGCTCTAGTGTCCGCCGAAATACTTCCAAGATGGCGATGGATTCATTGTTTGCTTCAGTTGCCCGTTCCAGATCCAATCTGGCATGGTCGCAATCATAAGAAAATGACAGTATGTGGTGAAGACGAGTAAAGGAATACTGTGTTGAGAACCAGCCGTCGAAATCTCCGATTGCATTCAAGATCTCTGGTTGTATCTTTCAAGATTGCATACTGTGTTTCTGCCGTATCAGAGTTTTTATTTTTGATCTGCCATTACAACTCCACTGTAAAGAAACCCATATGCTCCAGATTCGTGATTTGGTCACCAGTGCCTTGGATCCTCGATTTGTCCAATCGTGCAATTGCCTCACGATTTCAGTCCTTGAAACCCATACGCTTCCTGAAATTCCATTGCATAATATTTCCAGAAGTTCTCAAGACTCCCCAGAGGTTTGACTTCTCATTCCTCTCCAAAGATTTCTGTCATCATTGCTCAGTAAGAAGATTGTTGGGTCTGATTCTTGTTCCAAGCATCGTCTTTTGTTTCTTTCAAGAGCCAAGTTCTCAAATATGCCAATGGTGTCTGTGATCATATCCCTTCGTTATATTGAGTGTATGCCTTTGCCGAATTTGGGAGAATTCAATGGTCTGAAACTTTGGCTTCTACATGAGTAGTGGGTTTTGAAGACTTAGGCGCCCCAATATTAGCCACAGGGATCTTCTTCTCAACAGCTTTCCATCTCCTTTCAAAACACTTGCCAAGTGTTCTTGCCATGTTATGTACATAATTTCTTGGAGGGTTGTAAATCTTTGCATTTGAGAGAGTTAGCCGCGCGTCAGCAGCAAAGTCTATAGGACTTGAATATTGGCTTGAAGTTATTCTATTCTTCACAGTACCTAAATCCATTGGATGCTTGATGACATTAAAATAATCAGGAATTTTTAGCTCTACTGCAGTGTTATTAAGTTTACTTTGTTTGTGTTGATTGGCTGAGATGGGTAACTATTGGCTTATGAATGTTTAAAGTTCGGAGTTCTCCACGAGTAATTTAGGACCATTTGTAGCTCTCATATTATTGGGATGCGTCAACAAGTTGTTTGAAAAGGAGATGCATTCATATATAAGAAGGCCAAGTAGCATATTTTCAGATACTGAAGCTATGCAAGCTAACTTCATTTTGAAGCTTTAGTTTCTTGGACTTTGGTATCAAACAACAAGTTCTGAATTTTATCAAGACAAGGGGTGACATGGTCAGTGTTTGTTATGAGAAAATTTCTGGTTTGAGAAGAGTTTGGGAATAAAATGAATTGAAAACATGGATTAAAGTGGATGTGAAGTTGGTCCAATTGGTCTGATGTTTGCTTGCTTACCAAACTCTTCACATTACGGTACAAGGAAAGAAGGTGGGATTTTAAGCAACTTATTGGTTCTGGTGGAATGCCATCATCTCCTTTAGCAATTGTAATCGCTCTTGCTACAACTATTGGTTTTCAAGAGGGGTTTGGAGGACCTCTATTGCTGCATTGATTTAAGCATGTACTGAAATGTATGATGCTACTGTTGTAAGATTACAAGCTGGACGCCAACCAGAGGTTTTGAATCAAATTGTATATGAACTTTATGTTGAGCATCCTCTAGCTGAAAGCAGACCCCTTCGTGAACTTCTTGGGCTTACCCGTGTTGCTATGTGAAGATGGAGTATGAGAGGCCACAAAAGATGCCAAGTGGGATGGAACTCAAAGCAACAATTTCTTTTATTGTGGGGAGGTTGAATCTGGTCAATCTTAGAAGGCAAGATCTTAATAGCATTAGGCAATGTAATTAGATAGAGTGCACATCAGATTTTTAAGGGGTGAAAAGATTGCAAATAGAAGAGGCTACAAAATTGGTTTTGGTTAAAGAAGTATGAGAAAGGCAAAGAATATTGATGATGTTGTCCACAAGAGAAGCATGCTAGTAGATATGGAGAAGAATTTTTTAAAGAAATCTTTGTGTTGTGAATTCAAATTGTTTTGTTTAATTCACCTTAACCCTATTATTGTTGTATTGCAAGTTGACACTTTTATGAGTCTAAGTGGTTTCAACTTAAGGGGCCATGCTAGAGATATTAAGGTGAAATTGAATGAGTGGTTACTTAGAACCTGTTTGGCAAAGCGGCTAAAGGGTGCAGCCGCACGGTTTGTGGCAAAAAGCACAGTAGGCAGACGGTGGTGTTTGAATTTGTGTTGCAAGCCATTGGGCTTTTCAGCTAAACATGGCTTCTAGTAGAAGCCCACAATAGCTGTTTCTTCATCACGGTGGCGTTGGGATTGCTGAGAGAAGAGAAGGTTGTTGTAACCAAAAAAAAAAAAACAGAGAAGGCCGTTGGCTCGCTTTTTTTCCTCTACCTGTAGTTCGTGTACTCAACTGGAGCTCTGATCTGTTGTTGCATGTCGGCCTTTCACTCCTGATCGGAGCTCTGACTTTCGTTGGCGTCTGGCGGTGTTTGGCTGAGGGACGTGGTTGTCGATCTCTTCCTTGTTTTGAGTTTTGTCCTGTGGCGATCTGTGGGCGTTGCCAGAGCTGCCACAATTAATGCAGTCCCATTTGTAGAAAGGGGTGCTGCTGGACCAGCTAAAGGGATTAGAGAGGGCTTTGGCGAGCTTAGACATGGAAGCTGCATCATTGGCTATGGTGAAGGAGAGAAGAGTGAATATGTCTGTGTGCGTCTGTGTGTGCAGCTTTGTCTCATAGAGAGGGAGGAAAGGGAATATGGATAAGAGGGAGAGGCTACATATTGATAATGAGGTGATAGACTATGGTGATGGTGGGCCCCATTATACTCATGGCATTATACTCATTGTCACTTTTTATTCTATTTCATCTTCTTGATCAGTTTTTAATTTTAACTATAATTTAGTAATTTAGTTTATTTTGTACTTATTTTTGTAATTGAAATTGAAGTTACTCCCACTATTATTCAAGAAAAAAATTAAAGTTACCATTCATTTAAAGCAAAATTAAAGTAGTATTTTCCATTTTTAATCAAGTATTTTAGTTTAGTTTCCTTTTTATCCTAATAATAATTGAACTTTTTTTATTTTATCAAATTTTAATTATAATTTTTCACTTCAATTATCACAATATATAAATAATACACACACGCTCGTAGTATTCAATAAGATTCATGCTCTTTTCAGTCATTTTTCATCTAAACGGGCATTTCAAACCCTAATCCAAATAGGTTTAAGGTTAGAAAAAAAGTCACTTCTGTCACCGTCAATCCAAACAAAAATTAAATATACAATATGACTTTTCCAAAAACCTATCTACACAAAAAGCTTTTTCTCCACTGTTAACCCAAACAAACACTTAGTTAAGACCTTAGTTTATATAAAGGGTCCTACCTAATATGGTTTAGTGCGTATGATAGTTAGACCCTCACCATGTTTGGAGAGAGATTAATTTGAGTCTTTCTCTAGAGAGAAAGTTTTTCAAGTGAGGTTATTAATCACCTTTAAGTGAGGGATGATTTTGTTAAACTCAAGTGGGATATAGTTTTTATGAGCATGTTTCTCTTATGTGGTTAATACAAGATTCTTCATTTTCTTCATTATGTTTCTTTAATTGCTATCGTTTACACAAATCTTTGAATGCTGAGATTTGCTGTTGTTGGCCAAAAAAAAATTTGCAGTTTGGGTTGTCGGCATTGGTTCCAATGGAATTGTTCTGCTGGGGAGATGGGTTTGGAGGAAGTCATTGAATAGTTTAGGCACAATGTCGTTGCCGCAGCGGAAAAGAACACCTAGCTGATAGTGATCCATTCATACTTGCTGCCATGACCATAGCAGAGTTTATGTATTTCTCCCCGTTGAACATATTCCAGATTGATCAAACATGGGAATCATGGAATGCAACTGCCGGTTGTGATAGTCCTTACATGGTTTCAAATAGCAGTCGATATTGGACATTATTAACTACTAACACTTACGAACAACTTTGAGTTTAGCTCCTTGATTAATGTTGTTTTCAGAAAATGAGGATATATGGGATGTTAACATCTTTAGATTAACACGGGCAATCTAGTATTCATAGGTTTATATTTTTATTTTTGGTCCTTAGAAATAATTAGGATTTTCAAGATCCTTTTTATTAAATATTATTTTTTCCTTTATACTAACTTTCCAAAAAAATTATTATAACTTTAAATCTAAATATTTAGGCATGTAGTTTAATCATAGTGAATAATCTATTATAGAAAGATATGACACTAGATAAAAAAATTGTAATAATTTAAAAAAAAAAACTGATAAAATAAAGGAAAAAAAGACAAAAAAAGAATTTTGAAATTGTAAAATCTCAAATCATGTATGTTACCCAGAGTTTATAAGGGAATGACAAAACTTGATAAGTTATTCACAACTCATTTTTTGAAAAATATCTGATTTCAAATTTTGTAATTTCAAAATTTTTTTTCTGTATTTTTCCATGAAATAAATAATAAATCTTCTTGTTTTTTTAAAGCAAGTTGGCCCACCACTTGATGGTTTGCCAACCACAACTTGTGGGTTAGGCATTCTTTTGAAAGTTATAGTACACCTTAGTGGGTTGGGAAAATGTTAACCCAAACCCACTACTACTAACTCGCAGGCTGGTGGGTTTAGCTGGTATTAGTGGCTTTAACTACCTAAGATTTTAATATCTCTAACTAACACTAATAATTCAGGCTGGGCTGGCGGGTTGGGCTCATTAGCCCGCCTAAATAAACGGGTTCAGGTTGGGAAATGTTAGCACGAAATGCAAACTGGTTAAACAAGTTTAACCAATTTAAGCCATGAATTAAACAGGTTAACTAGTGGACTAACGGGTTAGCCCATTTAACTTATTAAAAAAAAATTGAAAGTTTTTCAGTTTCTTTTTCCTCTGTCACTTTCTTAGATCCCTTCACACTTTCTCAGTCTCGCGGTTTGGCCTTTCGCATTTCGCCTTTCGCCTTTCGCCTTTCGAAGCCTCAGCCCTCAAAGACTCATAGTCATGACACGCCGACACCACCGAACGTCTGATCTCCGAACCATTACTCTCTCCCTCTTCGACTCTTCCTCTCTTGTCTTATGCGTGTGCCCGTCCAGCCAATGGCGAACAGTGGTGGCCCAACTAAAATCGAATCGTAATCATCAATTAGAGCTCTTGGCCACTACCCTTTACTATTCTTCTCTTTTTCCACTCCTTCCTTTAAGCCTCTTCCTATCGTTGAGTTGCAGGAACCTGATTTGCCGCCTGCCTCAGCCGTTGATATCACCGCTGCCGAGGATTCCGGTGCCAACGATCAGCTTGTCCAAAAGCTCACGGTAAGTAAGATTTGCAATTCTTTTGAAATTGTTTTTGCTCTTCCTTCCAACGAATAGACTAAAGGTCTTCGATTGGGCATTGTGTGGGATGCTTATGTTGTTAAGATGATGGGAGGATGATTGACTAGACATTGTGTATGCCTGATGAAATTTTCTATAAAATGGTTGTCATAGACTCGAATGAATTATTCAAGATGGTCGTATCTAATAATTTCAATGTTATTACTATCTACTTGTATTTGCTTTATTTATGTTTCTGCTTTCTTATTCTGTTGTGATTCACTGTTTTCCCTTTTTTCTGGATGTCAAGCTAGTTTCACTTGAGCAACATATGATATGTTAATTGGCATGGTCTTGTTTGTGGAATTTTCAAAAGTGGCAAAATACAACTCTGTTAAGGGACTATGGAAGGATATGAAAGATTTGTTTGAGTCATGAAATAGTATTACGCCACTTTGCTGAAGAGAACTAACTTACAATACTTGTGTGAATAAGATTTCTTTAAGTACAATTGTTAATATAATTGTAAACCATGCTGGTTTCAACTATTTCATGACTGGCAAAAGTCAAGTTAGATAAGTTGTTGCAAATATAATTTATACTTTCTTTTAAATTTTGATGAGTTGTTTAAGATTTTGGTGTCAAATAAGATTTCTTTAAGTACAATGGTTAATATAATTCCTATGTTAACACAAGACTGCCACAGTGCAGAAACATTGGTTTGTGCATATGAGACATCAAGTTTGCCAGCCTCCAAGTCCCAGACTCCCAGGTCTTTGAAATATGAATGAGTGTCTTTGAAATATGAATGAGTGGGTTTGTTAACACTCTCGTCTCCTCCAGCGTCCATTCTCTCACTCTCAGACTCTCAGATATCTGAATTCGGAACATTGGAAACTAAAAATGATTGTGGAAGTAATCTGAATTCTGAATTGCTTGGTAGTTCTTTTTTCAATTATGTTGCTAATATTGATTTCTACTGTGATTGTGTGATTGTTGCAATATGTTGGACTTTTTGATTAATTTGTTGTTATAAAAAGATAGCTGCAATTACAAATGTCAATGATGAGAATAAAGATAATAAAAGAAAGAATGTTGATGGCATTAGAACTTTTACAATGGATGTTGATGATGTCGATGTGACAACACAATTTGGACAACCTACTGAACCTGACTCTTCTTGTTTACAAACACAAAACAAAGATGCTCCTTCTCCAAGTAAAAAGGTGAGGTGTACCATACTGAAGTTGGGAGCTATTTTACCAAACTTGGCATAGTTGATGACAAAGAAATAGCTAAATGTAATGGCTATGAGAAACCATATGTTGTGGGAAGCAAGGATTGTGGGACTTCACACCTTTGGTGTCATGTTGAACATTATAAATCATTGCCAAAATACAAGGATATTAGTGCCATGATGATAGACCAAGCAGGGATTGTTAGAGCTAGAAAGATTGACCCAAACAGTGTGCGAGAAATCATTGCTTATTACATAATTAAACATAATCTTCCATATTCTTTTGTTGAGTATGATGGATTTAGGGAGTTGCTCACATATTTAAATCCGGATTATAAGAGCATTACTAGAAAAACTATTATGGTAGATGTCTAGAATTTTTATCTTCTTCAAAAGGATAACTTGAAGAAAAAACTTTCAATGGGTCAGAATAGAATTGCTTAACTTTTGATTGATGGACAACAATAACTGCTGAAGGCTATCTTTCCTTGACTGCTCACTTTGTTAATGAGCAATGGAATTTTAATAGCAAAATACTTTCATTTTCTAAGATGGAGCCTCCTTACACTAGATCTGAAATGGAGAAAATAGCGCATGAGATATTGTAACCCCCTCACCGTAATTATATTTGGATTATGAAATTTAAGTGAAATAGAGACCAATAAGACAAAAATCACATTTATAATCACTCATCTCCAAGAGATGGGGTGTCCAAACGAAGCGTTTAAAAACAGAATTCATCTAGTCTCATATTCACTTTCGAATACAATTACCTGTGCAGTTATATTACATAATAAATATCAGAGCGCGTAACCAAAATTCCGGCAACCCCAGGTTACTTGTATATATTTACAATGGGTTTAAAGTTTCCTAAAATGGGGATTACATATCCAAAAATTTATATTTACAATCCATATATATAGTAATCCCAAAATCCAGCTAGATAACCAACAATCCCAAAATCTAAAATGTCCCTACTAGCCCTAATCACTCCTGGTTGGCCGCTTCCCTTTCAAGCCACTTGCCCTGTCTGAAAATGTTAGTCATTGGAAAGAGTGAGATTCTAAAGAATCCCAGTAGTAACAAATCACTCATATAATATATAAATACAAAGCATGTAAGTTCATCATGTTCAGCAACAACACTATGAGTCATGGCTTGCGCCACAACCGACAACACTTAGGGCTGTTATCACAATGCATTATGCCCGCTTTTGCGGTAATCACAATGTCAGCTTTAGCTGTAATCACTATACCTACTTACGCGATAAACACCGTGCGGCAGCATCATAAGGCACGACGTATCACAAGGCATAGCTCTACAAGGCATCTCAATGCATCTCAAAACAGCAGCAGCAACACACAATGCATGATAGGCAAACATACAATACATTTATACAAAGTATAAGAGAGAAGTCGCTACCTGTATCTTTCCTGACGTTCTTCAGCACAGTGGGCTTACACGTCTGACAGATATCAAATCTTATACCAATTTAGGGACAATTGATTAATCTCTTTCCCAAATACTTATTTCCATAATACCTTAAGTTGGTTATCATTTAAGACTCTTTAGGTGACTATTAGAGGCCTACATATATGCCAAAAGGGTTTGGAGAAACTACCCTGAAGACCCATTTTTCGAAGGCAAAATACAGATTTTTGGCTGACTCACTCGAGTAAAGATGACCTCACTAGAGTGATGAGAGACTTGCACTCGAGTGAGAACGGCTCTCACTCGCGAGTGTTTCACAGTGAGCAACAACCATGACCAGAAAGTGCTCACAACACTCGAGCATGGGGCTGTGCACTCGAGTGATAACTCCAAAATCACTCGAGTCCCTGAAAGTGCAACACAAGAAGTGACAACCCGAGAGCACAAACAACATCAGAGGGAAAAGCTCACTCGAGCATACCCCCTAGCACTCGGGTGAGAAGGTTTCACTTGCGAGTGTCTGAACACACTTTTGGACATTGACCAGCGAGTGAGGACCCGAGACACAGATCTTAACCAGAACTCACACCTTCACTCGAGAGAACTTATGCTCACTCGAGTGATCACTAATATTACTCGCGGGTTACAAAGTGCACTCGAGCTTCGTTCATGAAAACCCAGGCAAAACACAAAGAAATAGGCAAGAATCAGACTAACGTACTCGAGTGAGATCCTCCCTCACTCGAGTGAGGCTTATCAGATTGCCAGATCGCAGCAATTGACAAAAATTCCCAGATTGGCCAAAATCACACCCAATGGTTCCCAAACTCCACACAAAGCTCATACTCACTCAAAATGACATAGGGAACCCATTGGTAACCTCCAAAACACCCAAATACCATTTTAAACATAATCTAACTCTTTGGGTCTCAATAACACACATAACACCTAATTCCAATCAACACACTTCCAAAACTCAAAACCATATCCAACACTCAAATGGCTTTACAATAAACCAATTATAACATCAATCACTATGAAATTCACACATTCGAAAATGACACAAGACCAGGGCAATTTTCCCAGAATTTCTCAACTCATCCAAAAATCACAAATAATATACTAAAATGCATCAAATCCTTATCTCTTCGACTTGGCAAATCCAGAATCTTGATTCTCCAACTTTCAAATTTCTCTAACGCCCAAACCACCACCTTTCAAGATTCTGAAACCACCAAAATAGAGCTCTTAACACTATGAATAAGTTTAGTGAAGAGGATTTGAGCATAGGAGGATCATTACTCACCCAAAATCAAAGCTTTCTTTTTCTCTTTGCTTCTTAAGGTCACCGAAAATGGAAACGAAGGAGAGAGAATATGAGAGATAAGGAAGGTAATGAAGATGTGTACACTTCTTTTCCCTTTATCCATGCCCTCCATCGAATAGGAGAGAGAAGAGAGTAGAAAGTGGGTTTTTGTCTTTTAGCTTGATCCCATGGTTCACACAATGCCACATGTCAACATCTTCTCACTTCCACCATGAGCTCACACAAATGCAAAGCATAGGATTCCGACCCATGGTCAATAAATCTCAACCATTGATCTTTAATCTCCAAATACACTTATATCAAATTCACAACACATTTCTCCAAAAGTGTTTAATTACACTAATTACAATCAAGATTAGAGTCATTAGCCCTTAATCCTAAATTGGGTTATTACAATTCTCCCCCCGTCAAATAAATTTCGCCCTCGAAATTTGTCAAACTACTTGAGCCATGAACTCCGGATATCGCCTTCGCATATCCTCTTCTGCTTCCCAAGTTGCTTTTCTTTGGTTCATTCCTTTCCAGATCACTTTGACATAAGCAATACTTTGGTGTCTAAGCCACCGTTCTTCTCGATCAATAATATGTTCTGGCTCCACCGCATATGTGAAGTTATCTTGCAACTCCACTTCCTCATACTGAACGATGTGAGAAAGATCCAGTTGGTACTTCTTCAGTTGGGAAACATGAACCACATCGTGGAGTCTGCTCAAGTTTGGGGGTAGGGCTACTCGATACGCAACAGGCCCAATCCTTTCAAGGATCTCAAAAGGACCTATATACCTCGGGCTCAGCTTCTTTCTCTTGATTGCTCGCCCAATACCGGTGATTGGAGATACTCTAAGAAACACATGGTCACCAACCTCAAACTCCAGAGGCCTTCTTCTCTTGTCATCGTAACTTTTTTGCCGACTCTGAGCTGCAAGAAGCCTCTTACGAATGATTCGAATTTGGGCTGAGGTTTGATCAACAAGATCCGGTCCATAGAGCTTCCTTTTAGACAATTTATTCCAGCACAATGGCAATTGGCATTTTCTTCCATACAACGCTTCATACGGCGCCATCTGGATGCTCGCATGATAGCTATTGTTGTAGGCAAACTCTGCAAGAGGAAGAAAATGATCCCAACTCCCTTTAAAGTCGAGAACATATGCCCGCAATATATCTTCTAGGGTTTGAATAGTCCTCTCTGACTGTCCGTCTCTCTGAGGATGATAGGCCGTACTAAATCTCAACTGAGTACCCAGTGCTTCATGCAATGCCCTCCAGAATCTCGAGGTGAAACGAGGATCACGATCGGAGATGATATTCTTCGGTATGCCATGGAGCTTCACAATCTCACGAATATAAATCTCTGCTAGCTTGTCCGGAGAGTAACTAGCATTGATCGGTAAGAAGTGCGCCGACTTCGTTAACCGGTCCACAATAACCCAGATCGCATCATAATTCCTAATCCTAGGCAATCCTACAACAAGGTCCATAGTCATACTTTCCCATTTCCATTCTGGAATTTCAGGACTTTGCAACAAACTAGGCGGTCTCAGGTGCTTGATCTTTACCTTCTGGCATGTGAGACACCTCACCGCATTTTTCGTCACATCACTCTTCATTCCTGGCCACCAATACACAGATTTCAAATTATGGTACATTTTGGTCATACCCGGATGAAGAGTGTATCTGCTCTTGTGCGCCTCATCTAAGATCTTCTGCCTCAAATCCGCCTTACATGGAACACAAATTCTTTTCTGATAAGGAACAAGTCTACTAGGCGACAAATCATAGCCCTGAGCTTCTCCCTACTCGATTCTAGCCAGATTACGTTGTATCTAGCCATCTTGTCTATGAGCCTCTTCAATCTCAGCTCTCAAGTCACTTTCCCCTTGGGAAACCGTATAGTTGGCACAGATGATTTGGTTCGATAAATTCATATCATGAAAATAAGCAATCAACTTCCCCTCCTATATCATCATAGCTGCCACAAGCATCGTCTTTCGACTAAGAGCATCAGCGACTATATTTGCCTTACCCGGATGATATTTGATTTCCAAGTTGTAGTTCTTAAGCAACTCCATCAAGTGACGTTGTCTCATATTCAATTCTTTCTGGTCATACAGATACTTGAGACTCTTGTGGACGCAGTACAGTTCCACAGTCACATCGTACAGGTAATGACGCCAAATATTCAATGCAAACACAATGGCCGCAAGCTCTAGATCATGAGTAGGATAGTTCATTTCATGAGGTTTGAGCTGTTGAGAGGCGTAGGCCACCGCACGTCCCTACTGCATAAGGACACACCCTAATCCCTGCCCACTGGCATCACTATACAGAACGTATGTCAAACTGGGATCAGGTAAAATCAACACAGGTGCCGTAGTCAACCTCTGTTTCAGCTCCACAAAGCAATTTTCACAATGTTCATCCCACACAAATGGCTGATCTTTTCTCATGAGCTTGGTCATCGGCAAGGCAATACGGGAGAAATTCTGGATGAATCTCCGATAGTAGCAAGCAAGACCCAGAAAACTGTGTACCTCTGCCACAGTTTCTGGCCTTTTTCAGTCCAGTACTGCTTCCACTTTACTGGGATCCACAGAGACCCCTTCTCGTTAGATTACATGGCCTAGAAATCTCACTTCTGATAGCCAAAACTCGCACTTAACCAATTTGGCATAGAGCTGCTTCTCACGCAATGTATTCAATACAATTCTCAAATGATGCTCATGCTTTTCTCTACTCTTAGAGTATATCAAAATATCATCAATGAATACCATAACGAACTGATCTAGGTATTGTCGGAAAACACGGTTCATGTAATCCATGAAAACCGTAGGTGTATTGGTTAACCCATATGGCATCACTAAGAATTCATAATGACCATACCTAGTTCGGAAAGCAGTCTTCAGAACATCTTCTGCTTTCACTTGCAGCTGATGATACCTCGACCTTAGATCAATCTTCAAAAATACACATGAACCGGATAGTTGATCTAAGAGGTCATCAATTCTAGGGAGAGGGTACTTGTTCTTAATTGTGATCTTATTCAACTCTCTATAGTCGATACACAAACGAAGACTCCCGTCTTTCTTTTTCACAAACAAAATTGGAGCTCCCTAAGGCAACACACTGGGTCTATTGAACCCTTTCTCAAGCAAATCTTCAATTTGCTTCTTCAATTCCGCCATTTCATTTGGGGTCATACGATATGGGGCTTTAGATATAGAACCAACTTCATGCACAATTTCAATCGAAAATTAAACTTCCCTTTCAGGAGGTAACCCACTTAAGTCATCCGGAAATACCTCAGGAAATTCATTCACTACGGGTATACTACTCAATATTTCACTGGTTTCTCCTTGTACAGAAAAGAAAACCATATACCCCTGACAACCCTTTTTCAAATATTTCTCAGCCTTAGTTGTTGAAAGGAAATTTAAGCCGACATTCTTGTCCTCAATGCTTTGAGAAATAGGATACACTATCCTCTTGTTCCCACAATCTAATAACACATTATTCGCTCTCAACCAATCAAAATCCAAAATAACTTTCAATTGGTAGAGCGGTAAACAAATCAAATCAACCACAGATTCATGACCCTTAACAGTTACAACACAATTTAAACAGGCTTCTGTAGTTACAGCCTTCATACCCATCGGTGTTGACACAATCAGATCGAATGGTAACTTATACAAATTCATACCCAGACGCTTCACACAATCATATGCAATAAAGGAGTGACTTGCACCCGAGTTAAACAATGCTTGTAACATATATCCATTGAGAAGAATGTTAGATCTCATGTTTTGATGATAACAAAGAATGGTATGAAAAAGATTTGATTAATAAATAAGTTTGAACAAAGTAATAACAGGGAAAAGCATCACTTGAAGTAAGCATTGGAGTAATGAAGAAAGGCCAAGAGAAAAAGCTGAGAAACTTGATCAGAAGCAAGTTTTCTAAGGCATTACTCGAGTATGTACTCGAGTAAAGGAACAGAAACTTGAAGTAATCAGAGACACCTTCGAGTAACCTGCCAACGTTACTCGAGTAAGTACTCGAGTAATAGTGTAAATGATTTCAAGTTGCTCTCGGCCTGCCAATGTTACTCGAGTAACTACTCGAGTAACCAGGTAAATACTTAGAGTTGCTCTCGGCCTGCCAACGGTACTCGAGTAACCATGTAAAAACCTTCCAGTTGCTCTCGGCCTGCCAATGATACTCGAGTATGTACTCGAGTCCCCTATTTCAAGAAATATGTTGCTCTCGGCATTTTCAACCCTGCCAACGTTACTCGAGGAGCTACTCGAGTAACTCACTGTGGTAAGCAAAAACCTGAAGTTCATCAAAGGTTTTCCGATGATACTTGAGTAAGTACTCGAGTAAACTTTAATGAATACTCGAGTAGCTACTCGAGTATGGAAACCCAGAAATTTAGAAATAATTCAAACATTTGTTGATTTGTTTCCTATATGATTAACCTTTCATTGTATTAGTATTCCTAGCATATTTACAGATAAACAATGAAGAAATCATATAAAATAAGGAAAGTCAAATGAGAAGTTCAAATGCCACCTATCGCCAACGGATATATTTCAAATACTGGAAAGGTCAATAGTGGCTGCGCACTCTCCAACGGACGAGAAGAAAATGTTCCAACGGTCATCACCAACATATCTATATATATGGGAACTTCCGAACAGAGATAGAACAACAAGAACACACACGAACGTATCATCAAGTTCATTACTCTGTTTTTACTCAGTTTAGTATTTCTGTACTTCAGTGATTCTTATTTACTCTGAGAGAGAGATATTTCATTCAAACTCAATATTTGTTATTGAGATAATTTAAGGTTGTGGAACCTTGAGTTGAGATTAGATTGCAACTTGTAAGGGGGAGCGAGTGTCCAGGTGAAGGAACTTGCTTGTACTGAGGTGCCAAGAACCCACTGAATCTTGGAAGTTATAGCAAACCTCTCAGAGAAGCTCTGAGGACTGGACGTAGGTCAAAGTGGTTGTGGCAGAACCAGTATAACTCCCAGTGTACACTTCGGTGATATTTCTCCTTACTCTTTACTGTTTTAATTTCACCGTTAAGTTTTATATTTGCAACGAAATTTTTAGTATCACCCAATTCACCCCCCCTCTTGGGTGAAATGCTTGCTCTAACAAAGAACTGTACCTTATATCAGCTCTAGGGATTTCTGGGCTTCCTCATGAGTCATAGCAAATACTCGGCCTTGAGTCCTCCGTCTCTGCTCCTGTCGTGGCTGTCCACACTCAACGGATGTATGCCCCACTTGCTTGCACTTAAAACAGATCACCCGACCATCGCAAGTCTTGCCATGATGTGGCTTGTTACATAGAAGACATGTCCATACAATAGGAGCTCTCTACTGATCACGATTCCCAAAATGATAAGGCTTCTTACCACTACCTCTATATGAGAATGAGCTCGAGCCCTTTTGCTTCTGAGAAGCATTACGCTTACTGGGCTCACTATGACCACCATCAGTCTTAGCCGGATACAACTCTCTCATATTGCTCTCTGTAATCCGACATTCCTCAACTGCCTTGTTGAACTCGAAAACCTGATGGGTGGCTATTCTCTTCCTTATATCACGCCTCAAACCCTGTACAAGCAAGTCTGAGCTCAACTCCTCGTCATCCATCTTCCGCAAATAGGACGAATACCGAGATAAACGGACGAAACGGGACAGGTACTCATCAAACGACTCCGTGTCCCCTTGCTTGATGTTCAAGAACTCGGTCTCCCTCTCAAACCTCACTGACTTGGGAAAGTATTTCTCGTTGAAATGTTGCTGGAACACTTCCCAGGTCAATGGTATATTCTTGCTTCGCAACGACAAAGCAATATTCTTCTACCAGCGGTCTGCATCTCCCTCGAGCTTGTACACTGCTAGCCAGGCTTTCACCTCTGAGGAACACTCTAAGACCTCAAAAATCTTCTCAAGGCGGTTTAGCCAATCCTCCACCGCCTGAGGATAGAATTTCCCTTTAAATACCGGAGGTAAGTGCTTACAGAATCTAGAGACCCAATACTGAAGATCTCTTTCCTCTCTAACTAGAACTCCATATGATTCAGGATTTGGTCTAGCACGAGGAGGTGATTTAAGTGGTCCGCTGACCCTTCTGCCATTTCTTCTCTATAAGTCCCCTTTTGACTCTCCTCTTTCGTTTCCTCCCGAGTAGACTGACCTCAGCCTTCATTATTCTTTGCTTTCTTAGCTCTGAGCTCTTCTCACAGCTCAGCTATCATATCCCGCTGATCCCGAATCAATCCCATCATTTCTTGCAACGGGTCTGGTGGATTATCATTAACCATCTTTACCTCGGGATCTAATTGTTGTACTATGGGGCGACCTTTTGTTATTCTTTTCATTCTACAAAGAACTCACCTCATTAATCCAACAATCATGGTATACACATAATTCCCAAAGCACATGTATCCACATAATTAGAACACATGTGTATACAACAGTTATTCACAGATGATCTTCTATCGCTAAGACCACACTAAGGGAGCTATCCTAGAAAACTCTACCCTTGCTAGGAACTACAACTCTGATACAAAAAATGTAACCCCCTCACCATAATTATATTCGGATTATGAAATTTAAGTGAAATAGAGACCAATAAGACAAAAATCACATTTATAATAACTTATCTCCAAGAGATGGGGTGTCCAAACAAAGCGTTTAAAAATAGAATTCATCTGGTCTCACATTCACTTTTAAAACAATTACTTGTGCAGTTATATCACATAATAAATATAAGAGTGCGTAACCAAAATCCTGGCAACCCTGGGTTACTTGTATATATATACAATGGGTTTAAAGTTTCCCAAAATGGGGATTACATATCCAAAAGTTTATATTTATAATCCATATATACAGTAATCCCAAAATCCAGCTAGATAACCAACAATCCCAAAATCTAAAATGTCCCTACTAGCCCTAACCACTCATGGTTGGCGGCTTCCCTTTTGAGCCACTTGCTCTGTCTGAAAATGTTAGTCATTGGAAAGAGTGAGATTCTAAAGAATCCAGTAGTAACAAATCACTCATACAATATATAAACACAAAGCATGTAAGTTTATCATGTTCAGCAACAACACTATGAGTCATGGCTTGTGCTACAACCGACAGCAATTAGGGCTATTATCACAATGCATTATGCCCGCTTTCATGGTAATCACAATGTCAACTTTCACTGCACTACTAGAAAAAAGGGTTTTAACGTCCCTTTTTTTGGCCTTTCAACGTCTGAAAACAGAGGGACGTCTATGTGAGGGTCGTAGAAAAAAACGTCATTAACGTCTGTAAAACTGGGGTCGTTGTAGGTGGACTTTAGACGTCCCCAGTGAACTGGGGACGTCTGAAGCGGGACCTTAGACGTCCCCAGTCCACTGGGGACGTCTAAGGTCCCCCTTAGACGTCCCCAAGTTCAACTGGGGACGTCTAAGGTCCACCTTAGACGTCCCCAGTTAAACCTGGGGACGTCTAAAGTGTCGCCAGCAGTACTTTCCACGTCCCTTTTTTTATTAAGGACGTTGAAAGTTTTTTTTTTTTTTTAAAATGGACCTTTTATACATATTGCACTGTCTGGAAAATATGTAAACTGCAGAAATAGAATTCCAACAACAGAGTAAAACAACAGCAGTTCAGCAGAATGAAAACAACAACAAACACAGTGATCAACCCAAGGCTACTACATGCCACACAAACTACACAACAATCTATATCCAAGTCTACTACATGCCACACAAACTTTCAAACCAGACAAACTACACAGCAATCCATATCCAAGTCCCCAGTTTGTACAATAACCAAGACTAAAATCCAATCCATATCCAACAACAATAACGCTAATTATATGTACTACCACAAAAGTATGTCCTACACAAACTACTAAAGACTTTACTCTTCTGGTACACGTTGAAGAAGATGTCCAGCCATAAAGTCTCTGATCATATTTAAGTCTTCATATGAGTAGGCATCTTCATTGTCAAAAATCTGTAAATTAGAAAATAAGCTTAGATGAAATAATGAATGAAGTGAATGAATTCCCATTGAATCACAACACCAAGAATATTATCCTCAGAGAATGAAGAAGCGATTACTTGTTCAAAATCTGTCGTAATGCCACTCTGAATGATGTTATACATATAAAGCAAGACATAATATCCACATTCCCAGCCGCCAGGTTGTCGAGGGCACTATAAATCAAAAGCAAATGGTTAAAATCAATAAAGGTATATCTAAAACGACCGTCAATCAAAAGAACTTGATTTGAAACTACGTACCTTTGGAAACAACCATTTTGGATCTTTGCCACCTCTACGTTCGCGTGGCCCGCCAAGCGCTCGATACGTCGTGCATGCGCTATCATGAAAATGAAAATCAACATAAATTAGAATAATTCATTAAGTCAAGAATCAAGAAGCAATGAAATACAAAAAAATAACTTACTGGTTGAAGACGCTTTTAGTTTCTTTGTCTGGTCTTCTATTTAAGGAATCAAACCAGTAAACAACGTGCGACCGAGGACAGACAACACACAAACTCCAGTGATAACTATCACAACATATACAGATTAAAATTGATCTAGATGGCAAGGCAATTATTTACTAAAAATCTCAAATACACAAAATTAAAATGAGTACCCTTGAACAATCGGTGCTAGATAACAAGTATACTCATCCTCTGACAATAAGAAGCCCACATAGTTCGTCCTTCGTTTCAATGTATTCTCAACCCTTGTCGTATGTGCAGGAGACAAGAATCCATATAAATCAACTTTCTGAGAGTCAATGCATATACGACGGAAGGAGCTATAATAGAATTAAAATGATGAATGTATTAGCTAGTTAAAATCAACTTAACTAAATGAATCAAAAAATGGGAAATAAAAAACTTACAGGATTGCAAATTTGCCCCATCCAATATCTAGCTCCTCGAACTTCATGAACTGTTTAAGATCATGTTTATCAATTGTGAAGTGATACTCTGTATTCTGGCCCACAATCCCTGGAGGCATATGCAAATCAATCTGGCGAATGCCTTTATAGATATGCTGCAATCGTGCTAAGAAGGGCCATTTCTCTGCTTCCTGCTCGTTCTTTTAGAACATAAAAACACATACTGTTAGTAGGATGTCAACACATCTCAAGTAAAAGTGAGGTAGTTGCATACCATTGGAGGTGTTTGTGGTAACAAGCCAATAAGATGTACAGGCCAAAGGATGAAAGATCCTCTCGCCTAAGCTATCGTGGCAACCTCGGCATCAGGAATAGGGATCGCTGTACCTTCTTCCCCCGCTCGAACACACGTCACAGTCACCCTACGCAAATGCTGTGGAATTTGCTGATGATGGTGGGTAGTAGCTTCTGTGTGAACGAGAGCATCTGCAACTACACGTAGCACTGGGGCATCCAAAGAGAGGATGGCAGGTTCTCCCGGCGCTGGAGTATGAGAAGGTTCGCCAAGTGCTTCCTTCGCAGGGTTGTAACTTCCTTTGGTGCTGTGGAAGGCCGGGGATGAATGGGTTCTACGCTCGGTAGTTGCCATCTGCGATTCAAACATCTTCTGCATTTCAGCTCGTATCTCAGGCATCATCTCAAGACGTAGCTCTGGCAACAGCTCTTGTCGGAGCTTGTCGCGAAGGTTGGCCTCGAGCTCTTGTGAGACTTCCTGACGAATCTTGGCCACAAGCTCCCTACTGGGTTCAGCTTGTGACGAATAAGGATATGAGGCTGAGCCAAAATACTTCGTGACACGAACTCCCACTGGCTCCCCCCGAACATGACCAGGGTGATCTGGCTTCCCAATCGCCGTTGACAAGATGTCCATCCGTCCACTTGGAGTGAACGAACCTTGGCTACTATGATCTTCCAGTTCATCCTGCAGCATAAAAGTTATCGTAAGCACTCCCAATATGAAAAAATAAGTTTGTAATTATGCTCTAACTACTTACAATTCTTGCGGCAACCTCAGCAACAGTCGGATTTACGTACTTCCCACCCTTAAGCCTCCCTGCTTTCCATTTTTTGTGACGTGGTGGAGGTGGCGGGGGCTGGACCACTACGGTAGGATCTGATGTGGCTGCTTCCTTCAATTTCTCCAACTCTTCTGCCATCATCTGTCGCTGAAGCTTCCGATAACCACCACGAGACATGCAATGTTGATAGTTATTAGCTGCTTGCCTCTCTGCATTTGCTGCACTTAATGCCTTTTAAAGGAAAACAACGAACACCGAATCAATAATGTCAACTATATTCAAATAAAACACTATGATTACAGAAATCTTACCAAAAAGTTTGGATCTTCTCGTGATGCCATAAACAACCTCCAGTCCTCTGGAGACAAAAATGGATACTGATGACATGGATCCTGACCCCTCAAGTCCCCTCGAATGTAATCTCGTGTGAGCCTGTTCTTGAAATCTTTCCATCGTAGACGAACCTCCGTCATCCACTCCTTGTACATCTCCGCGGTGTCAGGGACATCATAGGTTTGCTGCAAGGTAAAAACATACGTTAATTATATTTGAAGCGATAGGAATAAAGATATAATGCAGATGTATTGAAACTTATATACCAAAAGTTGTTGCCAAATCAAGTCTTTGGTTTTTGGTGGAACCAACTTCCAATTAGCATAGGTAATGCGAACTTTGCTTCGAGCCAAAAAACCTACGTAGCTAATGAAATGGTCTTCCTCCGGACCAATTGGTTTTATATCTTGATCAAAGTCAATATGCAACCTCTCCTGTTGATGGTTATGACGTGCTACCAATGCAGGCATTTTTGTACTGCCTCTAACCCTTCGTCTCGCAACCGGTTCACGTGTCGCATCACCTTCAGGCCTATTCATTTCATTGTCCCTATCACTTGGAGAGTCACCAGAGTCGTCCATATTCCTGTAAGCACAAAAATCATTGTCAGATAGGTGAATAAATTGTAAGTAAATGAATAAACTGAGACGTAATAAAACAAACAGCACACATTACTATTTTCTAAGTTAAGCTCTTACTCTAGATTGTTTCCCATATTCCTTCACCATGATCATTTCTCACAGCATATTCTTCATCATCTACCAATTCTCTTTCTTCAATTGTTGTAGGTGGATTAATTGTGAAAGGTGGTGTGTCGTCAAGGTTGAAGGTCGGATCACCATGCTTCTGTTTTTTACTCTGAAGTACAATGGACATTTTCTTATTTGCGGGATCTGTGACATAGAACACTTGTTTCGCCTGGCTTGCTAGAATGAAGGGCTCATCCCTATAACCTACTCTTTCAAGATCAACTGAGACAAATCCAAATTGTTGATCTATTACCACAGCATTATTGCTAACCCACTTACATTTGAATAAAGCAACTTTGAACTTGTTGTAAGTGATTTCCCATATTTCTTCTATCTCTCCATAATAGGCCATGGATGCTAATATGGGGTTTTTGTCTTTCGAACTGGAAAAGTGCATGGATTCAGCTTCTACCATCACCCCACTATTTTGCATGGTACTCCTGTCATCTTGGTCTTTTGTGTAGAAAGAATACCCGTTTATATCATAACCGCTCCAAGTAATGATCTGAAACGAAGGCCCCCAGGCTAGCCACTCTATTGTCCCAGACACACCGGACTCATGCAAAACCTTTTCCTCAAACCACTGAATGAATGTCTTGTTTTGCTCAATAGTAATCTGCATGTCATTCTTCCTCGGATTCTCTTTCTTCAATCTGTTTCTGTGTTCCTCTATGTACGGTTGCACTTCTGCCATGTTATTCAGGATATAAAGGTGTGCTTGCAACACCTCTCCACGAGGCATAGTCTTCACTTTCAGTCCTCGTGTTCCCTTGCTCCTCCCCTCTTCATGCCGAGATTGTTCCTTCTTCCCTGATATATAATCGCTGCAGAAGTCCATAGCCTCTTCAACAACATACCTTTCAACTATTGAGGCTTCTGGTCGATAGGGATTTTTAGAGTACCCTTTTAAGATCTTCATGTATCGCTCGAAAGGGTACATCCACCTCAGGTAAACTGGACCGCAGAGCCTTACCTCCCTTACCAAATGAACTATCAAATGGACTATTATATCAAAAAAAGAAGGAGGAAAGTGCATCTCTAATTGGGACAATATGATATAACCCTCAGCTTCCAGTTCATCCAGCTTTTCAGTGTCAATGACTTTGTTACATATAACATTAAAGAAAACACACAATCTTGTCACAGTGTTTCGAACTTCATCTTTCATAATCCCTCTAATAGCTACTGGTAACAGTTGTTGCATCAACACATGATAATCATGGGACTTCATTCCCACTAACTTCAAATCGTCCATTGACACACACCTTCTCACATTCGAAGAATATCCTTGTGGTACCTTAATTTCATACAAACACCCACACAAACTTCTTTTCTCCGCTTTTGATAGTGTATGCGCTGCTGGCTCCATGTATGCCCTCCTACCATCATCTCGTAGCTGTGGATGTAACCGTTCTCTTATTCCCATATCAACAAGGTCTAGTCTCGCATTAATCCCATCCTTGGTCTTCCCTGGAATGTGCAAAAGTGTATTGACAAGGCTATCACAAACGTTTTTCTCCACGTGCATTACATCAATACTGTGCCTCACGTCAAGACTACGCCAATATGGAAGATCAAAGAAAATTGATCTCTTCTTCCATATGTTCTTCTCACCCGAAGTCTTATGATTCTTACCGAGTAAGACATTGATACGTTCAACCCGACTGTAAACTTCCTCTCCGGTTAATGCCTTTGGAGCCATTCCATGCTCTGGCAAGCCGTTAAAACGCTTTCTTAACCTACGATATGGGTGGAATCTAGGAAGGAACCTCCTGTGACCTAGGTAGACCGTTTTTCTTCCATGTTTCAGTTGGTGGAAGTGAGTGTCTGCTTCACAGATTGGACATGCTTTATGCCCCTTCACACTATACCCTGAGAGGTTTCCGTAGGCAGGGAAGTCATTTATGGTGGTGAACAGCATTGCACGTAGCTTGAATGACTCATTCTTATACGCATCAAACACATCTACGCCTTCCTCCCATAACTTCTTCAAGTCCTCAATCAAAGGCGCCAGGTAGACATCGATATCGTTTCCTGGCTGTTTTGGTCCAGAAATCATCATAGAAAGCATCACATACTTGCGTTTCATACAAAGCCAGGGAGGCAAGTTGTATATTACAAGGAGTACTGGCCACGCACTATGTGTGCTATTAAGAGTTCCATACGGATTGATGCCATCTGGACAGAGCCCAAGCCGAAGGTTTCTCGGCTCGCTGCCAAATTCAGGGAACATTTCATCTATTTTCTTCCACTGTGGAGAGTCAGCCGGGTGCCGAAGATATTTTCCGTCGGATATTCTGTCATCCGAATGCCATCTCAACTTCTTCGCCTTTTTTGCAGTGCCAAATAAATGCTTAAAGCGCGGTATTATTGGAAGATACCACATAACTTTTACAGGTTGCCTTTTAGTCTTCCCATCGCCACAACCACCATCTTTCTTCACTTTGTATCGTGCGGTTTGACACTTAGGGCACTCACTCAGGCCTTCATACTCCTTTCTGTACAGTATACAGTCATTAGGGCAAGCGTGTATCTTTTTATACTCCATACCCATTTTCGATAGGATTTTCTTGGCCTCATACATACGATTTGGAAGTACATTATCGTCTGGAAACATATCACACAACAGTTCAAGCAGCAATGTGAAACTACTATCGGTCCACCCACAAGTTGCTTTTAAGTTAACCAAATGTAATGTTCCTGTGAGCCGTGTGTACTTACTCCCAGGGTACAACGGTGTCTCTGCATCACTCCGCAGGCTGTCATATTCATGCGACTGTGCAAACGATTCTACCTCAACATCGTGAATCATTCTCTCCATTGTATCTTCATCTATGACATCCACAGCTTCCTTCTTGTGTGACGGACAATCAGTTACTTCCTCACCATGCCATATCCACCTTGTGTATCGAAGATTTATTCCATCACAAAGTAGGTGATCCCTTATAACTTCAACATCCCGTTTTCTCTCATTTAAACAATTGACACAGGGACAAAAATACATCCCATTTTTTGCTGGAACGTTCCTCCTAGCAAATTCAATAAAGTTTTCAACCCCATTCTCATATTCTTCACTTGTTCTCAGAGCATTCATCCAACTATGATCCATTTTATTACCACCTATGCCATTTCCATTTACACTCAAGTTTAGAATAATTGAAAACACGGGGAATTTCCTTTTACAAGTATGTTTTTCAAAATTTTGGCAGCATTTCCCCTTAAAAGTGAGACATCCCAAAATCAAAATAACAAACCATCTCAGCTTAATATTTCAAAAACATATTCTATGCAATAATCCTGTTTATATTTTATTGTTTAGATTCAATTTTTGAGCCAATGAAAATTAATTCACTAGAGATTATTTTCATACTATTTAACAACAACATCTACAACAACAAGAACAATATTTATAATAATAATAATAATTTATTTCTTAAGATTTCAATTTACCAATTTCTTAATTAAATATTCTTTATGAAAAATATGAATATCTACTAAGTAAATAAAAAATATGTTTATTCATTATATTCTAATTGAATGATAAGTAAATATGCTTGTTCAATTTTGTCAAATAATGAATATATATATATATATATTAAATACAATTATATATACACTTCAGCAGCCCCAAATACGCAGGGCAGTATACATTGCCTAGTGTATGGTCTTACTTAGTACTTGGCCTAGCTTGAAGATAATTACATAATTTATGGGTTGATTTTTAGTTAATGACAATTTCATGTTTGTCAAAACAATGGAAAAAATCAAAAGATTAAAACTTGATGTGGTACGTCTTAAATTCAACAAAATAGCAAAGATAAAGCTCAAGCACAAACCACACTTCAATTCCAGCACAGAACAAAGGCATTTTCCTAATCATTCACAAATTCATTCAAACCACACTTAAATTCCAGCACAGAACAAACGCATTTTTCCTAATCATTCACAAATTCATTCACAAGTTTAGTTTTAGCTAACCTCAAGCACAGAACTTTAGAGCAGATGACGACCCACGGTGGTAAGAGGAGCCCGACTGTGGAGAGAATGAGAGAGAACAGTGCAGAACCAGCAGAGCAAAGATGCAACGGTCTGGATGAAATAGAGGCTAAGAAGGAACAAGAAGAAATAGGGGAGAGGAGAAATGGCCTCGCATATTCTGAAGTGAAGGTAGGAGAATAAAGCAACAAGCAAGGGAGAGGGCGGGGACGGAACTCACGGAAGTGAAAGAGTAAAGTAAAAAAAAACAAGAAACAGGGGAGAGGGGACGGAAGTGATGAAGGAGAGGGAGAGTAGAGAAAGTGCTCAGAAAATTCTGACACTCCACATGCACTGGTCATGTTGACCAGTGCATTTGCTTAAGCCTAAGACGTCCCCAGCTGGTCTGGGGACGTCTAAAGGCACCCTTTACACGTCCCCAGCCCAGCTGGGGACGTCTAAAGGCACTTTTAGACGTCCCCAGACCAACTGGGGACGTCTAATATAATCTTTAGACGTCCCCAGCTGGTCTGGGGACGTCTAATGTTTAAGCTTTAGACGTCCCCAGGCCAGCTGGGGACGTCTAATATAATCTTTAGACGTCCCCAGCTGGTCTGGGGACGTCTAATGTTTAAGCTTTAGACGTCCCCAGGCCATCTGGGGACGTCTAAAGTGTGTTATTTTTTTTTTCCCCGAAGTTCATCTGCTTTTCTGGAGTGTTTAGACGTCCCCATGTTTGTTGGGGACGTCTAAAACAGTCTTTAGACGTCCCTAATGAACATGGGGACGTCTAAAACTAATTCAGGCGCGAGATTCAATTTTTTTTACGAGCCAATCTATTCAACTTTGATCTATAATTACCCATATGCCACCGCCCCATATTTTGGGCGTCCCTTTTTGAAAAAGGGACGTCCTTTAGGGACTTTATATGTATATTCTGTAGTAGTGCTGTAATCACTATGCCCGCTTACGCGGTAAACACTATGCAGCAGCATCACAAGGCACGACGTATCACAAGGCACAAAACTCTACAAGGCATCTCAATGCATCTCAAAGCAGTAGCAGCAACACACAATACATGATAGGCAAACATACAATACATTTATACAAAGTATAAGAGAGAAGTCACTACCTGTATCTTTCCTGACGTTCTTCGGCACAGTGGGCTCACACGTCTGACAGATATCAAATCCTATACCAATTTAGGGACAATTGATTAGTCTCTTTCCCAAATACTTATTTCCATAATACTTTAAGTTGGTTATCATTTAAGACTCTTTAGGTGACTTTTAGAGGCCTACACTTATGCCAAAAGGGTTGGGAGAAACTACCCTGAAGACCCCTTTTTTGAAGGCAAAACACAGATTTTTGGCTGACTCACTTGAGTGAAGATGACCTCACTCAAGTGATAAGAGACTTGCACTCGAGTGAGAATGGCTGTCACTCGCCAGTGTTTCACAGTGAGCAACAACCGTGACCAGAAAGTGCTCACAACAGTCGAGCATGGGGCTTTGCACTCAGGTGATGACTCTAAAACCACTCAAGTCCTCGAAAGTGCAACACAAGAAGTGACAACCTGAGGGCATAAACAACATCAGAGGGAAAAGCTCACTAGATCATACCCCCTAGCACTTGGGTGAGAAGGTTTCACTTGCGAGTGTCAGAATACACTCTTGGATATTGACTAGCGAGTGAGGACCCGAGACACAGCTCTTAACCAGAACTCACACCTTCACTTGAGTGAACCCATGCTCACTTGAGTGATCACTAACATCACTTATATGTTACAAAGTGCACTCGAGCTTCCTTCATTAAAACCCAGGGAAAACACAAAGAAATATGCAAGAATCAGACTGATGCACTTGAGTGAGATATTCTCTCACTCGAGTGAGGCTTATCAGATTGCCAGATCGCAGCAACTGACAAAAATTCCCATATTGGCCAAAATCACCCCCAATGGTTCCCAAACTCCACACAATGCTCATACTCACTCAAAATGATATAGGGAACCCATTGGTAACCTTCAAAACACCCAAATACCATTTTAAACATAATCTAACTCTTTAGGTCTCAATAACACACACAACACCTAATTCCAATCAAGATCAGAGTTATTAGCCCTTAATCCCAAATTGGGTCATTACAAATATTGATAGAATGGGGGATTGAAAAGAAATTATCCTTGATAACTTTGGATAATATTTCAGCAAATTTTCAGATGCAACGAATTTCGAAAGAGAATTTGAACTTGAGTAATAACTTGATATGCGATAGGGAGTTCTTCCATGTTTGATATTCTACCCACATATTGAAACTCATAGTTTAGGATGGTTTGAGAGTAGTAGAAGGTGCTTTGAACAAGATTAGGAACAATATTCTATATGTGAGGAAATCAGAGGCAAGGATGATAGAATTCAAGGAAACGGTTGAACAAGTTGGGGGTATTGACACTTCAGTGGTTTATGATATGATGTCCTGACCAGATGGAATTCGACACATGCAATTCTTGAGAATGTACTTAAGTGTCATCGTGCTTTTTCTAGCTTCGCTTTGAGTGACACAAATTACAGTCATTGTCCAACAAATGAAAAGTGGACTAGAGCAAAGGCTATGTGCACATTCTTGAAGCCTTTGGCAATGATAACAAACTTGATTTATGGATTATCATATCCCACTTCTAACATGTGTTTCACTCATATTTCAAAGATTGAGTTACTGTTGAAAGGATATTTGCATAATACCGATTCTATAATCTGAGAAATGGCTCAGAGTATGCTTGACACGTTTGACAAATATTGGAGTAAGTATAGTGTCATTCTTGCTCTAGCAATTATCCTTGATCCTCGAATGAAGCTTGATGTCATTAAGTTCACTTTTGGGAAAGTTGATCCCATAATTTCTCAAGAAAAGATTGAAAACATAAGGAGCAAGTTGTACTTTATTTTCAATGAGTATAAAAATGTAACATCATTTTCATCTTCAGCCCCAATTGTTGGAGCTGTATCAAGCTCTAATGCTAACAACACGTTAATCACAGAACCAGTTGTTGCCCCTAACTTGAATCAAGTAGATGACTATGATGTTTTTGATGTAAGTTTGAAATTCTTTACTAGTTAAATGTTTAGATTTAATGTTATTTTGATTGGCACTTTACTTTGTTAACCCTTTATTAATTATACGGGGTGTATAATTTTTTTTTCATTCAAGAGTCAAGATGAGTCAACAATCGAAAAGTCTAAATTGGACTACTATTTGGCAGAAGCGACACTTGATAATAGATTGGTTATAAGATTTAATGTCTTGGATTATTGGAAAGCTAACTTTTCTCGATTTCCTTACCTTTCAAAGATGGCATGTGATATTCTTAGCATTCCAATGATCACTATTGCCAGTGAATAAGCTTTTAGCATTGGATCTCATGTTCTCATCACAAAGTATCGATCCTCTCTTCTTTTAAATAATGTTGAAGCTCTTATTTGCAGTCAAAATAGGCTTCTTGGTTTTCTATGGGATGGTGACATCTAATTCATTAATTGTTTAGTATATATTTTAGAGCAATTAAGAAAACAAATTATCTTACTTGCACTCTTTGTTTTTTTATGTTATTGTGTGTGGTAGAGGATTCTGAGACAAAGAGAAAAGGGAAACTGCTCCAATTCCTGTTTTTGCAGCTTTAGATAATGCTTCAAATGGCATTATTGATGATTGAAGAATGAGGAAGATTATAAGTTTCTTGTTATAACCATCATTGCCTTTTATCAATTTATGTTTGTCATGTGTTGTGATGTGGACTTGTGGTTATTTTGATTTCATAAGACTGAAAATCTGAAATGGAGACATGGAGTGAATTGAACTTGGATGTGTATAGTGTATCTTGATTCTTGCATGTTGGCATCTTGGTTGGATGCATTTTAAGTTGAACTTGGATCAAAATATCAAATTATCAATTTATCATTGTTTGAATTTAATTGCATGTCTTGAGTCACTCTTTTTTATTCCTAAAAATGGCAAGCATTACCTTTAGTTTGCAATTTTTATTGGCACCAATTGGCAATTGCAGCCATCTTGGTTTATGGTTAATTTAATAAATATATATCAAAATTTGCTGAATTAATTACTTATAAAAAGGAATTCTCTTTATTTAAAAATTATAGTCATTTAATATTAGGATGCAATTCAATAGCTCGAAGACATATAATTCTCTTTATTATTTATTTTATTTTTTTGAGCATGTCATGTGTTTCATTTATGGCCTGGCAGAGGTAGAGTATAGATTTTGGTTTTTTTTTAAAAAATAGGTAACGATTATTAATTGGGCTCAGGCTGTCAAAATGGGGCAGTCTACTAGGAATCGGGCTGATTCAGCCCGACCCAAACAGCCCATAACCCGTCTCAGGCCAGCCTGTTGGGCTTGGGCTGGCCTAAATTCCCAATACTATCTCCAACATATGATTTACAAAAATTCAAGTTCATAATTACTTTTTATGTTTGTAAAACTCTTTGTAAAAACAAATCCGCATGAGTTACTATGTAAACATATAGTTTTTGGATTATTAATAAAGAAAAATGTCAACCTGGAACTAAAATCAAAACTCAAGCAGTCTACCAATCAAACACATGTAAAAGATAAATAATTACGTAGTGACAGGAGAGAAGATCTTTGAACTCGATTTTAAGACCACAACCATCTTCTAACACCTTCACTTTCTCTATCGTTGGAAATGAAAAACACGGACGATGAGTTATTGGAAGTGTTGAAGATTGTGATCATGATGATGAAGTTTCGACTGCAGGCTTTGGAAACAATAAATCTTGATTCTGTGTGGATAAACATAGTTCAATTCATGCACCATTTATAACATAACAAGCTAGCGATGAGGATTATTAATGTGTTAATTAAGATTCCAGAGTACCATTCAAATGGAGAATAGTTTGCTCTTAAAATAGTTATGTGACAATGTGGTGGATCGAGTTGGTAGTAGGTTAACCCAAAATTTGTGGTGGAAGAAAAATTATTAAATTTGAAAGCTTGTTCGTTCATATATGCAGTCTTACCAGATAATTATATATTGCACCCAAAAATAAAATAGGTAATGTAGCTAGTTTCTTTATTATACGATGTCCAGAAAATATTATACTTTTTATTTTAATTTTAAATAGTTTATAGCTTAGAATTTTTTCAAAAATATAATCATGTCAATTAAAATTGAGAAGAAGATACATCCTTTGAATTTTTCTTATATAAAGGGAAAAATGGTAAGAATGTGGATGATTGAGAGTACTTATTTTGCTTATAGTGTTTGAAAGCAAGAAATGTTATTGGGTTAAACCAACTTTTGGTTCTTATAGTTTACTCTGATATAGGTTTTGGTCCCTAAAATTTCAAACATGTGTTTTATTCCTTTAAGTTTTATCTGTTTAAAATTATTGGTCCCTATAGTTTTAAATGACCTTAATGGTGTTAATTTTGCTAATGTATCAATGACTCAGTTAAATTCTTTGACATGACTAGACAATATGACAAGGAAATGAGGTGGATAAATGGTTTAATAATAAAAAAAAGAGCTTGCAGGTGGCCAGTTACTGAGAATGACTTCGGGTGTGTTTAAATTAGCAGTGATAGAAGTACCTTTTTTTTCAGTAGCTTTTTTTCAATCCCACTTTTGCAAATCTAAGATGGGATAAAAGTTGGATTGTGTAATGTGATTTATATTTGGATTGACTTTTGAAAAGGTCAGTTTGATAAACTGAAACTTATTTGGATGATTAATGCAAAAGTAAGTTTGGATATAAAATGACTAAAAATGATATGAATTCACTAAAAATAAAAATAGTTAATTTATTAATGGAAAAAAATTTGAAAATACTACATTACTTAAATTTTAGGGAAAATTGGAGAAAAGTCCCCATTTAAAAATTTAAACTAAGAATGACCTCAACCAGAGTACTATCATTCTTCTTATATATAAACTTATTAGGTTATTCACACCAATTAAATTTCTAATAGGGGAGTTTTCCTCAATTTTCCTTATATTTTATTTTATTTTCTTTAGTTACTTTCATAAATAAGGATAAATTAGAAAACAATCATTATTAACCTTTAAGTAGACTTATATAATTAGGACCAAAATTTTCATTTATAAGTGGACTTATAATAATAACTAGAATGTTATTTTACTAAAAGAAGATAGGATCCACTACCTTTTCTACATTAGGCATTAAATTTCTTCTCTCTGCATGATAAAAACTTCTCTCTCTGCAGTGGAAAAGTTAAAAGCATAAAATTTTAACTTATAGTTTAAAAGAGTTTTTTCTTCAAAAATCCAATTGAAATAAACTAATCCCAACGTCAGGAAAAGCCAAATAGTGGCTTTTCGCCGTTAGAATGCCCTTGTGGGCCTTCAAACATGGTCCCAAACACACCCATATGAGTTATTGGGACGAGGAACTCACTGCTTCCGATGATTAAAGGCGGTAACTCGGAGGCTTGTGGAAGTGCTTCCTGTTGCTACTTCCTCTATTAATGATGTCTTTGAGATTTGGCGATGCTTTTGGAAGACACTTGTTTGTTATCTAAATCTAATTCAAAAAGTTGCAAACTTTATCATCCCCACGTCTTAAACAACACTCTACAAATTATGCCGATATGATATGCGAGAAAAACAAAGAGAAGGTTTAAGAAGGGGACGGTATGAGAGAAAAAGGGAAGGATGTTTTTTGCAGGGAAGAAGGAGAATGTCCAAGTGGCAACAAACTAGTAGTTTCGTGGAAAAGGTGACCGACTTTGTTGGCTTAGTCATCTGGACATTGGTGCTGGCGGTGCTCTACTTTTGTAAGAGAAAAAAATACTAACATCTATGAAACAAAACATCCAACTTGTTTCTTAAATATTATTTAGTAAGCAAGGTTGCTTGGTGGTATAGGAGTTTTCACTGCTACAAAATATTGCTTTTACGACCCTAAAGGACGTCCCTTTTTAAAAAAGGGACGTAAAAAATAAAGGCGGTGGCATTTTTGTAATTCTGAGTGAGATTTGAATAGTTTTAAACGTCCCCAATTCAAAAAGGGACATCTAAAGTCACTTTAGACGTCCCCAATTTAATTGGGGACGTCTAAAGTCACTTTAGACGTCCCCAATTTAATTGGGGACGTCTAAAGTCACTTTAGACGTCCCCAATTTAATTGGGGACGTCTAAAGTTAAATTTTTTTTTTAAAATCAGAAACGCCTTTTAGTCACTTTAGACGTCCCCAATTTAATTGGGGACGTCTAAAGTAAATTTTTTTTTTAATCAGGGACGCCTTTTAACGTCCCTAATATATATTTTGGCGTCCCTTAAATATTAGGGACGCCACTTTTGGCGTCCCTAATGTTATCAGGGACGCCTAAAGTGGCGTCCCTGATATAATATAATATCAGGGACGCCACTTTAGGCGTCCCTAATATTAGGGACGCCTAAAGGCGTCCCTGATTATTAAAAAAAAATAACTTTAGACGTCCCCAATTAAATTGGGGACGTCTAAAGTGTAACTTTAGATGTCCCTTTTTGAATTGGGGATGTCTAAAGTTAATAAAAAAAAAAAAAAAAATTAACTAAACAACTTTAGGCGTACCTAAATTAAATTGGGGACGCCAAAAATAATTGAAATCTGTACTGACAGTCTTTATTTGTCAGTTTTATAGATCCACACTCTTCTTTCTCATCAACGCAACCACTACCACCACACATTTAACTTTTACTTCTTCTTCTTTATATGCTGTTGTTTCTTCTTTTCTCTCTCTTTATTTTCACCAGATCTGTAATGCTTACCACCACGCATTTAACTCTTACTTCTTCTTCTTTATATACTGTTTTTAAACTTGCTTCTTCTTTGCTCTCTCTCTCTTTTTCACCAGATCTATTATGTTTCTTACTATTTTAACTTTTTTCTCTTTTTTTCTTTGGATTTCCCTTCTATTTCATCTTCTAACTCGTGTTGTTATGGTTTGTAGATCGAGACTCCAAAACATGCTTCATGGCCACGTTCCCACTGAGAAAATGAGGTACATCTCTCTCTGTTGCTCTTCTCTATTCATTATTACGAGAAAATGAATTTTAATAATAGAAGGAGATAAGTTTTTCGCAACTGATTCATCTTATTGTTATCATCTTCTGTTTATGAGATTTCAGCTCTAGAGTTATTATTGTGTAGATTTTGGATTTGGAGTTCAGATACTAGATCTGTAATTTTATTGACGATGATATGTAATTTCTGATTTTAAATACTGTTTAGTCCAGATATGTAATATAAACGAATTTTTTTTTAAAAAAAAACCACTTTAGAAGTCCCCACTTTAAAGTGGGGACGTCTAAAGTCCCACTTTAGACGTCCCCACTTTACAGTGGCACTTTAGACGTCCCCACTTTAAAGTGGGGACGTCTAAAGTCCCACTTTAGAAGTCCCCACTTTAAAGTGGCACTTTAGACGTCCCCACTTTAAAGTGGGGACGTCTAAAGTCCAGACTTTAGACGTCCTTTTATCTACGGACGTTATTGCCATTTTTTACTACGTCGCTCACATAGACGTCCTCTTGTTTTCAGACGTTAAAAGGCCTAAAAAAGGGACGTTAAAAATGTTTTTTGTAGTAGTGTTTCATGAAATCTCTAGTGTCAGAAACTTTTGAATTTAGAAAATGACCAATTATATCTTTGAGATTTATACAAACAAAATCATGTTCCAGAAGCATCGTCAATCTCAAAGATGTCATTAATGGAGGAAGTAGCAGCAGGAGGCATTTCCACAAGCCTATGAGTTGTAGTCCTTAACCATAGAAAGTAGCGAGTTGCTCGACCCAATAACCCATGAAGTCATTTTCAGCAACTGGCCACTTGCAAGCTCTTTTTTTAAATTTAATTTTAAAACCATTTATCCACCTCATTTCCATGTCATTGAGCCATGTCAGCAAATTTAACGAAGTCAATGACACATCAGCAAAATTAACTTCATCATGATCTTGGGACCAACAATTTTAAACAGAGTAAACTTGAGGAACCAAAATCACACGTTTAAAACTTTAGGTACCAAAACCCAAATCAGTGTAAACTATAAAGACCAAAAGCTGGTTTACCAAAATATTATTTGACTTTTGCTTATAATTTAATAGTTAAGGTAAATAACCATGAATTTATGCCTAAAGTGCACCTAACACTATATGCTTTTAGGAGGTGCAAAAGTACCAATGAACTTTCAAAATCATAGCAAAAATATCATCACTATTAGATTGCCTCAACTGACGTTAAGTACAACATGAAAATACCAATATCCCTCAACTAAAATAAGAAAAAAACACCCCTCCCTCTTAGCCCACTAATTCATCCTCTACTTTTGCACTCCCATTAAAAACCATTGGTCCTCCATATTTTTTCTTTGGGATAAATATTGAATTCCATTATCTCAATAATTGAGAATTACATCAAGAGTCAATATCTCCTAACCAGTATCATCAACAACTGCCTCCTCAACTTGAGATGGTAGGTGATAAAAAGGCAAAAGTTCCTTACTATCTAGTGTGATATCTTAGCCAACCCATTTGCACAAGAATTCTATTTGCGATAGAGATGGTTAAAGAATACTTGCCAATCTCTATATACAAGTAATCTAGCTTAATCCACAACATCTCTAAAAGGATGGTTAACTTCAATCCCTAGAAATTAGGTTAATGGCACTTATACAATCTGATAACAAATTGATTTTCATATATCTTTTAGCCCAATAGATATGAAGTCCATGAATAGTCCCTATTAGTTCTGTGATCCCCGAGGGAGCTATTGTCAGTTTGCTGCTAAAACAACACACCCATCTATCATGATAATCTATGATAACTCTACCACATATGCTTCTTCCTTCACATAGAACTGATGTAATACCCCAAATTCTGAGATTTGAGGTTAGAGAATAAGCCTGGAATTAATGGACTGCTAAACCCGGTTTAGCAGGATCCTAAGTTTCGGTTAATGGATTATGACTTCAAAAGTGGGTATGATTATTGATAAATAACCACTTTTGGAGGAGATGATGTGAAGTGTGATTCGAATGTGATATGAGCAGTGCCAAAGCCCTGTATTTAAGCTCAATTGTGGATTAACATCTAAATTGACTTAAATTATAGGGAGGGCGTATATTGTGGCTAAATGGAAAGATATGATGTGTTTAGTGGTAATTCAGTGAGAATTGCCATAATCAGGGGCAAAATGGTAAAGTTACCGACCAATTGGTCAGTTGCCAAAGAGGAAACTCATTGGTAACTTGAAGATCAATGGTTAAGATTGATTTGTGTAGAGATCAAAGGGTGGAATCATGTGTGTGCACTACTACAAAAAGGGATTTTAACATCCCAATTTTGGCACTTTTAACGTCCAAAAATGGGGGGACGTATATGTTGGGGGTGTAGTATGTTTTAAGAAAAGACGTCCCAAAAAAATGGGACGTCTAACGTCTAAAGTGAGACTTTAGATGTCCCAAATGACAATTTGGGACGCCTAAAGTCCCCCAGACGTCCCAATTCTTAATTTGGGACGTTAAAAGGTTAGATTTTTTTATACCATCATTTACATTCTGTATTACCCAGCGAATTCAAATTGCAAAAACATAATAGAAGATAGATTTATAAACCACAATGTCCGTTACAAAATGGTAAGAACATCCAGCACTACAATCTTTACTGTATGTAGCACTACAATCTTTACTATATATACATACAATAACAACTCATACAACCTACTACTATATATTTCAACAATAACAACCAGAAAGTGTCAAAACGCTGTCATCACACAACTACAAACTGATATAAATAAAAATTTTACTGCTGTATATGTTGAAGAAGATGTCCAGCCAAAAGGTCTCTGATCAAATTAAGGTCTTCACGTAGGTAGGCATCTTCATTATCAAAAATATGAAAATTAGAAAATACGCTTTGATGAAATGAATCAAGCAAATGAATTAATTAGCATTTCGATTAGAACACCAAAAATATTATCATTTGAGAATGAAGAAGCGATTACCTTTTTAAAATCACTAGTAATTCCACTTTGAGTGATGCTATACATATAAAGTATAACATAATATCCGCATTCAGTGTTGCCAGGTTGTCGAGGACACTTTAAATCAAAGGCATGCAATTGGTTGTTAAAATCAATAAAGGTAAGTCTAAAAGGACCGTCAATGAAACAATTAGAATCGAAACTACTTACTATCGGATAAAACTACTTTGGCTTTTTAACAACTGTACCCTCGCGTGACTCACCTAGGACTCTATATGTTTGACAAGAACTATCATGAAAATCAAAATGAATAGAAATTAGAACTATTCATTTTTTTAAGAGTCAATGAAATACAAACAGAATAACTTATGTGTTGAAGACGGATTTTGTATCTTTGTCTGGCTTTTTACTCAAGGGATCAAACCAATAGACTACGTTGCGGCGAGGACATATAACACACAAACTCCAGTGGTAACTATAACAACATGTATAGATTAAAATGAAGTTAGATGACAAGACAATTAGTTATTAAACTTCATAAATTGATAAAATGAAAATATGAACCGTTGAACAATGGGTGCTAGATAACAACGAAGTTTGGTCTCTCCCATTACGTACCCGACATAGTGAGTCCTATGTGCCACAGTATTGGTATCCCCTGTCATTTTCACAGGGCATAAGAATCCATACCAATCACTTCTTTCCATGTTTATGTAGAGGCTGTGGAAGATGCTATAATAGAATTAAAATAAGGAATGAATTATTGAAAGTATGAAATCAAAAAACCACTAAATGAGTTCTATGGGAAAATTGAAAAAAAACTTACCGGATTGCAAATTTTACTCGGCTTGCATCTATCTCCTTCAACCTGATAAAATGCCTGAGATCTGTATTGTCAATCATGTAGGGATACTCTAATATAAGGCCCATAATCCTTTGAGGCATCTTCAAGTCAACCTGTTTAATACCCTTGTAGATCTGTTGCAGCCGTGCTAAGTAGGGCCATTTCCTTGCATCTTCATCATCCTTTTAGAACATCAAAAAACAAATTGTTATTGGGATGCCAACAGATTCTCAGTAATAGTAAGGTAATTCCTACCATTGGAGGTGTTGCGTCTGAACCAATAAGATTGTGAGGCCAAAGGATGAAAGATCCTATCGCCTGACCTAATGTGCGAACCTCTGGATTAGGAACAGGGATGGCTGTACCTTCTTCCCCCTTTCTAACACTCGTCACATTCACCCTACGAAAATCCTACAGAATTTACTGATGATGGTGGGTGGTAGCACGTGTGTGAACGAGAGTATCGGCAACAACACGCAACAGTGGATCATCTAAATAGAGGGTGGAAGGGTCTCCCGACACTGGAGTGGGAGAAGGGTCGCCAAGTGGTTCCTTCAGAGGGTTGTAACTTTCTTTGGTGCTATTAAAGGCTGGGGATTCCTGAGTTCTATGCTCGTCCCTTGCCCTTTGCTCTTCGAACATCTTTGCCATTTCAAGTTGAAGCTCTGAAACAGCTCTTGTCGGAGCTTGTCGCGAAGGTTGGCCTCGAGCTCTCGTTCTAGGTCCTCTTGAATCTTGGCCACAAGGTCCTTACTAGGTTCAGCTTGTGACGAATAACGTGAGTCTCGTCTAAAATACCTCGCGGCACTAACTCCCCGTGTCTCTCCTCAAACACGACTAAGGTCATCTACCTTCCCAATAGCCGTTGACAAGATGTCCATCTGTCTACTTGGATTGAATGAACCTTGGCTACTCTGATCTTCCAGTTCATCCTGTAGCATACAGTTTATTGTAAATGTATCAAAACCACTCGCGATATGCAAAAAATTAGGTACTTATGGTATAACTATTTACAATCCTCGCAGCAACCTCAACAACAGCCGGATTTATGTACTTTCCAGCCTTAATCCTCCCTGCTTTCCATTTTTTGTGATGTGGAGGAGGCGCAGATGCCTAGATAACAATGCTAGGATTAGATTCTACTGCTTCCTTCATTTTCTCTAACTCTTCTTGCATCATTTGCCGCTCAAGCTTCCGATATCCACAACGAGACATGTAATATTGATATTTATTTTCTGATTGCCTATGTGCATTTATTGCACTTAATTTCTATAAATGAAAAACAAAAAAAAATAAATCAACGATATCAAGTATATGAAAATTAAAAGCTCTATATCATGATGACAGAAATCTTACCAAAAACTCAGGATCTGCCTGTGATGCCGCAAACGACCCCCAGTCCTCTGGAGACAAATACGAATAATGTGTATATGGATCCTGACCCCTAAGGGCCCCTCGAATGTACCATGTTGTTAGCTTGTTCTTGAAACCTTTCTATCATATACGAACCTTATCCATCTAGTGCCTGTACATCTCCCTAGTGTCTGGGACATCGTATGTTTGCTGCAAGGTAAAACATAAGATTATTATATTTAAAACAATAAGAATAAAGCTACAATTACCATAGATGCATCAAAACTTATATACCAAAAGTTGTTGCAAAATCATGTCTTTCATTTTTGGGGGAACCAATCTCCAATTATAGTAGGTAATGCGCACTTTGCTTAGACCCAAAAACCCTATGTAGCTAATGAAGTGGTCTTCCTCAGGACCAACTGGATTCAGATTGTCATCGAAGTCTATATGCAGCCTCTCTTGTTGATGTTCATGACGTGCAACCAATACTCCTATCTTTGTACAGTCTCTAACCCTCCTTCTTGCAATGGGTTCATCTCTAGGCCTTTCATCATTGCTAGGGCTTTCGTCATTGCTAGGGCTTTCGTCATCTTTACGCCTTTCGTCATCACTTGGGTTGTCCATATTCCTATTAACACAAAAAGCATCGTCAGAAACGTAAATAAATTGCAATAAAAATGAAATAAACTAAGCGGGAGTAAAACAAAAAAAACACACAGTTCTCATTTATAAATTAAGGTCTTACTCTATATTGTTTCCCATAGTCCTTCACCATGGTCATTTCTTACAGCATATTCATCATCATCTACCAATTCTACTTCATTTGTTCGAGGTGGAGTTGTTGTGAAAGGTGGTGTGTCATCAAGGTTGAAGGTCGGATCACCATACTTCTGTTTTTTACTTTTAAAGACAATGGACATGTTTTTGCTCTCAGGATTGGTGACATAAAACACTTGTTTCGCCTGGCTTGCTAGAATGAAGGGCTCATCTTTATAGCCAACTCTTCAAAGATCAATTGAGACAAATCCAAATTGTTTATATATTACCACAGCATTATTGCTAACCCACTTATATTTGAATAAAGCAACTTTGAACTTTTTTTAGTGTCAACTCCCATATTTCTTCTATAACTCCATAATAGACCATAGATGATAATATGGGGTTTTTGTCTCTCGAACTGGAAAAGTGCATAGCTTTAGCTTCTACAATGACCCCACTATTATGCATTGTACTTCTGTCATCTTGCTCTTTCGTATAGAAAGAATAGCATTTATATCATAATCGGTCCAAGTAATGACCTGAAACGAAGGCCCCCAAGCTAGCCACTCGATTGTCTCAGACACACCGGTCTCGTGCAAAACCTTTTCCTCGAACCACTACATGAATGTCTTATTTTGCTCAATAGCAATCTGCATGTCATTCTTCCTTGGATTCTTATTCTTCAAAGTCTTTCTATGTTCATCTATGTAAGGTTGAACTTCTTCCATATTATTCAGGATATATAAGTGGGCTTGCAACACCTCTTCACGAGGAACATTCTTCACTTTCAGTCTACGTGTTCCCTTTCTTCTCCCCTCTTCATGCCGAGATTATTCCTTCTTCCCTGACATATAATCTTTGCAAAGCTCCATAGCCTCCTCAACTACATATCTTTCTACTATTGAGGCTTCTGGTCGATAAGGATTTTTAGAATACCCTTTTAAGATCTTCATGTATCGCTTAAAAGGGTACATCCACCTCAGGTAAATTGGACCATAGAGCCTTACCTTTCTTACCAAATGAACTACCAAATGTACCATTATATCAAAAAATGAAGGAGGAAAATGCATCTCTAGTTGTGACAAAATAATGTAACCCTCATTTTCCAGTTCATCCAACTTTTTAGTGTCAATGACTTTGTTACAGATAGCATTGAAGAAAATGCACAATCTTGTCACAGTGGTTTGTACTTCATCTTTCATTATGCCTCTAATAGCTACCGGTAATAGTTGTTGCATCAACACATGATAATCATGGGACTTCATTCCTACTAACTTCAAATCGTCCATTGAGACACATCTTCTCACATTCGAGGAATACCCTTGTTGCACCTTAATTTCATGCAAACACCCACACAAAATTCTTTTCTCTGCTTTTGATAGTGTATGCGCTGTTGGCTCCATGTATGCCCTCCTACCATCATCTCTTAGTTGTGGATGTAATCATTCTCTTATTCCAATATCAACAAGGTCTAATCTCGCACTAATCCCATCCTTAGTCTTCCCTGGTATGTGCAAAAGCGTATTGATAAGGCTATCATAAATGTTTTTCTCCACATGCATCATATCAATACTGTGTCTCACATCAAGCGAACGCCAGTATGGAATATCAAAGAAAATGGATCTCTTCTTCCATATGTTCTTCTCACCCGCAATCCTCTGATTCTTACTAAAAGTGACATTGATACGTTCCACTCGACTGTAAACTTCCTCTCCGGTTAATGACTTTGGAGCCATTCCATGCTCTGGTAAGCCGTTAAAATGCTTTCTTAGCCTACGATACGGGTGGAACCGATGAAGAAACCTTCTGTGGCCAAGGTAGATAGTTTTTCTTCCTTGCTTTAGTTGATAGAAGTGTGTGTCTGCTTCATATATTGGGCATGCTTTATGACCCTTCACGCTGTACCCTGACAAGTTTCCGTACGCAGGGAAGTCTTTTATCACTGTGAAAATCATTACATGTAGCTTGAAAGACTCCTTCTTATAAACATCAAACACATCTATGACTTCCTCCCACAACTTCTTTAAGTCCTCAATCAAAGGCGCCAAATAGACATCAATATCGTTCCCTGGCTGTTTTGGTCCAGAAATCATCATAGATAGCATCATATACTTGCGTTTCATACATAGCCAGGGAGGCAAGTTGTATATTACAAGGAGAACTGGCCTAGCCACACACTATGTGTGCTAATAAGAGTTCCATACGGATTGATGCCATTTGTGCAAAGCCTAAGCTGAAGGTTTCTTGGCTCGTTGCCAAATTGAGGGAACATTTCATCTATTTTTTGCCATTGTGGAGAGTCAGCTGGGTGCCAAAGATATTTCTCATCAGATATTCTCTCATCAGAGTGCCATATCAACTTCTTCACTTTTGTTGCAGTCGCAAACAAACGTTTAAAACGTGGTATTATTGGAAGATACTACATAACCTTTAAAGGTTGCCTTTTACTTGTCACATCGCCACAACCACCATCTTTTTTCATTTTGTATCGTGCAGATTTACACTTAGGACACTCACTAAGACCTCCATACTCATTGCTGTACAGTACGCAGTCATTAGGGCAAGCATGTATCTTTTTATACTCCATACCCATCATAGACAGGATTTTCTTGGCCTCATACATACGATTTGGAAGTACATTATCCTCTGGAAACATATCACACAATAGTTCAAGCAATAACGTGAAACTACTATCGGTCCACCTACAAGTTGCCTTTAAGTTAACCAAATGTAATGTTCCCATCAGCTGCGTGTACTTACTCCTACGGTACAATGGTGTCTCTGCATCACTCCGCAGGCTGTCATACTCCTATGACTGTGCAAAGGATTTTACCTCAATATCGTGAATCATTTTCTCCATTCTATCTTCATCTATGACATCCACATCTTCCTTCTTGTGCGATGGACAATCCGTTACTTCCTCACCATGCCATATCCATCTTGTGTATCATAGATTTATTCCATCACAAAGTAGGTGATCCTTTATGATATCAACATCCCGTCGACTCTTATTTAAACAATTCACACAAGGACAAAAATACTTCCCATTTTTTGCAGGAGCATTCTTTTTAGTGAATTCAATAAATTCTTCTACCCCTTTCTCATATTCTCCACTAGTTCTCAAAGCATTCATCCAACTGTGATCCATTTTATTACAACCTAAGTCATTCCCAATAAAACTCACACGTTTAGTACAATTGTCAATGATATAGGATGAGATTGCCTTTTTTCACCTTTTTCAACTAAAATTTTGACACATTTCCCCTTAAAAGTAAGACATCTCAAAATTTCAAGCAATTCTATCTTAGTTATTGACTCTGTATTCTTAGCTATTGATAATATAATTCTCCTATGAATATAGAAAAGAATATAGAATTTCAAATAAATATTCATTTTTTTCTATTCTAGGACATAAAGAACTTATAATAATTTGAAGAGAAGGATTAATAGAATATATTACAATCTATTTATTAAGTATATGGTGTTTCTTAATAATCAATTATATATATTTATTAATGATCAATGTCTTTACCTTATTAATCTCTTTATCTTAAAATAAGATTTTCACCACTATACTAATAATAATCATACTAATCTAATCTAAAGAAAATAAAACCGACCATATTTAAAGAAACAAAAATTATTATGTTTAATTGTTGTTCATTTCATCAAAATCAATCAATAGCTCCATTTATTTATAATAATATACATACATTTTTTCCCTCTCAATTTCCAAGCTCCATACATATAGAACAAACATTTTCAAGCTCCATACATATCAAACAATATATTGTTGCAAGTTAAATCACTCCAATAACTAAAATCACTCGAAGTCAAACAATCTACTAGCTAACAATGATTCTATGCTTTTAGGCCAAAAAACACACAAAAATTCAATCACAAGGTAAAATAACTCCAATAACTAAAATCATATAAAATAATTTCACATTGCAAGTTTAAATTTAATTCAAGTAAATTCATATTTTAAAAAAAACTAACCACAGGGGGGGAGCTGCGTACGTCACAATGGAAGGAAGGAGGTGGAGGCAAGGGCGTCACAATGGTGTGTTTTGATTTCTTCAGAATCCACAGCAAGAAGAGTGAGGAAGTGAATCAGAGAGTGAGGATAGGGGACGCATGAGACAAAGAAGGGAGGAGGAGGAAGATTAAATTAAAGATGAAGAAGAAGGGAAGAGAAGATAAGTGTTGTGAAGAAGACAAAAAAGGGAGGAGGAAGAGTTGAAGAAGACTCAAGAAGAAGGGAGGAGGATAATGGCCAGAACATCAAAGAAGATGAGTTGAGTGTGAAGAAGATAATGAATGAATGAAGGAGGGAGATGGTCAAAAGGTAAAGGAGAAGGTGTGTGTGTTTGAGAAGACGCATGTCAGACAAGTGTCTGACATGCATCCAGGGACACCATTAGGTGTCCCAAAATCCATTTGGGATGCCTAAACTCCCACTTTAGGTGTCCCAAATTGATTTCGGGACGTCTCAACCCCATTTCTGGCGCTTAAAAAAATTTTGGAAAATTTAAATTCACGCTATGAAGCACTTTAGCTGTCCCAAATTCAAATTTGGGACATCTAAAGGTTTCCCTACATAAATTTAATTATGAAAATGCCACTGCCTTCCTTTTTAACCACCCAATTTTAAAATTGGGATGTCCTTAGGAATGGTTATGTCATAATTCTGTAGTAGTGGTGTGTGCGTTTATGTGAGCTCATGTGAGATAGCACAAGATCATGACACTTGGCATAATGTGGACCATTGGATTGGTTAATGTTTTAAAAAGCTCTTCCCTCTCTCCTCTCTTCCTTCAAGGTCGGTTATGTGCTTTAGAGGGAGTAAAATCTGATCTCCTTCTCTCTCTTCCATGCTTCCATGGCACCATGCTTGAGGGAGGAAAGAGAAAATGAAAGGTGGGTTTTTGGTTGGCTTCTTGTTCTCTTTAGCTTAAATACTTTTCTTTAAAGTTTTTCATAGTGATGAGAGCTTCATTGCTATAGTTTTAAATTTGTTAAAGAAGGTGTTTTGGGAGCTTGAGGAAATTTGAAAGATGAAGAATCAAGAAACTAGCTTGAGGAAGAGGAAGAGGTGAGTATTTGTACCCTTTTGATCTAAGTTTTGTTATTTTTAGTTGAGCTTTGTGAATTGTGGAATTTTCCCTTATTATGGTATATTTGTGAAATGATAGAATTGGTTAGTGTAATGTGGTAAAAATGGTGTCATAGTGTGTTTTAATACCATTAGGATTGATTTGGAACTTCGGAAGCAAAGTTAGTGAAATTGGGTAATGTGTGTGATAAGTGTGACCAAGGGGGGACAATCTCATTATGATGGGATTTTGAGTGTTTTGAGATTTCCAATGTGTTCCTTGTGTGAAATTGTGTGGGAGTAGTCTTGGATAAGAATTTTGGGACTATTGGAAACATATTTGTTGAGTTGGAAAAAATTTTGATATCTGCTGCATTTTGGCTTCTGATAGAGCCTCACTCGAGTGAACAGGGGTCTCACTCGAGTGCAGCATCATATTTTCCCTTTCCCCGTCGGTTTTGGTTGTACTTGCATATGGAAGAAGCAAGAGTGCACTTCTTCACCTGCGAGTGATATGGGCTATCACTCGAGTGAAGGTGGTCTCACTCGAGTGATCATGTGTTTCTGCACCGAGAGTCGCTTCTCGGGTTGTCACTCATAGTTGTTTTGTCAAGAGTGTGAGCTAGCACTCGCGAGTTTTGTGACCTCACTCGAGTGCTAGAGCTAGTGGTCGAGTGCACTTCTGGCTCTGGGTTTTCTGTTGCTCTCGAGTGGTCACTTTCTGTGCCATACTTTGGAGGACTCGGGTGATCTTAGGGGTATCATCGGGTGTTGATCTTGGTGCTTGAGTGCTGTGATCATTTTTTGTCTTTGTTTATGCTTTTAGGTCAAACACTCACATGAGTGAGCCATCCTCACTCAGGTATGAGTCATCCATCACTCGAGTGATGAAGCCAAAAATGGGATTGTGAGGTTTTGAAAGAGATCTTTGATCAAGTTTCTCCCAACCCTTTAGACATGTGTTTGGGCTTTGAGTAGTTACCTAAAGGTCGTGAATGATAACCAACTTAAGTGTTTGAAGGTTAAGGAATTAGAAAAGGGATTAACCCTATATCCTTGTTTTGGTTATAGGGTTTGATGTTCGCCCTGATCGTGAGCAGTCGGAGCTGGAGCTTACGTGGGAATAACAAGTGTAGGGAACTTACCTCTCCTGCATGTATTTGATATTTGTGTTAGTGTGTTGATGCATGTTATTGCTTTGCTTGATTATGTGAAACATGTATGAATGATTTGAAGTTATGTTTCATTTATGCTATGGCCATAAGTATGTTGTTTGAAGCATTTGAGCTTGTAGATTTGTCATTGTGTGAACATGAGTTATGTGATGCAAGCATGTTATGCATTAAACATATATTGTACATGCATATTAGTATTGTTTACCTACTGAGATTCTCTCGAATCTCACCCTCCCCTACCAACATTTCAGACAGGGTAGGTAGATCAAGGATGGAGCAAGCAGCCAAGGGCGTCAAGGACTTCTTTCGGGTTGTATTTTTGGTGGTTGGTTATCCTTGCTTGTTGGGATGTGTATTTGGATATTTGGATGTATACATATGGATGTATATTTGATTACATAATCGAGACGGATTTGTGTAATCCCCGTATGAGAAATTATATTGGGTGAATATGTCCTGTAAGGCTTGAGTTAATGTATGGAACCCGGGGTTGGCCGGGAATTATATTGCGTACTATGATATATTTAAATGTAATTTATCTTTGTGTAGTAATTGTATTTGGAATGTGAATATGAGACTAGGTGTATTAGATTTCGAAAAGTATTTTTGAAAACCCCGTCTGGTATATGCTTTTGTAAATGTTATTTGGTAATTATTGGTCTCTATTTCACTTTAATCATATATTTTGGATATAACTACGGAAGGGGGTTACATTTAAACCATCTACTTCTAGTTGCACAAACCCTTCTCTTGCCTCTTGCTGATTGTGACTACTTGCTTGCTCATACTTATAAAACTTATAATTCTTTAACAGTTCATTGTTAGAACAAGCACGATGTAAGCTATCATTTGCATTGACGGAAGTAATTGAGGCTTCTCTAGCAAAGAGTCAATTGCATCTTGATACAAAAATGTCCCAACAGTCATATCCAAATAGAGTTGACCCTCAAATCGTCTTTGTGTGTCATTCTTGCTTCATTTTGCAAATTCCATTTGGCACATTCTACCCTTTACAGAGTAGAGAAGGAGTGTAACCCCCTGTCTTATAAACCGTAATTATGATTAAAAAATGTATAATTAAGTAAAATTAGAGACCAACGGTTACTTTAAAATTTTGTAAGTCCCAAACCTCACATCCAGGAATCGCCTTGAACTGAAGTGGGTTTTCAAAACTTCTGTCAAAATCAGTTCTTTTTGGTCTCGTACACATTTTTCGAATATAATTCACTTGTACAGTTAAGTCACATTTATACATACCAGAGTGTACAAAAAAAATTCACGGCAGCACCGGGTTTCATATCATAACTAAAAGGGTTTGCGGGGCATACCCGCCCCTTAAAATTTTCCCAATCAGGGGATTATAGGACCTTCACCAAAATATCATTTACAATTATACAGTAATCCCAATCCAAAAATAACAACCAACGACAGACTATAATAGTACAATACCTACCCTTGGTCGCCTACTTTTCCTTTGAGCCACTTGCCCTGTCTGAAAAGTTGTTAATGGAAAGAATGAGATTCAAGAGAATCCCAGTAGTAACAAATCACTCATACAATATATAATCACATAGCATGCATGTAAATCATCACACCGTAGCAGCAGCAATAAGTATGAAGGTAATGAATCATAAATCAACAGTTAGATTAAATAATATATGTTAGAAATATAAGATCTTAAGGAAGAGAATATACAAACTGTGATTTATCCTGGTTCGGTTCAATATGTGATGGCCTACGTCCAGTCCCCAGGCTCCTCTTGAGATTTTCAAATCCACTATCTTCTTGTTTAATCCGGGCACAAGAAAAGCCTTTACAATCCCACAAGTTTAGCCGGGTACTTGTGAAACCTTTTACAAATCTCTTACTGAAATACTCCCCCTTACAGCAAGTCTTACGAGCAGAGCAATCCCAAAGATCTTCCTTTCCTGCTTACTCGTACAAGTCTTACGAGCAGCAACGTTCTCTCCTGCTTACACCCCTGTAAGTCTTATGAGTAGCAACGTTCTCTACTGCTTGCACCTCATAAGTCTTACAAGCAGAATGTCTTACTGGCAATTCTCTCTACAGCTTCCCCCATAAGGAAATTAACCCTCTCAATGTCCCTCTACCTTGAGATCAATTCAGAAATATAGATGAAAGTGTTTACAAACTCTCTCACAGAGTAGATATAATACTCACTGAAGTACAATACAAATAATCACTCTCTCAATGATAAGTAATATAGAAACTGGAAAACAGAGAGTGTTTGGGTAGAAGCAGAGGATTCATATTTCTATCATTTTTCTCGTAGTTGCTCGTTGTCTTAGTTTTTCATCGACTTTGAATGCTCTCTCATTTATAGCTGATGAAGATGATGGCCGTTGTGAGCATTCGTCCATTGGAGTCATTTTGACCGTTGAGCATATTTGAAAAACTAGCTACCATGAGATTTCCATTGCAAAGCAGAGTGTCCCGTTGAGGAGCGGTATGTCTCATTATGAGCTGTACATCATATTGTGGAGTGGGATGAATACGTTTAAGTTTCCAGACAATCTTTCATGGTGGGTCAATCTTTTGTCGTGGTAGGTAGCCGATACTCGGTGTGTAATGATGCCGCCCTCCACAATTGACTCTTTCATTTGAATATGTAATCTCAACGTTAAATTTCTTGTTTCACACTGTAAAATACTTAATCATTAATATGATAAAGAGTTAGTCATGGGTATGTTGGATCATTGGTCAAAAGCTGAATTTCTGGCTTCTGGGACTCATCACGTTGAATGAAGACTTTTATCATCCATACTTGAAGATGCAATCCAAATTTTTAATCTCCTGTTTCTCACTTGAAATATAAGTTAGTTAATGTTTACAAATAATAACAAGTGAAAATATAACGAATGTATAACATTTAACCACGTTTGGATTGATGGCTATGAGAGTCTGAACTTTCTGCATTGGTTCTGTGAGGACTTCACTCGAGTGCAAAGAAGCCTCACTCAAGTGCATGTATAATTTCACGTTATGGCTTCCTCTCGGGCAAACACTTGCTGCTCTTCATTCGCAGGAACTCGAGTGCAATTCTGGACATCACTCGAGTGCAACCAATCCTGCTCGAGTGCGCCTCACATTTCTTTAGTCATATTTCTTCTCGGGTTAACACTTTCATGTTAACACTTGCATGACTCGAGTGCAAATCTGATCCTCACTCGAGTGTGTTGTTCAATGCTTGAGTGTTGCTAAATTTCTCCACACTTTAGCTGCTTCTGGACAACACTCGCATGACATTTTTCAAGAGTGCGTTTTTGCACTCGTGAGTGATGTGGGGCCACATTAGACAAAATTTATTTATTTGATTCTAATGATTTATCATAAGAAAGCTCTTGCCATATGCATTCTAATGCAAAAAGAATCAACTCCAAACTCCTTGTATTCTTCAAGTTATGATCGAAAGAGTGTCTATCGCACTAGACTGCACAAGTGTCAACTTCCAGAAGGCATATATACTAGAATATAACTTTAAATTAGGAATATTACCTATCCATGGAAAGCCCTTTGAGTTTAGTTTCATATGGCACTAGTATCATCTCAATCCGATATGTGGTTTGTGAGTTATGTTCAAAATACTGAACCTGTCTTGAAAAGTGACGGGGATTTCACTGTCAACTTCCATGTATCATATCTCCTTCATATGAGCTTCTTTAAATATTATCTTGGTGTACATTTTTTGTGTTTGAGAGATATGGACAAAATACTGGACCTCTGTCAGGCTGAACGTAAAACAGAGTTGAACAGAGTAGCCTAACACTCGAGTGTGTTCTTCCTCCACTCGAGTGCTACAGTGCCACACTTGCTACAGTGATTTTGTACTTTCATTCTACACCTCGAGCACTACAGTGATTCGCATGCTACAGTACCTGCATGCTATAGTGCCTCACTCGAGCACTACGGTGCCTTACTGTTCGCCGTTTAGCTTTCGCAAGCGTACGGGTCGCAAGTAATAAAGTGATAAGTCAAGATCATTCCCACGAGGACTATGACAAAAGCGAGTTAACTAATTTAACCATGTTCTTAATTAGGTTGAATGGAATCATTTGAAATTGATCAAGTTAAATAAAGAAGTTTAATGAAAATAACAAAGGAAAACAGTGAAAATTGGTAAATTGGGTCTAACTTCAAGAGAGATTAACTTAGGATTACTTCTTCCCCATTGTATTTCATAAAACTATGCAAATATCCACTTATGTTGATTAAATGAGTCTATATGCTAGTCGAAGATCCTAAAATCATCAACCAAGCTCTCTCAAGTCAAGATCAATTTTTAATCTTCATTAAAAATATTCAATCTCTTGTTTACAATTAATGAAAATCATCTTTCCAAAACAAGCCTTCACTTGACTATGCTAGGTTGTTAGATATATCTCTATTCTAACAACAAACCATCCATTTAATCCCTAAACTTCAAGTCTAGCATGATTTTTCTTAAGTTCTACAATCAAAATAGCTCTCTCAAGCATCTTCCAATTGAACAACTCTAATCATGTGGTGATCAAGCACAAGATAGCATTAAGCTCAAAGAAAAATCAACATATAATACTCAATAACCAACAAAAGCAAGATAATCTAGTAGTTTCAATCCATACAATGCGAAAAAGTAATCCTAATTAGGAGTTTTAGCTACTCATGGTCTGTACATGCCAAAATCTCAGCATACAATCATAATCCATATCAGCAAAATAGAGAAAAAGGAGAGAAGAACAAGAAAAACTCAAGAATTGAGGCTCCAAATCCTTTCTTAATCCAATCCCAAGCTCCAAGCTCTCCAAAATGCCAAACCCTAGCAGCCACTATGTTCAAGAAGTCCAGCCTCCTTTTATTTTCGACCTAGCCCATGCCTTTATACTGGTTTTTCTGCTTCATTTTTCAAAACGCACAGCATCAGTTTCGCGCGTTCGTCGTGGGTTCGCTACAGCGAATGCCATAGCGAATTGTCATACAGAACCAGACAGAACCAGTGCTTTTTCAGGTGATTTTTCTATGACTTTGGCTACAACAGATTCCACAGCAAGTGCAGGCTTCTCCATAATGTCCATTTTCCTCTTCCTCTTGCATTCTTCCCTTCATTTCACATCTTTCCATGATCTTTGTGAGCTTTTACAACTTGTCATCCTCCACCTACAAGGAGGAGGGATTCATGAGCTATTTTAACTTTCACAAATAATTAAAACTATGTGCATTTAACTCATGATTCAACAAAAATTTGATTTATCTTTTGTCCTATCACATTTTCTTCTACAATCTCTTTATATGCACAATTTGAACCTAAAAATAAGTGAAAAGAGAAGAAAATGTGCTAAAATACTCTTGATTTCTATGAGTTAACACTTACTCGAGTGATTGCTACAGTACCGCCGCTACGGTGCCAAACAGTGCCAACTGCTACAGTGCAAAACAGTGCCTCAAATTTCTGAAATCTCTAAAATTTCTTCTAATAACTTGAATCTTGATATTCTCATAAGATCTTACAAGTTCTTCTTTCTTCCATATCTTTCTTCTTGATTTTCCTCTTGATAATAATTCTCCATAATCCGAGTAGGCAGCTTCTTGACTATCTTCAGTTTCTTTCTTCTTCTTCCTTTTGTTCATTCTTATCAATTCAATAACTTCTTTGTATACTTGATAATTTTGTCTTCTCATTCTTCCTCCATAATTCAACTTAATTAATCTACAAGATATTTCACATTAAACACAGTAATTAGTCAAAGAAATACATTATATAAACTTTTTGCTCTTATCATTTCACATATATATTTGACATCATCAAAACTATTCATATCTAACACATCACAAGATCCACAAGATGCATGAGCATCATCACAAGATCTACACAGCAACAGGCTCCGTAGATGATGTGTGACTAGCGTCACAAGATCCGCAATTATACCCCACCCTCATCGCCTTTTACCACTGGAAGGCACACAGTCCTTACTCGAACCGTTGTTAGTGACTCAGGGACTATTGGTATGGCGGTGCATACACATAGCCTTATGGCACACAAATTGTCAATCCTCGGTAATCCCACCATCCCGCAGGCATGGTCGTCCCACCAGAACCCCCGATGGGTCGCAAGTTAAAGACTCACAAACACAAATCCACAAGCTCCGCAAAATTAGCAACCATTATAATATCCCAATTCAGGATTAAGGGCTAATGACTCTGAGATTAATCGTAAGTGTGTAATTAAGCACTTTTGGAATTAATGTAATATGAATTTGGTGTACATGTGTGTGGTATTTAAGATCAAGGGTTGAGATTCATTGCACATGGGACGGAATCCAATGTATTAAGCTTGTGTGAGCTCATTGTGGGAGTGAACGAGATGTTGACATGTGGCCTTGTGTTGGCCATGGGATGTGGCACAAGAAGACAAAGGGCCACTTTTCTCTCTCTCTTTTCAGTTGAGGTGTAAGGGAAAAGGGAAAAGTTGGTGTATCATCATCATCATCTCTTCCATCTCACAATTTCTCTCTCTTCCTTTCCCATTTTCGCTGAACAAGCTTGAAAAGAGAAAGAAAAGCTTTGATCTTTGGTAAGTAATGATCTTCCTTTGCTAAAATCCTCTTCTCTAATGTTGTGTATCTTATTGAGAGCTCCATTGTGGTGGTTGTAGAATCTTGAGAAGTGGTGATTTGTGTGTTGGTCGAATTTGAAAGTGGGAGAATCAAGATTCTGAATTTGACAAAGTGAAGAGGTAGGCATTTAGTGTATTTTGAAGTATTATTTGTGATTTTGAATAAGTTTAGTAAAACCTGGAAATTTGCCCTAGTTATGCCAAATGTTGAAAGTATGGATTTCATTGTGTTTGATGTTGGAAATGATCTATTGTGAAGATATTTGAGTATTGGATTTAGTTTGGAATGTTGGAAATGTGTTAAGGGAAATTGGACATTTGTTGTGTTATAGAGACCTAAGAGTATGATTGTGGTCAAATTGGTTTTGGGAGTGTTTTTGAAGTGGCCAATGTGTTCCCTAGTTAGTGCTAAGTGTGTATGAGCTTTTGGTAGAGTTTGGGAACCATTGGGTATAAATTTGACTATCTAGTGTTTTCTGATATTTTCTGCGTTTTTGGTCTCTGATGCACAACACTCGAGCAAAGGAGGATCATGCTCGAGTGCCGTGTGCATTTTTCCTCTTCTGCGTTGAGTTTTGATTGGATTCTTTGAATAAGGCTCGAGTGCACTTCTTTGTTATCGAGTGAGGGAAGAACATGCTCGAGTGAGCTTGGGTTTGCTCGAGTGATGGAGTGAATCCAGAGTTAGGGTTGCTCTCGGGTTGTCACTCGCTGGCCATTGTTCAAGAGTATGCTCTAACACTCACAAGCACGGCCGTCTTGTTGGAAATTGTGCCCTAAGGGCCAATCATTGTACTTTAAACATTATTATTTTAATGAAATTTCTCCATTCTATTATCATATTATTTGCATGTTAACTGTGATAATTGTATCCTTGGATAATTCATAAAGATTGTCCTAAAATGTCCCTGGTCGGTCATCTATGCGGGAGCAGAGATGAAACAAGACCAGTATGACTTTGATAAGATATGGAGATACGAATCAAAGTCTTAGGCACTTGTAAGAGTACAAGGTGCTGGACCAACCCACTATGAGAAAGCTACATGGATCAAGTCATAAGCTTTTCTCATGTATAACCACGTCACAATGCCCTTAGACCTGAGGTCATCATGGATTCCTACATGAGAGTTGCTAAGCTTTGAACTAGTCAAAAGTCACTTTTGACCGGGTGATGATAAAGGCTACGATCGGGCTTGATGGTTTTTCATGTAGAGGAATATGAATGATTAAGATGGAATTTATCCCTCACATTAGTTGAGAGATATTACTGGGCCCCTCGATGAGTGAGTCTGAGAAATGTATGGCCATACTATGATGAAAGGAGTTTCTGTCTCTGTTATCAGGCTACTCAGGAATCGAGAAAGTAATGGTCAGGAACAAGAGGATGACATTTTCCATGCCTTATCATTGATCGATATATCATGTGACAAAAGGGACGTGACATGGTTGTATGACAGGTTACATCGTGATAACGATCCTCATATGAATTGGGTAGTCGTAATGTCTTGCTAGAGGCCGCTTGTGACTTTTGGGTTAGTGTAGTTATTGGCCCACTGCTAACTTCATATGGGCCTCCAGGGTCGCACACAAGAATGGCCCAACACGAGATAATGTTTGATTTAGGGTGGATGAATTTTATATTTATATATATATAATATAAAATTCATTAATAATATTATATAGATATATATATATTTTCGAAATATATATCTTATATATATATATATATATTATATTATATTATTATATTTAATAATATTATATAGATATATATATTTTCGAAATATATTATATATATATGTATATATATTATATGATATTATTATATTGTGTTGGTTTTAAATTTAATTTATTAAGATATATTAAATTTAATAACTAACATGATAGAGATATAGTATCTCAGATTTAATTTATGAAGATAAATTAAATCTAATGGCTCTTTATTTAGATTAAATAAATAGGTTAAATTAAAACTGTTGGACAGATTTAATTTAAACTACATTTATTTAATTAGCTCATCAAGATAATTAATTGTTAATTAATTTCGAAATTAATGATGATTAATTTTGAAATTTGAAAATAACCCTCATGGGTTATAAACTTGATAGAGCTGATAGATCAGGGTACATCAGAATTGAGAGCCGCAAGTTAAACCCTTGGAGACATTAGAGGCACTAGCACGCAGTCTCAGTTGGAGAGCATTCGTGTGGATACCGGTAGAGGGGGCGGACTTGACGTATTGGCTCCTAGAGATCATGAAAACTCTGAATCATCAAAAAGGTATGAATCCTTCCAACTTGGTTTAAACGCTGTTGATAGATCCTCGATTAGGATCGGTGAAATTTTTTTTTTAAATTCTTCCGCTGTGCTTATCGATCCTATACGTCTTACCCGAGCACTGAGGGTATGCTCGAGTGAGCTTGTCCCTCTGATGATTGCATGTACTCTCGGGTTGTCACTCGTGGTGTTGCACTTTCGGGGACTCGAGCATATTTAGGGTCATCACTCGAGTGCAGAGCTTGGTGCTCGAGTGATATGAGCACTTCCTGGCCATGAAAGTTGCTCTCTGTCAAGCACTCACGAGTAAGAGTCCTTCTCACCCGAGCACAAGTCTCTCATCACTCGAGTGAGGTCGTCTTCACTCGAGTGAGGCTGTCAAAAATCAGTGTTATGTCTTCGGAAAAGGGGTCTTTCGGGTAGTTTCTTCCAACCCTTTAGGCATATATTTAAGCATTTTTTAGCCACCTAAAGAGTCCTAAATGATAACCAAGTGTATTATGAAATTAAGAATTTGGAAAAGAGATTGATTGGTTGTCCCTCATTTGGTATAGGATTTGATATCTGTCGCCCTCGTGAGACCACAGTACCGGAGCCAGTCAGGAAAGATACAGGTAGTGACTCTTGCTTCATACCTTATGTGATACATTGTATGTGTGCTATATCATTGTGTTGTGATGATTTCGTATGTTGCAAGATATGTGAAATTGTGGAAGCACCGCTATACTAATAGTCCCTGAGTCGCTAACAACGGTTCGGGTCAGGGCTGTGTGCCTTCCCGGTGTAAAAGGGGATGAGGTTAGGGTGTGATATATGTGATTATGTGGGCCAAAAGGCTAATTGTGAGTCGAAAGGCTATTTGTGAAGACCGACGGGCCAATTGTGAAAGCCGAAACGCTATATGTGAGCCGTAAGGCTATTCGTATGCACTGCCACGCCAATAGTCCCTGAGTCACTAACAACGGTTCGGGTTAGGACGGTGTGCCTTCCTGGTGGTAAAAGGGGATGAGGGTGGAGTGTGATTTGTGTTGCTGATATGAGATGATTTGTTTACATGCTATGTGATTACGTGTGGTATGAATAATTTGTTACTACTGGGATTCTTTAGAATCTCAATCTTTCCAAATGACTAATCTTTTTAGACAGGACGAGTGGCTTGAAAGGGAAGCGGACAACCAGGAGTAGTTAGGATTACTCTGAGACTTTAGTGGTAGTTGGTTATCTTTGTTTTGATTTTGGGATTACTAGATGTATATAAGATGTAAATGAATATTTTGGACATGAAATCCCCATTTTGGGAACCTTAAACCCATTAATATATGTAAGTAACCCGGGGGTTGCCGGTATTTTAGTTTTCGCACTCTGATATTTATTATGTGATTTGTTTTCTCCAGTAGTTATATTTGCACGTAAATGTGAGACCAGGATTAATTACATTTTGAACTGATTTCTTGAAATATCCCATCTCTTGGATGACGGATTTTAAATTGTTATTTTGGTTTATTGGTCTCTATTTCACTTAAATTTCATAATCCGGATGTAATTACGGTGAAGGGGTTACAACCATCACATACAATGATAAAACATACATACCATACATTACATACAGTATAAGAGAAAGTGTCACAACCTTATTCATTCCAAGCATGCTCCAGCACCAATTACTCATGAGCAGGGCAAATGTCAAATCCTAACCAAAAACCAAGGATGATGGATTAATCCCAAATCCAATTTCTTAATTCCAAAACACTTAAGATTGGTTGTCATTTGAAATCTTAGGTGGCTACTAGAAGTCTAGAAACTTTCCTAAAGTGTTGGAAGAATCACCCTCAAAGTTCCCTTTTTCGGAAGTATTTCACTGGTTTTTGACTCATGCACTCGAGTGAAGAAGACCTTACTCGAGTGATGGAGTAACTTGCACTTGAGCACTGAAGATCACTCGTACGAGTGATTGGCCGAGAGCAACAGTTGAGATAGAAAATGATCATGTCACTCGAGTCCTAACCCTACACTCGAGTGATGACCCTATGTTCACCCGAGTCCATCTGAGTGAGGCACTAGAAGTGACTACCAGAGAGCAACAGAAATCCTAAAGTGAGAAGTGCACTTGAGCACTAGCCTTAGCACTTGAGTGACTTTCCAATACCTGTGAGTGCACGCGCGCATTGTTGACAACTTTCCTGTGAGTGTTAACTCGAGACATGCATCTATAGTGCTGCATGCACATGTACATGCACTAGAGTGATATCCTATACACTAGAGTGATAACCCATATGACTCGCAGATGAGGAAGTTCACTTCTACTTCTTTGGCGAGAAAGTGCGACCAGAACTAAAGGAAAAGGAAATCAGAACACTACACTTGAGTGATGTAACCCCCTGCCTTAATCTGCATAATTATAATTCAAAAATGCATAATTTAAACGAGCTAGGGACCGGTGGATCATTAAATTTCATTTCTAATCCCTTCTTTTTGGTAGGGTTTTTCACAAATTCTTTTAAAACTTCATTCCTTCCCTGGTCTCAGTTTTCAAATTCTGAATATAATTACCTGTGCAGTTAATCGCATTTAAATATATCAGAGTGTATAGAAAAATCCCGGCAACCCTCAGGTTTCATATATATTTACTTGCCCTGTCTAAAGGTTAGTCAAAGGAAAGAATGAGATTCAAAAGAATCCAAGAAGTAACAAATCACTCATACAATATATAATCACATAGCAGCACAAATACAAATTACACCCCACCCTCATCCCCTTTTACCGTCGGGAAGGCTCGCAGTCCTTACCCGAACTGTTGTTTGCAAGTCAGGGACTATTGGCGTGGCGGTGCATACACATTGTAATACCCCGAAGTTTAATATTTGAGGCTAGAGAATAAGCCTAAGATAAGTGAACTGCTAAGCCCAGTTTAGCAAGATCCCAAATTGTGATTAAGGGTTAATGACTCCAAAAGTGGATGTGGTTGGTGATAAATAACCCTTTTGAAAAATATGATGTGATTTGGGATTCGAATGTGATTCGTATGTGTTGTGAGAAGCACCTAAACCCTGTATTTGAGTTTAATTATGGATTAACATCTAAATTGAATGAAAATAAGGGGGAGGGCGTCTGTATGGTGTAAATGAATGAGAAAATATACTTGGTGGTGATTCAAGAGGAATTGCCATAATCAGGGGCAAAACGGTAAAGTTACCGACCAATTGGTCAGTTATCGAAGAGAAAACTCATTGGTAATTTCAAGATCAATGGTTAAGATTGATTTGTGATAGATCAAAATGGGTGGAATTATGTGTATGTGTATGTGTGTGTATGTGAGCTCATGGTTGATGGAGCAAATTTGTGCCAAGTGGCAAATTTGGACCTTTGGATTGGGTCAATATTTTCAACTCACTCTCCCTCTTTCCTCTCTTTTTCTAGTCCGCTAAGAGGCCTAAAAATCTGCTCCCTTCTTTATCATCTTCATCTCATAATCTAATCTCTCTCTCTCTCGTGTCTCCATGGACATCCAAAGCTAAGGGAGGAAAGAGAAAAGAATAAGGTGAGTTTTGGCCTATTTGTGGTCCTCTAATGGCTAAATCCTCTTCACTAATCTTAATCATATTGATGAGAGCTTCATCTCTATGGTTTTATATTTTTGAAAGGAGGTGTTTTAGAGCATGTGGAAATTGGGAAAGATGAAAAATCAAGGAATTTGTTTGGGAAAGAGGAAGAGGTGGGTGTTTGCTTCCCTTTTGATCTATTGATTGTGGTTTTTGGTGGAGTTTTGAGAATTGTGATATTTTCCCTGATTCTGTGTGATTTTCAAATTGGATGATTTGAATGGTGAATTGTGGTTAAATTGATGCCATAGTGTGTTTTGGTGTCATTGGAATTGGTTTGAGAACTTAGAATGAAAGGAATTGCATTGTGTAGTGTGTTGTAAATGGTCTTTTATTGTGTTTTATGACTATTGGTATTTGTTTGGAACTTTGGTTGGAGAGGATTGCAATATGGTGCATTGGATTGTGACATTAGGTGACATGTTGTGCCAGTGAGAAAACATGTCAATATAATGTGAATTTGGTTGATTTGGTGTTTCCAATAGATTCCTTGTTAAAATTTGTGTGGAAATGGTGTTTGGTGTGAAATTGGGACCATTGGAGACAAAAGAGCCAAAATTATGAAAACTGTGAAATCTAGAATTTGGCTAAGTCTGAAATGTTGTGTAAGGGGCCAACTTTGCATAGTATTTTGACACTATAAATGGTATTAGAATGATGTGATATTTTCCATATTTGTTGTTCACATTGCAAGCTTTCCATTGATATAAAGTTTGGGTCATTCTGAGTTTTGTGGGCTAAGTTATGGTCGTTGGAAATTGTGCCAGGAGTCAGGTCTTTGGTTGGCCGCGGCATGTGCTTTTGGCCGTGACCCAAAACCTTCTGACCAGTCTCTGGCCACGGCCTAAGAGGGGCTGGCCGTGGCCCAAGACGTTTTGACCATCTGTTGGCTACGGCCCAAGAGGTGGTTGGCCATGGCCAACCATTTGAAAAATGTAGTTTTGAGATTTTTAAAGATGGTCTTTGGTATAGTTTCTCCTAACCCTTTAGACTTTTGTTTAGGCTTTGATTAGCCACCTAAAGGTCATAAACGATAACCAACTTTAAGTGATATGAAAGTAAGGTTTTGGTATAGAGAATAACCTTATGTCCTTACTTTGGTTATAGGGTTCAACTTTCATCTGATCGTGAGTAGCCTGTATTGGAGCACACGTGGAAAGAGAGTAGGGAACTTACCTCTTCTGCATGTATTTGATAATTGTGTTGGTGTATTGATGCATGTATTGCTTTGCTTGATTATGTGAAACATATATGAATGATTGTAGCTCTGTTTCTATCTATGTTATGGCCATGAGTATGTTGTTAAAACATTGAGCACGCAGATATGTTATTGTGTGAGCATGAATTATGTATTGCAAGTATGTCATGCATTAAACACTTATCTTGAATGCATACTGGTATTTGTTTCCTACTGAGATTCTCTCGAATCTCACCCTCCTCTACCAACATTTTAGACAAGGTAGGTGGATTGAGGTTGGAGCAAACAGGCAAAGGTGATGAGGACTACTTCAGGTTATAGATTTTGGTAGTTGGTTATCATAGTTGGGATGCATATTTGGATACTCGTATTCGGATTTGGATGTGTATATATGGATGTATATTTGATTATGTATGGAGATGAGATTTGTGTAATCCCCATTTGAGGAATTGTAAAGGGCGAATGTGCCCTATGAATTCTAAGTAAAGGTATGAACTCAGGAGTTTACGGGATGATATTGTTGTACACTCTAATATTTGTATAAATATGATATTCTGCGTGATGTAATTGTATTCGAAATTAAATATGAGATCAGGTTAATTATATTTCGAAAGTTATTTGTGAAAACCCTATCGTGAAGATGAGATTTTAAATAAGTTTTGTTTCTTATTGGTCTTTATTTCATTTTAATCGCGTATTTCAGATATAATTACGGAAGGGGGTTACATACATAGCCTTGCAGATCACAATACATTGCCTTATGGCTTACATATAGCCTTTGGGCTTCCACATTGCCTTACGGCTTACATATAGCCTTTCGGCTTCCACATTGCCTTATGGCTTACATATAGTCTTTCAGCTTCCATATTGCTCCATCTGCCATCACAAAACAATGACAAACACATTTACATATAGTATAAGGGAAGAGTCACTACCTTATTCTTTCCTGATATGTTCCGATATGGTTCGTTCACGACTAGGGCAAATGTCGAACCCTATAACCAAGATTAAGGACAACGTATCAATCTCTTATCCAAGTTCTTAATTCCATAGCACTTCAAGTTGGTTATTATTTGAACTTCTTGGGTGGCTATTAGAAGTCTAAATACATACCTAAAGGGTTAGGGAAAACTACCTTGAAGATCCCTTTTTGGAAGCAAAAGCACTGAATTTTGGCTGAGTCACTCCAGTGAAGAAGGCCTCACTCGAGTGAAGTCCTCATTCACACTCGAGTCCCAGCAAGTGAGATGTAGAAAGTGTGTACCCGAGAGCACCAACACACCTTAGAGTGACCAGTTCACTCGAGCACTATCCTTAGCACTCGAGTGATGACACATATTCACCCGAGTCCCATCGAGTGAGGTGCAGGAAGTGACAACCCGAGAGTAACTAAAACCCCAAAGTGACAAGTGCACTTGAGCACTAGCCCTAGCACTCGAGTGACTACGCGTACTCTTGACAATTTGCCTACGAGTGTTAACCCGAGATGCATGTCCATAGTGCTACATGCACATGCACTCGAGTGATACCCTATGCTGAAGAGAAAGTGAAATATCATGCTACACCTGAGTGAGACCTTACCTCACTTTAGTGATGCTTATCAAAAGCCAAAATGCAGCAATTGATGTAACTTCCAGACTTGTCCAATTTGCTTCCAATGGTTCCAAAACTTATACCAAAGTTCATTCCCCCACAAAATTTATAAGGAACCTATTGGGAACATTAAAATAACCAAAATCTCACCACAATGACACATTCCACACTCCTAACCACTTTGTTCACCAAAATCACCTAATGGTCACAACTTCCACTTCCCATTTCCAACCCAATTCTAATAGCTCAAAGACACAATATGCCACCAATTCTACCATAATACACTAACCAATTCTCCCATTTCAATTTCACATCAAAATCAGGGCATAATTCCACAAATATCAAAACTTAACCAAAAATCACAACAAATATACCAAAATACTACAAATGCTCAGCTCTTCAAATTCCAAAGACTAGTTTATTGATTTTCTTGCTTTCAAACTTGTTCAAGCTCTAAAACACCTTCTTTCAAAAATCTAAGAACATCAAGATGAAGCTCTCATCAAGGTGGTCAATATTATAGAATAGCATCTGAACATTTGAGAGTCATAACAATGTCAAAATCTTACCTTTTCACTTTCTCTTTCTTTCATAAGCTTAGTGAAAATAGAGAGTAGAGAGAGAAGGTAAGATGATGATGAAGATGATCCATTTTCCCTTTTCCTATACTCTTAGCTGACCTTGGAGGGAGAGAGGGAAGAGAAAAATGAGTTTGAAACTTTGACCTCATCTAATAGCCCACATCTTACCACTTATCATAATCTTACTCTCTCAACCATGAACTCACCTATGCTTATATGCACAAGATTCCACCCCATGGATTACTTGGCAATAAATCACACCCATTGATCTTTAAGTTACCAATGAGTTTCTTCTTCGGTAACTAAGCAATTGGTCAGTAAATTTTCCAATTTTGCCCCTAATAGTGGTAATTCTTCTTAAATTACCACCAAACACATCCTTCTCATTCCTTTATGCCATTCACACATCCTCCCCTCTATTTCATTCAATTTAGATGTTAATTCATAATTGAACTTAAATACAGGGTTTCGGCTCTGACTATAACACATTCAAATCATGATTCTCATCATATCCTCCAAAAGTGTTGGTTTAACTTGATTACCTTCACTTTTGAAGTCATTAACCCTTAATCAAATTTGGGGGTATTACAAGTGACACCCTGGTACACTCGAGTGATGCTTATCAGATGCCAAAACCACAGCAGCTGAAAGAATTTTTCAGACTTGCCCAATTTGCTTTGTTCACTACCGCAAGTGCACAGATCGCTTCAAGTAATAAAGTGATAAGTAAAGATCGTTACCACGAGGACTATGATGAAAGCGAGCTAACTAATGTAACCATATGCTTAATTAGGTTGAATGGAATCATTTGAAATTGATCAAGTTAAGCCAAAACATGTTGTTGAGGTGAAAAAAGAAATTTAAAACTATTTTTAGATTAAAATTTATAAAAGCAAGTGATTCTTTGAATTCAAGTGTTAAATGAAACTTAGGATTGTTTATCCCCCTTGTATTTGAAAAGCACTCAACCAAATCCCCTCAATATATGCTACTTAATGAAAGGTTATACTAGCCAAGGATACTAAATTACCTATAAGTGCTCTCTCAAGTCTCCAAATAGGTGTTTAGTTCAATTAATTCATTAATCTCTTAATTAACTAATTAAACCCTGATTTTCATTAAGTCTGTCAACTTGCCTTAGACAGTTACACAGAGAGCCAATTTTTCTTCAGATTCTTCACTTGCTACAGTAAGTTTGTCAACTTGTTGTAGCCAACAGAGAGCATATGAAGATCACTTGCCACAGCCAGTTGGTCAACTTGCTGAGGCAAGTTGCATAAGCTCCTTCTATCTTTGCACTGCTTCACCTCCTTTATTCTTTCCTTATTTCTTGGTTCTTGTAGGGCTTTAAAACTTGTCTTTATCCTCCTATAAAAGAGACAGAGGATTTATAAATTCTTAATTAATTCACAAATATACCAAGAATTTCTATGATTTTTTGCTTTATACTTTGATATGCACATTTTCTTCTATACACTTATTTCAATGTACATTTTGAACCCAAAAGTATGGAAAACGAGAAGAAAATGTGTTGGAATGTTATGAATTTCTAAGAGTCAACATGCTTCCAATGATCTCAAAACTTATACTAAAGTTCATTTCCACTCAAAATTTCACAAGGAACCTATTGGTGACCTTAAAACTCCCAAAATCACGTCATATAACAATTTCGTCTTAGGTTAACACATTGCACACAAACCCTCCAATGACTAATCCTTTCCTTTTCACATTCTACTCCAAACCAATGACATAATAACACATCATAATACCCTTTTCCATACATTACCATATCTAATTCATCCATTTCCAATTCTCATGAAATCAGGGCAAAATTCCAGAATTTTCAAAACTCAATCAATAGTTATATAATTTAGATCAAAATGCTACTAACTCTTACCTCTTTCTCTTCCAAAGGTTGGTTCTTTGTCTTCTCAACCTTCCAATTTCTTCAAGTGCTCAAATATCACCTTTCAAGAATCTAAAACCATGGCCATGAAGCCTTCAACCCTATAAACAAGATTAATGAAGAACATTTGAGCATAAGAGGGCATCTAGTAAGCCAAAATCTCACCTTTTCACTTTCTCTTTTCTCCCCTTATGCAATGAAAATGGAGATGAGATGAGAGAGATGAGAGAATGATGAAGGTGGAGATTTTCCCCCATTCCCATGCTCATAACCGACTTGGAGGGAGAAAGGAGAGAGGAAAGTGCTTTGAAAATTTGACTTGATCCAAGGGTCCTCATTTTGCCACTTGTCATAATCTTCCTCTCTTAACCATGAACTCACCTATGCTTATATGCACAAGATTCCACCCCATGGATCACTTGGCAATAAATCACACCCATTGATCTTTAAGTTACCAATGAGTTTCTTCTTCAGTAATTAACCAATTGGTCGGTAAATTTTCCTATTTTGCCCCTGATAGCGGCAATTCTTCTTGAATCACCACCAATCACATCCTTCTCATTCCTTTATGCCATTCACACACCCTCCCTTCTATTTCATTCAATTTAGATGTTAATCATAATTAAACTTAAATACAGGGTTTGGGCTCTGACTATAACACATTCAAATCATAATTCTTACCATATCCTCCAAAAGTATTGGTTTAACCTTGATTACCTTCACTTTTGAAGTCATTAATTGTTAATCAAATTTTGGGGCATTACATTTCTCCCTCCGTAAAATAAATTTTGTCCTCAAAATTTGATGCACAACTTATACCACAACTTTAAATGCCTCAGCTTCCGTGGTTTACAAATTACTCCGCTTGCTCACACACATGGCTCCACTATAGTCCTCATCGACAGTGGTGAACTCACATATCACAAAATGATAGCACTTTACTATATCAACTTCTACGGTGTTATCATAATTGTCACACGAATATAATCACCACACATATGATTGTTTCAAAACACCCTTCTTGTACGAACACAATCGCCACAAGCTCCAGATCATGAGCAAGAAAACACATTCATAAGACTTCAGCAGTTGGGAAGCATAAGCCGCCCTTTTGCTTAGTCCAATCAACCCTTTCGAAAACAACCCAAAGTACACAAATTCAAAGCAAACTCATAGCAGATTCTAATTTTACACACCGCCTTTCGGCCTAGGGTCAACGCCAATGCAACAAGCTTGGTGGCTAGCCATGCTGGCCATACCGAGGTAAGTGCCCTCATAAGAGAGAACCCCTAATCATGTAGGCAAATTCACCATCAGCTGAACTAGCTCTGCTCTATTACACATAACCACACCCCAATCCTAGCTTATACACATATAATACATATCACAATCAAGCTAGGTAGGGCACACCCTCACCTTTGCTTGTTCACAACACATCACAATACACAACGAAATCAAGCTGGGATCAGGTATATTCACCATCAGTACTGTTAACAATTTCTCCTTTAGCTCTGAGAGGTCTATACACAACATTCACATCATGGAGACCCAACGTTTCCATAGCTCTACTCCACAAGTCAACATCATAGCGGTTGTACTTTAAGGTTCGTCTTCACGGTGGCTCCATACTACAATGTTGTACTCGGTGCTTCACTCAGTCAACTGACTGGTCAGCCCCTCTGGTTAGAACTCTCCGTAGGTAGCCCTTTCCGATTAGATCTTACCGTAGGTAGCCCTTTCCGATTAGATCTCACTGTAGGTAGCCCTTTCCGATCAGTGTCCTTTGTTAATACTCGTATAGTATGTCAACATGTCACCACAGAACCACAATGAGCTAATTTAATTACAGTTGGCAGATGCGATTTATCGAATTCATATATACAACAAACACATTTCTTGCCATCAACCAATTAAAATCCAGAAGAACTTCTAATTGAGAGCTTGGCAATCATAACAAATCAATTATAGGCACATGCCCTTCAACGATTCTCACCCACTTCATGCAGGCTTCAACAGTCATAGCTTTAGCAATCATTAACATTGTCATAACTAGTTCAATTAGCCATGTACACATATACAATTCCGGGCACTTCACACAATCATCACAATGAAGAAATAACGTGCACCCGAATCGAAATTTTTTTTAATAAACTATCTTCAAAAAGGAGCTTACCTTGAATCAGGTCAGGGGATTTTTGAGCTTCCTCGTATGTCATAGCAAACACTCTTCCCTGATTCCTACACCTTTGCTTAACTTGCAGCCGGTTTCATTTACTCACAATGTGCCCCGGTTGTTGGCAATTATAGCATATCACTCGACCCTCACATGTTTGGCCTTGATGTGCCTGCTTACAATGAAGACATATCCACCCCATGAAAGCTCTCTACGACTGATAGGGCGTCTTACCATCACCTTTGGATGATCCTTCCGCTTTTGGGAAGTATTTCCCTTGCTGGGTTCACTACGGCTTCTCGTACCCTTAGAGGGATATAAATCTCTTAAATTATTTTTAGTGATTCTACACTCTTCCACCGCTTTATTAAACTCTATAAATCGGTGGGTAGATAACCTCTTTCTCAATTCATGCCTTTACTCGAGTATCAAAATATCTGAGCTCCATTCCTCATCATCCATTTTTCGAAGAAAAGAGGAATACCGGGACGAACGGATGAAACAAGATAGGTAATCGTCAAAGGTTTCCATATTACCCTGCTAATCGATATGAATTCAGTTTCCTTCTCGAGCCACACTGACTTGGGAAAATACTTTTCATTGAACTATTGTTGAAACAATTCCCAGGTTAGTGGCTTATTTCTACTTCACAATGTTAAGGCGATATTCCACTACCAACGATCTGCATCTCCCTCCAACTTATACACCGCCAATCATGCCTTCACATTATCTGGGCAATCAAGCACCTCAAAAATCTTCTCGAGATGATTTAACCAGTCTTCAGCTACCTGATGATCAAATCTCCCTTTAAACACCGGAGGTAGGTGCTTGCAGAACTTCAAAACTCAGTACTGAAGATCTCTCTCTTCTCGAACTGGAACCCTATAAGATTCTAGGTTAGGTATACTGTGAGGAGGCGACTCTGAATGTCATATAGACCTTTCCACAGTTTCCTTATGCCGTGTCTCTTCTTGGTTCTCCTCCTGAGTGGATGAACCCCAGTCTTCATTATTCCTCGCTCTTTCAACTCTGAGCTCTTCTCTTAGCTAAGTAATCATATCCAGTTGTTCCTTGATCAAACCCATTAATTCTTGCATCGGGTATGGTGGATTTTCATTGACTACCTCCACCTCTGGGTCTACCTGTTGTACTCTGGGACGACCCTTTGTTTTCTTCATTCTACAAATCATTTACCATGTCAATACCACAGATAATGTATGCACATATTCCACAATCTCATATATCCACAACATCAAGAACATACATGTGTATTCACATCAAACAGTCAGAAGTCATCCTCTATCACTAAGACAAAGAACTAAAGGAACTATCCTAGCAAACTCTAACCTTGCCAGGAACAACAAATCTGATACCAAAAATGTAACCCCCTGTCTTATAAACTGTAATCATGATTCAAAAATGTATAATTAAGTTAAATTAGAGACCAACGGTTATTTTAAAATCTTGTAAGTCCTAAACCTCACATCCAAGAATCGCCTTGAGCAGAAGTGGGTTTTCAAAACTTCTGTCAAAACCGGTTCTTTTTGATCTCGTACATACTTTTTGAATATAATTCACTTGTATAGTTAAGTCACATTTATACTACCAGAGTGTACAACAAAAATTCTCGGCAGCCCTGGGTTTCATATCATAACTAAAAGGGTTTGCAGGGCATACCTGCCTTTTAGAATTTTCCCAATCAGGGGATTACAGGACCTTCACCAAAATATCATTTACAATTATATAGTAATCCCAATCCAAAAATAACAACAGATGACAGACTATAATAGTGCACTACCCGCCCTTGGTCACCCGCTTTTCCTTTGAGCCACTTGCCCTGTCTAAAAAGTTATTGATGGAAATAATGAGATTCAAGAAAATACTAGTTGTAACATATCACTCATACAATATATAATCACATAGCGTCCAAGTAAATCATCACACCACAACAGGAACAATAAACACAATGATGCATGGCTTCCGCCACAAGCGACAGCACTCACAGCTGTGTACACATGATGCGTGACCAACGTCACAAGATCCACAAGATGCGTGACCATCGTCACAAGATCCATACAGCAACATGCTCCATACATGATGCGTGACTAGTATCACAAGATCCACAATCACACCCCACCCTCATCCCCTTTTACCGCCAGGAAGGCACACAGTCCTTACCCGAACCGTTATTTGTGACTCAGGGACTATTGGCGTGGCGGTGCATACACATTGCCTTACGACACACAAATAGTCAATCCCTCATAATCCCATCATCCCGTAGGCATGATCCTCCCACCGGAACCCCCGATGGGCCACAGGTGAAAGTCTTAGAAACATAAATCCACAAGCTCTGTAACATCAATAACCATCACATATAATGATAAAACATACATACCATACATTACATACAGTATAAGAGATAGCGTCACTACCTTATTCTTTCCAAGTGTGCTCCAGCACCGATTACTCACGAGCAAGGAAAATGTCAAATCCTAAAGAAAAAACCAAGGACGATGGATTAATCCCAAATCCAATTTCTTAATTCCAAAACACTTAAGATTGGTTGTCATTGAACTATTTAGGTGGCTACTAGAAGTCTAGACACTTGCCTAAAGGGTTGGAAGAATTACCCCTAAAGTTCCCTTTTTTAGAAGTATTTCACTAGTTTTTGGCTCATGCACTCAAGTGAAGAAGACCTCACTCGAGTGATGGAGTAACTTGCACTCAAGTACTGAAGATCACTCGCGTGAGTGATTGGCCGAGAGCAACAGCTGAGATAGAAAGTGATCACACCACTCGAGTCCTAACCCCATACTTGAGTGATGACCCTATATTCACCCGAGTCCATCGGAGTGAGGCACAAGAAGTGACTACTCGATAGCAACAAAAATCCTAAAGAAAAAACCAAGGACGATGGATTAATCCCAAATCCAATTTCTTAATTCCAAAACACTTAAGATTGGTTGTCATTGAACTATTTAGGTGGCTACTAGAAGTCTAGACACTTGCCTAAAGGGTTGGAAGAATTACCCCTAAAGTTCCCTTTTTTAGAAGTATTTCACTAGTTTTTGGCTCATGCACTCAAGTGAAGAAGACCTCACTCGAGTGATGGAGTAACTTGCACTCAAGCACTGAAGATCACTCGTGTGAGTGATTGGCCGAGAGCAACAGCTGAGATAAAAAGTGATCACACCACTCGAGTCCTAACCCCATACTTGAGTGATGACCCTATGTTCACCCGAGTCCATCAGAGTGAGGCACAAGAAGTGACTACTCGATAGCAACAAAAATCCTAAAGTTACAAGTATACTCGAGCACTAGCCCTAGTACTCAAGTGACTTTCCAATACACATGAGTGCACACGCACACTCTTGATAACTTGCCTGCGAGTGTTAACTAGAGAGACACGTCTATAATGCTGCATGCATATGCACTCGAGTGATAACCCATACCACTCGTAAATGTGGAAGTGCACTTTTGCTTCTTTGGCAAGAAAGTGTGACCAGAACTAAAGAAAAAGGAAATTAGAATGCTACACTCGAGTGACACCTTGGTGTACTCAAGTGATGCTTATCAGTCGCCAAAACTACAGCTGTTGACAGAATTTTCCAGACTTGCCCAATTTGCTTCTAATGGTCTCAAAACCTATACTAAAGTTTATTTCCACTCAAAATTTCACAAGAAACCTATTGGTAACCTTAAAACTCCTAAATCATGTCATATAACAAATTTGGTCTTAGGTTAACACATTGCACACAAACCCTCCAATGACCAATCCTTTCCTTTTCACATTATACTCCAAACCAATAACATAATAACACATCCTAATACCTTTTTCCACACATTACCATATCTAATTCATCCATTTCCAATTCTTATGAAATCAAGGCAAAATTCTAGAATTTTCAAAACTCAATCAATGGTTATACAATTTAGATCAAAATGCTACTAATTCTTACCTCTTCCTCTTCCCAAGGTTGGTTCTTTGTCTTCTCAACTTCCAATTTCTTCAACTTCTCAAATATCACCTTTCAAGAATATGAAACCATGGCCATGAAGCGCTCAATACTATGAACAAGATTAATAAAGAACATTTGAGCATAAGAGGGCATCTAGTAAGCCAAAATCTCACCTTTTCACTTTCTATTTCCTCCCCTTATGCAACAAAAATGGAGATGAGATGAGAGAGATGAGAGAATGATGAAGGTATAGTTTTTCCCCCATTCCCATGCCTATAACCGACTTGGAGGGAGAGAGGAGAGAGGGAAGTGCTTTGAAAATTTGACTTAATCCAAGGGTCCTCATTTTGCCACTTGTCATAATCTTTCTCTCAATCATGAGCTCACCTATGCTTATATAAAAAAGATTCCACCCCATGGATCACTTAGCAATAAATCACACCCATTAATCTTTAAGTTACCAATGAGTTTCTTCTGCAGTAACTAACCAATTGGTCGATAAATTTCCCATTGTGCCCTTGATAGCAACAATTCTTCTTGAATCACCACCAAACACATCTTTCTCATTCCTTTATGCCATTCACACTACCTCTCCTCTATTTCATTCAATTTAGATGTTAATTCATAATTAAACTTAAATACAGGGTTTCAGCTCTGACTATAACACATTCAAATCATAATTCTCATTATATCCTCTAAAAGTGTTGGTTTAACCTTAATTAACTTCACTTTTGAAGTCATTAACCCTTAATCAAATTTTGGGGTATTACAAGGAGTCCCATTTCAAAGGCGACATTAGAGATTTGTATTGGTCAATTGCGTTAGAACAATACTTGAGTAGGTGCATTGAGTTCTCCTCAGCTATACTCTTGAAAGGGCATATAGCCATTGTGCTTAGTCCTGTTTTTTGTCTTAGTTGTGTTGTGTGAGCCTTGCCATGATTCAATAACCACTTGAATGATTTGATCTTCTCTGGTATCGTCCATCTCCAAATAAGTTTCCATACGCTATCTCCATGCTAACGTGTACCTGTAAGTAAGAAATGATATTCATATTTAATAGAAAAGGTACCATCAGTGGATGGCTTCCAAAAGAATTTATCCTTTCCTCTATCGTCATGGGGTGGGTGTCCAAAAGTAATCTGCTTAACAATGTAGGGAGGTATCAAGAGGTTTATCTTCCCTTTATCTTGTTTGCCATACTGAGTTACATAATTAGCCACTCTTTCATCCTTGTCAATCAATCACTCCTAGCTAGGAATCGAATTTACCATAGATACATTCATCTCAGACCAATTATCAAACCAGAAAAATGAAGAGTTTCCATTACCAATCCTTTTACCAAGGCCACTTTTGAATGAACTCCAAAATTTACGCATATATTTCCACGTGAAAGAAGAATATTTCTTTTAGTGACCATTGGTAAATATAGAAGGTTCTACCTGGTGCAGTTTAAACACATATATCGTACAAAGCTAAACTTGTGAGACAAGAGAAAAAGGCTTACACATAAGACTTGGGTGTAAAAATGAAAGAATGGCTGTAAGAGGAGGAAGCTACTATTCTAGTATTGTTAGAAGATCAAAAGAAGCTACTAGAAAGTCTGCAAAAGCTGAATATGCTATATCATAAATCAAAGGAATTATGCAGGCCATGGAAAGATGCCTTAATTGTCACCTTGCTAGGAAAAAAAAATACAAACTTGAGTATGATGAAGGATCAAATCCAATAGTTGATTAAGTCATGGATGTTTGAACTAATAGACCTACTGAATAAATATTATGTCTTGAGGTCCAAAAGAATTGGAGCTATACAATAGGTTATTATATAAAGGTCCATGGCTTATACAGGGGCATTACTTGGTGACACAACATTGGAGCCCAAATTTTAATCCTTTACTATAACAAGGACAAGAAGGTAGCAATATGGATTAGAGTTCCAACTTTACTAATGTACTTCTACTCAGAATATTGTATGTTTAGGTTAGGAAACATGATAGGCAGGACCTTGAAAGTAGATGTTAACACTCTTGCTCAATATAAAGACAATATGGCTATAGAGAGAGGTAAGTTTGTGAGGATAAGCATAGATGTTTATTTAAATAAGAAATTATAGTTAAGAGTTGCTATCAACAAAGTATTTATCTAGTGGAGTATGAGGCATTGGATGTTATATGTTTCAAATGTTGTGTCTATGGGCACAATTGGGATGGGTGCCCACTCAATGCTCAACCTAAGATAAACTTGTCAGAGAAGCAACAAGCATAGGAAGATCCTAGTAAGTCGACATTTTACCTAATGGAAAAGCAAAATCTCTTTAGCATGCCAAGTGTCAAATCTGATAAAGCATAAGGCTCTTGGATAAAACTGAAGAACAGCTTTAGATAGAGGCCTATTAATATTGATCATGAGAGAAAAGTACAACAAAAAGGGGCTGGTAAGAATAAAGCTAAAAGAAAAGAGCATAAAACTAAATTTGTGATGTGGTTTGAAGTTTTTAGAGATATAGACACCAAATCTTTAGACAAAGCAGACACTTACATGGCTAAGGCATTTGCAAAGCAATGGAGAAGGAAAAAGGATACAAAAGGTTGCACAAAAGTTGGCTCTGATCTTGGTATTAGCGGTCAAAATGTTGATAGTGTAGAAGTTAGAGAAGGAGAAAAGTTGAACACGACGAAACTTAGTGAAACAAAAGAGAGAGCATGAAAGAGAAAGAAGAAGATGTCTTTGAGACATAAAAAGGTGTAACAAAGGTGTAAAATAAAATAAATGAAAAGGTGGAGCAACTAAAGCCCAGAAACTTGAAAGAAGACCCAGTTCCAATGGATAGCCCAATACAAGTAAATAAGAAAAGAATAGGTGGAAAGAAAATGGGCCAACTAACTAGGCCCAAAATTATTTCTCCTTTTCTTTGAAAGAATTAGGCAAATTGTGGGCACAATTTAATATTTAGTTCACTCACAAGTTTAGGTCAAGTGGGTCAAGACTAAGGAAAAAAAGAAAGCTTAGAGCCCTAGAAAAATCTATGCAAAAAAATTTAATTAGAGGAGGGATCAAGGAATAATGGAAAACACACAGAGGCATCATGATAGGAACACCTTAAAGAGCAATTGGTGCAAACACCCGAGAAGCCACCAGACCCCTCAATTTTTTATGATTGTTTTTCTCAAGAACATGATGCAAATGAAACCAATAGTATGTGGTTTGAAACACATGACTAAGTTAGAGAGGAAGAAAGAGGTGATGATGAGTAGATGCAAGAGGTTGATATCTCTGAGCTTTTACAGTAAGGTGTTTTTGCTGTAGTATGTCTTTTCCCTTTATTTATTAATTATGAATATCATTTGTTGGGATTATTGTAGGGCTTCTTCTAAATATTTTCAAGGGAAAGTCAAAGATGTGATTAAGGGAAAGGAGGTTAACAATCTTATTCTATTTGAAACATGAGTTAGTGGTTTCAAAGCTAAGCATATCTTGCGTAGATTGGGTTTCAATACTTGGATTAGACTGGAAGCTACCGATTAAGTGGGCGACATTTGGATTATTATATGCAATGAATAAGAAATTTCTATAAGGTATGTGTATTCTAATATCCATCTAGTGCATGTACAAGTATATTTGCCTAATAATCCTCAAGTTTACTAGTTTTCTCTTGTATATGCTGAACCTATCCACCATAACTGAAAGTATCTTAGGGATGCATTGATTAATGTTAGCATTAGTACAATTAGGCCTTGGATGGTGTTATGAAATTTTAATGCATATTTATGATGTGAGGATAAGAAAGGTAGCTAAAAACTAATTTTTTGATCCATGAATTAGTTTCGTAATTGAGTTTAACAAGCCATATTAGTGGATATCGAGTACATTAAACCTCAGTTCACATGGGAGAAAACATGCTTATGGAATGGATTGACTGGACTTTCTTAAATATTGAATGAAATGATTTCTTCCCTCTCATAAAAGTTCATCATCTTTGTAAGAATGGGCCTAATCATAGACTATTGTACATGAGGACTAAGCTCGTAAGTCTTGCACATAGGTCACTACCCTCTTTCTATTGCCAAGTTGCATGGTTGCTAGAGGAAGGTTTTACTAAGGTTGTTTCTAAGTGTTAGGGCTTAAGTAATTGGAATAATAAAAATCTAATTATGTAATAGAAGCGATGAAATGTTACAAGAGTAAAGCATGTGATATAACTTCCAAGAAACAATCTCTGATCAAAAGAATTGAATGCGTTAAGAGGGCTAGAAATAGACGAGATAAACAATATCTTATGCAAAATGAAAAAGTTGTAAAAAGAACATAATAAAGCTTTAGCATAAGAGGAGCTCATATGATACCAAAAATCTCGATTTAATTGGCTTAAGTAGGAAGACAAAAATAGCAACTTCTCTCACAACACAACAGTTATCCAGAGGAAAATTTTGAAGGCCTTACAAATTTTGTAGGGGAATGTATATTTAACTATAGAGAGCTTCAAAATATGACTCTTATGTATTACCAACATTTGTTTAGAAGTGACTATCTTGACAGAAACACAATTTAGACAAATCATATGTTTCCTCTTTTAGCTAAAGAGGAGAAGATTTTGCTATTGGCAGAAGGTACTCAAAGTGAGATAAAAGTAGCTACTTTTGACCTTGGTGTAACCCCCTACCTTATAATCCGTAATTATAATTCAAAAATGCATAATTAAGATAAATTAGAGACTAATGGCTAATTCAAAATATATTAAGTCCCAAACTTCAAAACAAGGACTCGACTTGAGATGAAGTGGGTTTTCAAAATCTGTTTAATCTGGCTTCATATTCACATTTCGAATATAATTCACCTACGCAGTTAAGTTGCATTCATAAATGTCAGAGTGTAAACCAAAATTCCCAGCAACCCCCGGGTTTTAATATAATAACTAAAGGGTTTACGAGACATATTCCTCCCTTACAGGTTTCCATTCAGGGGATTACATATCCTTATGCAAAATAATATTTACAAAAGGTATAGTAATCCCAACCAAAATATGACAACTAACCAACAAACGAAAATAAAGAACTAGCCACCCTTGATTGTCTGCTTCTCCTTCGAGTCGTTTGCACTGGCTGGAGGTTAGTCAATGGAAAAAATGAGATTCAAGAGAATCCAGTAGTAACAAATCATTCATACAATATATAATCACATAGCATGCAAGAAAATCACCAAGTATTAGTAGCGGCATACACATGGCCTTCACGGCATACACATAGCTTTCACAATATACACATAGCCTTATCAGCATACACATAGCCTTCACGGCTTACACAATTACAACGGCAGGGGTAGGTGTGACTTGCATCACCTCCATAACTACTCACGTTGTAATACACATAGCCTTTACGGCTTACACAATGCTTTCACAGCATACACATAGCCTTTACGACATACACATAGCCATGACAACTTACACATAGCCATGACAACTTACACATAGCCTTTATACGACTTTCACATAGCTTTCATAGCAGCAAATTTTGTAGCATTCGTAATACACACTTCAATGATATAACAATCATACAATAAATTACACATAATATAAGAGAAAGTGTCACTACCTTGTTCTTTTTAGGTGTGCTTTGGCACAGGTTGCTCACATCGAGGGAAAATATCCAATCCAATCAACCAAAATCAAGGACATAGTGTCATTCCCTTTTCCTAACTCTTAATTTCAAAATACTTAAGGCTGGTTATCATTTGAGTCCCTTAGGTGGCTATGATAAGCTCAATGAAAGCCTAAAAGGTTTGGGAAAGACTATATCAAAGATCACCTCCCCAAAGTGAAAATACTGATTTTTAGGGGTTGGTCACGGCCAAGAAATATTTGGGTGGGGCCAAAAACAGCTCAGAAAGTTTTTGGCTGAGGCAAGAGATTTTAGCTGTGGCCAAAAAGAGGTCAGAAAGTTTTTAGCTGTGGCTAAAAGTCTTCTGGCTATGGCCAAAAGCATGTCAGAAGCTTTTGGGCTACAGCCAAGAACTTTTGGCTGCGGCCAAGAAATATTTCTGCTTCTTAGGTGAACTTCAAAAAATCATAACTAATTGTAGAAAAATTGAAATGGGGTGATCCTAAAGCCAATAGAAAGATATTTAAGTACTCTATACATGAAAAATATGAATCAATTCTAGATTTAAGCACAGCAATACAGAATTGCATAAATCTCCTTGCTGTTCCAGATTTGATCCTAGATTTAACATCAAACTTTGGAAAATCATAACTCCTAGTACCCACATCGAAATTACATTTATTATATATCTATTTTGAAGCTTGGCATGTGATCTATTAGACTGGAAAGTTTCAGTATTTTAGACACCATTTGCTCATTGAAAACGTCCATGCAAGCAAACTGCGCAGTATAGAGTTTCACTTGACACAATTTTTCAATTTTCAACATGTGTTTCCAGTGGTTCCAAAATTTTCATCCAAGACTACTCCCACATAATTTTTCACAAGGAACCTAATGGAAACATCAAAACATATAAAATCACAACCCATCAACATGTTATATTTTGACCAAAACACAATCACTAACCACAAAGTTGCCAAACTCAACATTCAATGTCCAACCTAATTCTATTGTCCAAAAGACACCACAAATACCATTTTCACAACAAAACAATGTGCAATTCATGCAATCCAAGATTACATGAAAATCAGGGCAAAATATTAAAAATTCAAAACTCAGCCAATAGTCACAACTCATATACCAAAAGATAGCAATCACTTACCTCTTGCACTTTCCTAACCTTGCTTCTTGATTCGCCAACTTCTAAATTTTATCAAGCACAAAAACACCTCCTCTTGAGAATCTAAAACCATAAGATGAAAGCTCTCAACCCAAGGGTCAAGATTATAGAAGAGAGTTTGAGCATTTGAGGTTAAAATCTTACCTAAATATTGAGCTCTTCTTTTCTCTTTCTTCCTTCAACTTGAATGAAAATGGAGAGAACAAGAGAGAGAGAACGAGATGATGAAGATGAAGTCAGAATTTTTTTGCCTCTCATACACATTAGCCAACTATGTAAAGGAGAGGGAAGAGAAATTGAATTAAAAAAATTCCATGGTGGACTTTTTGACTCCTCAAGATTGTGTCAAGTGTCCACATCTCACCACTTCTTCCATATGCATGCAAGCATAAGATAATTCCCTCTATGACACTTAGGAAATTATATGTTACTAGTGAGTTCCCTCTTCAGTTGTTGACTAATTAACCGAAAACTTTTCTTTTTCCCATTTTCCCCCTGACTATGGTAATTTTTGTTAAATCACCATTTAACATATTCTTCTCATTCCATTGCACCATACTATGCTCCCTCCCTCCATCTAATTTCAATTTAGGTGTTAATCCATAATTAAACTTAAATATAGGGTTTGGGTATTGATTAAAACACGTCCAGTTCACAATTCATATTGCACTCTCCAAAAGTGTTTGTTTAACAATAATTAAATTCACTTTTAGAGTCATTAGCCCTTAATCACATTTTGGGGCATTACACTTGGTGCCTTTAAAGCCCCAGGTCCTGATGACATCCAGACTTTCTTCTATCATGAATACTGGAACCTAATTGGTGACTCGATTTGTGAGTTAGTTCAAGGCATATTTAATGATCCCATGCAAGTTTCTAATCTCAATACCATGAACTTGGTACTCATTCCCAAGGTTGATAAACCAAAAGCAATCAAGGATTTTATGCCAATTTCCCTTTGTAATGTGACTTATAAGATTATTACCAAGATTATTAGCAGCAGGCTTAAACTAATCATGGGGAAATTGGTTAAACATCATCAATGTAGTTTTATTGTGGACATACAAAATAGTGACAATATCATTATAGCACAAGAAGAATTCACTCAATGAAAACCAAGAAGAGTAGTGAAGGGTAGCTGGCCGTGAAGGTGGGTCTTTAAAAGGCTTATGACAAATTCGAATGGCATTTCATCTTGAATACCCTTAAGGCAATATGCATTAGTAATAAACTCACTAAAGTGATTATGTCTTGCTTCTCAAGTTCTTGATTCTGTGTACTATGGAATGAAGAGCCTATAGAAAGCTTCTTTCCATCTCATGGTTTAAGGCAAAGTGATCCTATATCCCCATACATCTTTACTCTTTGCATGGTGATACTCAGCCACATAACTCAAGATAGTATTGAGGAGGGCTCTTGGTCTCCAATTATACTAAACACAAGCGGTCCCCCAATCTCCTACTTGTTCTTTATTAATGATCTCATTCTTTTTAGAGAAGCTTGACAAGTCAAGTTGAGACTATGGTGGAATATATGAAACACTTTTGTGATGGTTTTGGTAAGATTATGAACAAAACCAAAACAAAGATTTGCTTTTTAAACAATGTTCATATCTTTAGGGCCATGGAGATAAGTCAACATATGGGTGTTGGCTTAACTAGTGATCTGGGGAAGTACCTTGGGATCCCCCTTCTTCACAAGATGTCATCTTATGTGATGTTTACATCGATTCTTGAGAAAACTAAGAATAGGATGCTAGGTTGGAAGAAGAAATATTTAAGTTTAAAAGGGAGAACTACTTTAATCCACTTCGTGTTGTCAGCTTTACCCTTATATTCTATGCAGACAATGTTTCTTCTAAAAGGACTCATTCGAGATTTGGAAAAGCAAAGTTGAAGTTTCTTATGGGGAGACATACTAATGAGAGGAAGCTATATCTCCCAGCTTGGGATAAGATCAATCTTACTAAAGCATGGGGAGACGTACTAATGAGAGGAAGCTATATCTCTCAGCTTGGGATAAGATCAATCTTACCAAAGCATAAGGAGGTCTCTAAGCAAAATATAAATGCAAAAGTCCTTCATATTTTAAAATAATCAATATATGTGGCTTGTTGAGAGATTTTTCTAGGGATATTTATTATAAAAACATATAGCATTGAGGATTCATAATAATTTGGTGAGCCATAACCCAAAAGGGATAAAAATATTTTGACATCCCAAAAGTAAACTAAACATTAAACTTCCTTTAAGTTTTCATTCCCCAATATACATAACAGAAAAGTAAAATTCCACCAGCACAATACTTGTCAAGATCAATAGCTTCTAGGATTCAGCTATGACAAGTTTGAAAATAAAGCAAAACAAAAAAACAAAAAAAGCCCTAATCAAAGGAAATAGAAATGTAGGAAGAGTATCAGGCAGAAATAGTTTAACCCCAAATTTCACCATCCATACCAGGTAGAAATAGTTCATAAAGATAATAAACCAAAAAAGCATGATTAGCTACATATACAAGAATAGAACTCACCGCCAGTGATTTCATTGGCTATATAGAGGATAGTAAGACTATTAGTGCGCTTGATATGGAGAAAATGCTGAATTGATCAATGATGAATCGATGACTTAAGATTTTAGGTTAAGGTTGGTGCCTTTTTGTAGGGAGAACACAAAAATGGTGACATTATGAGGGCTTATATAGATGAAGGAAGAAGAGAAATTCAAGAATGGCGAATTGATTGAGAGAGGAAAAGGAGCACACAGATCTAGAGAGAGATTTCACAGAGGATGAATTCATTGTTTCTATCTATAAAATGGAAAGAAAAAATGCTACTAAAGGATGTTGGTAGAGAATCATCAACGACATTGATAGAGGATGTTGTTGTCGATGCCATTTGTGGAGGAGGTTGCCGTTGACATTTGAAAAGAAAATACGAGATGAATCGAGAAAGAGAGAGAGAGAGAGAGCGATGGATGAAGAAGAAAAGGGTAGAAAAGTGAAATTTTAAAAACTAGGCATCTTTTTTAATAGTGTAGGCCTCACTACAAAATGTAATGCCTTATCATAGGTACTTTTGCACCTCCAAAAAGGATAGGGTTAAGGTCCATTTATCCCCGAAGTTGTCAAAAAATCTTAAATTTTCCCCATATGTTTTTTGAGCAATGCTGCCCCAAGGTTTCTCAATTATAGCAATTTCATCCTAGCCATTATCTAGGTTGGTTTAAACTTTGACCAAATATGTTGAGCTCGCAAGTCCACATGTCTTCCACGCCATTTTTGTTAAGGTACAAATTTTCCCTAAAAGTTTTCACTTAGGGGCAATGTTGCCCCATGAAGTTTTTAGATTTAATATTGCCCTAGAAGTTTTCAAATTGTTGCAATGTCACCCTCACCATTATAAAGGTTAAGTTTGACTATCAGGTAACCAAATATGCTAAATTGGCATTAAGAACGACATTAAAGAAAATGCCACAAATGGAGGACGAGCTCATGTTTGCTAGAGAGTAATGAAGAAAATGATTCAATTATTAGATGTAAGATACACTGAGCAAGATTACTATGGACAAGGCTATTGGTAACCCTCCCTTGTTGTACCCTAGCGATGTCGAGATAAATAAGTACCTCTTTGATTTTCTCTTCATCAAACAAGATACCTTCCTCTCTTTGATTTTCTCCAATCATTCAAATAGGGTGCATTTGTTTTAAAACAAATCATTATTTATAAGTATAACTTGGAAAAAATGAAGTGTATAATACATGGACTTGCTAAATAAGCATATTTGGCTAACTAATGGGTAAACCTAACTTGGATAACAACTAAGGTGATGTTTCTATGATTTGTAAACTTTTGAGGCAACATAGCTCTTGTAATAAAAACTTTAGAAACTTTGCACCTAAACCCAAAACAAAAAATGATGTGAATGCCATGTGAACTGATAGCTCAGCATATTTGGTCAACTAATACTAAAACTTAACCTAGATAATAGTCAAGGTTAAATCACTATGATTTGAAAATTTTGGGGTTGGCATTACTTCAAAAAAAACTTCTAGAGCAAAATTGAGATTTTTTGACAACTTCCAAGAAAAAAATAGACCTTAACCTAAAAGCATATGATGTTGGGTGCACGTTAGATAAAAGCTCATGTGTATTTTTACACCTTAACCAAAAAATAAATATGTAATGTAGCTAGTTTTTTTATCTAATACACAATGTCCAACAAATATTATACTTGTTATTTTAATTTAGATTAGTTAATAGCCACGAAATGTTTTAAAACAATCATGTCAAATAAAATTGAGAACAAGAAATACTTTGACTTTTGCTCATACGAATGGCAAAATGGGAAGCATGCATTTAATACAGCACTTTATGCTTATATTTAAAGACAGTGGGAGTGATATTTTAACATTTAAAATCATATATCATAATATGCTATAGATAAATCAAATATTTCCTATTACTCTTTCCATAGAGGGTTGGATTAGAAGGTAAGGAAAGGCATAAGAGGAGCTGGCCTAGTAGTAGTTTTTGATGAGTTCCTTTTGTGATCTTATGCATATGTTTTGCCTTGTCCTCTTACATCTATGGCCATGACCTAGGTTCTTTTTTATTGGTAAGTAAAGAAAGCAGTAAAAACTGATCTACACTACAAAAAAGAAACAAACGAAAATTATCTAAAGGAATCAAGTGAAATCTAAGGGCATTGCTAAAGCAAATTTGACAAGTATATCAACTTCACAGTTATGTTCCCTTCCAACATGATCAATGTAACCCCCTACTTTAATAGCCGTTAATATGGTTCAAAAATATGTCATTAAGTTAAATTGGAGACCAACGGATAATTTGAAACTCATTAGAGATCTCGACTTCAAGACAGGATTCAGCCCTGTGATAAAGTGGGTTTTCAAAAAAAAATTCAAAGACTGTTTAATACGGTCTCACGACCACTTTTTGAATATATTTGGCCTGTACAGTTCAGTTTCATTCATAAATATCAGAGTATATAACAAAATTCCCGATGCCTCTCAGGTTTCCTTCATTCAAAAAGGATTTACAAGGCATATTTTCCTGTTTCAGTTCCCATATCGGGGATTACATACAACTTCACGTGTTTGTAACATATACAATTTATACAATCATCCCAAAAGTATGACAACTAACACAAAAGCTCAAAACTTCTAGCTGGCAGCACTAGCCACCTTTTGTCACTTGTTTCTCCTTAGATCTACTTGCCTTGGCTGTAGGTTAGTTATTGGAAAGAGTGAGATTCATATGAACCTCAATAGTAACAATTCACTCATAAGATATATAATAACAAAGCATGTAAGCAAATCACAAAGAATAATCATAATAGCATCCACAGCAGCAATCACATTCGTGACTTTCGTCACATCACAATAGCTCTCACGACTATATGTACAATACGATAGCTTTCACTGTAATTACAATAACGACAGGTTTCACTGTATTCACACTAACGACAGTTATCACAAATGTATTTATAGCAATATCTGTATTCATCACAATTCAATGATAAACACAAATATACAATGCATTATACATGATATAAGAGAAAGAGTTACTGCCTTGTTCTTTCCATTTATGCTCGGGCACAGGTTTATCATGCTCAAGGCATATGTCAAATCCTAGTAATTAGAATTAAGGACGGCAAGTTATTCCCTATTCTAATTCTTAAATAACCATAAAACACTTGGGGTTGGCTATCATTTGAGTCCCTTAGGTGGCTATGATAAGCTTAAACAAAAGCCCAATTGGGTTAGGAAGAGTTAAATCAAAAACCACCCTTCAAAAGTTCAAAATGCTGAAATTGAGGGTTGGCCGTGGCCAAAAATCCCCTGACCGTGGCTAAAAATAGGTTAGAAACTTTTAGGCCGCAGTCAAGATCCTTCTGGCCACGGCCAATAAAATTCCTGTTTCTTGGTTGAACTTCCAAAAATCATAACTAAATCTACAAAAATCAAAATGGAGTGATTCCAAGTCATACTTGAAGAGTTTTAAGTCCACTATATAGGAAAAATATGAACCACTACATTTACAACCAAAAACAATACAGAATCCAACAAATTCCCATACTGTTCCAGAATAGCTTCCAGTTTCAACCTCAAACTTTAGAAATACATAACTTCCGGCACACAAATCAGAATGACACCCATAATGTATCAATTTAAAGCTTAGCATGTGCACTATTAGACTAAAAAGTTTAGAATTTTTAGCTACATTTACTCATTCAAAACTGTCATGAAAACTGGCTGCCTTGCATAGAGTTTTCCAAAGGTTAGAATTCACCATCGGGGCTACTCCCCACATAGTTTTTTTGTAGAACACAATGGTAACATCAAAATGACCAAATTTCCACTCTTTCTACATGTCCTGTTTTGGTTAGAAAAATCAACAAAATTCCATAAATTATGAAACTCCCAATTTGAGTATCAAACTTGTGTTATATGGTTTCTAATCATCATAAAACACCAAATACATAACCAAAACACCATGGCTTCTCCAAACCCTAACTTGGACAAAATCAAAGCAGATATATACTTGCCAAAATACTTATTCAACCAACAAAACCAATAGCTCAAATTGAAGCCAATACTCACCTCTTACTTCTCCTTAGTTCCTTTCTTTGATTCTAAAACTTTTGTTCTTGGATGATGGCTCAAAACACCTCCTCTTGAAATTCTAAAACCATAGAAATAAAGCTCTTATTAAGAGGAACAATGTTTATGAAGAGTGTTTTGGCCATAGATGAGGTTAAGGAGGTGAAAATCAAGGTAGAAAGTCTCACCTTTACCTTGCTTTTCTTTCTCTTTCATTATAGCTGCTGCAAACCGACTTGGAGAGAGAGAAAATGAGTGATGAATGATCAGATTTTATCTTCCCTAATCCCTTAATAATCAACCAAATATATGGTCAACAAGTAGAGAAAAGTTATTGTGAAAATTACTTCATCTGGTCATACACTTATGGTGAATTTTCAAGTTTTCTCTTTTCTTCCTCTTCTCTTTTTGACCGAAGTGGCTGCCTAAAAAGGTGTCCTAATTAATTAATTCTTCATCCCTTCTTCTCTTTGAAATTTAACCGTGGAGAATCATATGAAAAGGTAAGGTTTGCAATGGATTCAACTTTCTCTATTTTCCTTGGTGTCTTGGTCAATATTAGTGACTAAAGGTGAAGAATAGTTTAATTGGCATTCTCTTTCTCTTTCTCTTTCTTTGGGATCTTGAACGAAATTAATGAAGAGAGAAGGAGAAAGATATTGATCCATTGATTTCTTGGTTCTTGCTTTATTTATATATAGCCACAATTGTTGACTTTTCATAGGGAAAAGATGAAGAAGTATATCATTAAATTCTCTTTCCTTCTTCTTATGGACTTGAACATTTTTTTAAAATCAATTATTCATATTCTGGAGTCATTGAACCCTTATACATATTTTGGGACATTACAATCAAAATCATCGAACTACTCATATTTAAGCATATTGTGTCTTTTTATAATTAAATTCTAGTTATCATGAAGCTCATTTTTTCCATGTGTGATAGGATCATTATTTTCAGCAAACTAAGTTCTTGATAAACCATGTTGTGAGGATTTTGAATGATTAATATTTTTGGTTTAAAATTTTTTTGAATGATTAATGATTTCAATATCATCGTTGATGATTTTGTACTGAGCCCAACTTTTGTGAACTCACTTTAGATAGACAATTTTTTTTAATGGAGTTGAATGAATTTTATGTCTGAGCTTGCAGAATTTTGTTCTTATAACTTGGGCCTCAAAGTATCTTAAGCCAAGTTTTTGAGATCCCAATAGTTTATTGTCACTAAGTTTTCTAAAATTGGTAAGTAGACATGTTTTGTTTTAATAGTGCAGCCTTGTGACTTAGTGTGGTATGAAAAAATTCTATTATAAGTGAGAGATCATGGTTCAATCCCATTTATAATCTCATGTTGTTAGTGCCAACCCTTCTAATTTTTCAAAAGTCATGTATATAAGAAACTTGAATTGAAAATTGAAATAAATCCGAGCAATTAGACATGATCAAATTCAATGAGATAAACAAGAATTTGTATATGCAATCTATCTCTGTAATTTTATTGCAAATGCTCTAAATATCTAATAAAAAGAATCTTTAATTGCATAAGCAAAATATAGAAATGCAGAAATGAACAAATTTGTCACAACATACTGATACTAATCCATAATAATAGAAATGACAGAGGAAAGTAGAAGGAAATCAGAAATACATGAAGAATAATCAGAGAGAACATTTCCCAAAATCATGCTTGCCATCCTTTCCTTGTGTCCTAACTCTTTATGCTGCATTTTCCCTTACCTTCCATGTAGACCTGCAAATTTGGTTACTCTTATGTGGCATCAGAGGCATATCGTCTTTGAACTTGCTCTCCTTATTTAAACTGCCAGTAGCTTGTGCCTCTAATACTTCATCGTTTCTAGGCCCATTTATAACAATACTCCCCCATCGACCTTGACCTTGTCCTCAAGGTCAAATGCTGGATAAAGAGATCGTAAAGAATCAAGATCTTCCAATGTAGGATTCTCTAAAGTATCCTATTGAACCAGAATTTGAGTAACCCAAGTGTCTCATATCTTTATTGTTTGAGTAAGCAAAAATTTGAAGGGCTGAAGAATAGGTCTAGAGAGATCAATCATAGCTTGTAAGGGTTGATAACAGTTGGTAGGGTCTCCATAACATTTCTTAAGTAGAGAAATATGGAAAACCAGATGGATGCAAGCCTCAAGGAGTAATTACAACCGATAAGCAACTAAACCAATTCGTATAATAATAGTATAAGGACCAAAATACCTTAAAGAAATTTTACGAGTAGAATGATCTCTTAAAGATTGCTGGCGATACGGTTAGAGCTTGACGAATACATAGTCACCAACTACAAAGGCCATCTTAGTCCAATTTTTATCAACATAAAACTTTATGCAATTCTAAGCTTTCATCAAATTAATTTTGTAACTAGACAAGTAAAGCATCTCGCTCAGCAAGCTGTTCCCGTACTAACATAGGAACATGCATCGATTGGTCCAACTGAAAGAGTTTAGGGGGTTCTTTTCCAAACAAGACTTTGTAGGGAGTCATGGCGATTGAAGAATAAAAGGAGATATTATAGTAGAACTGATCCCAGGGTTAAAATTTAGCCCATAAACGAGGGCGATGATGAATATCATCTCAAATACATCTCTAAGGGCCTGACACTTAAATAAGTGTTTCCATAAAGAACTAGTAAAGATTCGATCACGATCAAAAACAATGGAGCGAGGTATCCCATGTGAACCAATAATATGATGAATAAAAATTTCAGCAACAGATTGAAAAGTATATTGGATTTTAAGGGTAGAAAATATGCAAATTTAGACAATCATTCAACTACCATAAAGATAACAGTATACCCTATAGAATTAGGTAGCCCAGTGATAAAATCCATAACAATATCTTCCCAAACCTGAGAAGGAAGAGTGAGAGCTTGCAAGAGCCTATATGGTGATTGCTGAATTGATTTATCCTGCTGATTTTGACTTAAAGCAGCATTAAAACTAGAACCGGAAGCATCAACTTCTATAATAAATGGTTGAGAAAAATTTGGCATAGACATAATAGGGGTAGTCCTTAAAGCTTGTTTTGAATTTGTAAAAGCTACTTGGGCAGTAGGAGTCCATGAGAAAGCATCCTTCTGCAATAAGTTAGTCAAGGGTTTGGCAATAGTGGCATAATTCTTGATGGATCCTTTATAGTACCTTGTCAAACCCAAGAAGTCACGTAACTATGACACCGAGGTTAGTGTAGGCCAATTGTTGATGGCAGTTAGTCTAATAGGATCAATTTCTACACCATTAACAAATACTATATGTCATAAGTATTCAATTCTATCAGCAACGAAAGAACACATGGAAAGTTTAGCATAAAGATGATGATGCAACAAAAAATTCAATACCAATTGTAATTAATGTAAATGTAATGACCAATCCATACTATAGATAAGGATATCGTCAAAAAATACTACCACGAATGTGCGGAGTAAAGGACAAAAAATGTCATTCATTAAAACTTGAATTGTTGTTGGTGCATTGGTAAGACCAAATGTTATAACCAGCCATTTATAGAGTCCATAGTGGGTCTTGAAAGTTGTCTTATGATGATCTTTAGATTTAACCAAGATTTGATGATACCTTGAACAAAGATCAAGTTTGGTATAGAACTTGGCACCCTTTAATTCATCTAGTAGCTCATCAATAGTAGGAATAGAATAAGAGTCCTAACAGTCACCGTATTAAGTTCATGATAATCAATATAGAATCACCGTGTGTCATTTTTCTTTCGAACCAACAATACAAGAGTTGAAAAGGAACTAGTACGGGGCTGGATTATTCCTTGTTCTAACATATCGTTCACCTTAGTTTCAGCAATAGTTTTCTAACTAAATAGATATCTGTAAGGTCGTACCTTGACTGCCTATACACTATCCTATAAAGGAATGGCATGATTATGAGATCGAAGAGGAGGTAAAGCTTTAGGTTTAGTCACTACTACAAAATATTGATTTTACGACCCTAAAGGACGTCCCTTTTTAAAAAAGGGACGTAAAAAATAAAGGCGGTGGCATTTTTGTAATTCTAAGTGAGATTTGAATAGTTTTAGACATCCCTAATTCAAATAGGGATGTCTAAAGTCACTTTAGACGTCCCCAATTTAATTGGGGATGTCTAAAGTTAATTTTTTTTAATCAAAAGGCGTCCCTAATATATATTTTGGCATCCCTTAAATATCAGGGACGCCACTTTTGGCGTCCCTAATGTTATCAGGGACGCCTAAAGTAGCGTCCTTGATATAATATCAGGGACGCCACTTTAGACGTCCCTAATTATAAAAAAAATTAACTTTAGACGTCCCCAATTTCATTGGGGACGTCTAAATTGAGACTTGAGACGTCCCTTTTTTAATTGGGGACGTCTAAAGTAAAAAAAAAAATTAACTAAACAACTTTAGGCGTCCCTAAATAAAATTGGGGACGCCAAAAACAATTCAAATCTATACTGACAGTCTTTATTTGTCAGTTTTATAGACCCACACTCGTCTTTCTCATCAACGCAACCACTACCACCACACATTTAACTTTTGCTTCTTCTTCTTTATATGCTGTTTTTAAACTTGTTTCTTCTTTTCTCTCTCTTTTTTTCACCAGATCTTTAATACTTACCACCACGCATTTAACTCTCGTTTCTTCTTCTTTATATACTGTTTTTAAACTTGCTTCTTCTTTTCTCTCTCTCTCTTTTTCACCAGATCTGTTATGTTTCTTACTATTTTTTATTATTTTATCTTCTTTCTCTTTTTTCTTTGGATTTCCCTTCTATTTTATCTTCTAACTCGTATTGTTATGGTTTGTAGATCGAGACTCCAAAACATGCTTCATGGCCACGTTCCCACTGAGAAAATGAGGTACATCTCTCCCTGTTTCTCTTCTCTATTCATTATTATGAGAAAATGAATTTTAATAATAGAGGAGATAAGTTTTTCACAACTAATTCATCTTATTGTTATCATCTTCTGTTTATGAGATTTCAGCTCTAGAGTTATTATTGTGTAGATTTTGGATTTGGAGTTCAGATACCAGATCTGTAATTTTATTGACGATGATATGTAATTTCTGATTTTAAATACTGTTTAGTTTAGATATGTAATATAAATGATTCTTTTTTAAAAAAAAAAAGCACTTTAGACGTCCCCATTTTAAACTGGGGACATCTAAAGTGGGTTTAGAAGTCTCCAGTTTAAAATGGGGACGTCTAAAGTGCTATACTGACACTTTAAACTGGGAACGTCTAAAGTCCAGACTTTAGACGTCCTTTTATTTATGGACGTTATTGCCATTTTTTACTACGTCGCTCACATAGACGTCCCCTTGTTTTCAGACGTTAAAATGCCTAAATAAGGGATGTTAAAAACGTTTTTTTCAGTAGTGAGTGAACACAACTTCAAATTATTTAAGCAACTGTAATAAATCATTTGGCAAATACAAAGGAAAATTTATTTCAGGGGAAGATTCAATAGGAACAGAAATTAAAGTAAATAATTCTTGTACTGCATTTGTAGCTTGGATTTGTTTGAAATGATGATATTGTAAGGGTCCATTGGCAGAAGACTGATTACCAATCAAAGTAATGAAAGACCCATTCAAATAAAACTTCATAGTGCCTATAAATCTGCGATATGAGGACCCAAAGTTGCTAACCAAGAAGCTCCCATCACCAAGTTAGAGCCTACAATAATCAAAACATAAGCTGAGAGAGTAATATTATGGCCCTGAATATTAATAACAAAATATTGCATCATACCTTTGGCACACATAAACTGACTATTACCCACTATCACTCGATCAGTAGAAGAATGGAAAGGCAGTTTAAGGTGCGACACAATTCTTGGATGAATGAAATTGTCAGAACCGCCACCATCCAATAAAATCTGAATAAAAGTGCCATGAATAGAGCCATAAAAGTAAATAGTGGAATGGTTAGAAGACCCATGAAATGCATGAAACGAGACATGAGGAATACCTGAGTCAGACAATATAGAAGGTGGGGATTCGATCAGTGTGAGATCTGTAGAAGGTAGGACTTCTTGGCATGGATCTTCATCATCAACTTGGAGCAAAAGAAAATGACGATTAGAACACTTATGATTCCAAGATAATTTCTCATCACAATTGTAACAAAGCCCTTTATCCCTTCATAGCTGTATCTTAGATACTGTGAACTTCTTGATCAGCGCCATTGGTTAGAAGGGAGGTTTGGGTAATAGTCCGACTGAGGATTTTGGACTCGCTAAGGGCGCGAGTAGGAGAAATTGAATTAGATGAGCCTGAAGAAGTAGACGGTGAAACCAAGCTAATCAAAGCTTTAGAACCAGACCCGATTATGGTAGACCATTCATAAAAAAGGCAGGCCAAAAAGGCAGCTCATTGCAACGTTAATGGCTTTTGGGCTAAAACTTCACTTTGAAGGTCTTGTTTGAGGCCACTTAAAAAATAGTTCTTTAAGGCATCCTCCGATAGGCCTTCAACTCTGTTCACCGTAGCCATGAACTCGATATGGTAATCGAGGGTAGAGCTCATTTGTGCCAATTTGAACAGCTTGATTTATGGATTGTCAAAATGAGAAGGCACAAATTGCTATTTAATTGCCATAGGAAGAGCACGCCAAGTTAGAATTTGGAAGGTACGTTGCAACAACTGAAACCATGCAACCACAGAACCAATGAAATGTACCGACGCAACTATAATACGTTTATTATCTGGAATTTGATAGAATGAAAAATGTTGCTCTGCACAAAACAACCAGTTGAGAGTGTAAGTGCTATCAAACCTAGGTAAATTGAGTTTAATTTGTTTCCCAAAAGGCAAGGAACTGCTAGAAGAAGTAGTGGAACCCGTCGACTGGGATGGAGTGCTGGGATGAGTTGTTTGAGTCCAAGATTCAAAAACCCTGGTAAGGGCATCAACTGATCGAGACAAAGTGGCTAAAGAATGCTCCAAGCTTTGCATACGCGTATTATTAGCAGTTAAAATGGATTCAAAGGTCATCATACGCGTGTTAGTAGCTTTAGCTAATTTATGAATCTCAGCATTGATAGCCTTAAAACATGTACTCTCAGCCATGGAATCAGAATGAAAGCACTAATAAGATAAACCAGAATTTGTATATGCAATCTATCTCTATAATTTTATTGCAAATCCTCTAAATATTTAATATAGAGAATCATTAATTGCATAAGCAAAGTATAGAAATGCAGAAATGAACAAATCTGTCACAGTAGATAGTACTAATCTATAATAACATAAATGACAGAGGAAAGTAAGAGGAAATAAGAAATATAGGAAGAATAATCAGAGAGAACTTTTCCCAAAATCATGCTTGCCCTCCTCTCCTTGCTTCCCGACCCTTTATGCTGCATTTCGCCTCACCTTCCATATGGACCTGCCAATTCAGTTACTCCTACGTGGCATCAGAGACATATCTTCTTTGGACCTGCTCTCCTCATTTGGACTGCCAGTAGCTTGGGCCTCTAATACTTCATCGTTTCTAAGCCCATTCATAACATACAATCACAAAGTAAAATTGGAAAAAGTATTGAGGGAGAGTGACAAAATTAGGGGGGGACTCATTAAATGATAAGACAAGTCCAAAGTTTGGCTTATAAAAAAATCATAACCCTTCACAATTTTTAAACTTATATTTTTATGATTCAGAGGGATTAAATATATAAAACAAAAGCAATTACAAACAATTTAGTATAAATTAATATGTATATATCTGTGTGTGTAGCTACACTTGAACATATAAATTAATCCACGTTATATATGCTACACTTGACTGATTATAGGGAAGGGAAAAAGGGGGCAAAAAAAAGAATTAAATAGTGGAAGAATCTAAATAAGGTTTTTTGGGCAATGCGTAAGAGGTGTAAACAGAAGCAATGGCTGTGAAGAGAAAAGCAACAAAGAGAAGACTTGCTGAAGCATTTGCGTTATCAAAGAAGCTGTCGAAAGGAAGGCCTATTAAGTCACTAAAGGCACTGTGCACATCTTGGGTTGCCCCAAATCCTGCTGCTGCTCCGGTTGCTAATATGTATGATATTATCTGCCCACAAAATTAAGATAATTAATGTTATTCATGTTGAATCATTATTCTTATAGAATTTGATTCAATTATTAGATCATTTGACCTATAAACCAATGAAGAGACCCTTTGATCTGATTTGGAACACTTTTAAAACTAGTCCAGCCTATAAAATTAATATAATAATAATCAAGATTGCACCAAAAGAACCATAGTGTGAAAATTCATAAAGAACTAAGCAAGATTTGGATTTTTTATATAATAATTTTTTATATAGAAATAATATATATATACAATTATTTATATAGAAGTAATACATACACACACACACACACACACACACACACACACACACACACATACATACATACATAATATATGTGTGCTTGTGTGATCTATATTTTTCACAAACAATGTGCCAATTAAAAATAGTGTGCGTGTTTTGAGATTCAAAGAAATTAAGCTTTACATTGATAATGTAATCATATAACGACCGTACCATACTATCTTAATTTGTTATTGAGGCAGGCTACATTTAAATGTTTGTCATTGTACACTTCAAAAAAAAATTATAAGTTCTAATAGTATATAGTATAAAATCAGTATGAACCCTGAAATAAATTTTAGTAACATTCAATATATTTAATATACGATATAATACAAAATCTATAATTAAAAAGTTTGTTAATATATACATATATAGCAATCTACATATTGTTCATAAGCAGTGAATAATAAATGGCCAAACAAAGCGGTGAATAATATAACCTATCATTTTCTTATGTAATTATTTTAATTAACTAACTAATATAATGGGATGTATTATAATCAGTGTTCTGGAAACTGGACCGGACCCGGTAACCGGCGAACCGGCCGGTTGGCCGGTCCGGTTTCCATTTTTTTTATTTTTTATTTTATTTTATTTTTTTTTTTACTATTTTCTTTAGAATTTCATACCAATAAGCCTAAAATTTTCAATTTCTCACCGGTTTGGCCCCGGTCTGACCCACTGACCCTTAACCCAGTACCCCGACCGGTTCAGTACCCGGTCCGGGTTTTAATACCTTGATTATAATTACCTTGTCGCCAAAAAAGTCAAGTTGGCAGCCAAAATCACCATTTATAAGACGCTTTCCTGAGACCACGTTGAATATTGAGAGTGCCATTTGAGAAAGGTTATATGCAAACCCAATCACAATTGTGGCGATCATGTATCTGCAATATAATTACAAAACCAATTAAGCATTTAATTAATTAATTAATGATTGTCCATTACAATGAGTATCAGTTATGAAATATTATATGTGATTCTGAACGTAAGAAGTTGAAAAGCCGTTTAGCTAGATGTTATCTCTTTTAATTAATTAATTCTTGTTTGTTACAATGAGTAACATATAAGGAAAAGTTACCTATAATGAACCATATATATACGTCACTTGCTTTTCAAGTAATAATAACCAGTATTAAATAGTCATTGATAACTTCAAATTCTCTTGATGTACACATGTTTGCCTTAAGTTACGGACTTACAACAACGATTTGAAAAGCAATCCTAATCTTTTTTGTTTGGACTAGCGAAGGTCGATCCACCATAATAGATATAATAAAATAATTGAGCTTTCAGTCTGATTATTAACAATCAAATTAGATTTGGGCAACATTAATTGCTATCTTATTTAACATGGAATATAGTATTTTGTAAATGATACTATATATAGCTAGGCCAATAATATTAACTCTCATGTACAGTTTGGCGTCCAAGTGAGCAAACTGCTTCCAAATTTACTCCTCCTCCAGTCCTAAATTTCTAAACATAGGACTAAGTTTGGAGGTAAATTTTGGTCCTAAATAAAAAATATATTTGTACTTTATCTCTTATATATATTTGTTATTTTTCTCTAAATTAATTTGCCTAACCTTTCAACTAATATATAATCTTATGTTACATAGAAATATTTTAAAGAGATTATGTCGCATGTTATAATTAAGTAATTTATTAAGCTTCTTTAATTTTCTCAAATTAGATACAATCTTATATTAAGGACCGGAGAAGCATTAAGTTTGGATGACATGAGAAAAAAGGGTAAACATTCAAATGTTTTAAAAAGTAAATTGCAAAAAGATTTTATTTTAAGGTTTATTCAATTTTTTGAAGTTTCACCAGCCCGTATAAGTGCATATAATTTCAACGAAATTCCTATAATTTTCATGTATTTTAATCTTTAAAATAAAAATACTAAACTAATAGAGACTGATTCTTTTTATTAAAAAATCTAATATCTAGTAAGAACTAAGAACAAAAATAACAGTTCATTGATTAGTCAATATTCAATATAAATTAAAGAAAAAGGATATACAAGGACCTCTGAAATATGATAATCCCAAAATGACTCTTCGAAATTTCTTAATTGCCATAAAATCTCTAAAGATCACTATTACGAAATTAATTATTTTTTTGAAATATTCTAATTGCCCAAACATATAAAAAAGAAAAAATTGGTGAAAAATTTATGTTTGAAAGTTTTATTCGCATGAATGATTTACTATGTTTTTATAAATATCAAGTACCGGTACTCAACATGATTTCATACAAAAAAGGATACTGACTCGAATTTAAGTTTTTTTTTGTCAATAAAATTTTTAAATAGAGAATTTTCACCCATTTTACTTGAAAAAACATCTCACCAGCAATCGGTCAATAATATCTACCAAGAACAAAGAAGTAAAGGTCCATCGATGAACCAATAACCCATATTAGAATCTCTGAGAACAAAATGCTGTAAATAATTAATTATACGTACATACGTACCGATAGGTGTGAAGATCAGTGAACTTGATTTTTAAACGATCGCCATTTTCTAAAACTTCAGATTCCTTGTCGATGGAAATGAGAATGAGAGCTATGAGAAGGAACAAAAAGGTGAGAACCCTCAAAACCAGAAGAGCAGTTCTTGAAACTGTTGAAGATGATGGTGGTACTGATGAGCCTTCCATTATTATTGCAAAGCCTTATGATAAGTTTGCTTGCAATTTCTAAGGGCTTTTGTTTTGATTTGGTCTGTACGCAGAAGCTCGGTGTTGGGTGTGCCATTTTATTTATAAGCCAACTAATGCTTAGGCCATCGTTTACTTTGGTTAAATATAATAAAACAAGTCAATAGAGACAAGTGGATCTGTATTATAAGATTGCCTGGTAAAATAATACAATTTCATACTTTGGGATGCATGGTTTACTTGGGTCAGTTTGCTTGGTAAGAGGGATTTGGAGGGGGAGGGGAAAAGTCGGTATGGAATATTTTTATGAATTGGATTTAAGAAAATTGAAGAAATGAGGCTAGAAAATTTTAATTTATAGAAGATATAAGATAAAAGTATAGGAAAAATTAATTAAAAACTTTATACCCCATACCTCTCATTTTTTTTAAAATCTAACTCAATCCAACGGTTAATGAAAACAAAATTGACATGTTACTGAGGCTGCCCCGGTTATATGCGAAAATAGAAAAATTCCACCTCACTACTTCTTTATAGAGGCTCTAAGAACTCCCTCTTCTCTTTATTTAGTCAAAGTGCAACTTCTTAGTCTCTTTTATTTTATTATTTATTTACTTTATACACATATAGTTAAAATTAAAACCAAATACTCTCATTTAACTTCTACTAACTTTATTATTTTATCTTTTCTAAAGAAATTCAATAATAATAATTGCTTAATTATATTCTTATTAGACTTCATTTAACTTTAATGTTTTAATTTATTTTAGATTTATCTTCATTATTTAAACCATTATTCACTAAATTATATTCACCGCTAAATGTTTCCTTCTTAAGATTATCTATCTTATGAATTAAAATTTAGGATGTTACACTCAACCTCCTAAAGCCTTTGGACTTCTACTATAATGTCCTTCTTATGCTTGTTCTTAAACTCTAGCTTCAAAGTAGTTCACCTCTGTTGTCAAAGTCCTCACCCCCAAGGTGTGTGTCACCACCAACTGCTTTAACTTTAAAGTCACCCTTGTTAATTGTGATAAGAGAAACATCAAAGGTGCCACCTCCAAGATTAAACACAAATATGTTCCTCTCGTGGTCATATCTATCTTTCTTGTCAAGACCATATGCAATTGCTGCAACTGTGGGCACATTGATTATTCACATTAAGCAATTGTGCTTGCATCTTTGGTTGGTTGATGTTGAGAATTGTTGAAATAAGCCGTCACAGTAACAACTGCATCCTTAACTGTTGAACCAAGATATGTCTCTGCAATCTCACGCATCTTTGCTAATACAATCAATAAGATTTCTTCTGGAAGAAATTTCTTTTCCTGTGTTTTAAAATTTACAACAATTTTGGGCTTATCATTTTCACCACAAACGACATTAAATAGCCGAAGGTTTATATCACTCTGAACACGGAAATCTTCAAATCTCCGATCAATTAATCTCTTTGCATCTGCAAAATGTTAATGTTATATAAAAATAAATAATAACTTAACTATATATGTATAGTACACCATCCTCAAAAAAATAAACAAAAAACCATTGTGGACACTAGAATTAGAAGCGAATAACTTATAAGAGAGAGAATCAAAATAAACTTTCAAAAAAACTATGAAAATCATTATCAATTAATTTTTTTCCTTTTCTTTTTCCTTGCGTTAGGGTACTAAGCTTTTACTCAACCATTAATCCAAAAATAGAAAATAGGGAAAGAAAATAACTCATTCCTAAACACTAGCCAAAGCTTAGTCACTTGATCAACTAGAAAGCGAATAACTTGTATATATGAGAGAGAACGAAAACAAACTTTCGAAAACATCTATGAAAAACATTATGTAAAAAAATTTTCATTTTTATTTCCTTGCTTTAGAGGGTACTAATTAAGCTTTTACTTAACAATTAATGAAAAACAGAAAATAGAAAAAAAAAATAAAGGAGAATTACCAAAGACAGTGTTAGCAGGGTTATGTGTTGCAAGGTTCTTTGCAGCGTCACCAACCATTCTTTGAGTATCAGTAAAGGCAACAAAGACAGTGTCGTTCTATTTCCTTGGTCATCCATGATGATAACTACTCGATCATGCTTCCATACTGCACACACGAGTATGTGGTTCCAAGATCGATTCCAATAGCCAGTTTATGCTGTGATCCATGATCCATCATTTTTTCTTTCTTTCAAGTCAATGGAGTTTTAGGATACTGAGTTAGAAAAAAAAAAGTTCCAGGAGATTGGTAAGTAGATGGAATTTGCATGTTGTAAGAGGCCAATATCCTTATGATAACACAGCGGTACTGAACGTCACTAGATTTGTTGATTTTTCCTATACATTTCTATATCATTTTTTTTTTTTATAGTTCAACCATTTTTAACTTTTGAAACAGAGACAAAAACAAACAAACAAAAAACGATCGCAAGCAAAATATACAGGAAGGTTTTGTCATGTCTTTAAGGAAATGACTGTGTGCTTTGACATTGAAAAGATACAATCTCATAACACGTTGACTTTGCTATATCCTCTAGCACAACAGATATGAAGTCCATGAATGGTCCCTATTAGTTCCATGATCCCCGATGGAACTATTGCCAGTTTGCTGACCACACACCCATCTATCATGGTAATCTCGGATAACTCCATTGCATCAACTTCTTCCATCACTTAGAATTGAGCCATCCACTCCATCCCAGCAAACATATCCAAACAAAGTTGACTATTGAATCATCTTTGTGTGTGTCATTCATGCTTCATTTTAAAAATTCCATTTGACCCGCTCCACCCCTTGTAGAGCAGAGAAGGAGCTCCATTTTGTAGGAGACACTATATATTTCCAACGGTTAATCGCTTTTGGACAATCTATAAGTAATTGCATTCAGTTCTCCTCCACGATACACCTAAAAAGGCATGAAGCCATTGTGCTTAATCCTCTTCTCTGCCTTAGCATTGCCGTGTGAGCTTTGCTATAGGTAAATAACCATATTTTGACTTTTTCTGGTACTGTCCATCTCCAAATGAGTTTACAAACACTATCTCCATGCTAATGTGTACCTGCAAGTAAAAAACGATATGCAAATTTAGCAAAAAAAAGTACTATCAGTATATGGCTCCCAGAAAAATTTATCCTCTTCTCTCTCCTCACAGGGTGGGTGTGCTCAAGTAATTCGATCAATAATGTGGGGAGGCAGCTTAAGGTTCATCCTCCCTTTATCCCATTCGCCATACTAAGTTACATAATTAGCTACTCTTTCATCCCTCCCAACCATGAATCAAATCCACCAAAGGTACAATCATCTCAGACCAATTATCAAAACTATAAAAATGAAGATTTTCCATTATCAACCTCTTTACCAAGGGCACTTCTAAATGAACTCCAAACTTTTCATATACCTTTCCAAATGTAAGAATCATTTTGCTTTATAGTTACCTTTGGTAAATCCAGAAGGTGCCACCAGGTGCAATTAAAACACAAATATTATATAAAGGTAAACTTGGGGGCAAGAGGAAAAGGCTTACACACAGGACTTGGAGACAAAAATAAAAGAATGGCTGTAAAAGGGGGAAGCTACTACTCCGGTACTATCGAAAGATTAGAAGAAGCTATTTTAGAGTCTGCCAAAGTTGAATATGTCAAACGATAGATTGAAGGAATTATGTAGGCCATGGAAAGATGCCTTAATTGTCACCTTGGTGGCAGAAAATACAAACTTGATAATGATGAAACATCGCATCCAATAGTTTATTTAGTCAGGGATTTTTGAACTAATATACCTACTGAATAACTACTTTGTCTTCTGGTCAGAAGACTTGGAGTTGTGCATGAGGTTAATATATGATGGCCCATGGCTCATTCAGGGGCATTACTTGGTGGTGTAATGTTGGAGACCAAATTTTAATCCTTATTGCAACAAGGTCAGGAAGGTAGCAATGTGGATCAGAGTTCCTACTTTACTAATATACAACTACTCGAAGATTGTATGTTTGAGTTAGGAAAAATGATAGGTAGGACCTTGAAAGTAGATATTAACACTCTTTCTCAATATAAAGACAATACATCTATAGAGAGAGGTAAATTTGCGAGGGTAAGCGTAGAAGTTGATTTAAAAAAGGAATTACAGTCAAAAATTGCTATCATACAAACAATTTATTTAGTGGAGTATGAGGGATTGAAAGTCATACGTTTCAAGTGTGGTGTCTATGGGCACAATCAAGATGAATGCCCACTCAATGCTCAACCTAAGATGAACTAGTCAGAGAAGCAACAAGCAGAGGAAAACCCCAGTAACCCAGCATCTTGTCCAGCGGAAAAACATAATTTATTTGGGATGCCAGGTGTCAATTCTAATGAAGCGTATGACTCCTAGATGAAGGCGAAGAAAACCTTTAGATAAAGATCCATTATTATTGATCCTGAGAGGAAAGCAGAGCAAAAAGGGGCTGGTGAGAACAAATCTACAGGAAAAGAGAAAAAAGTCAAATTTGGGATAAGGTTCGATGTTCTCAAAGAAATGGACATGCTTGTCAAATCTTTAAATAAAGTAGGCACTTACACGGCTAAGGCATTTGTGAAGCAATGGAGAAGGAAAGAGGATGCAGAAGGCCGCCCAAAAGTCATCTATGATCTTGGTACTTGCTAGGTGTCAAAAGGTTGATAGTGTAAAGATAGAAGGAGAAAAGTCGAAAACGTCAGAACCTCAGAGAAACCAAAGCGAGAGTGTGAGAGAGAAAGAAGAAGATGGCCTTGAGACATAAAAAAGTGCAGGTGAGGCGTAAAATAAAATAAATGAAAAGATGGAGGAACTAAACCCTAGTAACTTGCAAGAAGGCCCACTACAAAAAAAAAACAGAGAATAGTGATGTACCTTTTGTGGCACTTCTTTAAAGAAATGCCACAGCTTCTTTCTAGATTAAAATTTTTTTTTTTTAAAAAACACTTTAGGTGGCGCTTCCTCAAGAAATTACCACAGCTGTTTGGTGATATTAGGTGGTGCTTCCTTGAGAGGAAGCGCCACCTAAAGTGTTTTTTTCTTCTTTTAAAAATGGAGACCACAGCTGTCATGTGGCTTTAGGTGATGCTTATTTAAGTAAGCACCACCCAAAGTGGAGTGGATAAAGGAAATCTGCTTCACCAATCACATGGCATCCCTTTTCTATTCTAATTTTATTGTTTCCCTCTTCCCCTAAAAATTCGTACACTCTCCCTCCTCCTAATTTCATTGTAAACCTTTTCCCTCCCCTTTTTTTTGACCCCTTTTTCCCTCCCCTTCATTAGTCCTTTTTGTCCCATAAGTTTCATTTTTCTTCATCCTTTTATTTTCTTTTTTCTTCCCTTTTGCCCCCATAAGCTTCATTTTTCTTCATCCTTTTATTTCCGTACTCTCCTACTCTTTTGGTCCCCTCTCTATATCCAAGTCAGAGTTCTTCTTCCTCTCCTCCTCTGTGGGTCTCCACTTCAGTGTCCATTCAATCCCAACTACTGCAAATTTGTAAGTACATTATTTTTTTTAAAATTTTTTTATAGATCTATATATCTTTCTGGAGACACACACGCATACATACTGCCATTTTTTTTATTTTTTATATTGCATCTGGACACACACTCATACATGCCATTTTTTCTAAAATTTTTATACTATATCTAGTCACACACACATGCATACATGCTTTTTTAAAAAAAAAATTTATGCTACATCTCTGGACACACACATGCATACATGCCATGTTTTTTTAAATTTTTATACTCCTTTGTTGTAGTGCTATCTGTACACACACTGCCATAAAGCTTTAAGGGTTTGTCATAACCAAGCTTGCGGAAGTCATTCAATATACATAGATATACATACATATATTATTTACACTTTAATACCTTTTGTTTGCTTTAAAAGCTGGAGTCATTCATTCACAACTGTTATAAATATATTTAGTATTGATTTTATTAATTAGTTATTTGTTTGTATCATTTTGAGTTATTTTATTATTGTTTGCTTTTTTTCATTTTTATTAGTATAATTTATAGGGGTATGAATTAAAAATACAAAAAAAATTTAAAGAAAAATACGAAAATAATTTTTTTTAAAAAAATAATACTTTAGGTGGCGCTTCTTTGAAGAAGTGCCATAGGAATGGGCCCTCCTGTGGCGCTTGCTGACGTAAGCGCCACAAAAGGGTATTTTTAAAAAAAATTAAAATGTTGTGGCCCTTCCCAGTGCCACAACTTTTTTTAGTGGTGTTCTGATATGTGGCACTTCTCTAGCGCCACAGTTTTGCTTTTTTGTAGTAGTGGCCCAATTCCAACAAACTACCTATAACCCACTGCCTTGAAATACGTAATTATAATTCGAAAATGCTCAATTGAAATGAATTAGAGACCGGCGAATAATTAAATTTTACTTATAATCCCTTTCTTTCGGTAGGGTTTTCACAAATTTTTTCAAAACTTCATGATCCCTTCCCTGGTCTCAATTTTCAAGTTTTGAATATAATTACCTGTGTAGTTAGTCGCATTCAAATATATCAGAGAATATAACAAAGTCCCGGCAACCCCTAGGTTTTATATATATTTACTAAGGGTTTCACGTTCCCATATAGGGGATTACATAAATGCTTCCAAAATATTATTTACATCCCAAAAAGAATATACAGTAATCCTATTCCAAAATAGATAACCAACAATCCAAATTATCTTCCCTACAGGATCATAGCCACTCCTGGTCGCTCGCTTCTCCTTGGAGCCACTTGCCCTGTCTAAAGGTTAGTCAAAAGAAAGAATGAGATTCAAAAGAATCCCAGTAGTAACAAATCACTCATACAATATATAATCACATAGCATGTAAGTACATCATCACATAGCAGCACAAATACAAATTACACCCCACCCTCATCCCCTTTTCCCGCTAGGAAGGCTCGCAGTCCTTACTCGAATCATTGTTAGCGAGTCAAGGACTATTGGCGTGGCGATGCATACATATAGCCTTACAGCTCACAATTAGCCTTTCGGCTTCTACATTGCCTTACGGCTTACAGATAACCTTTCAGCTTCCATATTGCTCCATTCACCATCACAAAACAATGACAAACGCACAAACAACACATTTACATATAGTATAAGGGAAGAGTCACTACCTTGTTCTTTCCTGACGTGTTCCGGTATGGTTTGTTCACAATCAAGGCAAATGTCAAACCCTATAAATCAAGAATCAAGGACAACTGATTAATCTCAACTCTAAGTTCTTTGATTTCATAACACTTCAAGTTGGTTATCATTTGAACTCTTTAGGTGGCTACTAGAAGCCTAAACACATGCCTAAAGGGTTGGAAGAAACTACCCCAAAGATCCTTCTTTCAGAATAAAACACTGATTTTTGGCTAACATACTCAAGTGAAGAAGGCCTCACTCAAGTGATGAGATGATCTGTACTCGAGTGATATCATCTTACACTTGTGAGTGCTTGATAGAAGGCAACTATAAAGGCAAAAAGTGATCACTTCACTCGAGCATAGGGACTAACACTCAAGTGATGTCCTATATTCACCCGAGTCCTATCGAGTGAGGTACAAAAAGTGTCTACCTAAGAGCAACTGAGGGACCCTAAAGTGACAAGTGCACTCGAGCAGTGGCCCTAGCACTCGAGTGACTACCCAACACCTATGAGTGCTAAAACACACTCTTGAAAAATGGTATGCGAGTGGTAACCTGAGACGCGACCTCATAATCCAAAATACTCTTGCACTTGAGTGAGACAAGGTTCACTCGAGTGATGACCCATATCACTCACAAGTGAAGAAGTTCACTCGTAATATCTGCTTGAGAACTTAACCAAAATGCTGAAGGAAAAGGGAAAATATCATGCTGCACTCGAGTGATACCCTACCTCACTCGAGTGAGGCTTATCATAAGCCAAAACACAGTAACTGACAGAATTTTCTAAATTTGCCAAACCTGATTCCAATGGTTCTAAAACTCATACCAAAGTTTATTCCCGCACAATTTGACACAAGGAACCTATTGAAAACACTAAAACAACCAAATTTCAATCCCTCAACATATTTCCAGTTTTAACCCACACCACAACACAAATCCACCAATAACCAAACTTCCTCTTTTAGATTCCAACTAAAACCAATAACATTATAATACAACTTAATACCTCTTTCCACATAACACAACATCCGATTCACATAAAATCAAGGAAAAAAATCCAGAATTTCCAAAACTCAATCAATAATTAAAATAAATATGTCAAAATGTGTCAAAATCTCACCTCTTCAACTTCCTAAAGTGAGTTCTTGAATCTCTCAACTTTCAAACTTCTTCAAATACCTAACCACCACCTTTCAAAAATCTGAAACCATCAAGATGAAGCTCACATCCAGGTGAACAATATTAGAGAAGAGCATTTGAACATTTGAGAGTCATAACAATGTCAAAATCTTACCTTTGGTTTTCTCTTTCCTCTTGAAGCTCAACAAAAATGGGGTTTGTGAGAGAGAGATGAGAGAATGATGATGGTCTGATTTTTCCCTTGCTCCCATGCCCCTTAACCGACTTGGAAGAGAGAGGGAAGGGAGAAACAAGTTTGAAATCTTCACCTTATCCTATGGCTCACAACTTGCCACATGTTATGATCTTGCTTTCTCTACCATGAACTCACATGGCTCCAAAACACAAGATTCCACCCCTTTCTAACACTTGAGAGTTAATCCTAACCATTGATCCTTAGGTTACCAATGAGTTTCCTCTTCGGTAACTGACCAATTGGTTGATAATTTTCCCATTTTGCCCCTAATTGTGGCAATTCTTCTTGAATCACAACCAAACACATTCTTCTCAACCCTTATACCATTCACACGCCCTCCCCTCTATTTTCATTTAATTTAGATGCTAATCCATAATTGAACTCAAGTACAGGGTTTGGGCTCTGACAATATCACATTCAAATCATAATTCTCATCATATCCTCCAAAAGTATTGGTTTAACCTTAATTACCTTCACCTTTGAAGTCATCGACATTTTAGGGTATTACACTACCCAACACAAGTAAATAAGGAAAGGACATGTGGAAGGAAAAGGGGCTGACTAACTAGGCCCAAAATTGTTTCTCCTTTGTTTATAAAGAAGCAGGCATATTGTGGGCACAATTTAATATTTAGTTTATTCAAAAGTTTGGGTAGAGTAAGTTAAGACCAAGGAAAAAATGAAAACTTAAAACCCCAGAAAAAATTATGCAGAAAAACTCAATTAGAAGAGGGATCAAGGAAAATGGTGAACACACAGAGGCACCATGACAAGAACACCTGAAGAGAAATTGGTACAAACACCCAAGAAACCACCAAAACCTTCAACTATTGATGATTGTTCTTCTCAAGAACCAAATGCAAATGAAACCACTGATATGTGATTCGAAATGCAAGATAAAGTTAGATAGTAGGAAAGAGGTGATAATGAGAAGATACAAGATGTTGATTTCTCCGAGCTTTTATAGCAAGACATTTTTGCAGGAGTATGTCTTTACCCTTTTAATTGTTAATTATGAATATCATTTATTGGAATTTCTGTGGGATTACTTCTAAATATTTCTAGGGAGAGTCAGAGATGTGATCAAGGGAAAGTAGGTTAACATTATTATTCTATGTGAAATGTAACCCCCTGCCTTAATTAGCGTAATTATAATTCGATATCACATAATTAAATTGGTTTAGAGACCGTCGAATAGTTCAAAACTCATTTAAAACTCCCTCTTATAGTGGGACTTTACAAAATTTTCAAAACTTGTTTCCTATTTCGGTCTCAAGTTCAATTATCGAATATAATCACATGTGCAGTTAATTTACATTCATTCATATCAGAATATCTAATAGCATTCCCGGCAACCCTCGGGTTCCGTTCATCCACTAGAAAGTTTACAATTCCCATATAGGGGATTACACAACTATATTCTGTTACTAAATACAGCCCAAAAATAATTTACAAGATCCCTGTCCAACAGGTTTAACCAACACATCCAAAAGTAAATGTCCCTATAGGGTTCTAACTGCTCCGGGTCGTACGCTTCTCCTTAGAGCCACTCGCCCTGTCTGAAAGGTTAGTTAAAGGAAAGAATGAGATTCAAAAGAATCCCAGTAGTAACAAAACATTTATACCACACATAAGCACACAACATGTAAGCAAATCATCATACAGCAGCAGCAGCACAAATCACACTCCACCCTCATCCCCTTTCTCCGCCGGGAAGGCACACTGTCCTAACCCGAACCGTTGTTAGCGACTCAGGGACTATTGGCGTGGCAGTGTATACACATAGCCTTATAGCTCATATAGCTATCTGGCTTTCACAATCGGCCCGTCGGCCTTCACAAATAGCCTTTCGGCTTTTCACATAATCACACATATCACACCTCATCCTCATCCCCTTTCTCCGCCGGGAAGGCATACAACCCTTGCCCGATCTGTTGTTAGCTACTCAGGGACTATTGGTATGACGGTGTTTACACATATTCACAATGTCGCAGCATACGAGTTTATCACAAATCAATGATAAAACACACATACAATGCATCACATATGGTACGAAAGAAAAGTTACTACCTTGTTCCTTCCTGACGTTCGCTGGCACAGTTGGCTCACGAGGGCGACAAATATCAAAGCCTATAAACAAAATCAAAAATGATGGATTAATTTCCTACCCCCAATTCCTACTTTCAAACACTTAGAATAGGTTCCATATGAGTCCCCTAAATGGTTATAACAAGCTCAAAGAGAACCTAAAAGGATTGGAGAATTCTAGGTTGGAAATTGCTTTGCAAACTCACAAAGTGCTGAAAATTGGGTTCTGGCTGCAGCCAAGAATTCTTTGGCTGCAGCCAAAAATGGCTAAAAACGTCACAGAAACATTTTGGCTGCAGCCAAGAATTTCTGGCTGCGGCCAGGACACACACAGAAAGTTTTGCGCTGGAGCCAGAATTTTGGCTGCAGCCAAGGAAACTTCAAAAATTCATAACTTGCTCTAGAAAACTTGAAACAAGGTGATTCCAAAGCCCATTGAAATATATTCAAGTCCCCTTTATGGGAAAAATATGTAAAATTATCAAGAATCACCACAAAAGTCCAGATTTACCAAAACCCTAACATTGTGCCAAAACAGGGTCCAGTTTTGATGCCAAACTTTGGACAGTTTAAACTCCCAGCTCACAAAGCGAAATGACACAAAATTTATGTCCATTTTGAAGCTTGCGATGTGAAATTTAAGACTGGAAAGTTTCATAATTTTCCAACATCATTTGCCCAGTCAAAACGTCCACGCCATCTGACTGTCCAGAACAGACTTACATTGGACAGATTTTCCAGATTTTACCAATTGGTTTCCAACGGTCCCTAATTTCAAATCACATACTATTTTCACACAATTTAGCTCAAGGAACACATTGGAGCCATCAAAATGACCATATTCATTATCCATGAGCATGTTCTACCACAATCACCTCATGTCACCTTAACATCTCCAATCAACACATTCTCACTCTAGATCATAAAACCACTCAAAACTTCATTCTAACAAATTTTCCTTATTCAACTTCAAATCAAATTCTAATCACTCCCAAGTGTCACAACTGACCAAATGAACAGTGACACTCTAATCAAAACCTACCCTTCACTTAACATCATAATTAGGTTAAATTTCCAGAATTCTCATTGATTAAGCAAACATCATAACATATATACCAAAATTCATCATAAACCTACCTCTTAAACTTGCTGAAATCAACACCTTGATTCCACCAACTTTCAAATTTTTCCAACAATCAAACACCACTTTTCACAAATCTGAAAACATAGCAAGGGAGCTCTTAACCATTTGAACAAAATCAATGAAGGTGAAGTGAGCATTTAGAGCTAAATACTCACCTAGAATTCAAACCCTTTCTTTCTCTTTCTTGCTTAACTTCAGCGAAAATGGAGAGCATGGAGAGAGATGAGAAATATTGGATCAATGTCCCATACACACACACACAGCCGACTTGAGAGGGAGAGAGGAAGAGTTTGAAAATTTTGACTCATCCAATGGCTCTCATTTGGACACATGGCAACATCTCATCTTTCCTACTATGATTTCACAAACTCTCCAACACACTTGATTCCACCTCTTAACATTTAATCCTAGCCATTGATCATAATTACCAAGGAGTTTCCTCTCCAGTAACTTACCAGTCGATCGGTAAATTTACCGTTTTACCCCTGATTAGCACAATACTCATTAAACCATTAATAATCGCCTTTATATCACATTGCACAATATATCCTTCAAAAGTGTTTAATTATCATTAATTACATCACTTTGAAGCCATTAGCCCTTAATTGCAATTTGGGATATTACATGAAACACTAGTTAGTGGATTCAAAGTTAATCTGATTATGCATAAACTAGGTAGCTAATCTCAATACCATGAACTAATGATCATTCCTAAGGTTGATAAGACATAAACAATGAAGGATTGTAGGCCAATTTCCCTTCGTAATGTGAGTTATAAGATTGTTACTAAGATTATTAGCAACAGGCTCAAACAAATTATGGCAAAATTGGTTGCACATCACCAATGTAGTTTTATTGTGCGCAGAGAAAGTAGTGACATTATCATTATAGTGCAAGAAGTAATTCACTCAATAAGAACCAAAAAGGCCAGTGAAGGGTGGCTAGCTGTGAAAGTGGATCTTTAAAAGGCTTTTGACATATTGGAATGGCCTTTCATCTGGGATACCCTTAAGATAGTGAGCATTAGTGATAAACTCACTTAAGGGATTATGTCTTGCATCTTAAGTTCTTTATTCCATGTACTATGGAATGGGGAGCCTACAAAAAGCTTCTCTCTATCTCATGGTTTAAGACAAGGTGATCTCATATCCCCATATACCTTTACTCTTTGCATGGAGATAATGAACCACATGATTCAAGATAGTATTAAGGAGGACTCTTGGTCTCCAATTCTATTGAACACAATTGGTCCCCCAATCTCCCACATATTTTTTGCGAATGATATAATTCTTTTTTAGGAAGTTTCGACAATGTATATAACACTTATGTGATGCTTCTAGTAAGATTATGAACAAAACCAAAACAAAGATTTACTTCTCTAATAATGTTCATGTCTCTAGGGTTATAGAGATGAGTCAATAGATGGGTATTGGCTTGACTAATGATATAGGGAAGTACCATGGGATTCCCCTTCTTCACAAGAGGGCATCTTATATGACGTTTGCACCAATCCTTAAGAAAACTCAGAATAGGATGTCAGGTTTGAAGAAGAAATATTTAAATTTAGCAAGGAGAGCTACTTTAATTTTCTCTGTGTTATCAACTTTACCCACATATTGTATGTAGACAATGCTGCTTTTTAAAGGACTTATTCGAGATTTGGAAAAGCAAAGTCGAGATTTCTTATGGGGAGATATGAGTAAAGTTGGGATATGTAGCCACAATTTCTTATGGCGCAAACCTGGCGCGACTATTTTGGTGGTTATTTTGTAGTGGTTAGTATCAAAGTAACTGCTATAGAATGCAAAAAGCCATAATTTTGTAGCCGTTAAGTTTAACCGCTACAAAGTGTAATGCAAATTTGTAGCAACTATAGCCTATAATCACTATAGAATGTAGAGGGTATGCAGGTTTATAGTGGTTACATAAATGTTGATGTTATCCGAGGTAGGGTTTATGGATTTGTAGCGGTTTCCGTTGAAACCGCTGCAAATCCGGGCACTATAAAAGCATCCTGAACCCTCCAATTCCTTATTTTGCCATTTTGATTTCTCACACGCCCTTTGAGATTTTCCTTGAGATTTGAGGTTCTGCTGAAGCTTTTGACAAAGTTTGTTACTCGAGGTTAGTAAAGTTAAGTGCTTTATTTCCTTTTTTAGCTATTATTTTATAATTTTGATATAAATTGTGCTAATATTTGTTTTTGCAGTTATATGTATTATGACTTCTGAGTGAGACAAGGGGAAGGGGAAAAAGGCTGAACTTCCCCTCATACCTATTTTATGGGGAAGCAGCAGTAGAGGGGGTATGGAAGAGGCTGAACGTCCCTATACCATCACAGGGGGCGACCGTGCCGCAGCAGCCACAGGAGGTGGCCCCGCCACAGTAGCCTACTTGCCCATAGTAGACGAGCCCATAATAGATGACCCCATAAGAGGCGACCACTCCAGAGCTAAATGTTCATCCAGAGGGGGAGATCAGTTTTAGTGATATAGACGAGAATGAGGAATTTGACATCGAGATTTCTATATTGAGATGGAGCGGTTCCTAGATGATGATGAAGAGAGGGACTAGAACAACCCACGGTGGTTATCTGCCCTGTCAACGGGGTTTGAGGTACACATTCAAGGTAAATTTAATTATTGTTTTAATAAATTTAATATTGAAATTATAAATGTATTTTAAAATTTAATTAACGTATGTGGTAAATTTTGTAGATAAGCAGGGGAACATTTCTATAACGAGACTGGACATGGCTGATCTCAATAGCATGGACTAAAGCCTACGCATGGTAGTTTTGTGGAATGATGCCATGGACCAACCTATCGTGAATGACAGTCACCTTTTCAACCGCTACTTGAATGAGCTGGGCTCAAATTTGATGCGGTTCCCCATCTACTTCAAGATGTGGAAGAACGTTCCTAAGAGGCCGAAGGATCTGGCGTGGGATGAGGCCATAAAGGTAATTAATAGTATTTAATTATATTATATATTTTTAATTAATTAATATTTATTAATTGTATCATTTTTAAGTAAATGTATTTAATTATTTTTTATTCAATTGTGTTACAGCTTCGGTTTGTCGTCTGGGACAATCGGAAATGGTACACGCTAATGAAGATGGGAGATGGTTGGAGGATCAAGAGGAATCATCTCTTCCATAGTATGAATAAGGATGGGACGATAACTCTACAGTAGCTGATCAAGAACATCCCGGACAGCATCCCACCGAACAACTGGGCGAGTTTTGTCCAGTATAGAAGGAGCGCAGAGGGGCAGGTAATTTATTTATAATTTTAATTTTAATATAATTTTCAAAAATTTTATGTTTTTACTAATTATAATTGTTTTTATATTTTTTTAATACTTTTAATATTGTTTATTTTATGCGGGCTCTTTCTTAGAGGAATACCAGGTACCAAGGGCAGCAGAGGATCCACCACACAGCAAAAGATCAAAGACATTTGCTGTCACATACAGCGAGCTGGTAATTTATTTATAATTATAATTTTAATATAATTTTCATAATGTTTATGTTTTTAATAATTATAATTGTTCATAATACTAATTTGTTGTTTTAATTGTTTTAGAAGAGGAAGGCTCAGTAGGAGAACCGCTAGACGGACTATAGAGAGTTATTCACTCCCACCCATAGACACCGTGATGAGACTCCAACCTCTCAGCAGGCAGAGGAGGCCATTGTAAGTTAATTTATTATTTTATAATAATAATTTATTGTTATATTTTTTATAAAACTACTTTATTGTGAATAATAGTAATAATACTTTATTAGTTCATAAAATGGCAGAAGCATATGCAGTAGTCACAGGTTGAGCTGTGAGAGACCCAGACCCAAGAGTCATAGGGTTTTGTGGACCCCATTGCACCACTGAAACTCTCAAGCTAAATGCCAGACCTAACATGGTCTATGGCAGGAGAGGTGCCTTTGAGGCTAGAAACTCTCAAGCATAGACATCTGGGGTCACACGTCCAGGGTCAAACGTTCGAGGAATAACTCTGTTGATGAGCTTTGTTTGGAGGTTGCTAAGACATATGCTGTGATAGCTCATCAAATGCAACAACAGACCGATTTCTACTAGATCAGCATAAGTAGTGGTGGGATATTATGAACTACATGTTGTCGTGGTCGTGGAGTCGCCTGTTCCCTAATAAAGAGCATCCACAGGTCCCCCTTGTCCCTAGGTTCATCATCTAGCTGCATCCTACTATCGATGATAATGGTACAGTTCACTTTGCCCAGCGCCATGCATCCGCCCCGCTGAGGGAGGACCTGATGATCAATACCGTGATTATGTCCCTTCAGATAGTTAGTTTATGCTTTAGTTAGCTTTAAGACAATTATTTTTTTTTAACATCTGTACAAAAATTTAGATATTTATATTTTCATTAGTGTTTAATTATTCTTTCATTTAGAACTCACAAAAAAAAATTGTAAAAAAAATAAATAAAAATCTATTTGGAGCAATTTTCTTATAATAACTGCTGCAAACTATACAAAATATAAAGATTTGTAGCGGTTATGCCTATTAAATCGCTACAAATAGAAAATACATATTACTTTGTAGTGGTTATAAGTTATAACCGCTACAAATTATAATGAATCTTTGTAGCGGTTGTATCAACAAGAACCGCTACAAAATGCATAAATAAAAAATTTGAAATATAACCAACAGTCATGATACTTTGGAGCGGTTTTCACAACTACAAATGCTACAAACTTTCAATTCAAAATTTGAATATTTTAAATCCCGCCCAAGAACATTTGTAGTGGTTCACCAGTATAACTGTTATAAAGTAACTTGCATATTGGTAGCAGTTTTTTAATAGGAACTACTACAAATTGAAAATTTGAAATATGAATATGATAATTCCTTCCAATGGTCATAAACATCTGTAGCGGTTGTATTGATGTAACCACTACAAAGTGTCAAACATTTGAAAATTGAATTTCATGTCCCGCCAATGATCATGATTGTTTATAGCGGTTTCTTGAACTATAATTGCTACAAACTTATACTTAGTAGTGGTTATGGTAGTGGTTTTGTAACCGCTACAAATTTTTAATATTGGAGGATATGAATATAAGTTTCCAAGCACCTGTCATTCTATATTCACTCATCTTCTTTGCTAAATTTTTCACTAGATATGCATAAGTCATGAATCAGGATGCCACGCAATTCTCCACGCACCTGTCATTCTATAGATTGGGCTTGAACTACAAAAAAATCAATACCTGCCCTAATGATTGTATGCTATTTTATGGAGATGATGCTAGCAGACTGTAATATCCCAAAAAGTGATTAAGAACTAATGACTTTAAAAGTGGATATAATTATTGTTGAATAAACACTTTTGAAGAATGCAATGTGAATTATGAAATGAATGCGTTCTTATCAATGCCTAATCCCTGTATTTAAGTTCAATTATGGATTAACGTCTAAAATGAATTAAATAAGAGGGGGCACATAGTAATGTGAAATGGAATGATAAAATATGCTTAGTGGTGATTTAAGGGGAATTGCCATAATCAGGGGCAAAATAGGGAAAACGTAAAATTATAGACCAACTAGTCAGTTACCAAAGAGGGAACTCCTTGGTAATCAAAAGATCAATGGTTGAGATTCATTGCCAAAAGAAGGGAATCATGTGTGTGTGAACTCATATAAGTCCATTGAAGGTGAAATGAGATCTTGCCAAGTGTCAAGGTGTAAGCCATGGATTTGGTCAAAATGTAAAATTTCATTCCCTCTCTCCTCTCTCCCTCTAAGTCAGCCAAGTAGACTATGGGAAGCCAAAATCTATTTCATCTTCATCATTTCATCTCTCTCTCTATTCTCCATTTTCGTGTGAGCTCAAGAGGAAAGAGAAAGAAGAAAAGCTTAAGGTGAGTGTTCCATGTGACCTCTAATGCTCAAGCATACTTCATTAATATTGTTTATGGTGTTGAGGGCTTTGTTGCTATGATTCAGAATTTTGAAAGGTGGTTTTTAAGTGTTTGAAGAAATTTGAAAGTTTGGAAGTCAAGGAACCAACCTTGGAAAGAGAAAGAGGTGAGTATTTGAAGTATTTTGACATGTTCATTGTAATTGTTGGTTGAGTTTTGTAAATTTTGGATGTTTCCTTGATTTTGGTATAATTTTGGAATGGATAATTTGGTTAGTGTATTGTGTTGTATTTGGTGGCATATATTGTCCTCTTGTCAATAGAAGTTATTTGGAATTTTGGAAAGGAAATTGGTGTCATTGGTTGGTGTGTGAGAATGTTGTGTCCAAAGCAAGAACTTGTTTCTAGAATGAGAATTTGGTTGTTTTAAGGTTCCCAATGGGTTCCTTATAAATATTAGTGTGGGGAAAGGTTGTTTGTGACTTTTAGGAACCATTGGACAGTTTGGTTTCATGTTTGGAAAATTCTATCAGTTGCTGGTTTTATCTTTTGATAATCCTCACTCGAATGCTCTAAGGTGTCACTCGAGTGCAGCATCCTATTTTCTCTTTTCCTTCAAGTTTCAGCTGCACTTTCATGCCAGAAAGCAAAGGTGCACTTTCTTACCTACCAGTGATATGGGTCATCACTCGAGTGACCCTTGTCTCACTCGAGTGAAAGAGTATTATGCATTGTGAGGCCGCGTCTCAGGTTGTCACTCGCAGGCCATTTTGCAAGAATGTGTCTTGGCACCATCAAGTGTTAAGCCATCACTCGAGTGTGAGAGCTAGTGCTTGAGTGCACTTTTTGTTTCAAGATCTTTGTTGCTTTCAGGTAGTTACTTCCTATGCCTTACTTGGATGGACTCGCATGAGCATAAGGTTACCACTTGAGTGAATGGGTCATGACTCGAGTGGTGTGATTACTTTCTGTCTCAGTTGTTGCTCTTGGCCAAGTACTCGCACGAGTGATCCGTTCTCACTTAGGCACAAATTGTCTCATCACTCGAGTGAGGCTTTCTTCACTCGAGTGTATGAGTCAAAAATCAGTTTTATACTTCAGAAAAGGGATTTTTGGGGTAGTTCTTCCAACCTTTTGGGTATTTGCCTAGGCTTCTAGTAGCCACCTAAAGATTTCAAATGATAACCAACTTTAAGTGTTATGAAGATAAGAAATTGGAGTAGAGAATTAATCCATCATTCATGGTTTTGGTTTATAGGGTTTGATATTTGCTTTGTTTATGATAAACCTGTACTGGAGCCCGTTAGGAAAGAACAAGGTAGTGACGCTTTTCCTTATACTATATGTGATGCATTGTATGTTCAATTTATCATTGATTTGCGAAGACTTCGTATACTGCAAAGTTTGTGGATGTGAGCCATAAGGCTATTTGTGAAAGCCGTAAGACTTTTTGTGAGTTGTAAGGCTATATGAAAGTTGAAAGGCTATTTATGGCCATAAGGCTATTTGTGGGCCGAAAGGCTATATGTATGCATCGCCACATCAATAGTCCCTGAGTCGCTAACAACGATTTGGGTAAGGATTGCGTGCCTTCCCGGCTGTAAAAGGGGATGAGGGTAGGGTGTGATATGTGTTCGTGCTGCTATGTTGTGTGATGATTTACTTGCATGCTATATGATTACATGTGGTATAAGTGATTTGTTACTACTGGGATTCTTTTAAATCTCATTCTTTCCATTGACTAACCTTCAGATAGGGCAAGAGGCTCTAAGGAGAAGGAGACGACCAAGGGCGGATAGGACTCCTTAAGGAGATTTCTGTTTTGATTGTTGGTTATCTATTTTGGATTGGGGATCACATATATTCTGTGTATATTATTTTGGATACGGTTGTGTAATCCCCTAAATGGGAAGTTGTAAACCCTTAGTACACATATATATGGAACCCGAGGGTTGCCGAGATTTTTATTATACACTCTGATATGTATAAGTGTGATTTAACGGCATAGGTAATTATATTCAGGATTTGAAATTGAGACCAGGGTAAGGAAGAAATTTTGAAAGATTTTGTGAAAACCTTACTGAAAGGATGGGATTGGAAATGGATTTTAATTATCTGTGGTCTCTAATCCATTTTAATTACACATTTTCGAATCATAATTACTGTTTTCAAGGCAGGGGTTTACACAAGGAGACTTATAAGCAATGTCACACATTGAGGTAGGTACATGACAATTCAAAAGGGGGAAAAGCAAAAGAACAAACCTGCAAAGATTCTTAGGTACCTTCCTTTGAAGCCGTGGTTATAAAGATTGTTTATGTCATCCAAAATAGAGGAGCATATGAGGTGGCATGAGGTTGATAAGAATGAAGATGGTAAATTAAGACATCCTTGGGACGCAAACACCTAGTAAACGTCCAACAAAGACTTTCCATCTTTTGTGACTGACCCTAGAAATGGTTGACTTGCTTTGCAACCGACGGTTTCAATCCATATGGGAATCTTATCACAGGTTGTAATACTTGGCCGATAGTCTTAGTTCCCTACAACTTAACCCTTAGATATGTATGAAACAAAGCTCATTCATTTTGTCTATGATCATTTTAGGCAAAAAGGTACCAGGTAATTACATTGATGTGTATCTCTAACCGCTTATTGTGGAATTTCTTGACTTGAGTAATGTCAGCATCGAGACATATAACGTATGAGAAGACATTGTTCAACTTGTGTGCAACCTTGATATGGACTATTAGTGACTTTCCGGGCCAGGAACATTATCCAGGTGGAATGTACATACTGGGTTGTTGTGTCTAGCTTGCAATCTTGACTCTGACGCAATATGACTTCCCTACAACTGAAAATGGTACTTTAAGGGGCATCAGAGGTTTCTCAATGGAAAGCAAAAGTTTAGATTGCAATGGAATCATTTCAATGGGAAATCGAAAAAAGAGGACTACCTCAAACTTTATCCGATGCATAAAACTTACAGCAGATTGAGGACGTTGAATTTGAGTTTGAAAAAAGCGACGATGTAGCAAAAGCATGGCGAAAGATGGGTAGGACTTCTACTTCTATGCCTCAGCAATAAAGGAAGATCAATATTTTTTCACTCTCCCATATTAAAAATCTAATTTACTTCGCCATAGTCTTGATGTCATGTACATTGAAAAAAATGTATGTGACAATGTATTATATATGTTGTTTACGAACCTAGCAAGTCAAAAGATCATCTTCAAGCGAGGAAAGATTTACATGCCATTGGAGTTTATGAAGATGTATGGCCAGATGAGAATAACAAATTTCAACCGGCAAAGTCCACCTTCACAAAACCAAACAAATTCCATAGTTGAAGGTTATATAAGGGATAAGGTCTTGTATTTCTATCAAGGTACTTTGATAACATTGAGACGGCATTCAACTGACCACCTCGTGTAGACAATTATCCTGAACCTATGCCAATATCAAGAGAGTTTTTTATCCCTCATGTTGGTAAACCAGTTAGAGGAACTAATAACTTCAAACTAACGACAACTGAAAAGTTGCAAGCACATAGATATGTATTGATTAATTACACTCAAGTTGAACCCTTCCTTCAATAAGAATTGTACACTCATATGTTATTCTATATCTATCCGTACATTTCATGATCGCCTTCCCATGATTAATTGCAGGGAATTCAAAAGTCATGTGAAGCATTAACTCAGGATCCAAACACAAACATCCTCTGAAGGTGACAAAAAGGCCCATAGAGAATTCCCAAGCTAGTTTGCGTGTAGAATACTAAATGACCACAACCCACACTCACCAGATTTTAGAGCTCTCGCAATTAGCCCTCTTGATCATGCAAAAATGTTTACATAAAATAATGTCAATGGTTTCAAGTTTTACACAGTTTCACAAGATCAAGGATTGCAAACTCAACATTTGGGTGTTTATGGCACCTTTGGGACAAGGAGTTATGCGAGCAGCAGTGACGCCAACATGCAATTTGGAGGTGTCCCTTACTATAGAAAGCTTCATGATGTCGTTGAACTAAATTACCAAGGTCGTTTCACCATGATGCTGTTTAAGTGTTTGTGGCCAAATACCACTACTTCCTGGGGACTCACAACTGACAACTTAGGCATCATATCGGTAAATTTCTCCTAGCCAATTCACACTGGTCAAATGTGAAAATGATGAGCCATATATTCTTGACTCAGAGGCACACTAGGTTTATTATGTTAAGGACAACAGGCATAGGGATTGAACATGGTAGTTCAATTAATGCCTCAAAACCTTTACGACATGGGTGATAGTGATAACATCGCCTATGAGAGTAAGCCATTTCAACCTGCCAATTTTGAAAACTTCTTCCCTGAAGTTGATGACAATTTACCTATAGTTTGGTGCGCTTTTTTAAGTTCACATCATTTAAATTTAATTTTTGTACAAAAGAATACCACACTAACATTTTCTTCACACAATTTTTGTAGGGATGACAACAAAGAATGATTAAAAAAATTATACTTTTATTCTTATAAACCTTCATGTATATTTTTTAAAAAAAAATTCAAAACAATTTTGTAGCGGTTTTAAAACCGCTACAAATCAACTTAAACCTCTATAAAGAACGTCACAATAACTACTATAAAAGTCAACCTCCAACACCTGTCACATTAACTGCTATAAGTGCTACGTAGATCCCAATAAATATCCTCATGATACCTCATTTCAAACACTCCTATGTTTCTTTCAACCCTTCCTCTCTTTCGTTTTCTTTCATTTAGAATTTTTTTAAGGGCTGAGGAATTAAACAAGATGATCAAATATGGTAAAAATTAAAGTTTTTTGATTCGTTCATTTCAATATGTTTTTTCCCTCACATAATACTTATTTTCATTAGTTTTCTTTTTTGTAGAAATTAAAGGAAATTTCCTCACCTTTTTTAGTATTCCTTCCATAATAATAACCACATAGTAGACAACATAATAATTTCTTATTACCTATATATCCTCGATAATATTACCTATATAAAGTTTATACTTATCCAATTTAATTTAATCATTCTTTTTAAATAGTAACTATTATCACCTAAATTATTTAAATAATAAACTATTCAATTCAATATTAAAAAAATGGAGACAAATAATTGTATCTTTTTTTTATTTTCATAAACGTTTGTAGCGATTTCAAGAAACACAACTGCTACAAATTTAAAAATAAAATTGGATTAAATTTTTGGCACTAATTTTAAAATTTCTTATGATATTAGTAGCGATTTAGAAACTACTACTAAGTTTCAGCGCCATATTTTAAAAATTACCATTTCAATTTTGTAGCGGTTTTGTAACTGCTACAAAAATATAGCCAAATTTTCATTTTTCATTCCTCGCCACGCACATTTGTGGCACCAACATTTGTAGTAGTTTTATTTTTACAGATAATGGGTTATCAACATAATAATATAGTAGCGGTTTTTTCATTTGAGTAGCATTTTTTTATAACTGCTGCAAATCCGTTTGCACCAGTGGATTTTGTAGCGGTTGTCATTTGCAGTGGTTAAAACCACTACAAATACATATTTTTAACTACTACTAAACTGTATTTTTTTGTAGTAAAGGAAGCTGCATCTTGTAGCTTGGGATAAGATTGTTAGTTCGAGCCTTTCACTTAAGAGGGGGTGAATTGTGTGATATTAAAAGTTTTAAACTTTAAAGCAAACTTAATGAAGATAATAGAGTTAGAAGAATATCATCAAAGAAATACACCAAAGATTTATACTGGTTTGGTCTAAACCACTTAACCTACCTCTAGTCCTCAAAATCATTTTTGAGAGTTCTACTATCATTCTAAGATACACAGGGCTTTTGGCACCTCAGCACAAGCAAGTTCCCCTTCAAAGGATACTCACTTCCCCTTACATTTTGTACTTAATACCCACACTCAAGGTTCCACTACCTTAGGTAACTCACTTTAAGAGTATTAAATTAACTTTCAGAAGCTCTCTCAAACAGTAAATGCAATAAACACCAAAGTACATAGAATATCAGAAAAAACAAAGCACAAGAGTTTGTTGCAACAATGAATGTTTGTTATAGGTTGTTGGCTTAAAGTTCTCCGATTAAAATATAAGTGCAGAAGTCCTCCATACTTTAAAATAACCAATATACATGATTGTTTGAGCGATTTTTCCAAAGGTATTCATTAAGAAAACATATAATATTGAAGATTCATAATAGTTTTAATGAGCGACAGCCCAAAAGGAATAAGAATATTTCCACATCCTAAAATTGAACCAAACATGAAAGTTCCATTAAGTTTTCATTCTCAAATGTAAATGACAAACCAGTAAAATTCCATCAGCACAATACTTGTAAAGATCAATAGCGCTTGGGATTCAACTATGACAACTTTAAAAATGAAACAAAACCAAAAAACCAAAAAGATCCCAATCAAAGGATGCATAAATGCAAGAAGAGTACCAAGCATAAATAGTTTAACATGAAATTTCACCATTAAATGATAACACATCCATACTAGGCTTAAATAGTTCATAAAGATAATAAAAAATCATGATTAATACAACATACACAAGAATAAAACTCACTGCTAGCAATTTCATCAACCATACATAAGACAGTGAGACCATCATTGTGATATGGAGAAAATGCTGAGGTGATCAATGATGATTTAATCATTTTAGATTTTAGGTTAGGGTTGTTATCTTTCTATAAAGAGGAACACCAAAATGGTAACATTGTGAGGGTTTATGTAGATGAAGAAAGAAGATAAAGTTGGGAATGGCGACTAGATTGAGAGGGAGGCAAAGAATTATGTGGATCTAGAAGGAGATCTCACAGAAGATGAATTCATTGATTCAGATATGTAAAGTTGAAAGAAAAACAAGTTATTGAAGGATGCTGGTAGAGAATCATCAACGCCATTGCCGAAGCATGTTGTCGTCAACATGTTGGTAGAGGAGGTTGCCATCGGCATTTGAGAATAAAATAAGAGATGAATCAAGAAAGAGTGCGACCGATTGATGATCGAGAAAAGGGAGAAATAGGACTATCGGTAACCCTCTATTGTTGTACTTAAGCAATGTTGAGATAAACAAGTACCTCTTTGATTTTTGCTTCATCACACGAGATGCTTTCACCTTTTTTATTTTCTCTAATTATTCAGGTAGGGTGCATTTTTTAAAACAAATCCTTATATATAAATCTAACTTGGAAAAAAATCAAGTGGATGACACGTGAACTTGTCAGATAGGCATATTTTACCAACTAATAGGTAAACTTTACTTGAATAACGGCCGAGATGAAATTGCTATGATTTAAAACTTCCTGAGGTAACATAACTCTTGAGTGAAAACTTCTGAAGCAACTTTGCACCTAAACCCAAAACAAAAATGACAAGGAGGTCATATAGACAGGCAACTCAGCATATTTGGTCAACTAACAATTAAATTTAACCTAGATAACATCTGCGGTGAAATTACTACGATTTGGAAACCCTTGAGGTGACATTGCTCCAACAAAAAAACTTATTCTGGGGCAAAATTGAAATTTTTTGACAACTTCTGGGGTAAAAATGGAACTTAACCTAAAAGCATATTGTGTTGGATGCACTCTGGGTAAAAGCTCATGGATATTTTTGCATTATAACCTGTAATTTAAAAATGAATATATAAACACTATAAAATATTAAATTTTCAAAAAATAGATATAAACAGTTAAACTTTATTATATAGTTAATGTAACATCCCGAATTTCGGTCACCAAAATTTCTTATATTTAAAGGAATAAAATAGTGAATTAAAGAGCATATGAAATGACAAAACAAGGAAATTAGTGGTCACACACAATATGATTATGTTTGGAACACAAATTGTAAACATTTGAATTTGCTGCCAGTGAGTTTCCCTGTGTAGCAATCTTGTTGTGTGACATTCTTAATAGGCAGATGATGTTCAATGCCGATGAAATTTTTTAGAATAAAAGTAAACATATAGAGCTCTAATTTAATAGGTAGTTTGTAATTTTTGGACAAGTACATTAAAAGATATGAATTTTAAAAGTTGTGCCCTGTTTCTAGTCATCAAATTTGGGTATTTTTCTATGAAAATAAATTTGAAAAGCGCCATTTGGGCTTTGGAATAAGTAAATTTGGAATTTCCTAAAATTAATTATGATTTTCCAAAGTCAACTGAAAATCTGCCAGTTTTCTGGAAAACAGTGAAACTGCACTGTGCAGAAATTGTTGAAACTATGATAGATAACTAACAGAATGAGTTTAAAAGAGTCTAGACTAGTACATGAATGGATCTTGACTCAATTCTTGTACATTTGGAATTTTTAGGACTTGGCAGTAGCCCGAGCCGGATATAGGATTGAACAAACAGTGGAACAAGCAGAGGATTAGGGAAGGGTGATTAAGGTAGTGAACTTACCTCTCCTACATGCATTTGGTATTTGTCCTTGTGTATTGATGCATGTGACTGTTTTGCTTGATTATGTCAAACATATATGAATGATTGAAGCTCTATTTCTATTTGTGCTGTGGCCATGAGTATGTTGTTTAAAACATTGAGCTCGCAAATATGTTATTGTGTTAGCATGAGTTTATGTAAGGCAAGCATGCCATGCATTAAGCACTTATCCTACATGCATATTGGATTGTTTGCTACTGAGATTCATTCAAATCTCACCCTTTCCATAAATGTAAAAATTTTACAATAGCAGATAGCGGCTCCGTGAGTAGAATCGTAGATACTGGCAACGGAAGGTTCTGGTCCAGGATAAGAGGAGATGTTGGTTATCTGAAGACCTTTTATTATTTTTAAGGTCTGTAATTTATTGTGCAATACCCTATATGGGAATTTTGTATACAATCAAGCGTATTGTATCAATAATATCAATATATTTATCTATTTCTGTTGTGCTCACCGAACCACGCATTAATATTCTGCTATAGGTCAAAATAGTGAAGGTATTACAGTTAAACGGTACTATAAGGAAAGAGTGAAAGGAACACTGTACAATATATTAAATTTACTTTGGAATTTGTAAATTCCTCTCCCTAAATAAGTTTAGTCATCAATTACAATATCATTGGACTCACCATTATAAAGGGTGACGAGCATTTCATAAAAAACATTCCCTTTATCTTTGAAAGGGAAAATGAAAAAGAAAATGGTCAAGGGGCAAAAATGTCTATATACTTTTCTCAAATGAGCATCTGGCACCATATACTTTCCTTGAATGTAAAAGTTCCTGCATACTTTATAAAATGGGGCACAAATGTCATCTCCGTTAGTTGAGGAAAATGGCAATTATTTTTTGTGATAGTGAGCCCTACCGTGTAATTTTTAAATGAGTTTTTAAAAAACAACCTCATATCTCTCTCACTCCCCTTCTTTTCGGTCAAACACCTAATCCTCCCCGTCCCCCTCTCTCCATCTCCATGGCTAGAGTACCACATACTAACATCCTCTCAGTGGCCACATCCTTTCTCATGACACTTTTGGAAGAGCACTATCAGCTTCTTCTTTTTTTCTTCTTTTATTATGAATTCACCTCATTTGCTTAATTTATTATAGTTATACATGTAAAGACCGATCATCTTGATGAATCCTATGATGAATTTCAATCATCATTTGTCAACACTTTAATTCATTTTCTGTAAAGGAGTCTTTGTTAGTATTTGTGGAACACTAAATTGCATTGAAATACTTTAAATTCATTTTCTCTACTTTTACTGTTCATATCTATTCATATGAACAATACTAGCTCCATTAACAATATTGCTTTTGCATGTAGCTCCAGCATACATTTTCCTTCAAGATGATCTCAAATTTTGAAAATCCCTCCATATGAAATTCCTTTTCTTCTCTTATTTCTTATCATCTATCTTAATATATAAAGATGCTCCCCTCTCCTAGTGATAAATAAAGAAGGCTCATTCTTTCCCATTGGTCTTACTTTTCTATCCTTATATCTTTCCTCTACCCCATTCCTCTTTCTCATCTTTGTATCCACCATTTAGTCTCGCTTCAAAACCCACTCCTTCATCCTCGCTAATATGTTCTGTTAAAGATCTTACCTCTTACCTTTGTTATTTATTTGCTGATTTAGTCTGTGCTTATTCATATCTTCATTCATCTCAATGGAGGCATGCCAAGGCGATAGTGAAGGATAAGAGGAAGGAACTGATGGTAGCGTTAGAGGTGCGTTTCTGACAACGGTGATGACGACGGTGATTTTTGAGTGGCGAAGGGGATATAATGGAGAATAGAAGAGGAACCATGGAGATGATCTAGCGCTCTGATAATTATTCTATCCTGGTAAATGAAATTGATACCGTGATGGTGGTGAGGATGGAGGAAGGGAGATGATTCATGATGGTGAAGTGCAGTGATGATGATAATAGAAGCTTCCTTTTTTTATCATAGGTATCTGCTTTCTCTCTCCTCCCATCAAGCATCGAACTCTAATCCTCAAACTTTAAGTTTCTAGTTTCATATAGGTCATTATCTAGTTTTTTCTGAAATAATGCTGGTCTTTCACTCCCTTATCTTATTTTCACCTTTGTTAGAGTATTTACGGAAAATGATATGCAGTTCGGTGGGCAACACAGGAATAGCATAAATATACTGATAATATGTGTATGATTACAGAAAATTTCCCATAGGGGTTCATACATGATAATTACCATCACTATAGCCACACAGGGCTACTAGGGTGTCTAAACTATCCCAATAAAACAGAGACAACTTACCGTCTTTTTTCCACCACTGTATTCCCCTTACACGGTTTTCTTCTTTCTTCTCAGTATAGCTTCTGTCTTTACTTGTCTAAATTGTTGGTAGGGGAGGGTGAGATTTGAGAGAATCTCATTAGGAAAATAGTACCAATATGCATGCAAGATAAGTGCTTAATGCATGACATGCTTGCAATACATAAACTCATGCAAACATAATGGCATATCTGCGTGTTCAATGTTCAAACAACATACTTATGGCCATAGCATAATTAGAAACAGAGCTTCAATCATTCATATATATTTTACATAATCATGCAAAGCAATAACGTGTGTAATAACCCAATTTGTGATTAAGGGCTAATGACCTCTAAGTGGATCTAATTAATGTTAAACAAACACTTTTAGAGAATGTGATGTGAATTTTAATATAAATGTGTTTGTTGATGGTTTAGTAGTATTGTGATAATCAAGGGAAAAATGGGAAATTCGCCGACCAATTGGTCAATTACCGAAGTAGGAAACTCATAAGTAACTTAAGATCAATGGTTAGGATTTATTGATCAAGAGATGGAATTGTGTGTATGAGTGTGCATGTGAGTGCTTGGAAAGAGGAACAAAATGTTGACATATGTCAACATAAGAGCCATGGATTTGAGGTCAAAGAGTCAAACTATTTCCTCTCTCCTCTCCCTTCAAAAGTCGACCAAGAGGCCTCTCAACCCCAAAAATCTGCTCATCATCATCCTCTCATCTCTCTCCTCTCCTCCATTGTCGACCAAGACTAAGCAAGAAAGAGAAAGGAGTAACTCAAGTTTTAGGTGGGTATTTGTCTCTAAATGCTCAACTCAGCTTCTTTAATATTATTCATGGTGACAAGAGCTTTACTCCTATGGTTTCAGATTTTTGGATAGTGGTGTGTGAGAGCTTGTGAAAATTTGGAAGTTGAAAGATTAAGGATCTAGCCTTGGAAAGAAGAAGAGGTGTGCATTTATGGCACTTTGATACATATGTTGTAACTTTTGGTTAAGTTATGATATTTGTGGATTTTTGCCCTATTTTAGTGTCAATTTGGAATGGAGGAATTTGATGATGTGTTATGGGAGAGTAGGTGTCAAATTGTGTCTTGATGTCAACGGATTTAGTTTGGAATTGAATTAGGAAATGTGGCAATTTTGGTAGTTGTGGTGCAAAATGGGTTAAAACTGAGTATGTGTTGATTGGAAGGGAATTTAGTTGTTTTAGTATTTCCAATAGGATTCCTTGTGAAATTTTATGTAGGAATGAGCTTTGGTATGAGTTTTGGAACCATTGGGATCAGATTTGGCAAGTTTGGAAACTTCTGTCAATTGTTATGTTTTGGCTTTTGATAAGCCTCATTAGAGTGAGGTAGGGTCTCACTCAGGTGCAGCCGTATAATTCCTTTTTCCTTCAGCATATCAGTAGAGTTCTTAGGCAGAAACCAACAGTGCACTTCTTTACTTGCGAGTGATAAGGGTTCCCACTCGAGTGCATAAGGGTTCCACTCGAGTACATGTGTATGTAGCGCTTTGAAGTCGCGTCTTAGGCTAATACTCGCAGGCTATTCTCCAAGAGTGTGCCTCAACACTTGCCGGTATTGGGTGGTCACTTGAGTGCACTTGTCACTTTGGGGTTCTTTAGTTGCTCTCGAGTTGTCACTTCCTGCATCTCACTCGATGGGTCTCGGGTGAATATGTGTCATCACTCAAGTGCCAAGGATAGTGCTCGAGTGAACTGGCCACTCTAAGGTATGTTTGTGCCCTCGAGTACACACTTTTTGTGTCTCACTTTGTGGGACTCGAGTGTGAATGGGGACATCACTCGAGTGAGGCCTTCTTTACTCAAGTGATTCAGCCAAAAATCAGTGTCTTTCTTGTAAAAGGAGGATCTTTGGGGTAGTTCTTCCAACGCTTCAGGCATATGTTTAGGCTTTTAGTAGTTGATGCGTGCTTCTGTCGCTAAAGCAATCAATTAATAACTAGGACAACCTACTAATACAATATAGTGGCAACCTAGGTCATTCTCCCAAGGAGCAATATATGGGTTTTCTCTAGAATTGAACTTAGGTGATAAAAAATGCAATGGAATGAACCTAAATTAAAATGCAAGACTCCACTACCTAAATGCAAAATACAAAAGACTCTAAAACCTATATGAGAATGAAACTAACCTAAATAATGAACATGCAATTTTTGGGGGGGTTTTCTTATGAGAGGGAAATTAAAATCCTAAGGAAAAGAAATAAACTAATATCTAACAAAATCAACAAAGGTTTAGTTCAGTTATGATGGTGAAGGGGACAACTTAGGATTCACAAGGATTTAGCTTTCTTAGCCATTCAATTTATTAGACCAAAGGGAGGTTAATGAAAAATTAGAATTAATAAACTTAATCACCTAATTGAAACATGGGAAACCCTCAAGCTCAATAACACCTATTCCACTAGAAAACCCATAATGAAATAAGTGGTGGCTAATTAAATTCATTAAAAACCAATCACACTAGTTTAAGATAGTTTTGGAAATTATATTCACAATTGCCTAATTAAACAATGTGACAATTAATCACCTTAATTAAACAATCAAGAGCTTAACCCCAATTTGATAATTAAATTAATAATGAAAACTCAATTAATAATCTAATTGACAACAAAGGTTTTGCAAATAAAAATCCCAACAATCATTTAAGAACAAATTAAATCCAAAATATCAATTCAATCCAAATCAATAATAAGTCTACAATCTAAAATTAGATTGTTCTCAATTAATATAACCCAAAATCATTTAAAACTGAACAATCTCAAGTCTTGAATCAAAAAGATAAAAAGAAAGATAATCCCTTGTAGTCTTCAAATGTAAGCTTCTAGGCTCTAGCATCTTCCATACTCCTCCCAAATTGCCTCCCTAACAAGCTTAAGCTGCCATGATATTAGTTCTCCCTCCAAGTTTCCAACACGTCACAGCCATGAGAATAGGAGAATGGATTGGTCGATGAGACGTGGGACCCGTGTGGAAAAATAATAATAATTGAATGAATAAGAGCTCTCCTGGTGTGCATCTATGCGAATGGGGGAGGAATAATTGAAATTGGTGAATGGAGAAAGACGTGGCTACAATTCGAGCAGCAGCCTCGTTCTTGTCCGTGCATCTCCGCCTCTCTCTCCAGCGTCAGTCCGTCCCTCTGCGTATATCCCTCTATGCTGTGCCGGCTAGGGTAATTAAAATGGAGGAGAAGAGATATTTTTGGGTACCAACTTGAGCCCATTAAAATTTAAGAAGTCCAAATAAAATTCAACCATTGGATATTCTTTTAGCTTTCAAGAAAATTTCTGTACTGTAGGATCTTCTAATATGTTTTTCCTTACTTTGCAAGAATCAAATAAAATCATGATTTATCATATAATTGGAAATATTTTCCAATCACAAGATATCAATCAAAATATTAATAATTTAAGCTCAATAATATCATAATCAATTTATATTATTTCCCAAAATTGGCTAATTATCCAAATATTATCTAATAAATCCAATTTAGCCTAAAATAATTCCCAAAATAAATGAATAAGGTGGGTTAAAATATATTAAATTTGGGATTTATCAGTAGCCACCTAAAGAGTTCAAATGATAACCAACTTTAAGCGTTATAGAAGAAAGAGCTTGGAATAAGAAATTAATTTGCCATTTTTAACTTTGGTTTATAAGATTCGACATTTGCCCTGATCATGAACGAATCGTGCTGGAACACGTCAGGAAAGAATAAGGTAGTGGCTCTTTCTCTTATACCATATGTAATACATTGTATGTATGTTTATCATTCATTGTGATGATTGTGATGATGCCACATAGTGTTTACAGCCAGGAGGGCTGTTGTCATTGTGGTTATAGCAAAAGCTGTCGCATAGTGTTTACAGCCAGGATGGCTGTCATCATTGTGATTGCAGCGAAAGCTGACACATTGTGTTTATAGCCGTGAGTGCTGTCGTTTATGGTGAATGCCATTAATCATTGTGCATTGTGTTGTTGCTACTGATGATTTGCTTGCATGCCATGTTTTTATATATTGTATGAGTGATTTGTTACTACTGGGATTCTCTTGAATCTCTTTCTTTCCATTGACTAACCTATAGCCAGGGCAAGTGATTCGCAGGAGAAACAGCCAACCAAGAGCGGATAGCTCAGATTTGGGTTATAGTTGGTTGTCATATTTTGGTTGGCGATTATTGTATTTCTGTAAATATTATTTTTGATACAATTGTGTAATCCCCTGATTGGGAATTATTGTGAGGGCAAATGTGCCCGTAAACCCTTTAGTTATTTTATGAAACTCGGGGTTTTCTAGGAATTTTTGGTTGTACACTCTGATGTCTATGAATGTGACTTATTTGTACAGGAGAATTATATTCGAAATGTGAATATGAGACCAGATCAGACCGGTTTTGAAAGAAATTTTGAAAACCCACTTCATCTTAGAAAGATTATTTGATGTGAAGTTTGGGACCTAACATGTTTCAAGATAACCATTGGTCTCTAATTTAACTTAATTATGAATTTTTGAATTATAATTATGATTTATAAGACAGGGGGTTACAACATGAATCAATATACCATTACAAATATCAAATACATGCAGGAGAGGTAAGTTCCCTACCTTAACCCTTTTTGATCCCCAATAGGCTCCTCTAACTTCATGCCTCATAATGCATGCTAGTAACTCTAGCTCTCAACTTGGTCCTAAAATGTCAAATGTACAATTTAGACCCTTCCATAGTGTTTCTGGTGGTTATACGAGTGTATATTAAAAAACGACCACAATGCCCCCGGGACCCCGGCCCGGCCGTACCTATTTTGACCATCTTTTTCTGAAATTTTGACCCAGGCTATTCTAACATATTTTCATCCAAGGAATCCATTTTTTACCTCAATTTTCTCAAATTCTTGCCTCAATTATGAATTTACCCCTGGAAGCCCCTATATGAGGGTTTTAAGGCTATTTTTGTCATTTCACTTTATAGGGCTTTTCTCACTTCACACCCAACATGAACCCTACACAATTTTCCATTCTAAACATAATGGAATTATCAAAAACACCAAAATCCAGTCCAAACACAGCCTAAAACAGATCTAGACAAAATTCCCTAAAATTTGGAGAAAATGGAGTTTTATGATTTCAACCCATAAAACACCTTCTTATCACCTTTAATCACTTGTTTAACCACTTAATTACACTTCCTACATGATTAATCCAAATTTGGGCAGCATAACCCCTTAGGGTTTCAACATCCCAAGTTTACAAAATTCACAATCAAACCACAATTCATGACAATAACCACAACAACAACAACAATATATCAAGAGAATCAAGGTTCTTGAGGTTACCTTTGATTTCTTAAGCTTTCTCTCTCTAGAATGTTTTTCCCTCTCTCTCCTCCCTTGGAATATTGCTTGCTAACCATGATATTCATGAAGGAGAAGAGATTAAAAGAGGTTTTACACAAGTTAGAAGGCAAGAACACTTGAAATCATAAGTATTTACCTTTGATTTTGCCTCCTTGAGCTCTCTTGTTCTAAGTTCTTCAAAGCTCTCTTCACTCCCTCTCTTTCTTGTGTATGACGTGAAATGAAAAAGGAAAAGAGATGATGAAGCTTAAAATATCTCTTACACGCTTTAAGAAATATATTAGTTTATTAGGTTTATGACACATGCTTTTTACTTAAGCTTATCCTTTCTTAATTGTCATAACCATTCCCATTATAATTGAACCAACTTCTTTCTCTTCCTTGGACCATAAAGTGACACCCCAAGCCCTTAGTTATACCAAATTTGGGTTTTATCCAATTACATGTACAAGATAATCATATTTTAATCTAATTCCACATGTGCTCATACTCCAACAATTATAATTTAATCTCTTGGCTCTGATCGATGACACTTGGCATGTTTATCTTCCAAGTAAATATTTTCCTTCTCCCAAATATCCACCAATAAAGGGAAAATATGGGCTTTTACTTTATTCCACAATTTACACAATTGCCAACACATTTTATTTTTCATTTTCGGAATAGTGCCAATTCTGGTAGATTTTATGCTCAAACTTTAAAAAATCATAACTAAATTTGTAGACATCATTTTGGAGCGATTCTAAATGCTATAGAACCCTTATTGAGTGTAGTTTTAAGGAAAAATATAGATTCTTGCCAATTGAAAGCACATAATTTCCAGATTTTTAATCTCTGGAAGCTGTTCTAGAAAATAATCAATTTCACTGGGCCAATTTCAAAAATTCATAACTCTTTGTATATAGATCTAATTCATTCATATCCTTTCAAATTAAAGCTTAAGATGTCTACTTTCACCCTATAAAATTTCATAATTTTTGGACATCATTTGATAATCCAAAATCCTAAGATAATCTCATTGCCTCATAGGAAATCTCACTGGAAGCATAATCACATTCTCCATAATTCACCATTTTACTTTCTTTAATACTCCAAAAATATAAGAAATATTAGGAAATACATTTGGGGCACCTGTTAAACCAGGTCTAGCAGTCCACTTAATTCAAGCTTATTCTCTACCCTTCAATACCAAAATTCAGAATATTACATCTTACAAGTTTGATGATAGACTAGGAAAAACTGAAATAGGCTTGTGTTTGAGATTTACCATACCCCTTCTCACTTCTGCTTTTGAATCTTCTAAATGGTGCTTCCATAGAAGTAACTTTCCTTTCTCTTCCTTTTGTTCTCTCACTCCTTATTTTCTAACTTTCTTAGCTACAAAAAGCATAAAACACTGTACAAGACTAGATCCGTGTATTTCACGCTCTTTTCTTGACGCAAAAAAAAAAAAAACAAAGTAATTTAAAAACACTAATTATTATTGAGAAACCAGATTTATTTATTTTTTAATTAGAAAAGGAAGGAAGTCATTTCCATTAGTTTTAAAATGTCATTTGCCACTGGAAAAAAAGATATAAAAACTCCCATGAGATTTTTTTTTTTTTTTTTTTGCAAAACGAATAGAACACTAACGAAACAGAGAGGACAAGTTATCACTAAAACAATGGACCCACACTATATGGCGTTGTAAGTACACCATGTCACGGTTCAATGTTGTTGGGTGGTTAGCCTTTTATTGGGGAATGAGAAAGCAAAAGAAAAAAATTAAAGAAAGCCCTCTCAAGCTAGAAGCAATGTATGGGTATGTTTGGAATAATGGTGAGAAAAGTGGTTTATTTTCAATTTGACTTATAGAATTTTAAGATTGGGAAAAAGTAAGATTGGGTAAAATGATTAATATTTGGATTAGCGATTGGATAAGTGATTTTATGAAAATGAAAAGGTATTTGGTTTGGCTTTTGCATAAGTGGCTTTTGTGATATTTAAGAGAAAAAATTTTAAAAATTATGAAAAATGAAAAAAATTAACTTTGAAAATTTGGCAATGGTAAAATACATAATAAAATTACAATAAAAATGAGAATAAATTAGAAATTATACAAAATTAAAGTTTTTGATAAAGTAAAAATAACAAAACTAATCAGATCAAAGGTCTCGTATAATTTAGTCCCTGATGTTGTCACGAACATGATTCATTTGGGATGAAGATGTCCGAGCATCATTTGTCGACAATAGCTCTTGATCTTGACTATTATCTTTTTTCCAACAGATCTTGACTATTATCTACATCAATTATATTCTCATTTTCTACTTAAAGTCCACATCAGTTTAGAAATTTCTTTTGATAAAATTATGTATAGACATTGTTGCACAGACAATACGAACTTGCGTGTCGAAGTTATACTTGCACATATGTTGTAATATTTCTTGTACTAGACTATTTCCTACTCCGTGTCCGATAGTGAGCAAGAACATCGCAACCATTTCTTCGATACCTATGTTCTTAGAATCACCTAATTCATGCTCACCCAACTTATTGCATAAACTGTAGAATAAATGTTTTTCCAGTCTAAAAATTTGATGACATTTTGAACCTTCAATTGCCAACATTTCTTGTACCTAATAGTGACATGTTCTCTTACTCGTTCTACGCAGTTGTTTGCACACATATGGCACCAAATATTGATAAAGCAACATGCATAATTGTTCATATTAATCTAACTCAGCCTCAATAATTGAGGCATCGTCACTATCTTTATATTCCTCCATCCCCTGCAACCTGTTATGGTTGTTACGATTTTCCATTGATGTACCTGTGATTATATTATGGTGAAATTGTGGTGTGAGCAAGATGATTAAGAAACATAACATATGATACAAATATCAATAGGATAAAACCATTCTAAACGACGGGTCAATTAAATCAAAATGAAAAAAAGAATGAAAAATGTGTTAATTCAAGTGTTCAAACATCAAATGCAATTAGAGCTACTATTCCCCTATGATAAAACGAAACTATGTCATCAAGTACTTGGGTCTCCTTTTAATGACAAAAACAGTTCCCAACGTGCCTTGGTCTCCAGAGCCTGTATACACCAAACTCCAAAGGCTTGTCAGGCTTCACATCCTCAAGGGAAAGCAAAGATTTCATAACCTTAGGGATGCTAGTTTATTTATTTCCCGTTAAAGCCGCTGCTCTATCCATAGATACATTAGCAATAACACTGAAAGCATCAGCTATTTGCTTTGCAACTGGAACTTTCTACTTTTTGCTTTTACTAGAACCTTTACCTCTCTTCCTTCTCTGTTGGCTTCCAAATGCACTGGGACTAGTGTTTGATGGTGTTGATGTTGTTAATCCAATGCTTGCCATTTCATCTGTTACTCCAGCACTAACAGCAAGGTCATCACTAAAACACTGCATTTTTTTTCAGTTGGGCTATTGAGCTTATTAGCTCAAACGCTCAATTAGGGGGTTAAGCGCCCCCCCAACACACACTATATATCTATATAATAATATATGTGCAAAAAATAAAATATCAAATTATTAAAAGAAGGCCATGTGTCCGGCTTTTAAAACCTTGATTGAAATAAGCACAATTCAACAATATATAGCACATATATATACCATCAGTGTCAACCATTAAAAAAGGACTGATGAAAAAGAAGGCCATGTGTCATCTAACTATATTGCAATCCCCAATCCATTTTTCATTTATTAATGGGTTAAGGTGCAAATTTAACAATGAAGTTTTGTCCGAGAGGCGTCTGGCACAATTATATTTTGGAAGAGGCAAAAATAACAATGAACAATTAAAAGGGATGCAAGTTTAACAAACCGTTAAATTTGATCTAATGCCGTTAGAGGTTTTCTTCTCCTATAATTTAACACCGTTAAATCAAATTTAACGGTTTTGTTAAATTTGCACTCTTTTTAATTTTTTATTGTTATTTTTGCCTCTTCCAAAACATATTTGTATTAGACGCACATCGGACAAAACTTTATTATTAAATTTGCACCTTAACCTTTTATTAATACCCTTTCATTTCAATGCATGCAAACTCCTCTTTTCAGAATGTCTCATGGTCCCTCATTTTAATTTCTCTTCATTTATTTTCACCATCTTTCCAGATTCTTTGACTTTCCTTTATTCACCCATAGTTTAACCTTTCCTTCTTCATCCACATTTTTGTATCTCTCCTAGCAGTTTTGGTTCACAAATTGCAAGAAGAGAAAAGAGGAAGAGGAAGGAGAGAAAAAAGGGAGGAGAGGATAGCAATAAAAACTTTAAAGGCATAAACGTATTTAGAATTTTGTATTTTATTTTTTAATAAAATATTATATATTATATTATTTAAATTCTTAAGTATGAAGTTTAACGTGAGTCTGAAGGAGCCATTTAAGGGAAAACATGTGAATTGAAATTTTGACTGACATATTTGGCAGTGTTTTGTCCTGTTGCTCTCACTTTTCACTAGCATATGTCCTTCCTTTCATCTTCAATGCAAATTGCATTTAAGAACCCTAATCTATAATCAAACTCGTCTACGTCCTATTATTTATTTTTTTCCTTTTCCTATTAAACAATAAATTTTGAGTAGGATGATTATTCTTTTTTTTTTTTTTTGGCCATTAGTAGGATGATGATTCAACATTTGCTAATATCCTTTATTTAAACTGAAGAAGATTGTAATGATATTTAAGCTATGACCGTATTTTTTAATGTTGCTACTCAAACAATTTTTTATCATTTACAATGACAATTAAAAAAATTAAGAGCAATTATTATGCAATGTATAGAATTACTCTTTCCGTCCCTATATATAAGATCCTTTTAAATGAATCATGAGATTTTAAAAAAAAATTTAAAATTAGTTAAGAATGATAATTATGTAGGAAATATAATTTTTTTTTAAAATGCCCTATTTATGAATAAGTATGAGAAAGAGTAATAATGAAAAAATGAGAAAGAGAATGTATGGTATGAGAAAAAGTAACTAATGTCATATGAGATTAATTGAGGGTAAAATAGGTAAAAATGCATTTATTATTAAGAAAAACTCAAAAATGATCTTATATATAAATGGACAAGCTCATTAAAAAAAAAGAACTCATATATATCTATATATATATAGGGATAGAGGGAGTATATTCTAAAACCAGTTATAATAAAATAAATTATTATCATTGTAATAGTAAGTTCAAAAATATTTTGATGACATTTTTTTGTTGTAATTTGAGATACCTAACAAGTTCTCTTACTAAATCATCAATAAATAATCTATACATGACCTGTATTATAAATTTCTATAAATAATTGATACAACATTTAATTTATCATGTAAAATAATTAGTGACAACTCTACTCATATTTTATCGTAGAAATGAAAAGTTAAAGTTGATTCCTTTTTTTTATTTCAAACCCATCCATGAGATACTCCCTTCTGTCTACAATGTAAGTTGTTTTTAGAAAAATAACTTGGTTCACACTTCACAATAAGTTAATTGGAGAGTAATTATTGGTTATTTGCTAATTTTTCCCCTATAGTTAATATTCAAATATATATGAATCATTATATTATTCTCTCTCCTTCAAAATCTCATTTAATATAGATAAAGTTGAAACTTTCTTAAAATTTAACATAAATTTACTGGTTTAAATACTATTAGTTATGATGAATTAGTTGAAGTGACTTATATTGTGAATTAGAGGAAGTATTAAAAATGATGTAAGAATGGTAGCACTATCAATATAATTATACTCTATTATTTGAAAGCATCAAGTTGATTAGCACTAATTTATATAATGATTACTTGTATACAGTTCATCGTGTGGGGAGTTAATGTTTGTTTCAGAAAATACATCCATACATGATACTACTCAATATACACTCATGTATTAAAATTTCTATCGTTTCACCTTGACTTTGATAATATATCAATTTCCTATCCTCCTTGCACATCATGGTGGTAGAAAATTCCTAAACCGATTTTCTTATTCATAAAAATATATTCATACATTATTCATCTCGATATGCACACATATATACCTTAATCATAATTTTAATACCATAAGTATGATAGTATCAATTTCATATATACCTGAATTCCTACAATGATAGCATCAATTTCATATATACTTGAATTCCTACAATGATAGCATGGCGCTCACATCACATCAATTTTCTACCCTCCAGGCAGATGGTGGCGGAAAATTGCCAAAAGCAATTTTTTTTATTTATAAAAATTGATATATATTATTCAACTCAATATACACTCATATATACCTGGATTAGGAAAATGAAGGAGAGAGGAAGTCAATTTGTAAAAGGGAGAGAGATAACGGAGATCCAAGAGAGTTGCCAACTAATTTTACACGTTGGATAGAACTATATGATATGTTGCAACTTTATTGGACAGTACACAAATGTTGCGGTGCCCAGGGTGTACCTAAGAATTTATCTATCTTGCAATCTTGATGTAACTTGACTAGATAATGTTATATTGCACCCAAAAATAAATTATGCAATGTAGCTAGTTTTTTTAATCTAAGATACAAAGTCCAACAAATACTACTGGTTATTTTAATTTAGAAAAGTTAATAGATAGGAAACATTTTAAAATAATCATGTCAAATAAAATTGAGAACAAGAAATACTCTGACGTTTGCTTATGCGAATGGCAAAATGGGAAGCATGAATTTAATTAATAGAGTACGCAGTGGGAGTCGTATTTTAACATTTTAAATCATATCTCATAATACGCTATAGATAAATGTGTGCAATTTCGCATATTTTTAAAAAGAAAAATTTCAGAAAAAATACAATTTAAAAAAGAAAAGATAAATTGGTGCTGCGAATTTGTCAAATCCTAAATCAGAATTAAAATATGAATCTAGGATTTCTAATTCTGACAAAATGACCAAAATGTCTTGAATTGAGGGTACAAATTTCGAAGTCAATAACAATATCTGTATCTATACTAATTACATCATATTTTATATTAGCAACTTTACTTTCATGCTTGACAACTTCATATCCAAAAAATCAGAGATAATTTTGAGGGCACAACTTTTAGGAGTCAATAACAACATTTATGTCTATATTAATAATATCATATTTTACATTAATGACTTTACTTTTATGTTTCACAACTTCATAACTCAAAAACTCAGAGATGACTTTGAGGGTACAAGTTTCAAATGGTCAATAACAACATCATATTTTATATTAATGACTTTACTTTTGTACTTCACAACTTAACTTAAGCAATTTGGTCATTTGGTCAAACTTGAAAATAATAAATCTCTACTTCAATTTTGACATGAGATTTGATAAATTCCCAACACCAATTTGTCTTTTACATTTTTTGATTTTATTTTTCTGTAATTTTTCCTTTTTAAATCATATATTCCTCCAGTCCTTAATATAAGATATATTTTAATTTTTTCGAGAGATTAAGAAAGCTAAATAAATTACTTTAAAATATTGATATTTATCTTTTTTATACTAACTTAATTTATCTGGCTTATAAAATGATACATAATTAAATAATACAGGAAATATGTCATGATTAACTAATTCATCTAACTTCCTTAATTTCACTAAAAAAATCAATTATATCTTATATTAAGGACCAAAAACATAACATAGTATTTCCTCTTACTATTTTGATGGAGGTTGGACTAGAAGGTAAGGAAATGCACCAGATCGAGGACCTGGCCTAGTAGCGGTTTTTGATGAGCTCCTTCAATGATGTGAAGCACACGTTTTGCTTTGTCCTCTCACATCTATAGCCATGATCTAGGTTCTTTTCTATTGGCAAGTAAAGAAAGTAGTAAACTGATCTACATTACAAGAAAGAAACAAATGAAAATCATCTAATAAAACCACATATGAAACTCAGGGACATCACTAAAGCATGTTTGATAAGTATATCAACTTTGAAGTTATGTTCTCTTCCAGCATCATCAAAATGATCGAACCACTTATGTTTAAGTATATCGTGGCTTTCTATGATTAAATTCTAGTTATCATGAAGCTCATTATTTCCATATTCGATAAGTTCATTATTTCTAGGACCTAGGTTCTTGATAAACCATGTTATGAAAAAAAAATTCCCCTCTGAGTTTTTCTCTCTCCCCCTCTAGAATTCTTGAGTAGTGAGAGTCCTTCCATCGCCTTTGAGCTAGCTTGAGGTACAACGTCTCCCTCCCTAATGGTTTCCGTCGGTGGAGGGGACAAGCATGGTTTGTTTTCCTTTCTTGGTTCTTCGGTTTTTGGTGATTGTGTATTAAGGTTTTCCTACAATAAGTAGATCTGTGGAGATCGTTTGTGGTACCTTTTGCTTTTATGGTAGGTTGAAAATAGGAAGATCAAATCCTGATTTGGCGACTTGGATTTGCGTTTTTAAGGGAAGGGTATTGTTGACGGGCCTCTTAGTGACCATATGTTTCATTTCTTAGAGGACTCTTTTTGGATCTGTTTGATGGTGGCAAATCCAAGACATTGATTAGAGGTATGTGTACCATCAGGTGGTTATGCTCAGTGGATGGCAGTTGCTGCAGGTGCTAAACAACCTTCTTTGCAAAGTGGAAATGTTGCAGATCATCTTGCAACAGTTGCTTTTAAAGGAGTAGGCCCGGTTGGGTGGGTGTTTCAACCACTACTCTTTTTACTTGCTATTTTGACGTATAATGCACAGGAGGTTCTTGAGACATTTTTGGACGTTTCTTGACTCAACCACAGTTTGAGTGTGGGCTAATTTCCATCATTGTCAATTTTAATTATCTTTTGACTTATATTATGTATTTCCTTTCCTTTCTTTTGATGTGTTTGGCAACTACTTTATATGATGTGATGTAATCTCTTTGGCTGATAATGAAAGTATATCTTTGATCAAAAAAAGATAAACCGTGTTATAAGGTTTTTAAATGATTAATCATTTTTTTTATACAAAAAAGTTTAGGTAGGTTCGGCACCAGTCCCCTACTAAGGCCAGGGCACGGCCCCAGGGCTCTTTGAACACTTACAAGGGACTTACGAGATCGCCTACCAACGAGGTCTCCCCATCGATCAGAGGGTTCGAACACGCTCCCTTGTGATCGGGATGGCAAGACCTTAATCAACTGTGCCAAACCTCATTGGAGCTTCGTTGAATGATTAATGATTTCAATATCACTGTTGATGATTTTGGGCTGAGCCCAACTTTTGTGAACTCATGTGGGATAGATAATGAACTTTTTTTTTTAATGGATCAGTTGATATAATTTTATGCCTGGACTTGTGGCATGTTTACTTTCATAACTTGGGCCTCAGTGTCTTAAGCCCAGGTTTTGAGATCCCAACAGTTTATTTTCACTAAGTATTGTAAAATTGGTATGCAGACATGTTTTGTTTTAAATGAAAAACCTTTTTATGAATGGGAGATTACGAGTTTAATCTCATTTGTAAACTCATGTTACTAATGCCAACCCCTTTAATTTTTCAAAAGACACATAAGAGACTTAAAAATTGAAATAACTAAATCCGAGCAAGTACAAACATATACAAATACAATCACAAAGAAAAATTGGAAAAAATGACGTAAAAAAAGGCCTAAAAACATACATTAAAAGTGCTTTTTTTTTATTATTATTATAGTAATGCAAACATTTTGATATGATTTGAAAAACTTTTTAAAACTAGTCCAGCCGATAAATTTGACGGAATAATAATCAATGTTGAACCAAAAGAAGCCGTGTGTGCACATTTATAGAGAACCAGTAAAATTTGGATTTTTATTTTTATATAGAAATAATATAACGGAATAATAATCAATATTGAACCAAAAGAAGCCGTGTGTGCTAGCAAAATTTGAGATTCAACGTGCCAAATTAAAACAGTGTGTCTTTTGAGATTCAAAGAAAAGTTTTACATTGATATATATTGTAAATTAAATTTGTAGTTATAGAACGACCGTACCATGCTATCTTAGTTTGTTATTGAGGCAGGCTACATTTAAATGTCTGCAATATAGTTGTTGTTTTTTAATTACTTCTAACTTTTGCTAGCATATATAGTATAAAATCAGTACAAACCCTGAAATAGATTTTAATAATATTCAATGTATTTAATACACGGTATAATATACAATCTATAATTAACAAGTTTGTTAATATATACATATATAGCAATCAACATTATTCTTAAGCAGTGAATAATAAATGGCCAAAAAAAAGCAGTGAATAATACAACCTATCATGTTCTTAATTAATTTAATTAACTAACCAATATTGGGCAAAAAAAAAATAATTAACTAACCAATATAATGGGATGTACTAAAATTACCTTGTAGCCAAAAAAGTCAAGTTGGTAGCCAAAATCACCATTTATAAGACGCTTTCCTGAGACAACACATTGAAAATTGAGAGTGCCATTTGAAAAGGGTTATACGCAAACCCAATCACAATTGTGGTGATCATGTATCTGCAATTACAAAACCAATTAAGCATTTAAGTAATTAATTCTTTTTCATTATAATGAGTATAAGTTATGATATAGTAAATGTGATTCTCAACGTAAGAAGCTGAAAAGCCACTTAGCTTGAATGCTATCTCTTTTATTTAATTAATTAATAATCAATGCTTGTTCATTACAATGAGTAACATATAAGGAAAAGTTGAAGGCGAAATAAATAACATAAAAGGAAAAAGTTAATTAATCACGAGAAATACTTACATACTGAAGGAGTACCACCTTATCTATAATCTGACTAATTAAAATATTATAAATCATCTCATTTTAATCCCACATGGTTGATGAGTTATTTGGAGAAATTTAAATTTTATGATTTTAAAAACATAAACTTGATAATTTAAAAAAAACGCAATTCCCTCCCTTGAGTTGTTATTTTTCAAAATTATAAAATTTGAATTGCTCCAGATGACTCATCAGCCATGTGAGATTAAAATGAGATGAGGTATTGTATTTTAATTAGTCAGAGTATAAATGAGGTGGCACTCCTGGAGTATATAAGTATTTCTCATTAATCACTACTACAAATTTGTCTTTATATATCGGTCCATACTTAACGGTATGGTTTTTTTTTTGGAAAAAAATGGTATCTTTTATTTGACAATTGTTTGTGAAAAACAATCAAATATAGATGATGAATATTTGATGGGTTTTCAATAAGAACTATCAGATATAATATATTTAACGATTGTTTAATAACAACTGTTATGTATACTATTTTAAAAAAACCCCGCCCAGACACATTTTTGTTCATTATTTGAAACTTACAAAGTTATAGAGAGCTCTCTTCTACACCTTTGACAACTCCATTCTGGCTCCTCTACCACCATTTCACTCTCCTTCATTGCTGCCATGGTGATTTTGCTCCCTTCTTCCCCGCCATAGCTATCATTCATTGTTCACAGTTCATGGGTTGTGGGTTCATGGGTTTGGTGACTTTGGTGGGTTCTGGAGTTTTTCTGGGTTTGTAGGTACTCCTATAAGTGGCATTTGGGTTGATTTCTTCTTTTAGGGTTATGGGTTCAGCATTAGAGCTCTCGTCTTCTTGCTAAAGGTGAGTTTAGTTGAGTTTCTCCTACTTAGTGGTTTTTCAGCTCGTTTTTTGGATATTGATTTGGATAAAGAGTATGTAAAGATTGGTTTTTTTTGAGTGATTTTGTATGTGTATAGGGTTTTGACACTAATTTTAAGTGTTTCTTGTTACTAAAGTTGTTATTTTTTAATATTAATTTAGGTAAAGAGTATGCAAAGATTGTTTTTTGAGTGATTTTAAGTGTTTGTTGTTACTAAAGTTATTATATGTTAGTATATATTTGGGTAAAGAGTATGTAAAGATTGCTTTTTAAGTGATTTTTAGTATTTGTTGTTACTAAAGTTGTTATTTGTTAGTATTGATTAGGGAAAAGAGTATATAAAGATTTTTTTTTGAGTGATTTTAAGTGTTTGTTGTTACGAAAGTTATTACTCCCTCCGGTCCTAAATATAAGACAAAGTTTGTAGTGCAATTTGCACTACAAACTTTGTCCTATATTTAGGACCGGAGGTAGTATTTGTTAGTATTGAGTTGGGTAAAGAACATGTAAATATTGTTTTTTTGAGTGATTTTAGGTGTTTGTTGTTATTAAAGTTGTTATTTGTTAGTACTAATTTGGGTAAAGAGCATATAAAGATTGTTTTTTGTATATGCTCTAGATAGAGATTCCAAATAAAGAATGGATGTTTACCAATCGTCTATTGAAGGAGTACCAGGATGGGGTGGGGGATTTCATAAGATTTGTGATTCGTAATAATACTGAGGATCACAATTTCATTATTTGTCTTTGCGTTAAGTGTGGCATTGTAAAGCATATTGATCCAAACAATTGTGAGTCACACTTAGTAATGAATGGAATTGATCAGACTTATATATGTTGGACAAAACATGGGGAGAAGGATGTAGGCAACAATGCTTGTCAACTGAATTTGGAAAGGTGTGAATCACCTATCTTTGACATAAGTATATTTTAGTTCAATTGTCTTCAAGATATGGCCGATACAATTGAAGCAGAACTCAGTGAATGCCCATAAAAGTTTGAGAGGATGAAGAGCGATGCAAAAAAGCCTTTGTGTAAGAATTGTATTGAGTTCAAATTATTATCTGTAGTGTTGAACTTGTACAACTGAAAAGCAATATAGGATGAGAGGCTCAGGCTTCACAGAATTGCTTGCGCTTTTGAGAACAATGCTACCACTGGGAAACGAAATACCAACCAAAACTTATGATGCAAAAAAGTGATGCGCACCACTAGCTTGAGTTATAAAAAGGTACATGTTTGCCCTAACAATTGTATTATGTTAAAAAAAATGAATCATTAATTGAGTATCCTTTGTGTTTTGTATCACGGTACCAAGCGAATGGGAAGAGTCCAAAGAAAGCATTATGGTATTTTCCAATTATACCTAGATTTAGATGCTTGTATAGCAATACAATTAATGCAAAAAATTTAATGTGGCATGCAGATGTAAGTATTTAAGATAGCATGCTTTGGCATCTTGGAAACTCTTCGGAATGGAGTAAGTTGGCTTTAAGTATCCCGAGTTTGTTGAAGAAGCAAGAAACCTCCGCCTAGAATTGGCTACTGATGGGATAAAGCCATTTGGGATGCAAAGCAATACCCATAGTACATGACTGGTTATGTTGTTTATATATAACTTCCCTCTATGGCTCTTGATGAAATAGAAGTATATGATGTTGTCAATTCTAATCTCAAGGTTAAGGCAACTAGGGAATAACATAGATGTAAACCTTACGCCATTAATTAAGAAGAAAAAAATGCATAAGTGCTAAATTGAAAATTGAGATAAAATATAAGCACCTACAATATGGGTTTACTATAGTTCTTAATTTGGAAAAAAAAATATAGATACCTACATATGGATGTTATATGTAAAAATTAATTATTTGTGATCCATAATTTATATCAATTTCCAAATTAGTAGGAGTATGTAATTTATTTTTGTTAGAACTGGCTATCACCCAAGAGGGGGGTGAATTGGGTGTATAATAAAAACTTAAGAGCTTTAGAAATCTTTTCATATCTTAACAAAAGTGGTAAGTATGAAGGTTTATAAATCAACTGTTAGATTAAATAATATATGCTGGAAATATAAGAGTTTAGGGAAGAGAATATGCAAACTGTGATTTATCCTGGTTCGGTCCAATCTATGATGGCCTACGTCCAGTCCTCAGGCTCCTCCTGAGATTTTCAAATCTACTATCTTCTTGTTTAATCCGGGCACAAGAAAAGCCTTTACAATCCACAAGTTTAGCCGGGTACTTGTGAAACCTTTTACAAATCTCTCATTGAAATACTCCCCCTTACGGCAAGTCTTACGAGCAGAGCAATCCCGAAGATCTTCCTCTCCTGCTTACTCATGCAAGTCTTACGAGCAGCAACGTTCTCTCCTGCTTACACCCCTGTAAGTCTTATGAGCAGCAATATTCTCTACTGCTTGCACCTTGTAAGTCTTACGAGCAGAATGTCTTACAGCAATTCTCTCTACTGCTTCCCCGTAAGAAAAACAACCCTCTCAAGGTCCCTCTACCTTGAGATCAACTCAGAAATATAATTGAAAGTGTTTACAGACTCTCTCACAGAGTGGGAATAATACTCACTGAAGTACAAGACAAATAATCACTCTCTTAATGAAAAGTAATATTGAAACCACAGAACAGAGAGTGTTTGGGTAGAAGCAGAGGATTCATGTTATTCACATGTTGGTGTCGTTTCTCTATTCTCTCTGTCTTTTTCCGTTACCCATCAATATTGAATGCTTTCTCGTTTATAGTTGATGAAGATGATGACCGTTGTGAGATTCGTCCGTTGGAGTCCCATTGCTTCATTTGAACGTTTGAGCATATTTGAAAAACAAGCTCCTGTCCGTTGTGGAGCAAAGTGGAGCGTCTAGTTGAACAACAGAGAGATTCATTTTGAGCTGTACATTACGTTGTGGAGCGTTTTGTGTTTCAGACAATTTTTCATGGTGGGTCATTTGCTTGTCGTGGTTGGTAGCCGCCATTTGGTGTGTAATGATGGAGTTCACCGTAATTGACTTTTATTTGAATCTGCAATCCGAATGTTTAATATCCTGTTTCACACTTGAAATATATGTTAGCTAACATTTAGAATCAATAACAAGTGAAAACACACTGATTCAATAACATATAATCATATTTGGATTGTTCGCTGTGAGACTTGATGTTTTTGGTCTTCTTCCAGAATATCACTCGAGCATGAAATGGGCTCACTCGAGTGATATCGAGATTTTACTCCTTGGTCTTTAGTTTTAGGTCTGTGCTCGCATAAGATTTCAGAGAGACAGAATTCTCACTCGCAGGTGATGTGGGGCCTCACTCGAGCACAACTCCTTCTGCTCGAGTGATCTTGTATTTTGCACTGGGAAGCTCTTCTCTGGATAGCACTCGCATCAGAATTAGAGAGAGATAAATTTCTCACTCGTGAGTATTGATGTGTCACTCGAGCATATAAGGTTGTGCTCGAGCACACTTGCACTTCTCTGAACTTCATGACTCTCGGCCAAACACTCGCAGCTCTTCACTCGCATCTGCTCGAGTGAATTCTCGACATCACTCGAGCACAACCATTCATGCTCGAGTGCGTTTCATACTTTCACGTACAAGCTTCTTCTCGGGTTATCACTTCCATGTCAAAACTCGCATGTGCTCGAGTGAAAAATCATCTAATGCTCGAGCATGGATCCTAGTGCTCGAGTGAAGCAATTTTCTTCATGTTTCAGTTGCTTCTGGACATCACTCGCACAACATCTTCAGAGAGAAAGTTTTTGCACTCGCGGGTGATGTGGGGCCACTTTAGAAAAAATTTGATCATTTGATTCAAATGATGTATCATAAGAATGCTCTTGCCATATGCATTCCAATGCAACAAGAATCAGCTCCAAACTCCTTGTATTCTGCAAGTTATGATCGAAAGAGTGTATATTTCGCTAATCTGCACAAGTGTCAACTTCCAAAAGGCATAGCTCCTAGAATATATGTTCAAATTAGGAAAATTACCTATCCATGTAAATCTATTTGAGTCTACTTTCATTTGGCACTGGTCTCGTCTCAATCCGATGTGTGGTTTGTGAGTTATGCTCAAAATACCGAACCTGTGTCAAAAAGTGACGGTGATTTCAGTTTCATTTTCCACGATTCATATCTCCTTCATTTGATCTTCTTTCAATGTGATCCTGGTGCCAAATTTACGTGTTGTGAGTCCTCTTTCATATGCCACCAGTTTCGGGTCAATCCGACGTGTGGTTTGAGAGATATGATCAAAATACCAGACCTCGCTCAGGCTGAATGTAAAACAGAGTATACACCCCGTGCTCGAGTGAATTGGTCTGTGCTCGAGTGTGTTCTTCCTGTGCTCGAGTGAAACACCTCGTGCTCGAGCATAACACCTCTAGAAGTGCCAAAACTCATATATAAATCATCTTAGCTTCATATTAACCTATTCCAACCATCATTTGATCATAGAAACCTCCGGTAACATTATAGAAACCTCCAATATCACATCTAACAACTTGAATCTTGATATTCATGATAGATCTTCCAAGTTCTTCATTCTTCAATATCTTTCTTCTTGGTTTTCCTCTTGATAATAATTCTCCATAATCCGAGTAGGCATCTCCTTGACTATCTTCAATTTCTCTTCTTCTTCTTCCTCTTGTTCATTTTCATTAATTCAATCTTCTTCATTCTTTGCTTGACTAATCTATAAAATATGTAACATTAAATATAATAGTTAGTCAAAGAAATACATTATATAAACTTTTTGCTCTTATCATTTCACATCTATATTTGACATCATCAAAACTAATCATATCTAACAATTTTTTGTAATATCATTTCTATGAGCGATCCAATCAAGAGATAATGAGTGTGTTTGGATTGGTGATTGGATAAGTGACTTATTTTTACTTTGACTTATGAAATCTTAAGATTGGGAAAAAGTAAGATTGGGTAAAATAATTTTGCGTGTTTGGCAATGCGATTACAAGGCCCATTCGTGCGATTTGTAACCTTTCATGCATTTGTCTATCTCATTTTAAATTTGGAGTGTTTGGCTTCATTTTAGAGAATTGGAATTTTAGAAAATAATGATGATGAAACGCGCGAAATGCTTAAGCCTCATTTTCACTACTACAAAAAAGTAAAGCTGTGGCGCTTATAATTGCATTAACTGTGGCGTTAGAGAAGTGCCACATATCTAGATGCCACTAAAAAAAGCTGTGGCGCTTGAAAGCGCCACAACATTTTAAATTTTTTTTTTAAAAAAAATACCCTCCTGTGGCGCTTGTTTGAGGAAGTGCCACAGGAGGGGGGCCTCCTGTGGCGCTTGCTCAAGCAAGCGCCACAGTAGGGGGGCCCTACTGTGGCGCTTGCTTGAGCAAGCGCCACAGGAGGTCCCCCTCCTGTGTTTTTTTTTCTTTTTTCTTCTTCTTCTTCTTTTTTTTCCTGTGGCTCTTTTTTATGCTTCCTGATTGTGAAATTTTATATAAAATGAGTGGATTTCATGTTTATCATCTCCACAAATTGTCAATCTTTCTATTTTATATTTCAACCTATTATATATATATATATAATTTTCATATTTAAAATTCAAGTTCCCCAACAATAATGTTCTTACATTAATACTCTCCAAAGCTAACATAAAAAATATCACAATACAAGAACTTGATATGTGAACACAGTACATCAACAACTAATTAAGTAAATTAAAATATTACTAAAAAACGCAAGCTTGTCGGCAAAAAAATTTAAACAAAGCAAAAAGGCAAACGAAACAAGCTAGGTTTTCATTCTTTCCTATTAAATTAGGAACAAAAGGGCAAACGTTATATTACGGTTTATCTTGACTAAAAAAAAAATTTAAACAAAGCAAGTTAGAATGAAATAGTCTTCTTCTTACAAATCTATTAATTGACCAGCGCAAGGAGTGGGAGACCACGTTGGTGATGCTAGCTTGAGTGACGAGTGAGCGTGAGGGTGTGTTTTTTAGTGTGAAGATGATAGGAAATGGAGGGAGGGGGTCGACGGATCCACTAAGAAGATGAGAAAGGGAAAGTAGTTTAATGGAGGAGAGAGTAGTTAAATAATTAAAGTGGAGTAGTAGTCAAAAAGAGAAGGAATGGGGGGCGGACACAAAACCACTACGCGGGAAATGAAATAATTGTGGTCAAAAAGAGAAATTGAATTTTTTTTTTTTTTAAAAAAAAATTGGGCAATTGTGGCGCCTAAATAATTAGGCGCCACAATTGCCTCTATTCAGCTGTGGCGCCTAATGCTTAGGCGCCACAGCTGATCAATACATTAGCATGTGTGGCGCCTATTTAATTAGGCGCCACACATGCCCACATTTAAAAAAAAAAAAAAAATTCAATGCTGCAGCTGTGGCGCTTGGTGGGTTAGGCGCCACAGCTGCTTTTATGGCCCCAAGTGTGGCGCCTGCGTAGGCAGGCGCCATAGTAGGCCTCCTCAATTGTGGCACTTAATCTATTAGGCGCCACAGCTGGTACCGAAAATTAAAAAAAAAATTATAGAGGTAAAAAAAAAAAAAAAAAAGAGAAGCTGTGGCACTTGTTTAAAGAAGTGCCACAAAATGTGCGCCACCTTTTACCCTTTTTGTAGTAGTGTTTGGAGCTTTTTGCTATTGGTTTGTGTGATATGCATTAAAATATTTTTCTAGTTGTACCCAATATGCCATCAGACTGATTGCAATTTTACTCTTCATATACTTTTTCAGCTCCAAAAATTACTTTAAAATATTTTTTAGTGTTTTTAACCCTTAAAATATTTTCCAGTTGTACTCAGTATGCTATTAGAATTATTGCAATTTTACCCCTAATGTACTTTTTCAGCTCCAGAAATTACTTTAAAATATTTTTTAGTGCTTTTAACCCCTAAAATATTTTTTCAGTTGTACCCAATGTGTTATCAGACTGATTGAAATTTTACCCTTAATATACTTTTTCAGCTCCAAAAATTACTTTAAAATATTTTTTGGTGCTTTTAACCCTTACCCAATCTTAGGAGTCTGACTACAATTTTACCTTTAATATATTTTTTTAGTAGTAAAGAGCACCCAAAACTTATAATGCTGATTTATTGATTTGCACCCACTCTAAATTATTTTTCCAATAGCACATAATATTTTAAAGTAATTTTTAAATATTTACTTGATTTCTTAAATATTTTTCCACCCACTCTCTCTTACCATTATTACAAAAATAAATTATGCTTAAGCCAATTCAAACAAGTTTTACTTTTGCAAAAGTAATTTATACAATTGTCAATCCAAACATAAATCACATTACATATTATGACTTTTATCAAAAGCAAGATTACAAAAAGTCAAATAGGAAAAAGTCATTTTTTCTATCGTTGTTCCAAGCATACACATTAATGTTTGGATTCGCCATTGGATAAGTGATTTTGTAAAAGTTAAAGGTGTTTGGTTTGGCTTTTGCATAAGTGGCTTTTGTGATATTTAAGAGAAAAAATTAAAAAAATTATGAAAAGTGAAAAAATTAACTTTGAAAATTTGGCAATGGTCAAATACATAGTAAAATTACAATAAAAATGCGGATAAATTAGAAATTATACAAACTTAAATTTTTTATAAAGTAAAATATAACAAAACTAATTAGATCAAAGGTCTCATATAATCCAGTTGAAGCTGTACCTGCGCATTTTTGGTAATATTTCAAACCTATTTTACCACACTCCAAAAATCCTTTCTATTGTGCACCGCAAGCTTAAATTTTATAAATTATACCAAACTCTAATTTAAATATTAAATCCTAAATTATATTTTCACATAACTCAAAATCTAACAAAATAAACCGATTAAAATCTCAATAATACCTCCAATAATCCAAATAAATTATTTAAACTAAATTTAATCGGTAAAAAAACCATATAGAAACTAATTTATGACGTGTTTATAAAAGAAATTGATTATAAAAGCATAAAACAACCAAATAATAAATCTAAACTGATTAAAATTAATTATTAATTATTCTCTACATTTCTACAGTTATATATTAACAAAATTCAAAACTTGCCTAAACTATTATCTAACTAGTAGAAGATTACTATCTAAAGAAAGAGAAAATTATTTAGAACATTTTTCATAAAAGAAGTTTTGTGATTAGAAGTGATTTTGAATACCTTATTGATCCCTAAAGATATAAAAAATGCATAGGTAATAGTGAAAAGCTAATCAGCGGTTCCAAAAGCTACATTTGCAAGCTTAAAAAAAAGTTGCTTATGGGAATAAGCCTATCAAACAAAATGTCATACCAAATGCCTCAAAACCTCACCCAATCGTTATTTGTCAATAAACAGTGAAAAATTTTCCCCAAATTGCTCGATTGCCTTACTCAATCATTAAAACAGACACACACGAAATGATTCTATTTTCTCCTTAATGTTACCCTTGGGAGTTGAATATACTCCTTAATGTTAATAGCTTGATTCATTTTGTGGGAATCATACAATGAAGAAGAAATTATATTGAAGTCTTATATTATTGTTGGGAAAATGATTAATTTTTAGGATTGTTTCATGGGTTTAGGTGCAAATTTAGCCTAAAAGTTTTTGCTGATGAGCAATATTATCTTAGAAGTTTTTTTAAGTTCAATATTACATTGAAAGTGTTAAAAGGGAGCAATCTTACCTTTTTACGTTAAAAAGTTAACAATCAATATCAATTTTTTAATGGTGAACATTAGTTTTTTAACAGTATGGAGTAACATTTCTACATTTTGAAATTTCCGGGGAGATATTGAACCTGAAAAAACTTCCACGACAACATTACTCCCCAATGAAAACTTCTAGGCTAAATTTACACCTTAACCCTTGTTTCAATTATGTTATGAATATTGTATGAGTGAATGTCCATAACCCCTCACTCTTAGGATTCCATTTTCTGATTAATAGCCATAACCTCCAATGGTTTCATATTGTATCATAATGTATATTAATTCCTATGTTTATAACATTATAACTCTTGGAAGGTTTAAGGCCTATAAATAGAGGCTTGACATAAAGTGTTTGATGTACATGGAAATGCTATATAAATGGGAGTTCTTCTTCACTCTTCATCTCTACAATTCTCTCTTGTCTTTCTTCATACCCACATCTCATCTCTTTATTTTCCTTATTTGTATAATATGTTATCAGCATGAAGCTCTAATGAAGGTATTTTTCTCATCGTTGGCTTAATGATTTCCCTACCTTCTTTTACCATATATCTATTTGATTTATTTGGAATAATCTAAACTATTATATGGAATTAAAGATACTAATGTCACTTCTGTTGCTAAAGCAATCAATTAATAACTAGGACAAGCTACTAATGTAATCTAGTAGCAACCTAAGTCATTCTCCCAAGGAACAATCTATGAGATTTCTTTAGAATTAAATTTAGTTGATGAAAGATGCAATGAAATGGACTTAAACTAAAATGCAAGACTCTACTACCTAAATACAATTAAATTAACTAAATGCAAGATGCAAATGACTCTAAAGCCTATATGAGAATGAAACTAACCTAAATGAATGCAAATGCAAGTTTTGGGGGGGGGGGGGTTTCCTTATGTAAAGGGAAATTAAATCCTAAGGGAAAAAATGAACTAATATCTATGAAAATCATCAAATAAGAAAAGATAACAAAGGTTTTCTTCAAATACAGTGAAGGGAACAACCTATGATTTATATGGAGTTAGCTTTCTTAGCTCAAATCAATTAATTAGACTAGAGGGAGATTGATAAAAGAGAGGAATTAATAAATTTAATCACCTAATTGAAGAATGAGAAACCCTCTAGCTCAATAACACTCACTCCACTAGAAAACTCATAATGAAATAAGGGCTAGTTAATTAAATCCATTAAAACCAATTCCAATTAATTTTAAATAAATTCTAGAAATCATGTCACAATTGTCTAATAAAACAACTAGACAATTAACTAACTCAATAAACAATCAAGAGGAAAAATCAAATTGACAATTAAATTAATAATGAAAATTCAATTAATAATTCAATTGACAATCTAAAGATTTATAAACAAAAATTCCAGCAAATGTCTCAAGCTCAAAACATTCCAAATATTAATCCAATTTAAAAGAGATATGCCTACAATCTAAAACTAGATTGTTCTCAAGCAATACAACTCAAAATTATCTAAAACTAAATAATCTCAAATTTTGAAATAAATTGATAAAAAAAGAAAGACACTCCTTTGTAGTCTTCAAGTGTAAGTCTTAGACTTTAACTTCCTTTGTGCTCCTCCCAAGTTGTCTCCTAAGCTAGCTCAAGCTTCCATGGTGAAGAAATCCTCTTCAATTCCCTTGTTCAGCACGGTCATGGATGAATGATGAAGGGAAGGTGACGTGGGTGAGGGGTGTGTGTGTTGGTGATGGCGTGATGATATAATAATGATGAGGTATTGATGGAATGGTGGAGCTAGATGGCAAATGAATGGGAAGGGATGAATTTGTGAGAGTTGCAGAGTGTGTGCGTGAAAGGAGAGGATGAGAGAGGAGGTGAGTGTTGACTCTCCAAGAGAGCATGCTCAATTCTGCGTGGTTAGGTTAATTTTTACAGGGAATGAGAGAACTTTGGGTATAGAATTTGAACCCATTAGAATTTAATTAGCTCATTCAAACTTAGCCATTGGATCTTCTTCAAACTTCTCAGATTAATTCTGCACCTTAGGATTTAATATGTTTTTCCTTGCCCTGCAAGAATTAAATAAAATCGTGATCTATCATATATTTAAAAATATTATTCAATCACAAGATATACAATCAAAATACTAACAATTTAAACCCAATAATCTCATAATTAATTTAGATTTATATTATTTCCTAAAATTGGCTAATAATCCACATATTATCTAATAAATCCAAATTACCTAAAATAGTTCCCAAAATAAATAAATAATGTGGGATAAAATATATTAAATTTGGGATTTATCAAATATCATTTTACTTATTGTTTTATACATCGGATTCCATAACTAAAATTGAAAATTATTGGTGCTTTATACACCTTCGTAAGTTTTTTGTTCACCTTTATTTATCATTTTTTCGGGAATCTCTTATTTATTCAACATTTACATTTGTTTATTTTATATTATGGTATTCTTTACATTTTATGTTGTTATATCATGTTACTTCATTTTAGTTACGCTTCATTTGTTTGTTTATTTATTTAACATTGATATTTCTTTATTTTATGTTATTTATTTCATCTTGTTTTATTTTTATTTTATTTAAATTTCATTTATTTATATTTTTATATTATTTTTATTTCATTATGTGAATCTTTTATTTTCATTTGTTTATTATTACATGGATATATAATAGTTTATATATGATTATAAAATGTAATCTATATAATCATGGGCTTATCTATTGTTTATATTTGATCATGAATTTGAATTTAATTAATTTATTTTAATTTCAAAGAAAGGCTAGAAGTCATGATATTCTTAATTTTGTGATAAGATGACCATAAGTCACATCATTTTTTGTAATAGTTCTTATATAAAAGAATACTATTGGTTTCACTAAATGACATGATTGACAAGAAAAACTTTGGCACTTTGATAATTTAATTGTTACAAATATCAAAGCCCTGGAGACTAAAATTATAATACCTTGAATTTTGGGATCGGAGGTTTGGGAATAAGCTTGAATTAAGTGGACTGCTAAACCCTGGTTTAGCATGTGCCCCAACTTTATTCCCTAATATTTCTTATATCTTTGGGGTATTAAGAAATTAAAATGGTGAATTTTGAAGAGTGTGATTATGCTTCCAGTGAAATTTCCTGCGAGGTAATGAGCTTGTCATGTGATTTTGAATGACCAAATGATGAGTAAAAATTATAAAATTTTACAAGGTGAAAGTAGACATCCTAAAATTTAATTTAATAGGCATATGAATCATTTGAAGCTATATACAAAGAGTTATAAATTTCTGAAATTAGCCCAGAAAAACTAGAAAGTTTCTAGAACAGCTTCAAAAAACTAAAAATCTGGGAATGATATGCTTCCAACTAGCAAAAAGCTATGTTTTCTTGAAACTTGACTCAATAAGAGTTCTACAGCCTTTAGTATCTCTCCGAAATGATGCCTACACATTTAGTTATGATTTTTCAAAATTTGGGTAGAAAATATACTAGAATTGCCATATATCCGAAAATGGAAAAGAAAATTGTAATGGCAATCTTGTAATTATGAAGAAATTATGATCAACTTATTTTGGCTCTAATTTGGGCCTCCTAGACGTGAAAATGCTGACCAAGAAAGAGGAAAAATATTGGTCTCATTGTAATGGGCTTTATGTACACAAAAGTCCAATTTTTGTGAATTTTTGAAATTTGTTAAATAGTATGACATAAGCCTATTATAAAGTTACATAAGCAAGGTATTACATAACGCTCTTCTCCTTCATATTTCTCGTCAAAACTGACGTCTTGCTCCATAAAAAAGAGAGAGAAGAGTTGAGAGCATTTAGAGAGAGAAGAAGAAGAAGAAGAAGAAGAAAACTTACAATGTAGGTCGATTTCTTCGGTGAATTCGTACCTAATACATATAACCTTGTTCCTAAGCTTCTCTTTCATGTTCTTTAAGGTGTTGAAAGCTCAATTTTTAGTGGTATGAAGGGTTAGGGTTCGCCCATATAAGGAAAAAGTCAAAGGGAGCTTGAGGTAACTTCTAAACCTTTGTATATTGACTGTTTTGGCTGCTGTGGACAATTTAATCGGTGAAATTTTCTCGGATTGTCTTTGTTTGTGAAAATGGAAAATGGGTTCTTGGAAGTGTTATGCTGCCAAAATTGGTACTAAATAGTAGTTGTAACCTAATTAAATAGTTAATAAAGTGATTAGGAGTAGAAAGGAACAAGTATGTAGAGTCAGAATTGGAAAACTCCAATTTTCTCCTGAGTTTCTATAAGTTTTGGCTAGCTCTAGTTTGAGGTGTTAGAGTTGGATTTTTGATGATTTGATGATTCCATTGAGTTCAAGAGAGAAAATTAGATGGGGTTACAGTTGGTCACTTTTTCGGAAAAGCCGAAAAAGCATAATTATGAAAACGCCCTGAAACCCTTAAAGTGGGGGCTGCCAAGGGCAATTTCATCTTTTGGCAGTGAATTTGGTAATTCTGAGTCCGCAAATGGATTCCTTAGGCGAAAACATGTCAGAATAACCCTAGTCAAAATTTCGAAAAAAGTATAGTCGGATAGGGTATGGCAGGGCCGGGCCGGGTCCCTGGGGGCATTTAAGTAAATTTTCAATAAAAACTCATATAACCCCCAAAAACACTATGGAAGCGTCTAAATGGTACATTTGGAATTGTAGGGAACTTACCTTTCTGCATGTATTTGATATTTGTGCTAGTATATTGATGCATGTTATTGCTTTGCTTATGTGAAACATATATGAATAATTGAAGCTATGTTTCTATTTATGCTATGGCCATAAGTATGTTGTTTGAAACATTGATCACGCATATATGTCATTGTGTAAGCATGAGTTATGTAATGCAAGGATATCATGCATTAAGCACTTATCTTACATGCATATTGGTACTGTTTTCCTACTGAGATTCTCTCAGATCTCACCCTCCCCTACCAATAATTTAGATAAGAGGAGACAGAAGATATGCTGAGAACAAAGAAGAGAATTGTACGAGGGGATTGCAGTGGTGGAACGAAGGCGGGAAGATGTCTCCATTTCACTGGGATGGGTTTAGATACCTTAGAGCCCTGTGCAGCTACAAGGTTTGTAATTATTATGTACAAGCCCCTATGGGGGAATTTCTGTAATCATGCATTTATTATCAGTATATTTATGCTATTCCTGTGTTTCCTACCGACCCACGCATTAATATTCCACTGCAAGTTAAAGTAAGATAAGGGCGTGACATTTTGGTATCAGACCAAGGATTCTGGCCATAGAATTGCTTGCTCAGAGTAAATACGGTGGTTATGGCAACATGATAGTATACTGATACGATTTTGATCTATGGTAAAAGGAGATACGCACAGAATGGGGGTACTAGAGAAGTGAACTACCCCTTTTTTGTGAATTAGCCCTGGAAGATTAGGAAATACCTGAGGACAGCAAGTAATGCAATATTGGACTGAGGATAGTCCAAGGATATTATGAAACCCGAGGAAGTGGGTACGACCAAGGCCAGGGTACAGACACAATATTTAGTCAGCCGGAGACAATCATCATGACTCTTTGATACAAGGACAGGCACGAGGTACCGATGGTCATAGCCAGTTGAAGCCGGTATCTGTGTTTTCGAATGGGTGCATGAAAGTAAACTGCTCAACCTAGGAAAATCTTAAGATGTGTGACCCCCTAAGAAGTTAAGTTGTTAAGGTCATGGAGACTTAAGGAATAGTAATTATCTTAAGGTTTCTTTATGACTAATGATCATTTTAGTTAGATGATTCAAAGGATGCTTAGAAGCATGGAGATGATGACAATATAAGTATTAATCTTAATTTGAACCGTTTTTGTTGCAGCAATTACTGTGCAGAAAAGTTCATTTGATAAGGTGATGGGAAACTCGAGGTGTAGTATATGTTTTGAGGTATCTCCGTGCTAAGCAATGATTCGTAGTAATCCTGTGGTGTCAAAGGGATATAGATACTATATATGGTGTCGATCCTAGAGGATTCAATTTGATGATACTGAAGGTAGAGGATAGGTCTGAATTAGATCTAAGCTGAAATAATACTTAGGTTGAAATGTGAATTGGTTGCACTATGGTTCTGTTCCATGATGGAAGTTTGAAGCTTGTAAACCTCATGGATAGTGTTAAACCTTCAATAATGATTTGAGGACAATAACTTAATACCATGAAGTTTAGAATAAGCACTATTAATCATAATTTTAGCATGCCTATTGGATAAAATTAAGGAAAATGATTTCCGATATATGTAATGTTGAGGTTTTGGATTTCATGAAGAACTTAAAAGTTGGGTTAGAGACAGAGTACTTCTAATGTTATACCGTGCCCACAGGTACACTGGTATACCGTGCCTACGAGTACAGTGATATGCCCAGACAGAGGACTGAGGTACAGAATAAATAGGGGTTGCAACAGTGGTTAGCCCTTAATACATTTTCGATTGAATTGAATTATGTACTATCACATTCTCTATGAATGATTGTGTGTTATTACGAAGGTCAAGTGTGATCTAACTGATGAAGTAAGACAAGTGTGGGTAGACATGTAGCCCCACTTATATTATACTTGATAATATGAAACATCAGAGTGGGCAGCAGAAGCATAGTGAATTTATGTGCAACATTTAAGGACAACAAAAGAGGTTAAGAGTCTGTACTAGTATTGATCATCCCAAATCCTAAGAAGAACTATGTGGTGCTAGGAGTTAAAGATAAACTCCAACTCTACGAGAGTGACTTACTAAGTGGTGATTTTTCCCGGAATGGAATCTAGCTAAGTAGGATGGTGAGTTTGTACAATCAGTAATGGTGTGCCATGTATGGTTTAAAATTAAGTAATCTATGTAGTTCGTAGTGAAATGATCTGTGTGGTAGTAATTTGTGTGGTTTGCTGAGTGGTGACCTGTGTGTTCTGTAATGAGGGAATTTGTGTGGTGCGACCTATGTGGTTTGTAATGAGGTGACCTGTGGTCTGTAATAGGTGAATTTGTGTGGTGCGACCTGTGTGGTTTGTAATGAGGTGATCTATATGGTACAAGTTGTGTGGTTTGCTATGTGGTAACTTACGTGATCTTTGTATGGTATAATATGTGTGTTGTGTAATCTTTATGTGGTATGCGATCTATGAGGTGTAGAATGTAGGGTAGGTGATCTGTGTGGTTTGTAACGAAATATGTAGGTAGAATGGGAATGAGCCCTTGTGCGATAGCCGGGGAGCTGTATACATGGATTCTGGTTACATGCTTCTTGGACATCATATTGAATATATTGAATAATAAAGGATGAATTGAGTGATAAGAAGTGATCTACAAGTTGTAGACGTTCAAATTTTGAGGACAAAATTTATTAAACGGGGGGAGAAATGTAATACCTTGAAGTTTGGGATCGGAGGCTTGGGAATATGCGTGAATTAAGTAGACTGCTAAGCCCCAATTTACCAGGTACCCCAAATCTATTCCCTAATGTTTCTTATATTTTTGGGGTATTAAGAAAGTAAAATGGTGAATTTTGGAGAATATGACTATACTTGCAGTGAAATTTCCTGCGAGGCAGTGAGCTTGTCATGTGATTTTGTATGACTAAATGATAAGTAAAAATTATGAAATTTTACAGAGTAAAAGTAGACATCCTAAGCTTTAATTTGAAAGTCATATGACTTATTTGAAACTATATACAAAGAGTTATGAATTTTTGAACTTAATCTAGAAAAACTGGAAAGTTTCTGGAATAGCTTCCAAAAGCTAAAAATTTGGGAATGATGTGCTTCCAACTAGCAAAAGGCTATATTTTTCCTTGAAACTAGACTCAATAAGAGTTCTGCAGCCTTTAGAATCGCTCCGAAACGAAGTCTACAAACTAGACTCATGCAAGTTATGGTTTTAATTATAGAATCTACACACATGTATCTCCTTTCGGTCTCAACATATATATTGAAATCATTCAAAAGATGGTCAATCCATTGAAAGTATTAAGAACAATAATCAAAACTCAATCACGAAGGAAAAATTAAAACTAGGTTTAATAAGTTAAGATTCAATCTGTTATTAGTAAACTACATCATCACCCTAGGAAAATGGAAATTTAGCTCATGATGAAGTTAAAAACAAACCCAAAATAAATTGAAAACCTTATAAACATTGCATGAAACTCAATTATTAAATTCTAAAACACAAAGATACAACTACAAGATGAATGAAAATGGAAAAATCTAGCCTTCCATATAGAAGATAAAACCTTCCATGTACCCTAAACCCTAAACCTTTCATATAGGTGGCAACTTATACTATCCATAAAGGAGGACTACTTAAGCTTTCCATGAAGGAGGCATGCAAGAAGCAAATACAATGCATGAAATTAACTCTAAGATGGTGTGTCTCCTTGTGTCTTGAGATCCTCAATTTATAGATGGAGGGGTGCTCAAATTTCCACATTGTTAGGCATGAATTTTTGACCTTAAGCTACCAATATTGATCTTGTGGCTACCAAACTTCTTGATTGTTGCCTAATTTTGACATTCAAAATGGTAGAAGTTCAACATGTGATCTTCATAAAAGTTGTAGCTCTAGATCTTAGTTTGAAGACACAAGTAGAAGCTCACCATTTCGACATGTGTAGCTTAAGTTATGGTCAAATTAGTGGTCAAAGGTCAATCAGGGACAAATTCACATCCTCAACTTCCAAGCAAAATTCAAAACTCTTGAAGGCAGAACTGGGTTTTGGGCTCAACATAAGAGTTGTAGAGTTTTTCTTAGCTTTTTATCCATATAAAGAATATCCCAATCCGACATCTAAAGCTCCATATATTACCTGAAAACTGAAACAAGATCTGATTTAGTATTTTTCAAGAAATTCTATTTTATGCCAAAATTATTATTTATTTATCAATTACACCCAAATTCATTAAATTAAACTCAAATATCATTCATGAAATCATCATATAAGGGAAAATAAATATGTAAATATTTTACTTATCAAATTCCCCCACACTTAACTCATGGACGTCCTCGGACAATGTAACACCCTTATCTTATTTTCACCTTTTTCAGAGTATCTGCGAAAAATTATATGCGGTTCGGTGGGCGACACATGAATAGCATAAATATACTGATAATATGCGCATGATTACAGAAATGCCCCTCAGGGATTATATATAACACTTACAAATTATGTAGCCGCACAAGGCTATTAGGGTGTCTAAACATGTCCCAATAAAGCAGAGACATCTTTCCGTCTACGCACTACTACAAAAAGAGGTTTTGACGTCCCTATTTTGGCACTTTTAACGTCCAAAAACTGGGGGACGTCTATGTGGGAGGCGTAATATGTTTTAAGAAAAGACGTCCCAAAAAATTGGGATGTCTAAAGTGAGACATTAGACATCCCAAATTGAGAATTGAGACGTCTAAAGTCCTCCACAGGGGGACATTAGATGTCCCAATTCTCAATTTGGGACGTTAAAATGTTTGATTTTTTTAAATGATTATTTATATTTTTCATTACCTAGCAAATTAAAATTGTAGAAACAGATTTGAAGATGGATTCATAAACCACAAAATGTCCCTTACAAAATGGTAAGGACATCTAGCACTGCAATCTTTTTACTATATATATATATATATATGTACAATAACAATAACTCATACAACCTAATATTATATATGTATAACAACAACCAGAAAGTGTCAAAATGTTTGTCACCACACAACTACAAACTAATTGTTGTTCATTTCATCAAAATAAATATACATATGTATTTCCCTTGATTTCCAAGCTCCCAACATATAAAACAAAAACATTATTAGTATTGCATAACTACTAACAACTAGTTTATGATTCTGGCAAAAAAACAATCAAGGGAAAAACACTTCAATAACTAGAATCATGTAAATAAATTGAAAGCATTATAATAATTTCACATTGAAAGTTTAACTTAATTCTTCATGTAAATTTATATTTAAAAAAAACAAACCTGATGAAAGCAGGGGAGAGGGTAGCCAACAGTGTCTATGTGCTTCCAAGGTGGAGAGAAGATGTTGGAGGAGTTGTGTATGCTCGGTGGAGAGGAGAGCTACGTCGGGGGCTGAAAGCAAAGAAGAAGGTGGGAGGTCTATGCCAGAGGGTAGAGTGGGCAAAAAAGGTGGAGGAGGTGTACGCCGGAGGGTGAGAGCAAAGAAGGTGCTGTGAGAATGGAAGGAAGTGGAGGAAAAGGGAATGAAGAAAAGGAAGAGAGGAAGAAGATTGAGGAAGACGAAGTGTAATGGAGAAAAGGAAATAATGAAAAAGCTTACCCATGGTGTAGAGAAGACGAACTCACGGGAATGAAAGAAAAAAGGGAAGAGAAGTAATGGGGGATAGGAAAGATGGAAAAGGAGGGATGGGTTTCTGACATGGGAATGAAAAAAAGGGAAGAAAAGTCTCACGCATGTCAGAATTTCTGACATGCCTTTAAGAGTCCCAAAAAAATTTGGGACACCTAGGGACTCCTAAAGTAAGACTTTAGGCGTCCCAAACCTCATTTGGGACGCCTAAAGTCAATACTTTAGGAGTCCCAAATCCCATTTGGGATGCCTAAAGTAAGTCAAATTTTTTTAATTTACTTTTTTTGCGCCAGTGAAAATCTTTAGGTGTCCGAAATAAAATTTGGGACGTCTAAACTCTACTTTAGGGTTCCCAATTCAAATTTAGAACATCTAATGTTGCGATTTCACTACTTTATTTACAGAAATGCCACCGCCTCTATGTTTTAACCTCCCTTTTTAAAAAAGGGATGTCTATTGGGGTAGTAATATCTTCCATCTGTAGTTGTGACGTTCCACTACTGCAATCTTCTTATGCAGTACTTTTCTCTGATCTCTACGTACCTTCTGTATTTACCTGTATAAATTGTTGGTAGGAGAGGGTAAGATTCGAGAGAATCTCTATAGGAAATAGCACCAATATTCATGCAGGATAAATGCTTAATGCATGACATGCTTGCATTACATAAACTCATGCTAACACAATGACATATCTGTGTGCCCAATGTTTCAAACAACATACTAATGGACATAGCATAAATAGAAACAGAGCTTCAATAATTCATATATGTTTCACATAATCAAGCAAAGCAATAGCATGCATCAATACACCATCACAAATATCAAATACATATAGGAGAGGTAAGTTCCCTACCTTAAGCCTTTTTCTACTCAAAATGTGTGCCTCAATTTATGTGCCAACCTCTCAGGCTTTCTACTCAGTCCTAATGTCAAATGTACAATTTAGACACTTCCATAGTGTTTCTGGTGGTTATATTAGTCTATATTGAATTTACCAAAATGCCCCCAGGGACCTGGTCTGACCCCATCGTACCCATTCTGACCGTACTTTTTCCAAAATTTTAACCTGGGCTATTCTAAATTATTTTCACCCAAGGAATCTATTTTCGAAGTCAAAATTTCCAAATTTACTGACAAAAGACTAGAATGCCCTTAGTAACCCCTATTTCAGGTTAAGTAGAGAAAATAGAGTTAATATGTTAAAGTTCGCTAAATTATAATATAACATAAGGTTAAGTAGAGAAAAAATTAATTACCAAAGGAAAAGGGACTTTAGACATGGAAGTGCAACTATCTCTGACACTTGGGCTATCACAAAAGGGAACATTTTGTGTTGGCCTATGATGAACCCATGTCGTGTGAGTTCACAAAATAAAACTAGGTCTAAGAATGTAGCATAGTAGCTCAACCTAGGTCGTTCTTGTGAGGAGATTAATTTCCAATTTTCTAAGTAGGAAAGTGATAAAAAGCCTTAAAGTTGTGAGAAATCATTTTTGGAAAATTGCATTTGTAAACTAATGAACTAAACTAAGCTAAAGCAATATTTTTGTATTTTTCGGTTTTCAAAACAAAGAAGCAAAAGGAATTGAAATTAACACTAACAACAAGGTAAATTTAAGAAACTAGAATAATGATGAAATGTGATTCCCTTGAGTTGGGGTTTTAGTCTTCCTTGCTTGCTAATGATATGAATTCCACAATATGAGTCAAGAGGATGGAACTAAGTTACCACTAGCTCCATACTTGCAATAATCATTTAATTCATTCTACCGAAGCAATTAAATGAATACCACCAAATAATTCAAACTCAAGGAGATGAATAATCAACTTCCAATTCTAGCTTGTAATTACCATTACAACAATTCAAAACATTCAGTTTAATCATTTAAATCCACTTAACCAAGTTGGAATAAACAATTCAACCTACTCATAATATGAATCATACAAAGCTTAATTAATCAACTCCTAGCTCAACAACCAAGTTTATTCACTTGGCTTAACAATCTAGATCACAATTACATACTTAACCAAGCTACATAATCATGAACTAAAAAGAGAGCTTAAAGGAATTCCATTGAAGTTTAGAAGCTCAAACCATTACCCAACTCAAGGAAATCACCAACACTTTAGCTACTCATGGAAAAAGAGAAGGATGAAGCTTGATATATGAAGAAGGAATTGGCCATAGAGAATAAATGAGAAGCACCGAACAGCTCCTTCAATCTTCAATCTTCAATCTCCAAGTCCAGCGCCTCTTCTCCTTGCACAGCCGCAGCACTTTTTGTTTTTCTCCTTTCTCTTTTCGTCTTTTCTTTCTTCACAGCCGCCGCCCCCCTTTGTTCAGCCTTTTCTCTACTTTTCTTTCAATTCTCCAACTCGGTTCATTCTTCTTATTGGTTCACCGGTCAACAATTTCGGCTAGGCCTCTTTCCTTTATTCCATCCTCTTTTCCTTTCTTATTCGCTACTGCCCTTCTCCCTCTTTTCTTGCTTCATTTAATTATGGTCTGCTCCCTTTCTCTGCACGGTCCAGCAAGTTCACTTGGGTCAACAAAAACGGCTGCCTTTCTTTTCCATTCCTTCTCAATTTCGGTTCAGCATACTACTCTCCCTTCAATTCATTTCTCTTCATTTATCCCACACGGTCCAGCTACTATTTCTTTCATTTCGGTTCAGCATAAGGAGTTTTCCAAGCCGCCACCTCCTCTTCTCTTCTCTTATTTTTTTAGGTTAAAAGTGAGTTATGCCTTGTTTGGATAAGAGATAAAAAGATGTTTTAACATTAGACACAAAATTGCAACCACCAAACAAGGCCCTTACTCATTTAACCTCCTCCTTTACCACTCAAGTTGTGCCACATCATCACCTACAAAATTATATTGACAAAGGTAATATCTTTTGTTCACAATTAAAGAATAATGGGAATAACAAATATTAATTAGAAATATAACAATTAAACCACTTTAATTCCCAAATTATTCTTTCACTAAAATCTCATTTTAATACTTGATTATGCCCAAAATATTCAATTAAGTCCCACAAAAGCCTAAGATTAATTAATAAAAATATATAAATATTGAGCTCTATCAATTCCCCCACACTTAAGCTTTTGCACTCCTGAGCAAAACATTAAACTCACAATAGGAAGAGAGATGAAATTTGGAAGGAAAAACAAGATCAAGCTTCAAGAATTACACTTAGTCAAATAACAAGGTATCCTCTTATCCAAATGCAATGAACATGCCAAAAATTGAAGTAGCTAAAGCAATGCAAAGTTTAATTAAAATGAGCTAAATTGGAAACCTCAACTATGACAAGTGTTTGCACTCTTCTCTCATAGAGGGTAGTTTTTCACTCACATCTACTTTGACCATACTCTACCATAGGCTTGTAGAATTTCTAGGCTCTCCACTACTTGCAACAATGGCATAAATAAATCAAAAGGACTTTGTAAGGTTGTAATATTGAATAGGCCAAATGATGGAAAATGTAACAAATACAATGCTTGCACCAAATAATTTTCTAGATCTCTTAGCACTATGAAACTAAACTTAATTCACATATTTCACCATTGTGACTTTATTTCTTTTCTTTGATTTTTTTTTTGTATTCTCTTTTTTTTTTTTGACTATTCACATTGTATATTTTTTTCTTTTTCTTTTCTAATATATAATAGTACTCTTTTTTTTTTCACTAGTGCTAATAAGAACTTGATAAAGGATGCAAACATAGCATTTGTATAATGAAATGGAAATGAAAGTGAAGGGCTCAAAGGGTTACACAAAGGTAAATGGTAAATGGTTTGTGTTTGGGTAAATGGGTGATGAAATGAATGCCAATGTCATCTCTATCCATACCATTGCAAAACTTAGCCCCAAGCAAGAAATAGAACAAGTTCTAGAGAGCAATAATCTAAGTAGATGAATCACACAATGAAATGAACAATTAGGCCCAAAATACCTTCCAACTAGGCTTTTTGTTTCCTAACAAACTCATCAAAATTAAACCATGCATCATTAAAACACTTGAATTTTATGGCAATTCACTAATTCAAAGCAAGTTTCAACCATGAATCCAACTAAGAGTAATCAAGATACTTGATCATGACTAAAGGCTTCAAAAATCTCAGTGAATTGGACCAAAAACAATAGATGACACAAGCAGGAGACAGAGGCATATGATGTCACAGTGAATTCTCATGAGAATAACACACACTCCCCCACACTCAATCCTTACATTGCCCTCAATGTAATGCACAAAAACAAAGAACCTAGACGCACTTATCTCTTGGGTGAAGTGAATGTTGTGAAGTCCAATTCAAGGTTGAAGCACAACACATCATCATCACAAGGAGAGAGAGAACAAGACATAAGTGGAAATAGTTCTCAAAAATTAGGCATAAGGATAAGAGAAAAAGGGTAGTGTAGGATAAGGTTAAGCACAAGGGTATGATTCACAATGGATTTTATTCAATTGAAAAATGCAAACAAACAAACTACCTTTTACTACTGGTAAGTCCCTCCCCCACACTTGTTCAATAGCATATATCATCAAATAAAACAAGAAACAAGGTAAGGAAAGAGACTACCGTGTAATCATGGTGGTTGATGACTAGCATGGTAGTGCTTCAACAAGTGACCATTCACTTGAAACTTTGCACCACTTGCAAGATCTTCAAGCTCTATTAATCCAAAGCTATGCACCTTGACCACTTTGTAGGGACCTTGCCATTTGGTTTTAAGCTTCCCATTTTTGAGCTTGAATCTTGCCTTGAACATAAGCACTTGCTCTCCTTCATGAAACTGCTTTCGTAAGATGCCTTGATCATGAATCAATTTGGATTTTTCCTTATAGATACGAGAACTTTCATATGCATCCAACCTTAACTCTTCTAGCTCTTGTATCTCAAGCATCCTTTCCTCAGCAGAACCTTGAAGATCCATATTACAAGTCTTCACAGCCCAGTAAGCTCTATGCTCTAACTCAACAGGTAGATGGCAACCCTTACCAAAGACTAACCGGAAAGGAGACATGCCAATAGGAGTTTTAAAAGCTGTACGATATGCCCAAAGAGCATCATCCAACCGGAGACTCCAATCTTTCCTACTTGGCTTGACAATTCGCTCCAAGATATACTTGATTTCCCTATTAGACACCTCAGCTTGCCCATTTGTCTGTGGATGGTAAGGGGTAGAAATCTTGTGGAGAACACCATATTTGGATAGCAAGTTGTCCATCAATTTGTTGCAAAAATGTGAGCCACGATCACTCACAATTGCTCTTGGCACACCAAACCTACAAAAGATATGAGTACGTAGGAATTTTATAACAGTAGAAGCATCATCTTTCCTTGTAGGAATGGCCTCAATCCACCTTGTAAGGTAATCAACAGCCAACAAAATGTATAAATATCCATGAGATACAGGAAATGGACCCATAAAATCAATGCCCCAAACATCAAAAACTTGACAAAACAACATAGGTTGTTGCGGCATTTCATGCTTTCTAGATAAACCCCCAAAACGCTGGCATGCATCACAAGTTTTGCAAAAAGCATAACAATCCTTAAAGAGGCTAGGCCAATATAAACCACAGTCTAAGATTTTCCTAGCAGTTCTCTTTGCCCCAAAGTGACCACCACACAACAAAGAATGACAAGATGTTATAACAGAAGAAATTTCATCATCCGGCACACATCTCCTAATGACTTGATCACTACAATGCCGCCACAAGTAAGGAGGATCCCACAAATAGTATTGAGATTCATGTTTCAACTTCTGTTTCTGAAAATGAGACAAAGAATCAGGGAACACCCCAGCAGCAAGATAATTCACAATATGAGCAAACCATGGGTCATGAAGTGTAATAGCAAGGAGATGGGCATCAGGAAAACCATCACAAGTAACTTCAGCATTAACTACTCCTTGTGTAGCAAGGGGCAAGCGGCTTAGATGGTCAGCAACAAGATTTTCTGCACCTGCTTTGTCCCTAAACTCTGTGTTAAATTCTTGAAGTAGTAGCATCCACCTTAGTAGCCGAGGCTTAGTATGAGTCTTCCTAGATAAGAACTTGACAGCAGAATGATCAGAATAGATAATTACTTTAGAATTCACTAGATAAGACCTAAACTTCTCAAGTGCAAAAACAATAGAAAAGAGCTCTTTCTCAGTAGTAGTGTAATTGATTTGAGCCTTATCCAATGTTTTAGAAGCATAAGCAATAACACAAGAGGTCTTACCAATTTTCTGACCTAGAACTGCACCAACAGCACTATTGGAAGCATCACAACAAAGCTCAAAATCAAGATCCCAATTAGGAGCAATGAGTATAGGTGGAGAAATGAGTCTAGACTTAATTTCATCAAAAGCCAATTTGCATGCATCACCAAATATGAAATCCACATCCTTTTGGAGAAGCTTAGATAAGGGACAAGCTATTTTACTAAAATCCTTAATAAATCTTCTATAAAACCCAGCATGCCCCAAGAAAGATCTAAGTTCTCTTAAGTTAGAGGGATAAGGAAGAGATGAAATTACTTCAATTTTAGATTTGTCAACTTCTATACCCCTCTTACTTATCAAGTGGCCTAAGACTATTCCTTGATCTACCATGAAGTGGCATTTCTCAAAATTTAGCACAAGGTTCTTTTGCACACATTTTTCTAATGCTCTCTCCAAATTCAGCAAACATTCTTCAAAAGAATTCCCATATATAGAAAAATCATCTATGAATACCTCAATACCTTGTTCGAGTAAGTCACTAAAAATGGAGAGCATGCATCTTTGAAATGTCCCAGGAGCGTTGCATAACCCAAAAGGCATCTTTCGGTATGCAAACGTCCCAAATGGGCAAGTAAATGTTGTCTTTTCTTGATCCTCTGGTGCAATAGGAACCTGAAAATAACCAAAAAAACCATCAAGGAAACAATAATGTGATTTGCATGCCAATCTTTCTAGCATCTGATCTATAAAGGGGAGGGGAAAGTGGTCCTTTCGAGTTGCTTCATTCAACTTTCTAAAGTCTATACAAACTCTCCAAGAGTTTTGGACTCTTGTTGGAATGAGTTCATTCTTCTCATTTCGCACAACAGTTATCCCACTCTTTTTTGGAACAACTTGGACCGGACTGACCCACTCACTATCTGAAATAGGATATATGATCCCTGCACTCAAGAGTTTGGTGACCTCCTTCTTAACTACATCTAAGATGAGAGGGTTGAGTCTACGTTGGGGCTGTCTCACAGGTTTAGAACCCTCATTCAAAAGTATTTTGTGGGTGCACACAGTTGGGTTAATACCTGGAATGTCACCTAAAGTCCACCCTATTGCCCTCTTGTGTTTCTTCAACACATGGAGTAAACTCAACTCCTCAGATGTACTTAAAGAACTAGAGATAATGACAGGTAATTGATCATGTTCAGCAAGAAAAGCATACTTCAAATTAAGGGGAAGGGGTTTCAAATCAAGTTCAGGGGGTTGCACAATTGAAGGTAAAAGTTCTTTCAACTCAAGTGCACCAAGAAACTTCCCTTTCTTATGAGAATTCCCAATGATTGTTGGATTGGAAGTATGTCCCCCTTGTTCAGATGTGGATTGAGATTGTGGCTCATTCACAAAGCAACCTTGACTACCACCTACATCAGTCAAAGAGTGAAATATATGAGAAGTAGCATCATGAAATGGTATGCAACAGTGTAGTAATTGATTAGAACTGAGTGTCTCCCCTGTTGCAGTCTTGACATGTGGTTGTCCATTATTTCCAAAATTCTCAGCAAAGAAATTTATGACTCTTGACCTGCTAAGTTCATCACCAAAAGGAGAATGTAAGTATTTCAATAATTGGAAAGAAGTGAGGTTACTCACACAATCATCCTTGAGGTTAGGAGAAGTCTGAAACTTGTAAGATGGAGGAATGTGAAGCTTAGACCCATGAATTGCAATCGTGCCATCAGTAGCACATTGATTTCTTTCCTCATCTCTAACAATAACTCCACTTGTGTCTATAGGAGCAGATTCAGTGCTAATGGATGTTGCTTCACTTCCAAAAGTGGAATCCACTTCACTAACATTCTCAAATTCTGCAAAGCTACACAATAATTCTTTCCCAACACCATGATAACTATCAAATGAAGATATAGTACTACCAAAGTTAGAAAAATCAAAAATTAAAGGATTGGAAGTGGAAAGTGAGCTATCAATTGACATGCAATCAATACTACACACATCATCATCACAATCAATAGAGGGAAAAGAATTTGAACCAATGGTAGCACATACATCATCATGACAATCATCTTTCACACACAATGAGAAAGTAGACTCATCAATTGCCTCTTCCAAGGCCAAATCAATCTCATTCAAGCCAAGAAGAGAGTAGTCCTCAAATGGGTGATTCATAGCTTCATAAACATTAAAACGAATGACATGATCACCTACTTCCATAGTTATGTACCCATCCTTCATGCTAATGATAGTATTAGCTGTGCGCATGAAAGGCCTACCCAAAATCAATGGCTCCTCAACTGAGACCTCAATAGACATGTCTAGGACATAAAAATCAGCAGGAAACACTAAGTCTTTGACCTTGACTAAGATGTCTTCCAATAAGCCATGAGGTTTCCTAGTGGTGCGATCAGCTAGTTGTAGGATGACACTAGTGGATTTGATGTTTGTGAGGCCAAGAGAGGTGTAAACAGAGTAGGGCATGACATTTATAGCGGCTCCTAGATCAAGAAGAGCATTACTAAAAGGCATGGTACCTATAGTGCATGGAACAGTAAATGAGCCAGGGTCTTTACACTTAATTGGGAGATGGGGTTTAAACAGAGCAGACACACTAGGACTCAACTGAACACACTCATTGGGTTTACACCTACGCTTTTGGGTACACAAATCTTTCAAGAATTTAGCACAAGCAGGCATTCCTTTCAACACATCAAGCAAAGGCAAATTAACTTCAATCTTACTGAAAATATCCATCATATCAAGAAATTTCTTTTCATTCGAAACCTTTTTGCTAAGCACATATGAATTAGGAAATGGAATTTCAGAGAGATTTACCTTTTTACCTTCCCCTTTGATTGAAGAAAAAGAAGTTGAAGGGTCAAGTACCTTAGCATTTGTTGAAGTTGACACTCCTTGCTTGCTATCCATATTTGAATTTGGAGAAGAATGCCTTGTTAGAAGCCTCTGTTCAACCATACTCTCAGATTTTCCAATAGCAAGGTGAGTGCTTTGATCAGAATCTTCACTACCATCAATATCTTCCACTTGTGGTTGCAAGGGAACCTCAACCTCTTCATTGTGCCTATCACTAGAATGCATTCCAGATTTGAAACTCTCAACATTTTCTTCAAATCGGACTTGTTTACCCAATTGTTTTCCACTCCTCAAAGAGATAGCATGTACATCCTTAGGATTGATCACAGTGTTGGAAGGCAACCCTTGTCCACTTTTAGCTTGTTGCTCATTGAGGCTATCAGACATTTGAGTGACAAATGAAGTAAGGTTAGAATTCTTAGAATCCAACAACTCCAACTTATTAAAGATTGTGTCAAACTTAGTCCCAATGTCAGAAAATTTAGAATTGGTTTGAGCTCTCTCTTCATCAAATCTCGAGGCTAAGTTACCCATTGAAGATGACACATTGTTCATACATTTGAGAAGTTGAGAGATGTCATCTTTAGTAGCATGGGATTCAGGTGTAGCAACCACTGTTTGTTGGGGATTAGATTGGTTTGAAGGTCCTTGAGTTGGAGCTTGATTTGAAGAACTCCCTTGAAATTGATTCTGGTTCCTCCAACCAAAGTTGGGATGGGACCTCAAACCCTCATTGTATGTATTAGAGTAGGGATTCCAAGGCCTTTGATTCTGTCCTTGTCTCCCTTGAAAAACAGCCGAGACCTCCCCAAGTTGGTGTGGGCAATTAGGAGCAATATGCATGTAAGAGCTACATATGTCACAGCTAGGAGCCACTAGAGCTTGAGAATGTGACCCATGAATGTTCACATTGTTTAGATGGGCCATGAGCTTATTGAGGTCAGTTCTCATATCTGTCATTTGGGATGACAAATTATCATACTCCCTTGAAGATCTTGAAGCATGTGAAATCTCATGGACTTGTCTAGCATCCAACCCTTCAAATTGTTGATAATTACTAGCTATTTTCTCAATTAAAGCCCAAGCTTCTTCAGGTGTAAGCAATTGAATAGTGCCTCCAGAAGATGAATCCAAACTCTTCCTATCTTGAGGAAGCAACCCACTATGAAAATATTGCACCAATCGAGCTTCTGGAATTTGGTGATGTGGACACTTGGCTAGAAGTTCTTGAAAACGACACCAATACTCATAAAAAGATTCATGGAGGCCTTGTTTAGCACCGAAGATTTCCTTAGTGAGAGATGTTATCTTTGAAGAAGGGAAGTATTTTTCCAAGAAGGCACTCTTCAAGTTATCCCAGGATGCTAAAGCATTAGGATTGTGGTGAGGTAGCATCAAGAACCACTCCTTAGCTTTGTTTTCCAATGTGAAATGAAAGACTTTCCGGCACATCTCATCTAGATCAACTCCCATTGGTTTCATGGAGGTGCACACAATGTACATATTCCTCAAGTGCCTGTTAGGGTCTTCTGCAGGTAAACCATGAAATTTTGGTAAGTGACTCAACAAAGGACCTTTCAACTCAAAATTAATATTAAATTCTGGATAAGAGAGGAAAGGATCAATAATATCAGTAGAAGAGGTAAGATCTTTGATAGTTCTACGCTCCCCAATAGGTAGAGGTACATCTTCTGGAGGAGGAACAGGTACATCTTCTGGAGGAGGATCCATGGTAAGATGGTGATCTATAATGAACGAAGAGCCAAGATGAGAAGAATTATCACAAGTATGTGCAACAATTTCAGTGTCAATGACTTGTCCAAGCCCTATACTAGATGATTCAGCTTTCTTACCTTTCTTAAGTAATCTAATTGTCTTGTCAATATCTTTATCTAAAGGCACAAGTTCAGTTTTCTGAGATCTAGTCATGCACAGTAAGAAGACTCATATAGACACACAAATTATAGCAAAGTAATTGGTCAAATGGTCAATTGAAGAAGGGTTGTATACAGCAAAAATTAGCAACTTGTAGGAAACCAAGATGACTAATCTTTGACAACCAAAAGAGTTAACCACAACCAACTAAATTCAAGTGTCTAAAGAGTAAGACCAATTCCAGCAATAACAAGGCAAGTGCAACGCAATGTGACAAGAGGCAAATAGGAGTTGCAAGGTAAGAATTTACCTTTTAGGGGAACAAGTTGGTATAACAATGAAGTAGTACCTCAAACTGCAAGTATATAAGTAGAGTCACTGGAAGCACAACTTACAGAATGTGATAGCTACCTGAAATCTCAAGTTGCAACCAACAAATATCCAAGGATGAAGAATGCAAAGTTGATCACCACAAAACAATAATGAACCACATAATAGCCACTAAGAACATGATAGCAAATCAACAAAATGCAAATCTCTTTTTGTTTTTTGTTTTTGTTTTTGTTTTCTAATGGCAAATGGAATGCAAAACAACTATGAATATGAAAAATGACTAAACCACTATCAAACACTCCAACAATGAACAACTACCTAAAACAAACTCAAAATCACACTAGCAACCAAGAAAAATCAAAGAAAACCTTAAGAACAAACTAAATCAAAAACTTAGAAAAATACCAAAAAAGAAAGAAAATTCAGAAAAGTATAGCAAACCTTCGAATTTGGCTAAAATCCAACAGACCTAATAGCTATAGCTATTAGTCTTGCTCAGAATGCAGAAAAACTTTAACATGTAAAATTTCAGAATTTTCTGGGCACAAATATTTCAGTTCCAGCAAGACAGTGCGAATCGAAAATCAGAATTTCGCCAAAATTCAAATGAGTGCTACACACTTCCTACTAAACTAAGACACACTATGACAACAGAAAAGAACACCTAACTACTTAAAACCTTGGCAATCATCCTCCCCGGCAACGGCGCCAATTTGATGAACCCATGTCGTGTGAGTTCACAAAATAAAACTAGGTCTAAGAATGTAGCATAGTAGCTCAACCTAGGTCGTTCTTGTGAGGAGATTAATTTCCAATTTTCTAAGTAGGAAAGTGATAAAAAGCCTTAAAGTTGTGAGAAATCATTTTTGGAAAATTGCATTTGTAAACTAATGAACTAAACTAAGCTAAAGCAATATTTTTGTATTTTTCGGTTTTCAAAACAAAGAAGCAAAAGGAATTGAAATTAACACTAACAACAAGGTAAATTTAAGAAACTAGAATAATGATGAAATGTGATTCCCTTGAGTTGGGGTTTTAGTCTTCCTTGCTTGCTAATGATATGAATTCCACAATATGAGTCAAGAGGATGGAACTAAGTTACCACTAGCTCCATACTTGCAATAATCATTTAATTCATTCTACCGAAGCAATTAAATGAATACCACCAAATAATTCAAACTCAAGGAGATGAATAATCAACTTCCAATTCTAGCTTGTAATTACCATTACAACAATTCAAAACATTCAGTTTAATCATTTAAATCCACTTAACCAAGTTGGAATAAACAATTCAACCTACTCATAATATGAATCATACAAAGCTTAATTAATCAACTCCTAGCTCAACAACCAAGTTTATTCACTTGGCTTAACAATCTAGATCACAATTACATACTTAACCAAGCTACATAATCATGAACTAAAAAGAGAGCTTAAAGGAATTCCATTGAAGTTTAGAAGCTCAAACCATTACCCAACTCAAGGAAATCACCAACACTTTAGCTACTCATGGAAAAAGAGAAGGATGAAGCTTGATATATGAAGAAGGAATTGGCCATAGAGAATAAATGAGAAGCACCGAACAGCTCCTTCAATCTTCAATCTTCAATCTTCAATCTTCAATCTTCAATCTCCAAGTCCAGCGCCTCTTCTCCTTGCACAGCCGCAGCACTTTTTGTTTTTCTCCTTTCTCTTTTCGTCTTTTCTTTCTTCACAGCCGCCGCCCCCCTTTGTTCAGCCTTTTCTCTACTTTTCTTTCAATTCTCCAACTCGGTTCATTCTTCTTATTGGTTCACCGGTCAACAATTTCGGCTGGGCCTCTTTCCTTTATTCCATCCTCTTTTCCTTTCTTATTCGCTACTGCCCTTCTCCCTCTTTTCTTGCTTCATTTAATTATGGTCTGCTCCCTTTCTCTGCACGGTCCAGCAAGTTCACTTGGGTCAACAAAAACGGCTGCCTTTCTTTTCCATTCCTTCTCAATTTCGGTTCAGCATACTACTCTCCCTTCAATTCATTTCTCTTCATTTATCCCACACGGTCCAGCTACTATTTCTTTCATTTCGGTTCAGCATAAGGAGTTTTCCAAGCCGCCACCTCCTCTTCTCTTCTCTTATTTTTTTAGGTTAAAAGTGAGTTATGCCTTGTTTGGATAAGAGATAAAAAGATGTTTTAACATTAGACACAAAATTGCAACCACCAAACAAGGCCCTTACTCATTTAACCTCCTCCTTTACCACTCAAGTTGTGCCACATCATCACCTACAAAATTATATTGACAAAGGTAATATCTTTTGTTCACAATTAAAGAATAATGGGAATAACAAATATTAATTAGAAATATAACAATTAAACCACTTTAATTCCCAAATTATTCTTTCACTAAAATCTCATTTTAATACTTGATTATGCCCAAAATATTCAATTAAGTCCCACAAAAGCCTAAGATTAATTAATAAAAATATATAAATATTGAGCTCTATCAATACATTGCACTAACTGTTGTATTTGCATTGTTAACAGCGCATTCTGTTCTTGCATCAAACACATTTGTTCTAAGAATTGTTCTTTACTTTGTTCCTTGTAGAGCATTTGTTCTTGAAGTTCTAGCATTTAATGCTTGAAACTAGTCATCTCGTCATGCAGCTGGGAAATGTCACTTCTACTAGGGCGCTTCTGACGTCCGAAGTATGCTGATGGGGTGATAGCAAAACCAGTACCCCGAACACGACCATCATACTCAGGTACTCCAAGCGCTCTGCTCAACAAATCGTCCCAACCAACATAGCTCGCCAACACAGGATCCTCCTGTGTCATTTGTCGCTATCACAAAAAAAATTACAACAATATTAGTTATTATAGATCAAGTTCATTTAAGTAAATCCAATTATTTATTGTACGCATAATTTAATAGTTATACAATATTCAGCTACTCTTCTTTCTTCCTCACTATGAATTTCACCTTTCTTATTTGTGACACCGGCTACCCACAGATCATATTATGGAACTTGTGTAATATTTGAACTTCGTTCTTCTATCTGCACAGCCAATTTAGTTGACAAATTTTTTGATATTCATACAATTTATCTACAAATGAAATAATCATTAGTTCGTACCATTTTTCTTTCTAAATGTGCGTATGAAACAGGTCCTTGTGTGTACCGGTATGCCATGTTGATCGCGTTAGCGCAATTTTTCTCGCTCAACTCCTATTTAGATCAAAATGATTCATATCAATATATAAATGTTAATTACAAATATGTACATTACAAGTAATAGGGAAAGTAAAACAAGTTATATTACCAGAAATTCCTGAGTTGTATGTGTTTTGATAAACTCATCCCACATTTTCTTGAGTGATGATTCATTCGTACAATGGATAAGGCGGTGTATTAATGATATTCTCATTATCATTCCTCAAGTAGTATTTGACAAGATCTGAGCGAAACTTTCTCATAAGTTTTCCAGCTTTTCTTAGCACGAAGTTCTTCCAATCATCATCAATAATAAAAATGCTCTGTAACAATAAAAAAACATATATAATATGTCAGATTGAAATTAAGTGAAACAAAGCAAAACCGAATAATAATATAATTAATGTGTTACCTGTACTTCATCCCATATGTCATGCTCAAAATCGTTTTTTGCCATTTTCCAGTTTTGAACTGTAATAGGGACTCTATCTCGAATTGTAGTCCCAATCAAGTTATTTAATGAGGTCCCGTTCTCGCCGAATGGGTTTCCATTTTCATTCTACTCCAGTTATAACTTGATTTCCTTACTTCTCAATTTGATCAATCTTGCCATAACTGTCATGCCACGTCTTACGTTCGCCTCAAATCTTTGTCTACCAATATTCTGAGGAACATCATCAGTTTCATCGTGTGGTGGGTCCATACTCCTGGAAGTGAAATAGACCAAAATAAAACATTAGTGTATAATGTCAACCATGTCAACGAAAGTAAATTATTTTGAAGGTTATAAAAACGTACGTACAAGTAAACAAGTTAAGGCATTCATTATCTTTTCCTTTTTCTGGTTTGATTTAAAATTTTATTCTTCATAATTCATGTTGGATTGAGAATTGTGTTTCTCTTAACCTAAGTTTCCTCTTCATGATCATGTCTCACGTATATGGGTCCATCTCCATCTCCATTTTCATCTTCATCTGCATTTGCATCTCCATCTATATCAATCTCTACTGACCATAAATTCTCAAATGAAGGATCATCATCAGTGATGTTCAAATTTTCATTACTTTCAAAATCAACTTAATCTTGACGATTATTGTTGGATGGGAGTACAATAAATCAATTCTTTTTAGCAAGATCTGGAATGAAAAATGCTTGTTCTGCTTGTGCTGCTAAAATAAAAGGATAATCTTTATACCAAACTTTAGAAAAGGTCCACTTCAACAAAGCCTAAGTCATCTATCTGCAATCCACTGTTGTTGTTAACCCACTTACATTTGAAGACAGGGACCCTGAACATAGGGTAATCTAACTCTCATATGAGTTCAATGATACCAAAGTATGACATTGATGCATAGCTAAGGTGTATGTCTTTAGTATTGGATCTATGCCAAGAATCAGCAACAAGTGTTACCCCACTATTCTGCATCGTGCTCTATGTATCATGGTCTTGTGTATAGAATGTTTAACCATTGATTACATAACTATTGTAAGATAATAAATTTAAGCTTCCACTTTAATTTTTCAGAAACTAAGTCAGGATTCTGCTCCATCTCGTCATTAATGCGATTTTTCAACCAGCCTAAAAATTGTTTATCGTGTTCTTTTGTTAACAAATTTTCATTCCTATCACCATGTACCAATCGAAGAGCATCCTTGTGTTCTTCTACATACGGTTTGACCTCATCAGTGTTATGTAGCACATACAAGTGGGCTTTCTCATGTTCAGTCACTGATATCATTATTACATCCCTCCCAGTTGTTCCTTTCTCTGATCTTCACCTATCATGATGGGACTTGGGGATCCCTACAGGATTAACATTTGATAGAAACTCAGCACAGAAGTCACTTGCTTCTTCAACCAAATACCTTTCAATGATACAACCCTCTGGGCGATATCTATTTTTCACATACCCTTTTAATATTTTCATGAATCGATCATTTGGGTACATCCATCTCAAGTACACTGGACCACACAATTGAATCTCTTTAATCAAGTGTACGGTTAGATGTACCATAATGTCAAAAAAAGAAGGTGGAAAATGCATTTCAAGTTCATATAGAGTACACACAATTGCCTTTGCAAAACTTATAACTTAGTTGAATCTACCACTTTACTGCAGATCAACTTGAAAAACACGCAAAGTTTAGTAATGGTGTTTCTTAAATTTTTGGGTAAAATGGATCGTATACCAACCGGTAGGAAATTCTACATGAGCACATGACAATGATGAGACTTGAGGTTCTTGAACTTCAACTCTTTCACTGATACAAGGTTCTTTATATTTGAAGAGTAGCCCTTGAGAACTTTAATTCCTTGCAAAAACTCACAAAACAATTTCTTCTCTTTCCTCGAAAGAGTGTATGTCGCTGGCGGTAGGTAGATACGATGCCCTTGCTCAATCGGTGGCAACTCTTCTCTAATTCCCAAGTTCACCAAATCCAACCTCGAATTGACACTATCCTTGCTTTTTCCTTAGATATTGAGCAACGTGCCAATTAGCTTATCACAGATATTTTTTTATGTGCATCACATCAAGAAAATGTCTCACATATAAAGACTTCCATTATGGAAGTTCAAAGAAAATAAACTTTTTCTTCCAACCACTTGTCTCGATTTGTTTTGCAAAAGGCTTACCAAAATTGTTATCCAAGTCTTTTACCTTGGAATACACCTGGGCACCGGTCAACATCTTCGGTGGGCTACCTTCTTCTGAGTCACCATTGAAAGGCTTTTTCCACTTCCTCCAACGATGTTGTGATGGTAAGAATCTTCGATGCCCCATGTAAACATTTTTCTTACAATGATGAAGTCACAATGAATGAGTGTCATCTTCACATATAGGGCATGCACCATATCCTTTGACGCTGGATCCCGACAAATTACCATAGCAGGGAAATCATTAATTGTGCCAAACAACATGGCTTTCAAAGTGAAACTTTCTTCCATGTACCCATCATACACACTGACACCATCCTCCCAAAACAGCTTTTAGTCATCAATTAAAGGAGCCAAGTATACATCTATATCATTCCCAGGTTGCCTTGGCCCAGAAATTAACATGGACAACATCATAAACTTACGTTTCATGATCAAGTATGGAGCAAGGTTATAAATCATCAATATCACTAGCCACGTGCTATGTGTACTACTCTGAACACCGTGTGGATTAATTCCATCAGTTGATAGTACAAGGCGAAGGTTCCTTGCTTCATCCGCAAAGTCAGGGTACTCATGATCAATTTTTTTCCATTGAGGAGCATCTATAGGGTGCCTAAGCTTCATGTCTTTAATCTTTTCATCTGCATGCCATGTCAATTGCTTAGCAATCTCTACATTACTGTACAGTCGCTTGAATCTCGCAATAATGGGAAAATACCATAGGACCTTCAAAGGACTCTTTCCTTTCTTCTTCCTATATCGAGATGCGTTGCATTTAGGGTACTTCTCCAATGTTGCATACTGATTTCAAAATAATATGCAATAGTTAGGACTTGCATGTTTCTTCTCATATCCCATGCTGGTTGTAGAGCAAAGAATTCGCTTTGCCTCGTATGTCTTGGTAGGAAGTACATTTTCTTCTGGAAGCATATCTTGCAACAACTCAAGCAATGTGGTGAAACCTGAATCACTCAATCTGTAGCAAGCTTTAAAGTTGTATAACTTCAACACTACTAGCAATCTTGTGTATTTAGTACTACCGGCATATAATGGTTTCTCTGTATCACCTTTCAACTTCTCAAATTCGTTAGGGCAATTATGATGCACCCTTTCAACCACATTTAGCATTTCTTCAAGACCATTATCTTCATCAAACATGCTTTGATCAAATTCATCCGAAGCACCACTCGTGGTATGCATCCGATCATTACATGCATCGTTCGTCTCACCATGCCTTGTCCATCGTATATATGTTTGATCAATACCGTAACACATTAAATGATCTAGTAAATCAAGTGGACTAATCCGCTTTCCAAAACAACAAGATAAGCAAGGACACAAGATTTTGTCAAGATCTTTTGTGTGCTCAATTGCAAATGTAATAAAATCTTTCACCCCATCTATATATTCCCTTGAACACCGATTAGATGACATCCATTTACGATCCATCTATGCCTTCAATCTATTTTTAAAAAAAGTACGTGGTTAGTTGTATGACTATTACATTTACTAATTACTTTTATATTCTCTTACCAATTTTAAAATAAATTCACAACATGAAATCTTCAAAATTGAAGCTTTCTAAGTCTTAAACCCTATATTTTAATTGACAAATAATCCATTCATTATTCCCATTCATTATAATAATTTTTCACAACTCATAACGAAAGAAACCATATTTGCCACAACATATCATAGGTAAATTAGAAAACATTACAAGTCAACAAATAAAATACAAGTGTTAAGAATATATAAATAATTATTTTACTTATGCAACTAATCCATAACAATCATTAGAACACCTACAAATTATAACTAACTATTATTAAATTCAACTAAAATCACATTTGTAAGCTCAAAATTTAAAAAACATACCTTAAATAGAAGCTTCAATAGACTAATGAGCTAAAACTACAAACACAAATTACACATAAAAAAAAGTCAATAAAATATTAGTGGTTGTAAATTATTATTTTTAATAATAATAATGTGTACAAAACATCAATATATAATAAAATAAAATATGATTAATTAGCTTAAATCAAAAAATATGATTCAAAAAAAAAAAGAAAGAAAATAAAATAAAACAAAAAGGAAAGCATATTGTAACGCCCCAATTTTCGATTAAGGCCTAATGATAATTATTGAGGATAATTATCGAATTAAAGTGGAATTAATATGTATTGGTAACAATATTATCTAATATGTCATAATTGATGGAAAATTTATAGAATGAGATTATTGGCCTTAAGTTGGTGATTAATGGGGAAACTAATTACTAACTAAAAGAAAAATGAGAAGTGTGATCAAATGGCTAATGGAAGGATTAGAGAGTTTAATTGGTGACTAAGTGTGTGAGAGCTAATAGGAAAATGACATGTGGCAAAGTGAGTGTGAGAGGAAGATAAAGAAAAGTCAAATGGGATTAAAGAATGAATTTCTCTCTCCTCTCTTCCCTCTTGTGCGCTATAGAAGTATGGAGGGAGTATTGTCATCATTTGTTCTTCTTCTTCACTACTCCTCACTCCATCTCTCATCTCTCTCTTCTCTCTCCATTTTCTGGCGCCATTTTTGCAGCAAAGGGAAGGAAGAAAAGCTTTGAAAAGGTAAGGAAAATGGCTTCCATTGCTCAAACTTCCTTCTCTAATATTGATCCTTGAATGAAGAGCTTCATTTTGATGGTTGTAATGTATTCATTGGTGTTAGTTTGTGACCTCAAGAGATTGTGAAAGTTGAAGAATCAAGAAATCTCTTTGGCAAAGTGAAAGAGGTGAGTGTTAACTCCCTTTTGATATATATATTGTGGTTGTTGGTTGAGATTGATTTTTCTGGAATTTTCTGCCCTATTTTCGAAAATTAGGGTCTTAGTGAGTTTGGCATGTTGTGATCATGGAAATGGTATATTGTGATGTCTTTTGGACAAATGGATTGGTTTGAATCATTAAAAGTAAAGTTTGGGAACTTTGTGTTGGTTTTGGTGTATTGGTCAAAATAGGGCATGTGGTTAGATTGTGAATTTGGTCATTTTGAGATTACCATTTTGTTCCTTGTGGAAAATTGTATGGGAATATGTTTGGTTAATGATTTTGGAATCATTGGACACTTTGGTAGAAAAGTTGGAAAATGCTGTCAATGTGAACTCTGTCTGGGCAGTTTATTCGTGTGGACGTTTTGAATGCCCAAATGATTTCAAACAATTGTGATACTTTCCAATCTTAAATTTTACATCCCAAGATTCAAAATGGACATATATTTTGTGTCCTTTTGTTTAGTATTCTGGGAGATTTGGTGGTCCAAAGTTTGGGGATGGAAACAGAACTCTGTTCTGGAGTAGTGTTGGGTTTTGGATGATTCTGTATTTTTATGATGATTGGAAGTTATGAGCCTTATTTTTCCTTGAAAGAGGACTTAAATACCTTTCATTTGGCTTTGGAATCACTCCATTTCGATTTTTCTACAATTAGATATGATTTTTCGAAGTTCAGCCAAGAATCAGGAAATTTCTTGGCCGCGGCCCATGAGTGGCTGGCCGAGGCCAGTGGCCTTCTGACCATATTTTGGGCGCAGCCCAAGGAAGGGCTGGCCGCGGCCAACCCCTGTGTTCCAGCACTTTGAGTTTTTGAAAAGAGATATTTAACCTATTGTTTCCCAACCTTTTAGGGGCTTTATTAGAGGCATTTATAGCTTCTTAAGGGTCATTTTTGATAACCAAATCTAAGTATTGAAGAGTCAATTGAGTATTGGAATAGAGAATAATGTTTCGTCCTTAATTATGACTTTAGGATTTGATATTTGCCCAGAGCGTAGAAGGCCTGTGCCTGCTCAAGGAAGGAAAGACAAAGGTAGTGACACTTTATCCTATATCATGTGTATTGCATTGCTTGTTTGCATTAGTCATTGAATACAGTGCAAGTGAAGAGGACGTGGCAAAAGCCCGGACTCGATTATAGTGAAAGTGAAGAGGACGTGGCGAAAGCCCGGACTCGATTATAGTGAAAGTGAAGGGGACGTGGCGAAAGCCCGGACTCGATTACAGTGAAAGTGAAGGGGACGTGGTGAAAGCCCGGACTCAAATACAGTTAAAGTGAAGGGGCGTGGCGTAAGCCCGACCTCGAATATAGTGAAGGGAACGTGGTAAAAGCCCGGTCTCGAATATTGATTGCTACATTGTGATATATGTGACTTTCTTTGTATATATGCATCATATAAATAAACTGTTGCTACTGGGATTCTCTAGAATCTCATTCTTTCCAAATAACATTTTTAGACAGGGAAAGTGGATCGAAAAGCAAGCAAGTGGCAAAGGACGATTAGGACTGCCAGCGGTAGTCTTAGCTATATATTTTGGTTTTATATTGAACGAGTTATCATTTTGGATAAATGTATACATATTGAATAGAATTGTAGTGGTATAGTTTTGTGTAATCCCTGGTATGGATACTAAGATGGGCAATAATGCCCTATATAAACCTTTGGATTACTGTTATTATCCCGGGTGAACGTCGGGAATCGTGCTTACTCTGATATTGTATATGTAACAGACCAAACAGGCCATTTGTTTTAATGAATGAAACGAATGGAGATCCATTTGTACAGGTATTTTAAAAAGTTTTTAATTGTTCCGAATTTCTAATTCGATTATTAAATCTGATTAAACACTAATCCCGGCCTGATTATCGAAGGGGGTTACATTTGTGGTATCAGAGCAGTTTTCCTGGCATTTGTAGGAATTGCTAGGATAGTTGCCCTAGTTTATTGCCTGAGTGTTAGAGGATTGATATAGTTGATTGTATACACATGAATATTCCAGATATTGATTGGTATATAAGAGTTTAAGGAATATGTGTATACTTCTATTGTGATTTTTGATTGGGTGAATCATTTGTAGACTGAAGAGAACAATGGTTCGCCCTAGAAATAGACAACCGGATCCGGAGGTGGAAGAGCTCAATGATAATCCTCCTGATCCGATGCAAGAAATGATGACATTGATAAGAGAACAAAGAGACATGATCCGTGACCTAAGGGAAGAGTTCAGGGAAGAAAGAGCTAAGAGAAATGAGGAAAGGCTCCAATCTACTCATGCAGAGACTAGAGAAGAGACAGCTAAAGGGTCGCATCGACCTCAAGAGTCCCCACCACATATTGAGCATAATCAAGGGTCACATGGGGTGCCGGCTCAAAATGATGGAGACCTTAATTCTTAGGTGTCCAAATTCTGCAAACACATGCCTCCTGTGTTTAAAGGAAGATTTGACCCTCAAGTAGCGGAGGATTGGATAATAAGGTTAAAGAAGATCTTCGAGGTGCTTGAGTGCCCATCGGAGGTGAAAGCAAAGCTAGCTATCTATAAGCTAGAAGGAGATGCAGACCAATGGTGGCGAAACATTGCCATGACCATGAGGGCCCGGAATGTGCAAGTGACTTGGGAAATGTTTCAAAGAGAGTTCAATGACAAATTCTTCCCTAAGTTTGTGAGAATAGAGAAAGAGTCAGAGTTTCTGAAGATAAAGCAAGGGGACGATGAGACCTTTGACGAGTACTTGTCTCGGTTTGTTCGTCTATCCCGGTATTCCTCCTACCTCCGGCATAAAGATGATGAGGAGTGGAGCTCCGACATGCAAGTGGCAAAGGACGATTAGGATTGCCAGCGGTAGTCTTAGCTATATATTTTGGTTTTATATTGAACGGGTTATCATTTTGGATAAATGTATACATATTGAATAGAATTATAGTGGTATAGTTTTGTGTAATCCCCGGTATGGATACTGAGATGGGCAATAATGCCCTATATAAACCTTTGGATTACTATTATTATCCCGGGTGAACGTCGGGAATCGTGCTTACTCTGATATTATATATGTAACAGACCAAACAGGCCATTTGTTTTAATGAATGAAACGAATGGAGATCTATTTGTACAGGTGTTTTAAGAAGTTTTTAATTGTTCCGGATTTCTCATTCGATTATTAAATCTGATTAAACACTAATCCCGGCCTGATTATCGAAGGGGGTTACACATATATAATCCCAACATTGATTAAATTATTTTCAGCTCAATGTTGAAGATATAAAAAAAAATTATTTTTGACTAGCTACAATATATTGCCAATTAATCTTGGGTAGTCATAAATATTATGCATGCATGCATGCATGCATACATACATACATACATACACACATACACACATATAAAGAGGGAATTGAACTAGACACACATATTGTAAAAAAAATATTTTTCATTGTTAATATGCTAGTTAAAAAGATATTAAATATACTTAAAATTTCTTTTTTTATTAGGTGAATTAAGTTTGCTTAAAATTTTGCTTTACATATTGGAATATAGAACTTTAAGAAAACTTTATATATGAAACAAATACAGTAAAATTTATACATAATATATTTATTAAAAAATAATTTTTATGTTGATATATATTATAAAAGTTTTGAAAAAAAAATCAATTGAATAAAATGAACTCCTTATTGTATGGTTTTTTTTCCTTACGGTTCTAGTTAATATATTTAAAGTTAAACAATATAAACAAATTTTATTTTATTTTATTAAATATTAACATTGATATATTAAAGTCATTTTATCTATATTTTAAAATCCCAAAATAGTTAATGACTCAATAAACTAAGTATTCAATTAATCATATTGATTTTAATTGGCTTTATATGGTATTTTCTCTATTATAGTTTAATAAGATAATACAAAAAATTATTTTGTTAATTTGGATTCTTGATTCTTGAACATTGATAAATAGAACTACAAAATACATTTTTTCCTACAAATATACATTTTTTTAAGTGTCTTTCATAGCATTCCATCTTCACATGTTGATCTCTATTAGATTACTAAGGGAAATGCGAAAGGAATTGATGAAAGAGCTACCATTACTATATACCCATCACCAGCGGCAAGTCCATTCATAATAGAACTCGTGTTTTGAGCTTTAACACAGTCATAAGGAACATCTCTTTTTAAAAGAGAACATAAAAAAAAGAAAAAAACAAAACAAAACAAAACCTCTAACCTCTTTAAACCTTGCAAGTTTAAGTTAATGATTTTGTGTTTATATTACCTCTATAAAATAGAACACAAATATATATAACATATATAAATATGTGCGTGTCATAAAAAGAAAAAAAAGCATATCATAAAATATAATCAACATATATATATACACACACGTGCGTGTGATAACAAAAATAAGTAGAACAACCTGAAAAAACAAAAGGAAGAACGTTGAACTTATAGCTTAATTGATCAGTGCAGTGCAGTGGGGGACCACGTTGCCCGTTGGTGACGTAATCTTGAGTGAGGAGGAAGAGGAAATTTGAGCAGTTGGGACCAACTGGATGGAGTGGGGACCAAAAGTGGAAGACAGTACAAAGAAAAGGGAAAGGACATGAGTGGGGATAGCAGTTAGAACAAAACAAAGATGTAGATTCACTGATAAAGACATGTGAGCATGTGGGTGTGTTTTTTAGTGTGAAGATGACAGGAAATGGAGGGAGGGAGGCGACAGATCCACTAAGAAGATGAGAAAGGGAAAGTAGTTTAATGGAGGAAAGAGGAGGGAATAATTAAAGTGGAGTAGTCAAAGAAAGAAGGAATAGGGGGAGGACACGGGACCACTATGTGGGAAGTGAAATAAGAGATAAGGGTTGGGGCGGGGGGAATTGCTAATCGTGGAGAGTGGATAGTATAATCCACTTGAAAAAAAAAATTTATGTAATGGGCAAGTTTGGCAGGCGCCACACTTGCTCAACCAGCTGTGGCACCTAGGCTGGTATTATTGGGCCACATGTGGCGCCTGCTTAGGCATGCGCCATACATGGCACCAGCGTTAGCTATGGCCCCTAACCCACTAAGCGCCACAGCTGGTATCCAAAATTAAACAAAAAAAGAAAAAAAAGGAAGCTGTGGCACTTCTTTAAAGAAGGGCCACAAAATGTGCGCCACCTTTCAACCTTTTTGTAGTAGTGAACTTTTTTTTCCTAGGTATATATATTCAGCAACATACCCACGGTTTACAATCCAAACAAGCCATATTTTTACGTGCATTGCATGAGCAGTGTTGCTAAATGTGAGACGTATTAGAACATTACTTGTTTGATTTGGATGTATAAGAAAAACTTTTAGTAAGAATTCTGATTCATTTAGAAAATTATGAATTTATTCTTTAGAAATCCACTTGATTGCTTATGAAGTTAATTACTATCATTCTTGAAAACACAAAAAAAAATTTTAGTTTAAAGTTATCAATATCTCAATTAAAATTTAATTATCATCAAATGTTTAAATAAGAGTTATTGACATATCAATATCCCAATTAATATCCTAACTTATAATATTCCATAAACTTCCTATTATATATTTATAAAAATCTATAATGCATCTTAAAAATAATGAATTTCTTTTTTTTTTTTGAGGTCTAATTGATTGCTCATGGCTCATGCGATAATTATTATCATTCATCAAATCAAAAGCCAACACTACTACAAAAAAGTAAAGCTGTGGTGCTTATAATTGCATTAACTGTGGCGCTAGAGAAGTGCCACATATCTAGACGCCACTATAAAAAGCTGTGGCGCTTGGAAGCGCCACAACATTTTAATTTTTTTTTTTAAAAAAAATACCCTCCTGTGGCGCTTGTTGGAGGAAGTGCCACAGGAGGGGGGCCTCCTGTGGCGCTTGCTGGAGCAAGCGCCACAGCAGGGGGGCCTACTGTGGCGCTTGCTTGAGCAAGCGCCACAGGAGGCCCCCCTCCTGTGGCGCTTTCTCAAGCAAGCGCCACAGTAGGGTCGCTTTTTTTTTCTTTTTTTTTTCTTTTTTCTTCTTCTTCTTCTTTTTTTTCCCTGTGGCCCTTTTTTATGCTTCCTGATTGTGAAGCTTTATATAAAATGAGTGGCTTTCGTGTTTATCATCTCCATAAATTGTCAATCTTTCTATTTTATATTTCAACCTATTATATATATATATATATATATATATAATTTTCACATTTAAAATTCAAGTTTCCCAACAATAATGTTCTAACATTAATACTCTCCAAAGCTAACATAAAAAATATCACAATACAAGAACTTGATATGTGAACACAGTACATCAACAACTAATTAAGTAAATTAAAAGATTACTAAAAAACGCAAGCTTGTCGGCAAAAAAATTTAAACAAAGCAAAAAGGCAAACGAAACAAGTTAGGTTTTCAGTCTTTCCTATTAAATTAGGAACAAAAAGGCAAACTTTATATTACGGTTTATCTTGACTAAAAAAAAAATTTAAACAAAGCAAGCTAGAATGAAATAGTCTTCTTCTTACAAATCTATTAATTGACCAGCGCAAGGAGTGGGAGACCACGTTGGTGATGCTAGCTTGAGTGACGAGTGAGCGTGTGGGTGTGTTTTTTAGTGTGAAGATGATAGGAAATGGAGAGAGGGGGCCGACGGATCCACTAAGAAGATGAGAAAGGGAAAGTAGTTTAATGGAGGAGAGAGTAGTTAAATAATTAAAGTGGAGTAGTAGTCAAAAAGAGAAGGAATGGGGGGCGGACACAGGACCACTACGCGGGAAATGAAATAATTAAGAGATACACTATCCATTTGAATTTTTTTTTTTTTTAAAAAAAAGGGGCAAGTGTGGCGCCTAAATAATTAGGCGCCACACATTGCCTCATATCAGCTGTGGCGCCTAATGCTTAGGCGCCACAGCTGATTTAGAAATTAGCATGTGTGGCGCCTATTTATTTAGGCGCCACACATGCCCAGTTTTTTTTTTTTTAAAAAAAAAAATTAATGCTGCAGCTGTGGCGCTTGGTAGGTTAGGCGCCACAGCTGCTTTTCTGGCCCCAAGTGTGGCGCCTGCGTAGGTAGGCGCCACACTAGGCCTCCTCAATTGTGACACTTAATCTATTAGGCGCCACAGCTGGTACCCAAAATTTAAAAAAAAAATTATAGAGGTAAAAAAAAAAAGAGATGCTGTGGCACTTGTTTAAAGAAGTGCCACAAAATGTGTGCCACCTTTTATCCTTTTTGTAGTAGTGCAATTTATTTTTAAAGTTAACAATATTATTTTGAAATATTTTTAATATCTCTATTGTAAACACCCTATTTTGTCCAGGCCCAACTCAAAAATAATAAAAAAATGAAAAAAGAAAAAATCTTCCATAATCCTGACACATTTAAATTAATAAGAAAATGACATTGATGGTGACTGGATTATTTGAAATTTGAAAAATGATCATCATTAATGGTGTTTGTCTTGAACTTAGGGTTTTGTAGTAAATGAAAACAAATTTTAAAATAATTCATCTCATCAATGTTATTTGATATTTGGATTAGGAAATTTAGTGTGAAGTCGTTGTGGAGGGCCAAAAAATAGAAAAAAAAATATATCTCATTCATAGGTTTAAATTTGGAAATTGCTTGTAGGAAAAATATAAGAGAATAAATTTAAAAAATGAAAATAAAAAAAATCTCTCATTTATGTTGATAGGTTTTAATTTGGAAATTACTTGTGGGAAAAATAAAAAAAATAATTAAAAACGAAAATTAAAAAAATAAAAGTCTCCATTGATGGTGATTAGGTTAAGTTAGGAAGTTTTATTATTAGAAAATATAAAAAATAAAAATAAAAACAAAAATTTAAAAAAAAAATCTCTATTGATGGTGATTGGATCAAGTTAGGTAGTTTTTAATATAAAATACAAAAAAATTCAAAAATGAAAATTCAAAAAAGAAGGAGCATTTATGAAGAAAACCCTACCTTAAAACTATAAATAGGAGTGCAAGGGTTGAAGCATAACACACAAGAATTTTGGGAGTGAAGAGAGGCAATGTATGTGCTGCCTTGTCTTCTTACGATGCTAGGTGTCATACTTAATAAATATAGATAATGTGATTGAACTTGCCTTTTATTTATTATGTGGTTCTATCACCCTATCTCTTGTTGTAGCGGAGTTCAAAGCACAAAAAGTACACACTCTCACCATGTCTTTATTAATTTTCTTGTCTTCTTGGACTTTCTACAATGAATAATATGATGAGAATGCAATTCCTTGTTGGCTTGATGAGCTCTCTTCCTTTTTTCTTCTCTCTCTTTTGCAAATAAAAAGTTTCAAAATAAAAGAAAAATATGTTTTTTTCTGAAAGTAAATTAATTTGATTTTATATGAGAAAATAAAGAAAATGCTTTTTAAAAAAATAAAAAACACAAACCAAACAAAAAAAAATATTTTTCTCAAATAAATTAAATAGACATTTTTTCTAAAAAAATACCAACAAAGTGACACGCCTTTCTACCCCTAACGAACTACATGGGTTGTGATCCCTGTAAAAGGTATGTAGGCCTTAGGCTATTTTCCTAGGTCAAATCCAACTTTGTAAATAAATATATTTTTTCTTATTTTCTTTTTGTAAATAAATGTTCCTTTTTTCTTCTTCTTTAGTTTTCATTTCATTTATTTTTGTAAATATTCTTTTTTTTATTTGGGTAATTATCATAAGATTAAATGCCATAATATTTTTTTAATAATTAACTTAAGGCAGTCATTCTTATGAATGGGTGTTGTGAGGTACCTGACACCTTCCCCATACACAATCGACTCTCGAACCCTAAATGGCTTTTGTAGACCGGTTTCAATTTTGAAAAAAGTTTCCAAAATTATCTTTTTTCAAAATTTTGGTGGCGGCTCCATATTTCGGGCACTACAGCTTGGCGACTCCACTGGGAACAATTTGAGAGTCAAGCCCATTTAAGTTAAGTGTTTAAAAATAATATGGCCACATTTTTTTTAATTACCCTTTTTTTCTTTTTATTTATTTGTTTTTATTTCTTAAATTCTTTATTCATTCATTTATTTATTCTTTTTCTCTATCTATCTTATGATCTGCTTAGCATATGGGGGTTGGGTAGAACTTAGGCCACAGATTGGTATGCTCTTATCGAACACATACACTATTATCCTCACACACATTTTGGGCCCTATACCCGGGTCTGTGAGTTCCTTAGGTGCACAGAAGTTTCTAGTGGTCTCTCTGTGGGGTTTTCAGAACCCCCTGAGGTTACTGTGAAGACTTCATTCTAGTTGTTACTCATTTGGTGAGGTTGATCCCTGTGGGGTATTTAGAACCCCCTGAAGGTCAATTTCGTCAAATGGGGTCTTCATCTTTACAATGGGGACAGTTAGGAGACCTTTATCTGTGAAAATTAGAACAACCTTGGAACCATTGCACTTATTAGTGGAAATTATCAACCTACCTAATTAATTAGTACCTGACTTTCTTAGGATAGATACCCCCAACCTAGGGTTATTCCTAAAATAGGACACTGTAGGGAATTTATTTATTTATTGTTGATAATATTATTTGTCATCCAAGCATAATTAAGGAAACTTCTAAAATCAAGTGGCTAATTGTCACTTTACTTGAGTATGTATCTAGCATCACTCCTCATATAGATATATCACAAGAAAGGTGTAAGCATTAGATAGCCAACCTTAGTCTAAGGGTTAATAACCGTAAAAGACTATGAGCTCACTACATCTATTATGTTAGAAAATATCTCAATAAGAGATAACCCTTTTAGGGCTTGAGAGGCATCATTATATTATTCATAGGCCTTTTAGCTTCATTTGATATAGACCTTGAATATAATCATCATTTTTAAAACCCTTAGCCATGTAGTGGCCTGGGCCATTTGTAGGTTAATTGGCACTTCATTCTCCATATGAGGTAATGGATCTCTTGAGGAGTTGGAGTTCTTTTTCTTAATATACCTCACCCATATCAAAACTTGAAGTACAAGTTCTCACTCTTTTATGTCTCATGAGGCATCCTTGTATCATTCATTGGCATTTAGCTTCATTTGATATGGTCCTTGGATATAATCATCATTTTTAAAAACCCTTAGTCGTGTGGTGGCCTAGGCTATTCGCAGGTTAATAGGAATTTCATTCTCCCTATGATATAATGGATATCCTGAGGAGGTGGAGTTCTTTTTCTTACTGTCCATGACCCATATCAAAACTTTAAGTACAAGTTATCACTCTTTTATGTCTCATAAGGCATCCTTGTATTATTTATTGGCATTTATTTTCATTTGATATGGGCCTTGGATATAATCATCATTTTTAAAACCCTTAGCCACGTGGTGGCCTGGGCCATTCATATGTTAATGGGCATTTCATTTTACCTATAAGGTAATGAATCTCTTGAGGAGGTGGAGTTCTTTTTCTTAATGTCCATGACCCATATTAAAACTTGAAGTACAAGTCATCACTCTTTTATGTCTCATGAGGCATCCTTACATCATTCATCGGCATTTAGCTTCATTTGATATAAGCCTTGGACATAATCATCATTTTTAAAACCCTTAGCCATGTGACAACCTGGGCTGGGCCATTCACAGGTTAATTGGTACTTCATTCTCTATATGAGATAATGGATCTCTTGAGGAGGAAGAGTTCTTTTCTCAATGTTCATCACACATATCAAAACTTAAAGTACAAGTTATCACTCTTTTTTGTCTCATAAGGCATCCTTGCATTTAGCTTCTTTTGATATGGGCATTGGACATAATCATCATTTTTAAAACCTTTAGCTGCGTGATGGCCTGGGCTATTCGCAAGTTAATGGGCACTTCATTCTCCTTATGAGATAATGGATCTCTTGATGAGGTGGAGTTCTTTTTCTCAATGTCCATCACCCATATCAAACTTGGAAGTACATGTCATTACTCTTTTATGTCTGATGAAGTATCCTTGCATCATTTATTGCCATTTAGCTTCATTTGATATAAGCCTTAGACATAATAAACATCATTAAATAAGGAGGCAAAAAGAGGGAAAATGAGCATGTAAATAAAAATAAAATAATAATAATAATACAGTCATATCTTTAGTTAATAATGCTTGCATAGAATATCTTTTCTTAAAAATGACTTCGTTTACCCTTGTCCATATCATCTCTCCTTCACATAAATGGTTGTTCCTTATTCCTGATGCGAGGTAAAGACTTTTGTCTCTATTTTCACTTTCTGAGAGTATTATTCTTAATTGAAGGAAACTATTAAGGGTCTAAAAACTTGTTTTGCACAAGTTGCTTGTATGGACACAATGTGATTACATAAGCCATGTGAAGATTTGAGCCTATTGATATGATTTCATTTCATGTCCTTTACCCAATCTAAAACTTGGCATGTATCTTGTTTGATGTCAGATTTGATGTTCATTTACTTGATATAGAGAGGACCAAGGCATTCATTTTTCATCAAAAAAGCTAAATAGCCACCCTTACATGATAGTCATTTGAGCCCGTGTGATACCAAGCAGAAACCACAAATATATTCCTTACCTCTTATTCAAGTTTCGTTTTTAGAGAAGCATGTGTACACTTTGAAAATTGTGAAGGCTTTGAGGTGAATCTTGTTGAAAATGAATAGTTGAAAGAAAACAAGGGAAAAAAGGAAAATAAGCTCGTTAAGTTGAAAACCCGTAAGGGCAACTTAGGCAAAAGTTAGAACAAAAAAAAAAACAAAAAATGCAAAAAGCTCGCTAAGTTGAAAACCCGAAAGAGCATCTTAGGCAAAATTTAGAGCAGCAAAAAAAAGAAAATCAAATCAAATCAAAAGAAAGATGCACAAATACTAAGGAAATATGGAAAGAGCTTCATTCAGTTCTTCTTTTGTTTTAAGGCCTTTAGAGTATACACTTGCTTGTTTAGTTATCATGAGTATCCACTCCTGTCCTTAGATATCATTCATCTTCTACTTACCTTTTATTTAGGGTACTTTTTTTCTGTAAAGAGTACTCAATATTCTTGATTAGGTGAGTATGTGCACATTCCTACAATTTTTGAGGCCGTCAAAGTAATCTGGTTGTAAGGCTACTCTCTTATGGATATTTCAAAAAAGAAGAAAAGAGAAAAAAAAAAGAAAAAAAAGCTCGCTAAGTTGAAAACCCGTAAAGGCGGCTTAGGCAAAAGTTAGAGCCAAAAAATAAAAAAAAGGTAAAAAGCTCGCTAAGTTGAAAACCCGAAAGGGCATCTTAGGAAAAAGTTAAAGCAACAAAAAAACGAGAAACTAGAAAAATCAAAAGAAAGATGGGCAAATACTGAGGAAAACATGGAAAGATGTTTCTTCAATCCTCCTTTTGTTTTAAGGCCTATAGAGTATAGACTTGCTTGACTCTATGTTTAGTTCTTATAGCCCTTAGTTTCTTAGATATCCTCTATCTTATACTCACGGTACTTTCTTCTTGATCAGGAGAGTATGTGCACATTTTTATAATTTTGAGGTCGTTAGTGTAATCTAGTTGTAAGGCTGCTCTTTTTTGGATATTTTAAAAAAGGGGGGAAAATCAAAAGAGAAATGAATAAATACATAACACATATGAATAAGATATGATATTCTTTATCTTCTCTTCACCCTTTGTCTGTACCCTATGCCCACATAAAAAGTCCTTGTGATCTATGCTAGATATGACTCTTTTAGTAGTGAAAAACTTAGATTATTGCCAAGCTTATGGAACAGGAATTGGATAATTTGGATATAGAGAGTAAACACTAACCCTCAAACACTGATTAGTAAGAGTAAACACTATATTTGGTGAGGAAATCTTTAGAGCATTGCGTTCTTGTTAAACCTTTTACCTTGATACTAGTTAACTTGAGGTTGGTGAGATTCATTAAATTATGATACACTACCAAAAAAACGTGATTTAGTAGTAGTTAAAAATGGTTATTAGTAGCGGTTTTAACCACTACAAGAAACATTAGTAGCGGTTCTAAAAACCGCTACTAAATCGTATGTTGCAAGCGTATTTGTAGCGGTTATATAAAACTGCTACTCAAGCAAAATAACCGCTACTTTATTTGTAACTGTTCAATCCCACCGCCACAATATTGCCATAAGCAGTAAGCTTTTTCTGGGATATTTGTAGCGGTTATATAACCGCTACAAATATCAAAAAGAAAATTTTCAAGGCGGGAAAATAAATATGAATTTTTTTGCTCATTAGTAGCGGTTTATGAACCGCTACTAATATCAATTTCCTATAATTAGTAGCGGTTATAGAATCGCTACTAATTTCATCAAAATTCAAATTTCGTGCCAAAAAATTAATTTTTGTTGGAAAAGGCATGTTAATTAGTAGCAGTTTAATAACCGCTACAAATATTAAGAAAATTTTGAAAAAAATTTACAATTATTTGTTTCAGTTTTTCTGATATTAAATTAAATAGTTTATTTTTTTAGTAGTTTAGCTAATTTAATTAGCTTATTATTTAATAGTTTAGGTCATTTATAAATTAAAAGGAATAATTTAATTTAGTTGGATAAGTATAAAGATTGTATCGATAATATTATTAAGGATACGTAGGTAATAAGGAACTATTATGTTGTCTACTACAATGTAATTGTATATGAAAAATAGATAAAAATGAGATAAAGCTCTGAAATATCTTGAAAAAAAAATGGTGAGAATAAATTTTATGCGAAGGAAAGAAGTATTGAAATAAAAAATTAAAAAACTTGTTACTATATTTGATCGTATTGTTAAGCCCCTCAACTCATACAAAAAGATTTGTAAATGAGAGAAAATGAAATAAGGGTAAGGTGAAAAGAAATGGGGGAGTATTTGAAATTAGTTGTTGTAGAGGTATTTATAGGGATCCACGTAACATTTGTAGCGGTTAATGTATCCATTTTGTAGCGATTTTTAATTAATAGTGGTTATTTTTACTTTTTGTAGCGGTTAAAAAACCGCTACAAATATTATTTTATTTTTTAAAAAATATTTTTTTCCAATTTTTTTATAGACAAAAACATAATTTGAATTTGATCACTCATCCTCGCCATCCCTACAAAAATTATGTAGAAAAATTATTGTTTGTAATGTATTATTAAATTTAAAAAATTTAATTTAAATGATGTGGACTTAAAAACATGCAACGTAGTAGAGGTAAATTGTCATCGCCTTCAGGGAAGTAGTTTTCAAAATCGGCTGGCTGAAATGGCTCACTTTCGTAGGCAACGTTATCGCCTTCACCCATGTCGTAAAGGTCTCGTGGCTTTAAATGAACGACCATGTGCCAATCCCTGTGCCTCTCGTCCTCAACATAATAAACCTGATGTGCCTCTAAAGCAAGAATATACGGCTCATCATCTTGAGAAATACCAGTATGAATCGGTCTTGAGAAATTGACTGATGTGATCCCTAAGTCGCCAGTTGTCAATCCCCGAGAAGTAGTGGTATTTGCCCACAAACACTTGAACAGCATCACGGTGAAATGGCCTTGATAATTAAGTTCGACCATATCAAGAAGCTTTCCATAGTAAGGGACGCCTCCGAACTGCATGTTGGCGTCACTGCTGCTTGCATAACTCCTTGTCCCAAATGTGCCACAAACACCCGAATTTTGAGTTTGCAATCTTTGATCCCGTGAAACCATGCAAAACTTGAAACCATTGACATTATATAATGTAAACCTTTTTTCATGATCAAGAGGGCCGATTGCGAGAGCTCTGAAATCTGGTGAGTGTGGGTTGTGGTCATTTAGTATTCTACAATAAAACTAGCTCGGGAATTCTCTATGGACCTTTTTGTGAACTTCTGAGGATGTTTGTGTATGAATCCTGAGTTGACGCTTAGCATGACTTCTAAATCCCCTACAATTAATAATGGAAAGGCGATAGTGAAATAAAAGTGAAAAATGTTACGAAAGATATAGAATAACATGTGAGTGTACAATTCTTACTGTATGAAAGGTTCAACTTGAGTGTAATTAATCAAGACATGTCTATGTGCTTACAACTTCTCAGTTGCCATTAGTTTGAACTTCTCAGTTCCTCTAACTAGTTTACCAACATGAGGGATAAATTCTCCTAAAGTTGGTGCAGGTTCAGGACAATCGTCAACACGAGGTGGGTGGTTGAAAGCCGTCTCAAGGTCATCAAAGTACCTTGAACAAAAATACAGCACCTCATCCCCTATATAGCCTTCAACTATAGAACCTTCTGGCCACGCCTTATTCCTTACGTAATATTTTAATTTCCGAAGGAACCTACAAAGTAAAGAAGAGAAAATTGATACTAAATGCTGAAAAGGACGACTAGCAAACATAAGAACAACAATGAAGCACATATTTAAAATGAGTACCTCTTAATCGGATAAATCCATTGATATTGTACTGGGCCAGCGAGCTTTGTTTCATGAACGAGGTGGACTGTAAGGTGAACCATCACAGTAAAAAGGGACGGAGGAAAGATCATCTCTAAATGACAAAGCGTAAGAATGATTTTGGATTGCAACTGATCGAGCTCCTTAACAATCAAAACCTTAAAACACAACTTCCAAAAGAAAGAACAAAGTTCCACCAAAACGATGGAAACATCGGGAGGAAGTGCATTCTTTATAGCTATAGGGAGTAACTGTTGTATAAGAACATGTGAGTCATGACTCTTCAGGCCAGCAACCTTTCGAGCCTGCAAGTCAACACATCAAGAAATGTTGCTTGAATACCCATCAAGATCTTTTAATTTCTTCAACGTCGCGAGGAAGACTTCCTTGTTTGGTTTTGTGAGGGTAAACTTTGCCGGCTGAAATTTGTCATGCTCATCTGGCCAAGCGTCTTCACGAACTCCCATGGCGCGTAAATCTTTCCTCACTTGAAGGTGATCTTTTGTCTTGCCAGGTTCGTTAAGGAGCGTATATAGCACATTATCGCAAACATTCTTTTCAATGTGTATGACATCAAGACTGTGGCGAAGTAGACTAGATCTATAATATGGAAGAGTGAATAAAATACTTATCTTCTTCCACTGCTGAGGCGCCAAAGTCCTGCACGTCTTTTGGCGAGTTTGTGCTGAATCATCGCTTTTTCCAAACTCGAAGTCAACATGCTCAAGCTGCTATATGATATCTGTACCGGATAAAGTCTGAGGTGGTCCTCTTTTTTATGGTTTCCCACTGAAGCGATTCTATTGCAATCTGAACTTATGCCTTCCATCGAGAAACCTCTGATGCCCCATAAAGTACCACTTTCGGTTGTGGGGAAGGCGCACTGCGTCAAAGTCAAAATTGCAAGCTAGACACGCCTACCCAGTATGCACATTCCAACCAGATAATGTGCCAAGGCCAGGAAAGTCACTAATCGTCCACATTAAGGTTGCACGCAAGCTGAACAAAGTCTTCTCGTAAGCGTCGTGTCTCTATGCTGACATTCCACTGGTCAAGCAATTCCGTAATAAGCGGTTGGAGATACACATTGATGTCATTGCCTTGTGCCTTTTTGCCTGGAATGATCATAGACATAATAAAGGAGCTTTGTTTCATACATATCCAGGGGGTAAGTTGTAGGGAACTAAGACTATCGGCCAAATACTATAACATGTGCTAAGATTCCCGAAAGGATTAAAATCGTCGGTCGCCAACACAAGCCAAATATTTCTGGGGTCAGTCGCTAAATCTGGAAAGTTATTGTCAAACATTTTCCAAGCATCTACATCCTGGGGATGTCTTAATTTAACGTCTTGATTCTCATCAACGGCATGCCACCTCATGTGCTCCGCAGTTTTAGATGACATAAACAATCTTTGTAGGCGAGGTTTCAAAGGGAAATACTTGAGAATCTTTGCAGGTTTCTTCTTCTGCTTTTTCCCCTTCTGAATTGTCTTGTACCTTGATGTGTGGCATCTCTTACAAGTCTCCCTGCTAGAATCTTCTCCCCAATACAGCATACAATTATTGGGGCATGCATCAATCTTTTGATAGTTCAACCCCAACCTGTTGATAATCTTCTTGGCCTCGTAGAATGTTATAGGAATCTTAGCATCGGGGAATGCATCTTACAATAATTCGAGCAACATCAACATTCCCTTATCTGTTATTCCACATAAGCACTTTGATATGATACAATTTGATCAAGAAAGATAATTTAGAATATTTTTGACAACCTTGATATAAAGGATGATCTGCTTCATCCATCAAGCTGAAAAAATCCCGAGCTGCTTCATTCCTCTTGAACACCGGTTCAGAACCGTGTACTTCTTCATTGAAGTCATCGCCTTGAAAACCAAATGCATCATGCACAGCATCATTCACAGGATCATCTTCATCTAGTTGAACGCCTACTTGAGAACTTCGAGGAAGAGCATCATCATATCTAATTGCGGCCTTCTCACCATGAACTTGTTAGAATCTATAGGCACAGTGAAAGAATTTTAAAACTTTTCACCGATCCTAATTGAGGATCTATCAACGACGTTTAAACCAAGTTGGAAGGATTCATACCTTTTTTTGATTCAGAGTTTTCACGATCTCTAGGAGCCAACACGTCAGGTCCGCTCCCTCTACCGGTATCCACACGAATGCTCTCCAACCGATACTGCGTGCTAGCGCCTCTAATGTCTCCTAGGGTTTCACTTGCGGCTCTCAATTATCATGCGCGTATCAATATATCTGCTCTATCAAGTTTATAACCTATGAGGGCTATTTTCAAATTTCAAAATTAATCATCATGAATTTTGAAATTAATTAACAATTAATTATATTGATGAGCTAATTAAATAAATTCAGTTTAAATTAAATATGTCCAACAGTTTTAATTTAACCTATTTATTTAATCCAAATAAAGAGCCATTAGATTTAATTTATCTTCATAAATTAAATCTGAGATACTATATCTCTATCATGTTAGTTATTAAATTTAATATATCTTAATAAATTAAATTTAAAAATAATAATATAATATAATAATATCATATAATATATATACATATATATATATATATATAAGATATATATTTCAAAAATATATATATCTATATAATATTATTAATGAATTTTATATTATATATATATATAAATATAAAATTCGTCCACCCTAAATTAAACATTATCTCGTGTTGGGTCATTCTTGTGTGCGACCCTATAGGCCCATATGAAGTTGGCAGTGGGCCAATAACTATACTAACCCAAAAGTCGCAAGCGGCCTCTAGCAAGACATTACGACTACCCAATTCATATGAGGATCGTTATCACGATGCAACCTTTCATACAACCATGTCACGTCCCTTTTGTCACACGATATATCGATCAAGGATAAGGCATGGATAATGTCATCCTTTTGTTCCTGACCATTACTTTCTCGATTCCTGAGTAGCCTGATAACAGAGATAGAAACTCCTTTCATCATAGTATGGCCATTCATTTCTCAGACTCACTCATCGAGGGGCCCAGTAATATCTCTCTACTAATGTGAGGGACAAATTCCATCTTGATCATTCATATTCCTCTGCATGAAAAACCACTAAGCCCGATCATAGCCTTTATCATCACCCGGTCAAAAGTGACTTTTGACTAGTTCAAAGCTTAGCAACTCTCATGTAGGAATCCATGATGACCTCATGTCTAAGGGCATTGTGACGTGGTTATACATGAGAAAAGCTTATGACTTGATCCATGTAGATTTCTCATAGTGGGTCGGTCCAGCACCTTGTACTCTTACAAGTGCCTAAGACTTTGATTCGTATCTCCATATCTTATCAAAGTCATACTGATCTTGTTTCATCTCTGCTCCCACATAGATGACCGACCAGGGACATTTTAGGACAATCTTTATAAATTATCCAAGGATACAATTATCACAGTTAACATGCAAATAATATGATAACAGAATGGAGAAATTTCATTAAAATAATAATGTTCAAGGTACAATGATTGGCCCTTAGGGCACAATTTCCAACAGAACTGCCCAAAACATATAGTCTTCTGGGAAAGGCTTCAGAAGTAAATGTTCCTTAACAACATTTCGTGCATGCCCCTTCTTGAACTTGCATCTCCGACACAAACAGATGATCTTGCTGTTACAGGTGGCGTGAGTGAATGCAAACTCCAAGAAATTGTTTAATCCGTACAAATATTCTGGAGAATTACGTGGCAACCTAATCCATGACTTATCCATAACTACTAGTGAGAGAGAAGAAAGTATAGTGAAGAAGATGAGTGAATAGAGAATTACGAGTGCTTGAAACGTTATATTCTGAATTTCCAACATTTAATATTTTGTAGCGGTTAAAAACCGCTACAATAACCGTTACTAATTTTCAAACCGTTGGAAATTAAATTGAAGAATTAGTTTTAAACTTATAGCGGTTTTAAATAAAAACCGCTACTAATATAAATTTGTAGCGGTTATATATAAATAACCACTACAAATTTGCAAAAAGCGGAGGGAAATTCAAAATTTAAAAATGGAGTATTTGTAGCGGTTATTTATATAACCGCTATAAATAGTCAACAATTCAATTTTGAATTTCGCCGTGCACATGTCTTTGCATTTGTAGTGGTTTTTGCATTAACCACTACAAATAAGGAACTATATTTCAAAATATATATATATATATATATATATATTTGTAGCGGTTATATTATTAAACCGCTACATATATAATAAAATTACATTTGTAGCGGTTCTTGTATTAACCGCTACTAAAATATATATTTGTAGCGGTTTTTCATATTAACCGCTACAAATATATATATATATATATTTTAGAAATATACATAATATTGTTGCAATTAATTCACAAATTCAACAACGTAGTCTAAGAATATAAATATAACTATTGTAAACGCAATAAGAATCTAAGTTCTAAAATAAAAAATTATATATATTTATTTACAAATGTTTCAACAAGAAAAAATAAATATGTCCTAAACTAAGTAGCTGGAGGCTGATCATCTGGAGCTACCTCAGGTGCTGCTAGATCGAGGCACTGGGCAGAGTTAACCGCACCATCATCATCATCAGGAGGAGGAGGAGTCTGGACGACGTACCGAGGGACAGGGGGAACCTGTGGATACTGCTCGTCCGAGAACAGGCGACTCCACGACCGCTCGAGCATGTTGTTCGTGATAGCATGCCACTGTGTCTACTGAGCGTAGATGAGATTGACCTGCTGTTGTTGCTGCAGATGCATCTGCTGCTGCTGCTGAGCCACTGCAGCCTGTGTCCACTCCAAATCTGACCGCATGTAACCCCTTTCACGATTAAGGCCGGGATTACGTTTATAAACAAGTAATTAAGTGAAATTAGAGACCTTAGCTGATTTGGGACTTAAAAAAAAATTCAAACTTCCCAAAATCAGAGTCTATAAAAACTTTTCAAAAACCTGCTCACAAGGTCTCATATTTACATTACAAATACACAATCGGCCTGTACAGGTTGATTCCATTTATACATATCAGAGTACAGCATAAATTCTCGACACACTCGGGTTCCATTAATTAAACAAGGGTTTATACAAAGGCACAAAGCCCATAATTCATACCCTTAATTTGGGGATTACACAAAACTAGTCACATATCTCAATATACGTACACTTGTTCTCAAAATATCCAAATGATATTATATATGATAACCATTAACCAAAAATAAACTCCTAAACTGGAGCTCACCCGCTCTTCGTCACCCACTTTCCTTTCGATCCTTTGGCTCTATCTAAAACATGGTTTATGGGAGAGTAAGATTTTAAAGAATCTCCGCAGTGTCAATTCAATCTAGGATGTACAATAATAAGGCATGAAATCAAATCATCATCTACACAAATCAACTACAACGGCAATGGTTAGTATGACACATGTCATCCCTTACGATTGCTCACGCTGCATTACATCACAACACTCCACACAATATATTTCACCACAGCTGGGATTCATATAAAGCATTTCATACACAAGCCACACTGGCAAGATCAACACATAGCCCACGGCTGGATTCACAAAGATCCAAGTCGATTACGTCGGCAGTTTAGTGGCCGACCTAGAGATGACCAGCGTCAATCCCTATACGGCTCACGCTAAAGTGCTCACGCCGTAATGGCCAATGGCACACAATTCACAAATTTCAATGATAAGTTATACATACCAAAACATCATACACAATATGAGAGAAGAGTCACTACCTGCTCGTTCCTCCCGTGCACGCTCTAGCACCAGTCACTCCCAAGTAGGGCAAACGTCATATCCCATAATTCATAATGAGTGACGAAGTATCAATTCTCTATTCCAATTCTCAATGACTTCTCATACTTAATTGGTTATCATTATTGCTCTTTGAGTATCCACGAATTGCTTTATCAATAGCTCTAAAGGGTTGGAAAACTATCCCCAAAGATCCCCTTTTGAAGCTCCAAACTGACATTTTTCACTAAGACACTAGAGTGAAGATGACCTCACTCGAGTGAAATTGTACGGATACTCGAGTGAAGGAGGACTTACTCGGGTGATGGTACGGTCTGCACTCGTGAACTAGAGAGTGAATAACAGCGAGTGAATACCCGAGAGCACAAGGAACTTTTCAGAAACTACAACACTCGAGCAAACTGGACCTCACCCGAGTGAAGGCCAAATGCCTCACTCGAGCACTTGAGAGTGAAGTCTAGAAAGTGAGAACCCGAGAGCACAAGAGAAATGGCAGTAGCCCAGATGGCTCACTGTACTCGAGCACAACACAGCTCACTCAAGTGAATACCCTATACTCGTGAGTGAGAAGGCACACTCTTGCACCATAACCGGGAGTGACAACCCGAGAGGCAAGCCTTAGTGTCAAATACACCAGTCACTCAAGCATGAGGAGGCTCACTCGAGTGAAGTCCCATTGCACTTGCAAGTGAGACTATACACTTTTGAATTTTCCAGAAAACACGACAGAAAAACTGAAGAGAAAATAGAATATACGCACAGCACTCGAGTGATACTCAACCTTACCCGAGTGATCATCATCCCTCACTCGAGTGAATCCTAAATCACTCGAGTGATTCTATCAAAACTAGAAAACACAGCAAAACAGACCAAACTTCCTAACACTTGCCTAAATGATCCCAATGGACCCAAAACTTCTACCAAAGCTACTCCCGCATAAAAACACCCAAGGGATTCAATGGAATCATCAGAATTAACAAAATCATATTCCATTATCTTGCTTTGGTTTTGGGAAACATAATCATCCAAATTCCAAAATCATACAAACATGTCATTTTAATCCCCAAATCAATCTATCTATCCCAAACTCATCACGAAATACCATTTTCATGCTAATAACATACCAAATACTCAATGACACTCATTTTCCAATTTAAGGCCAAAAATACCAAAAATTCCAAACTCCATTAAATGACATGAAACTTAGATAGAAAAATTGGGTTCACTTACCTTAACAACTTTCTCAAAGACACTTTTGATTCTCCAAACTTCAGATTTTCGTGATTCCTCAAATCACCACCAATGGAGAAGCTACAACCATCAAATTGAAGCTCTCACTCTAAGAAACAACATTAATGAAATGAACTTTTGCATTTGAGGTCATTAGCTTACCTCAAAATCAAGCTTTTCCTTTCTCTCTCCTAAGTTCCAATGGCACCAAAAATGGAAGAAGAGAGAGGGAGAGAAGAGTATGAAGGAGATGAAGAATGATGATGATGATACTCCCTCCCCCTACTCTTCAGTGAAAATCAAGGGAAAAGAGAGAGAGAAACCATTAAAATATTAGGCATTTGACTTTTCTCATCTTTTCTCTCTTCACAACCAATAATGCCACATGTCACTTTGCTATTGGCTCACCCAAAATGAGTCACCAATTAGCCACTTTAATCCCTCCATTAACCATTTAATCACACTTCTCATTTTTCTGTTAGCTAGTAATTAATTTCTCTATTAATCACTAACTAATTGCCCAACAATTCATTTCTTCAATTTCTACTATTCATGGCATATTAATTAATATTGCCACCAAAATACTCAATAATTCCACTTTAAATCGATAATTATCCTCAATAATTATCATTAGCCCTTAATCAAAAATTGGGGCGTTACACTGCAGCTGCTCAACAGACTCATCCCTTAGACGTCTGACCCCTCTAGAGCTGCCAGCCTCAGAGGCGGCGCTCCTGCCGTAGACCATGCTAGGTCTGGCGCCTATCCCCATACCCCCGTACGCGTCCAGGGTGCTTAGCCTGACCTAGACCTCCTTCAAAAGAGCCATCGGGTCCATTGACCCCTGTAACTCCTCAGCCTAGGTTTCTCACAACTCAGCCTACGATTGCTGCATCCGCTCCTGCCATTTTATGAAACAATTACTTATTGGAATTTTTAATTATTAAGTTGGTTTTATAAAAATTATAATAATGAAATTACTTACAATGGTTGCCTCTACCTACTGAGAAGTCGTAGTCCCATCACGGTGTCTGTGTGTGATAGCGTCAGCTCCCTATAGTCCGTCTGACGGTTCTCCTGATGTACCTTCCTCTCCTAAAACAATTACAAAATTCAATTAGCATTATGAAATAACCAGTTAAAAGTTAGTGATATTATGAAAAGTTACCAGCTCGCTGTAAGTGACATCAAAGGTCTTCAATCCTGTTGTGTGGTGGATCGTCTGTTGCCCACGGCACCTAGTATTCTTCTGAGAAAGCGCCTGAAAAAAATAATATTAAATGTATTAAAACAATATAAAACATTTAAAATTAATAAAGTTCAACTTAAAATTAATTAAATTTAAATTATAATTTAATAATTAACAATTAAAAAATTATATATAAATAATCTAATAAATACATTACCTGCCCCTCAGCGCTCCTCCTGAATTGGACGAAACTCGCCTAGTCGTTTGGCGGGACGCCGTCCGGGATGCTCTCGATCAGCTGCTCCAGAGACATCGTCCCATCCTTATCCATACTGTAGAAGAGACTGTTCCTCCTGTTCCTCCAGCTGTTACCCATCTTCACCAGGGTGTACCTCTTCCGATTGGCCCGGACGGCAAACCGCAGCTGCAAAAAAATTATTTAAATATCAATAATTACAAAAATCCTTTTAAAAAATATTGATTAAATAGAATTAATTATAAAAGATAGTAATCAAATACTATTAATTACCTGCACCACCTCCTCCCAAGCCAAGTCCTTCGGCCCATTCGAAACATGCCTCCACGTCCTGAAGTGAAAGGGGAACCGCATCCAATTCGAGCCCAGGTCGTTCAAGAAGCGGTTGAACATGTGACCCCCATTGTCAATCAGCTGGTCCGTGCCCTCATTCTACGACACTACAAATCATAGTGTCCGACCCATGCTGTTCAGACCGGCCATATCCAGCCTCCTCGTAGACACGTTCCCTTGCTCATCTGCAAAATTTACAGCACGTTAGATAAATTGTAATTCAAATTTAATATTTTGAATTTAAATAAATAATTTATTAAATAAAAAAAATTTATTTACCTTGGACCTGCACCTCAAACCCAGTAGTCCGTGAAAACGACCCTCGTGGGTTGTTCTGCTCCTGCGCCTCCTCCTTATTGAGGAACTGCTTTATCTCTTTGATCCCAATCGGGATGTCGAAGTCCTCATTTATGTCATAGTCCTCGACGCTGATATCTGCCTCCCCCAAATCAGGCACCTCTGGTGTGGTCGTCTCCTGTAGGATCGTCTGTGGTGCCTATAGTAGGGCCGACTCCTATGGGGGAATGGGCTAAAATGCCGCAGTCACCCTCCCTCCACGCTGCCCCTTCCCTTTTCCCCCTGCTCTATTGTTGCCACCCCGCAAAATCGATCTGGGGACCTCGGGCTCCTTCCCCCTATCCTGTCTTGAAGCCATATCAACTACAAAAATTCAAAAAAAAACACATTTTAGTCACATTATTATGTAAAAATATAATAAAAATAAAAATATAAATAAAATACGTATTGTTTCCATACCTCAAGTACAAATAATGAGAAATACTGCAGTAAAAACTCTTCCACAGACGTCTGAATGCTCAAATCTAAAAGAAAACACTCAAAAAAATTTCAGAAAATAAAATGACCAAATGGAAAAGTGAAAGGGCGGTGGCTTTATATAGGGGCGGCATTTGTAGCAGTTCTTGAAATAACCAATACAAATAAGCTAGGGTGGCTAAATTTTTTAGTGGTTCTATAATAACCGCTACAAAAGACAAAAATGTTTGAAGTTCTGTAGTGGTTATGGTACAAAACCGCTACAAATTTTGAGAAATCTGAACTTCTGTAGCGGTTATAACTTTATAACTACTACAAATAGGCGACCTTTCACATTTTGTAGCGGTTTAATTGGTTAAACCGCTACAAATAACCGCTACACTGTTGGCACGTTTTGGTCGCTCTAAGTGGCGGCAACTTTGTAGCAGTTATTATTTAGTAACCGCTACAATTTTACCACTACAAGTTTTGGCGGGAATTGCGCACCATCTTTGTAGCGATTTTTTATACTTAACCGCTACAAAAAATGTTGCTAATCTGTCACGCCACATGGTGCGTAGCTTGCCGGTACAAATTTGTAGCAATTTAGGTTTTAACCGCTACAAATGTTAATATTTGTATTGGTTAATTATAACCGCTACAATATCACAGCTACAAAATACCATTTTTTTTATAGTGATACATTGATATATCTTTTGATCCTTTATTCTTATTACTTGAACGTTATGACCGAATGTTAACACCTTGCTAGGTTTTTTGATTTATGCTCAGAGGTCTTTCCTTAAGCATTTGGGTCTAAGGAATTCTTTCATTCCAATCCTTTTCTACTCCAATTGCGGCATGTGAGCCTTTCCTAGTTTTATCACTTCACATTTGGGACATTACCTTCCTTCTATTTGCCTTTCAATAAAGGGAACTAAGTTAGAATTTGGAGCTTCTCCTCAATTATGTTGCCCCCATCCATTTCTAAGGACAACATTGACATTGTTAAATGAAATTTCAAAAAAATTGACTATGCAAGCATTAAAGATGAAGATAGACAAAAAAAAGATTCTTGTGCTTCACAAATTCAAATAGACTAAGGAAAGAAAGTTGAATATTCAAAATTTGGCTTACTGCTCAAAAGTACTTTCTTTTATCAAGAGTTAGCACTAAGTTTTGCCCAAAGAGAAATTGTAATATCTTGTCATATTGGGAAAACATTTCTTGCATTAGGCTTTGCATTAATCGTATTCTCACCATACTTAACATGTATTGCATGCCATTTCACAAATTAAGGGCCAAATTTGGAATTAATTTTCAACCAAAGAAGCTTCTATTAATATTATGTCATGCACTGCCTTGAAATGTGCTTTTCCTAAGACTGGGACAAACCTAGAAGCTTCTCAACAAGAGTCATAATGGCCTAAACAAGAATGGCATCTTAAATGAACCAGTAAATCAAAGGGTTTTGAATAGGACTAAGGCCAAAGCAGGAGCAACATCATTGGTTATGTAGCTTTTCATCATCATCATCAACATCCATTATCATCTTTATCATGATCATCTTCATCTCATGATTATCATTCTCATCCTTATCTTCATCCTTAGTAGCTTTTATCATTTTCATCATTATTATCATTGTCAGCCTCATTTCATCATTTCCTTATCATTATCATCATCTCCTTGTCATAATTATCATCATCATCATTAGCATTATCCTTATGTTCATCATCCTCATTCGGATTTCATCAGCATTATCAGTATCATCATCTTCATCTCATGACTTCACCATTTTCATAATCTCTTTATCATGGCCATCATCGTCTTCTTCTTCATCATTGTTGTTATCTTCATTAGGATTTCATCATCACTGTCATCATCATTATTAGTGTCATCACCTTCATTATGACTTCACCATTATCATAATCTCCTCGTTATCACGGCTATCAACATCCCTTTCATCATCATTGTTGTCATAAATACCATCACCATTATCAGTGTCATCACCCTCATCATGATCATCGTCACCATTATCATAATCTTCACGTAATCATGGTCATCACCATCTTCTTCATCATTATTGCCATCATTAGTATCATTATCATGTTTAAGGGCACTGCATGCGTAGTGTCACATCACCACCACCATTATCATCATCATCTATGACTTCCCCATTAGGGCTTCATCTTCATCATCACTAGTGTCATTAGCATATTGAGTGTTTGGATCACTACGTGCTTAGTGTCACATCATGACTACCATGGTCATCACCATTTTATAACTTCCTCATTAGCACTTCATCAATATTTCCATCATCATCATTCAGGATATCACTATAAATACTTCTTCATCATCTTATCACTATCATCTTCATTATCAATGTCATCATCCTCATTAGCATTATCATAAGCACTACTCCAAGGGGTATCACATATTCATAGCACCCTTTTCTAAAGCCCTGTACCAGCAAGCACCCTCAAAGCCTAGTAACAATTGGCACCATTTTCAAAGCCCTGTACTAGCAAGTACCCTCAAAGCCTAGTAACGGCTGGCACCCTTTTCAAAGCCTATATCGCCAGGAACCCTCAAAGCTCAGTAACGACTGGCATAATTCTTTTCAAGCCTTGTAACGGCAGGCACTATTCTTTCAAAGCCTTGTACTGGTAGGCACCCTCAAAGCCCAGTAACGACTGGAACAATTCTTTTAAAGCCCAATTGTTAGAACCGGTATCACCCAAGAGGGGGGTGAATTGGGTGTATAATAAAAACTTAAGAACTTTAGAAAATCTTTTTACATCTTAACGAAAGCGGTAAGTATGAAGGTTTATAAATCAACAGTTAGATTAAATAATATATGCTGGAAATGTAAGAGTTTAGGGAAGAGAATATGCAAACTGTGATTTATCCTGGTTTGGTCCAATCTGTGATGGCCTACGTCCAGTCCCCAGGCTCCTCCTGAGATTTTCAAATCCACTATCTTCTTGTTTAATCCGGGCACAAGAAAAGCCTTTACAATTCCACAAGTTTAACCGGGTACTTGTGAAACCTATTACAAATCTCTTACTGAAAATACTCCCCCTTACGGCAAGTCTTACGAGCAGAGCAATCCCGAAGATCTTCCTTTCCTGCTTACTCATGCAAGTCTTACGAGCAGCAACGTTCTCTCCTGCTTACACCCCTGTAAGTCTTATGAGCAGCAACGTTCTCTACTGCTTGCACCTTGTAAGTCTTACGAGCAGAATGTCTTACTGGCAATTCTCTCTACAGCTTCTCCGTAAGAAAATCAACCCTCTCAAGGTCCCTCTACCTTGAGATCAACTCAGAAATATAGATGAAAGTGTTTACAGACTCTCTCACAGAGTGGATATAATACTCACTGAAGTACAATACAAATGATCACTCTCTCATTAATAAGTAATACAGAAACTGGAAAACAGAGAGTGTTTGGGTAGAAGTAGAGGATTCACATTTCTATCATTTTTCTCGTAGTTGCTTGTTGTCTCTGTTTTTCTCCGTTACCCATCAAAGTTGAATGCTCTCTCATTTATAGTTGATGAAGATGATGACCGTTGTGAGCATTCATCCGTTGGAGTCCCATTGCTTCATTTGAACGTTTGAGCATATTTGAAAAACAAGCTCCTGTCCGTTATGGAGCAAAGTGGAGCGTCTAGTTGAACAGCAGGAAGATTCATTTTGAGCTGTACATCACGTTGTGGAGCATTTTGTGTTTCAGACAATTTCTCATGGTGGGTCATTTGCTTGTCGCGGTTGGTAGCCGCCATTCGGTGTGTAATGATGGAGTTCACCGTAATTGACTTTTATTTGAATCTGCAACCCGAACGTTTAATATCCTGTTTCACACTGCAAAATACTTAATCATTAATATGATGAAGTATTAGTCATGGGTATGTTGGATTATTGGTCAAAAGCTAAATATCTGGCTTCTGGGACTCATCACGTTGAATGAAGATATTCGCTGTGACCTCTGTTCTTGAAGATACAACCCAAATATTTAATCTCCTGTTTTACACTTGAAATATATGTTAGTTAATGTTTAGGAACAATAACAAGTGAAAACATAATGATTGTATAACATTTAACCATGTTTGGATTGATGGCCATGAGAATCTGAGCTTCTACGTTGCTTCTGTCAGAACCTCACTCGAGTGCAATATGGCTCACTCGAGTGCAGTTCATATTTTCACGTTCTGACTTCCTCTCGGGCAAGCACACGCTGCACTTCACTCGCATCTGCTCGAGTGAATTCTCGAATCACTCGAGCACAACCCGTCATGCTCGAGTGAGTTTCATGCTTTCACGTACAATCTTCTTCTCGGGTTATCACTTCCATGACAAAACTTGCATGTGCTCGAGTGAGAAATCATCCAATGCTCGAGCATGGATCCTAGTGCTCGAGTGATGCAATTTTCTTCACGTTTCAGCTGCTTCTGGACATCACTCGCACAACATTTTCAGAGAGAAAGTTTTTGCACTCGCGGGTGATGTGGGGCCACTTTAGAAAAATTTTATTCATTTGATTCAAATGATGTATCATAAGAATGCTCTTGCCATATGTTAGAACCGGCTATCACCCAAGAGGGGGGGTGAATTGGGTGTATAATAAAAACTTAAGAACTTTAGAAATCTTTTCGTATCTTAACGAAAGCGGTAAATATGAAGGTTTATAAATCAACAGTTAGATTAAATAATATATGCTGGAAATATAAGAGTTTAGGGAAGAGAATATGTAAACTGTGATTTATCCTGGTTCGGTCCAATCTGTGATGGCCTACGTCCAGTCCCCAGGCTCCTCCTAAGATTTTCAAATCCACTATCTTCTTATTTAATCAGGGCACAAGAAAAGCCTTTACAATCCCACAAGTTTAGCCGGGTACTTGTGTAACCTTTTACAAATCTCTCACTGAAATACTCCCCCTTACGGCAAGTTTTATGAGCAGAGCAATCCTGAAGATCTTCCTCTCCTGCTTACTCATGCAAGTCTTACGAGCAGCAACGTTCTCTTCTGCTTACAGCCCTGTAAGTCTTATGAGCAGCAACGTTCTCTACTGCTTGCACCTTGTAAGTCTTACGAGCAGAATGTCTTACTGGCAATTCTCTCTACAGCTTCTCCGTAAGAAAATCAACCCTCTCAAGGTCCCTCTACCTTGAGATCAACTCAGAAATATAGATGAAAGTGTTTACAGACTCTTTCATAGAGTGGATATAATACTCACTGAAGTACAATACAAATAATCACTCTCTCAATGATAAGTAATATAGAAACTGGAAAATAGAGAGTGTTTGGGTAGAAGCAGAGGATTCATGTTATTCGCATGTTGGTGTCGTTTGCTCTATTTTCTCTGTCTCTTTCAGTCACCCATCGATGTTGAATGCTTTCTCATTTATAGTTGATGAAGGTGATGACCGTTGTGAGCATTCGTCCGTTGGAGTCATTTTGACTGTTAAGCATATTTGAAAAATGAGCTACCATGAGCTTTCCGTTGCAAAGCAGAGCGTCACGTTGAGGAGCGGCATGTCTCATTATGAGCTGTACATCACGTTGTGGAGCGGGATGAATTCGTTTGAGTTTCCAGACAATCTCTTATGGTGGGTCAAACTTTTGTCGTGGTAGGTAGCTGATGCTCGGTGTGTAATGATGTCGCCCGCCATACTTGACTCTTTCATTTGAATCTGTAAGCTCACCGTTAAATTTCCTATTTCATACTGTAAAATGCTTAATCACTAATATGATGAAGTATTAGTCATGGGTATGTTGGATCATTGGTCAAAAGCTGAATTTCTGGCTTCTGTGACTCATCACATTGAGTGAATATATTCTCCGTGACCTCCGTTCTTGAAGATACAATCCAAATATTTAATCTCCTGTTTTACACTTGAAAAATATGTTAGTTAATGTTTAGGAACAATAACAAGTGAAAACATAATGATTGTATAACATTTAACCATGTTTGGATTGATGGCTGTGAGGCTCTGTTTTGTTTGTGCATTCTACCACGTTCTGTCAGGACCTCACTTCGAGTGCAATATGGCTCACTCGAGTGCAGTTCATATTTTCACGTTCTGACTTCTTCTCGGGCAAGCACTCGCTGCAGTTCACTCGCATCTGCTCGAGTGAATTCTCGAATCATTCGAGCACAACCAGTCATGCTCGAGTGAGTTTCATGCTTTCACGTACAAGCTTCTTCTCGGGTTATCACTTCCATGACAAAACTTGCATGTGCTCGAGTGAGAAATCATCCAATGCTTGAGCATGGATCCTAGTGCTCGAGTGATGCAATTTTCTTCACGTTTCAGCTGCTTCTGGACATCACTCGCACAATTTTTTTAGAGTCAGTTTTTACACTCGCGGGTGATGTGGGGCCACTTTAGAAAAAATTTGTTTATTTGATTCAAATGATGTATCATAAGAATGCTCTTGCCATATGGATTCCAATGCAACAAGAATCAGCTCCAAACTTCTTGTATTTTGCAAGTTATGATCGAAAGAGTGTATATTTCGCTAGTCTACACAAGCATCAACTTCCAGAAGGCATAGATCCTAGAATATACGTTAAAATTAGAAAAATGACCTATCCATAGAAAGCTCTTTGAGTCTACTTTCATTTGGCACTGGTCTCGTCTCAATCCGATGTGTAGTTTGTAAGTTACGCTCAAAATACCGAACCTATGTCAAAAAGTGACGTTGATTTTAGTTTCATTTTCCACGATTCATAACTCCTTTATTTGAACTTCTTTCAATGTGATCCTGGTGCCCATTTTACGTGTTGGGAGTCTTCTTTCATAGGCCACCGTTTCGGGTCAATCCAATGTGTGGTTTGAGAGATATGACCAAAATACTAGACCTCGCTCAGGCTGAACATAAAACAGAGTAGAACAGAGTGTTCACCCCGTGCTAGAGTGAATTCATCTGTGCTCGAGTGAGTTCTTCCTGTGCTCGAGTGAAACACCTCGTGCTCGAGCATAACACCTCTGGAAGTGCCAAAACTCATATATAAGTCATCTTAGCTTCGTATTAACCTATTCCAACCATCATTTGATCATAGAAACCTCCGGTATCATTATAGAAACCTCCAATATCACATCTAACAACTTGAATCTTGATATTCATGATAGATCTTCCAAGTTCTTCATTCTTCAATATCTTTCTTCTTGGTTTTCCTCTTGATAATAATTCTTCATAATCCGAGTAGGCATCTCCTTGACTATCTTCAATTTTTCTTCTTTTTCTTCCTCTTGTTCATTTTCATTAATTCAATCTTCTTCATTCTTTGCTTGACTAATCTACAAAATATGTAACATTAAATATAGTAGTTAGTCAAAGAAAGACATTATATAAACTTTTTGCTCTTATCATTTCACATCTATATTTGACATCATCAAAACTAATCATATCTAACACCATATGCATTCCAATGCAACAAGAATCAGCTCCAAACTCATTGTATTCTGCAAGTTATGATCGAAAGAATGTCTATTTCGCTAGTCTGCACAAGCATCAACTTCCAGAAGGCATAACTCCTAGAATATACGTTCAAATAAGGCAAATTACCTATCCATGGAAAGCTCTTTGAGTTTACTTTCATTTGGCACTGGTCTCGTCTCAATCCGATGTGTAGTTTGTAAGTTACGTGCAAAATACCGAACCTGTGTCGAAAAGTGACGGTGATTTCAGTTTCATTTTCCACGAATCATATCTCCTTCATTGGATCTTCTTTCAATGTGATCCTGGTGCCAATGTTACGTGTTGTGAGTCCTCTTTCATATGCCACCGGTTTCGGGTCAATCCGACATGTGTTTTGAGAGATATGATCAAAATACCAGACCTTGCTCAGGCTGAACTTAAAACAGAGTAGAACAGAGTGTTCATCCCGTGCTCGAGTGAATTCATCCGTGCTCGAGTGAGTTCTTCCTGTGCTCGAGTGAAACACCTTGTGCTCGAGCATAACACCTCTGGAAGTGCCAAAACTCATATATAAGTCATCTTAGCTTCGTATTAACCTATTCCAACCGTTATTTGATCATAGAAACCTCCGTATCATCATAGAAACCTCCAGTATCACTTCTAACAACTTGAATCTTGATCTTCTTGATAGATCTTCCAAGTTCTTCATTCTTCAATATCTTTCTTTTTGATTTTCCTCTTGATAATCATTCTCCATAACCAAAGTAAGCATCTCCTTGATTATCTTCAATTTCTTTCTTCTTCTTCCTCTTGTTCATTTTCATTAATTCAATCTTCTTCATTCTTTGCGTGACTAATCTACAAAATATGTAACATTAAATATAGTAGTTAGTCAAAGAAATACATTATATAAACTTTTTGCTCTTATCATTCCACATCTATATTTGACATCATCAAAACTAATCATATCTAACACCAATAACACTTGGCACTATTCTTTTAAGGCCCAGTACTTGCAGGCACCTTCAAAGCCCAGTAATGGCTGGCACAATTATTTCAATGCCCAATAACGCTGGCACCCTCTCACAGCCCTGTATCAATAGGCACCCTTTAAGCCTAGTAAAGGCTGGCATAATTCTTTTGAAGTCCTGTACAGGTAGGCACTATTCTTTCAAAGCCCTGTATCAGCAGGCACTCTCAAAGCCTAGTACCGGTGGGCACAACTCTTTTACACCCCACCAAAGCCCTATGTAATTAGGCACTTCACTTTCACTCTAGGTAATCATCTAGCTCCATTGGCATTCTTCTCCCCTATGAACCAAGTAAAGAGGGGAATGGACACTGTATTTTGTCCAAACCTTCTTTGGTTCCAAAGGTGTCACCTTGTTCTTTTAGCCAGACAAAATATGTGTTCTTATCTTTACTGGCTTCATAGGTGAGAATATCACTTTTCTCAACTATGAAACAAGTAAAGAAGGGTAACTGTAAACACCCTATTTTGTCCGAGCCAAACTCAAAAATAATAAAAAATGAAAAAAAGAAAAAAATCTTCCATAATCCTGACATATTTAAATTAATACGAAAATGACATTGATGGTGATTGGATTGTTTGAAATTTAAAAAATGATCATCATTAATGGTGATTGTCTTGAACTTGAGGTTTTATAGTAAATGGAAACAAATTTCAAAATAATTCATCTCATCAATATTATTTGATATTCGGATTAGGAAATTTAGTGTGAAGTCATTGTGGAGGGGAAAAAATACAAAAAAATATCTCTCATTCATATGTTTAAATTTGGAAATTGCTTGTAGGGAAAATATAAGAAATAAATAAAAAAAATGAAAATAAAAAAATATCTCATTTATGTTGATAGGTTTAAATTAGGAAATTACTTGTGGGAAAAATAAAAAATAATTAAAAACGAAAATTTAAAAAAAAAAAAAATCTCCATTGATGGTGATTAGGTCAAGCTAGGAAGTTTTATTAATAGAAAATACAAAAAAAAAACGAAAATTAAAAAAAAAATCTCCATTAATGGTGATTAGGTCAAGTTAGGTAGTTTTTAACATAAAATACAAAAAAAAAAATTCAAAAATGAAAATTCAAAAAAGAAGGAGTATTTATGAAGAAAACCTTACCTTGAGATTATAAATAGGAGTGCAAATGTTGAAGCATAACACACAAGAATTTTGGGAGTGAAGAGAGGCAAGGTATGTGCTGCCTTGTCTTCTTACGATGCTAGGTATAATGCTTAATAAATATAGATAATGTGATTGTAGTTGCCTCTTGTTTATTATATGGTTCTATCACCCTATCTCTTGTTGTAGAGTTCAAAGCACAAAAGGAACACACTCTCACCATGTCTTTATTAATTTTCTTATCTTCTTGGACTTTCTACAATGAATAATATGATGAGAATGCAATTCCTTGTTCGCTTGATGAGCTCTCTTCTTTTTTTCTTCTCTCTCTTTTGCAAATAAAAAGTTTCAAAATAAAAGAAAATGATGTTTTTTTTTCTGAAAATAAATGAATTTGATTTTATATGAGAAAATAAAGAAAATGCTTTTAAAAAATAAAAAAACACAAACCAAACAAAAAATATTTTTCTCGAATAAATTAAATAGACATTTTTTCTAAAAAAAACACCAACAAAGAGACATGCCTTTCTACCCCTAACAAACTATGTGGGCTTTGATCCCTCTAAAGGGTATGTAGGCCCTATAGGCTATCTTCCTAAGTCAAGTCTAACTTTTTAAATAAATATATTTTTCCTTATTTTCTTGTTGTAAATAAATATTCCTTTTTTCTTCTTCTTTAGTTTTCATTTCATTTATCTTTGTAAATATTCTTTTTTTTATTTGGGAAATTATCATAAAATTAAAGGCCATAATATTTTTGAATAATTAACTTAGGGTAACCATTCTTATGAATGGGTGTTGTAAGATGCCAAACACCTTCCTCATACACAATCGACTCCCGAACCATAAATGGCTTTTGTAAACCAGTTTCATTTTCAAAAAAGGTTTTCAAAATTATCCTTTTTTAAAATTTTGGTGATTATTAAAATTGTTACTGTTGTGATGGTTATGATGTTTGAGATGGAATGTTGTAGAAGATATGATAATTTGTATATGTTTCAAGAATTATATTGATATATTGTTTTTTTTCTGTTATGGGATATGGTGGGTTGTGTGGAAGAGATATGGTGAAATTGTGCCCATCGGCTCTCTCATTCCTGGCCTGGATTTTGAGTTGAGTGTTTTGGGCGGACAACTCCCTGTTACGGTATATTGGTGGTGGCATGGGAGGGGCAGTATTCTTGAAGTGACTAGCCAACCTTTGGCCGGGTATACTAGCACTGATAGGCTGTACCACGTCCAGAAGCTATAAGGAGGAGCAGGATGGATGAGTGGGGATGATTCTAACTGTTAAACATATTATATGAAGTTTGATTATTGATAATATTATTAATATTATGTTAGTTAAAGCTGCTTCACTGACTTACAATCTTTTCCTGCATATGTTGTAAATTAATTTTTGGTTACTGAGACTTTATGTCTCACCCCGTCGTTATAAATATTTTTTTTAGGAGAGACCTCTAATTTGGCTAGAGGCCAAGGGAAGCAACCAGAGGCATAGACGTTGAGAATTCTGTAGGCCTCTTGTGGTATTGGTGTTGTATTATTCTCTATATTGCCATTATAGGACATAATTTTCCAAATTTTGAGCGCTACATCGATTAATACCCTAGCTGTAATTATTGTGGTATTAATATCACAATTATTAATCAATATTTGAAAACTTCGTTTTCCTTTCCACCTTTGCAGGAATCTCTATTCATATTTTGGTTGTTTATGAAGTTAATTACTATCATTTTTGAAAATCAAAGGGGGGCATTTAATTTTAAAGTTGTTAAAGTTTCAATTAATATTCAATGATCATCAAAAGTTGAAAATAACAGCTGTTATCATATTAATATCCCTAGATAATATTTGATAAACTTCCTTTCTTATATTTCCAAAAATCTATGAATTATAATGCATATAAAAAATAATAAATTCCTTTTTTTCAAGTCAAATTGGTTGCTGGTAGGGTTATTATTATCGTTCACGAAAATCAAAGACAAATTTATTTTTAAAATTGACGATAATAGTTTGGAAAATTGAAACAACACACTTGAGTTTAAGTGTTAAACAAATATAAAGGACAAAAAAATTTTGTAGACTAAGGAAATCAAAGTCCAGTGATGATATGACCACTGGCCGTTACACAAATATATAAATAAAAGGTAAATTCTAAAAAAACTAAAACACTATGAGATGTCCCCCTACAAAAAGGTTGGCAAGCCGAGCATGGACAGGTAATGAAAGGTTACTTGTAAGCACGATACTCATGAGAAGTCTACCATGAATCGTACCAGCAATAATACCCTTACACATTATGTTACGTTTAAATGAATGAATATCAGGATGCTCGTAATTGTGGAAAGCATAGTATTATAGTATAAGCTTTTGAAAATAGTCAAACCTAACAAATCATAGATATTAACAAATCATATTATCAAAAGTTGAAACGACAAGATATTGATGTGTGTGTGTATTTAAATAAAATTAGACTGACCATGTATCCTCTTCATCTTCACTCAATGAAATACAACAATTTGATCTTATTATGCAAGCTTAGTATTATCATAATATGACTAGTATGTAGAGGAATCCCGAAACACACAAAGGAAAGGGTTTCTACTTGAACATAGGAAAAAAAAACAAATCATTCCGAATGATCAAGCAAATGTTAATGAACATGGATTTTTTTATTGATAAGTCAAAAATAGATTGCAAAATTAAAAGAGAAACACAAGTCTCCACAAAATGCTTGATGTAGCCATTTGAGGATGGAATCCTGGGCTTCCGCAAGAGATGCCTTGGCCGGATGATTTGCACCTCTACCTGCCAATCCTGGTGTAAGATACTGATGATTTCAAGCATCAAACCTCTATCCCTATGCTCTTCTCTGCACCCGCCAAGGATGAGGGTATATGCCTCCATTGAATCATTTAGCAATCAAATTCTTCTAACTCTAATGTTGCAGCACTTTTCAGCATGTGAATATGGATGTTATATATAATTGAGTTATGGGTAAAAGAATTGGATTCAACTCCATATATAAATATTTCTGAAAAAAATGGAATCACTATTTCAAAATCAACTCATTATCGTTATGACATAATTTTGGAAAAAATGGTATCATTATTTATGGGGATGTAATACCATTGATGGAGAAATAAATTCCACAACATATATTCCCTTTTTGAGGAAATTATGAAATTAAGGAAATTATTAAAGCATTTCAAAATATGATTGATTGAGCAATCAAGAATATTATTACTATGTTGTATATGCGGATGTGTGGTTTAGGTTGAACTATATTCACTTATATGAACATACGTTGCTTTTATTGCCTCCAAATGTCCCTTCTGTGATAATGATTTATGATTCTTAATTGATTTAATGTGTAATGTCATTTTCGATTTTCTTTATTACATATCTTTGAAATCAGAGCCTACATGTAAAATTCTAGAATATGCTTTTTCTTGAATATTAAATTAATCATATCATATTAACTGTTAAATAAATCCCAACATTAGTTCTTCAAAAATGGATTAGAGATCCCTACAATCATAGAATATGAAGCTTTTGGTTATTTTTGGAAAATTCCTATTCATTATATAGTATGATTCATGATTTAATGTCTATTTTCAATTTAAATTTATTTTATTACCTTATCTTCAAAATGAGAATAATATTCCAATTAATTTGAATAGCTTGGAAATGAAATGCATAATTGTAGTCTTCAGCTATTATTGAAGAGATCAAACTTTCTAGAGGAAAGAGAAATTGTTTAAACCCAACAATAAAAATTGAGAATTTTATGGGAATAATATCCCAATAAATTCGAATAACTTAAAAACAAAATGCGTAATTGTCGCCAGCAGTTATTATTGAAGAAGTAAAATTTTCTGGATTAAAGGGCAATTGTCTATGTTAGGAAATAATTTGTATTTGTTTTTTAAAAAAGGAAAATACTTTAATAGGTATTAACTGAATGAGTGTTAAAATAATTACACATTGACTAACTTAATGGTGTCATTATCCAACCTGTTTTATAGTGAAACGGGTATTACAAGATTTTAAATATGAAATTGATGATTGATTGATGTAAAACCATAATTGACGTACGATATATAGTAACTGGACATACAAATCTACATTAACAATAAATACATTGCAAAGTAAAAACTATACCAGATAAATTCACAAGGTCTTCATATATAGACGCTATCAACAACAATCACAACGGTAATAGCAAGGTAATTAAACCCAGATCAGTCAGTTGATACTGGGTCAAAGGTTAATGGGTCAAACCGGAGTCAAAATGGAGCTAACCTAGGATTAAACCGGTGAGAAATTGAAGATTTTAGGATTATTAATATGAAATTCTAAAGAAAAAAATTTTAAAAATCGATTTTAAAAAAAACAATAAAAAATAGACCCGGATTGGTCTACCGGCCAGTTGGCCGGTTCCTGTCCGGACCGGCCGTTTCGGTCTGGCTTTGATTACATTGAGTAATAGAGCCTTAGCCCACTATGTGAGATCGGCTATATGGATCAAATGACGTCATTAAGCTCGATCAAAAACCAAATACCGGGATAAGTTATTAACTAAAAGATCTCGTCCAATGACTTCATTGAGTGTTCTCTTCTTTGGTCTTCCTCTACCCTTTTAACTAGACTCCTGACAACTTTATCTACTCTCCTTACTAGCGCATCCAATGACCTTCTCAGTACATGTGTCTGTACAACCTCAAACGATTTTCCACCATTTTCTCTTCAATAGGTGCCACTCCAACCATTCATTATATAAGTTCATTACGAATCTAACCTTTCCTTGTACGACCACATATCTATTTCAATATCCTCATCTTAGCCACCCTCACTTTGTACTCAAGTAGCCACTCCAAAGCCCAACATCCACTATCGTAAAGCATTGCTGGCAGAATAGCAGTACAATAATTTTTTTTTAAAACTTTATCATGTACTTTTCAATCATAAATAACTCTAGTAACTATTCTCCATTTAAACCACGTACCAAGCTTGAATTCTATTATTAACATCTTCATCAATTGCACTATCTTCTTGCAAAATTGATTCCAAATATCTGAACTTTCTCACTTGTAAAATCACCTGATCTCCTATTTTAACATCCAAATCACTTCTTACTCTCATTTTATCAAAAGTGTAATGTATATATTTTACAATAATACTATGAGGCAAAATTTAAAACATGTGCATTGTTGTGCACTTTTATCAATAGCATATAGTGGTTTATATACGATTTAGATTTATATAATTTATATTTTGATTGACATGATTATTTTAATTTAGAATGCACTTATTTAATATTTTTTATTTTTCAAATCTTAAAATGTAAATATAATATATAGAAGGCATTGTTCAAGAGATCCCATCTGTCCTATTTGTGGACCAGAAAGTGAACCAACTGAACAAATGCTATGCCCCCCCCCCCCCGGGGGTGGAATAAGAAATATTGGTTTGTCTTCAATTTTGGAATTCAATAATTAAGGATGCAAATATCAAGGGTGGAGAAATTATTGCCGAGAAAAATTTAGTCTTGATCGATTCTAATTCAGCCATGTGGTATGATATGATAGATTCTGCTGTGCTTCCAATTTTCAAAAGAAAAGAGCCAAAGTATTTATATAAGCTGAAGTAAATGATGTCAACCACTTAATTATAACCAGAATACTTCAAGCCATCCATTCATATAAGAAAATCCCATCATGTAAAGTACTAATTAGCCAACCCTAGTCAAATCAAGTCCTTATGATTCTGAAGGAAAAAGAAAAGAAATTAAAAGAAAAAACACGTGATGATGGCCCATGAAAAAATAGATTAAATGAGGTGGTAAATAAATATTTGAGTAAAATTGTCAACACCCGTTTCCATTTTGATATGCATAGGGTAATAAAGACCAAGTTCCACAGGCAAACAGAAAAATACAAATATACTAATAATAGCATTTGTTTATATACAGGAAAACCGCAGTGCAGGATTCAAAAATATTTACAATTTCATCCAAAATGTTCCTAGATTACTACATATAACCAATGTTCCTCATCTTGGGATCCGTGCCCTTCAATCTCTCGTATCTGCACTCTTGCCTTTGTATCCTCTAGTTCCCACTAGCACATTTTGGTTTTATAAAAGAAATGAAATTCCAGGGAATCCCAGTAGCAACATACTATCATTCATGTAAAATGTGGAAAACAAATCTTGAAGCATTTATACAAAGGCAAAACATGATTTTTTTTTTTGGCTCTTTTGGAACTATGTTGAAATTGTTAATTAATTAGTTAAGGATTATGCTATGGATTAAATTCAATGTTATATCTCCTATGAAGGAGATCAAAATCAAGATCTTTCATTTTATATTGATCTATATTGACATTGAATTAGAATGCTGAGTTAGTTTATTTGAAGGAAGTGGAGGTACCTTTTTATTCAATGGAAGATGAAGGTTGTTCTATGAATATGAACTTGATTTTTTTTCATATGCATGATAGATCTTTGTCAAATTGTCAAAATGGTTTAAATAATGATTTTAGCCAATTTAGTAGGCAAAGCTTGTTACCTTGTGAAACAGAATATAACGTAGGCAATGACAATGAAATAGAGTATGACGCAGGCAATGAGATCAATACACAGTGAACAACGGCTAGGGGTTGGTGAGGCACACTAATGTTGAAACCTAGGTTTATTTTTCTTATTTTAATGCATAACTTATTAGTATAAATAGGTGTACATTTTCATTGCAAACACATCCAAAAATTGAATAAACACATTTGAGATTGGTTCCTGAACCATTTTGGTATCAAAGCTGAGTTCTAGAGTGCCAGAAAGTGAAAGAGTGAGGAGTGGGTGAGAAATAAAAACGTAAGAAAATAGAGGGTGTCCGATTTTCACTCTCGTAGCGTTTTTCGAAGAAACCGACCTCACCATCATGTTCAGAAGGCCCAGAAACCTAGGAATAGCCTTGGTTACAGCTGTGAAATAGTCCCACACGCCTCCACGGAGATCATTGGAAAGTCGCCAGAAATTCACGTGCTGTCGCCGGAGTTCAGAGGTTCAAGATGATGACGTCATCATCCATGTCATCCTGATATGTTGCGTCAGCGATAAGTCAGCCACATGTTGACTGCCACGTGTCATAACTGCCACGTCAACAATCCCAGTCAGCCCAACTTTCAAAAATTGCATTTTGACCCCTACTTTTGGTCAAAATTACAATGTCCTCCCCAAATCTTTCTAAAATTATATTTTGGCCCCAAATTTCTGCAAATATTATAGTTAGACCCCAAAACTTTTTGGAATTACATTTTGCCTATATATTTGCCAAAATTACATTTCAACCCCAAAAACTTTCTAAAATTATATTTTGACCCCAGATTTCTGCCAAAATTACATTTCAGCCCCTGAAAGTAATTAATTACATTTCTACCCTTATTTGTCCATAAAATTTCCAGTTTTACCCCTTACTTTGTCATAAATACTGATCCTATCCTCATACCTTTCCACCCTATACATAATAATTATGTTCTTTAAGTCCTAACCTCACAAGAATAATTCCAAAATGCCTCCAAGATGCAGAAACACACACGAGATTGAGATGGACGAGATGAGACGTCAGATACAAGAACTAGAAACCACTATACGAACGCAGCAAGCCATGCTAGAATCTCACAGTGAATATCCAGAGGATGATTCAGATAACAATAGTTCATCATCTACTAACTATAACTGTCGTCCTCAGCAATAGTCATTCCGCCTTAATGACATTAAGATAGATATACCTGAATTTGAGGGAAGACTTCAACTAGACGAATTCGTCGATTGGCTTCAAACTGTCGAACGAGTTTTTGAATATAAAGAGATTCGCGATGAGTAGAATGTCAAAATTGTCGCCTTCAAACTAAAGAAACATGCTTCCATATGGTGGAAAAATCTCAATAAAAGGTGTGAAAGAGAAGGAAAAAGCAAGATCCGAATGTGGGACAAGATGCAACGTGAGCTTTCACGTAAGTTTCTTCCAGATAATTTTTATCAAGATAATTTCCTTCAATTACATAATCTCCATCAAAAGGCTATGTCTGTGGAAGAATATACCAGAGAATTTGAAAAACTCATGATGAAGTGTGATATCCAAGAGAGAGAGAGGAGCAAATAATATCCCGTTATCTCGGAGGGTTGAATACTAACATTGCCCATCCAGTGCAACTTCAACAATACTGGACTCTAGACGACGTCATTCGTCTATCCATCTGTATCGAGAAGCAATTGCCCAAAAGGTTTTCGTACCAACCATCTTCCTCAACTAGACTTCCTTTTGATGGGTGTAAACCACAAATGCCTCAGCCTAGCTGTTCAAACAAACCTCCACCAAAGGCCGACAAGGAGTTTAGCTCCAAAGCACCTAAGTGCTTCAAATGCCAAGGGTTTGGTCATATCGCTTCAGAATGTTCTACTCACAGAGTTGTTACTATTATCGAAAGGGAAACTTCTGCAGTGTTTGAAGAAGAAGAGGAGCCCATACCTGACAAAGAGCCAATGTTTGATGAGGAACTAGTTTTTGATAAAGAAGTTACTCCTGCTGATCATGGTGAATCACTTGTAATTAGAAGAAGCCTGCATACAACAACAGTGAAAGAAGAGCCTTGGCTACATCACAATATTTTTCGTACTCACTGCACTAATTAAGGTAAAGGTAGAAGAGCCTTGACAACGGAAGCTGTGAAAATGTAGTCTCCAGCCATATAGTAGAAAAGTTACAACTACTAACTCACAACTATCCGTGCCCTTACAAGCTCCAATGGCTTAACCAGTACATTCAGGTAAAAGTTTCAAAATGTTGTCTTGTTACTTTTTCTATTGGTAAAAGGTATCATGATGAAGCTTGGTGTGATATTGTTCCTATGGATGCCTGTCATCTTCTTCTGGGGAGACCTTAGCAATATGATCGACGTGCTCTATACGACAGTCATACAAATACATATTCCTTCTAGAAGGATGGTGTGAAAATTCAGCTTGCACCATTGCCACTCGATAAACACATCAAAAGCAAAAATGAGGCCAAGCCAATAGTATCACTAGTTGAGAAGTCACAACTAAAGGTGACCAAATTAGAAAGCCAAATCATGGGTTTTCTTATATTGCTAGAGGCAAAAAACGGCACTATCATTCTACCAGAAGTTCAGCAGTTGTTAGCTGAGTTTCCTAATGTGATTTCAGATGACATTCCATCAAGACTGCCACCCATGCGAGACATTCAACATGCTATGGATTTCATCCCAGGAGCAGTAATTCCTAACAAGCCAGCTTATAGAATGAGCCCCCAAGAACATGTTGAAGTGCAAAGGCAAGTTGAAGAATTACTGAAAAAGGGGATTGATCCGTGAAAGTGTCAGTCCATGTGCGGTGCCTGTACTCTTGGTACCCAAGAAAGATGGAAGCTGGAGAATGTGCGTAGATTGTCGTGCAGTCAACAAGATCACAATTAAGTATTGGTTTCCGATACCTAGGCTTGACGACATGCTCGACCAATTATATGGCTCCACTACCTTCTCTAAGATTGACCTTCGTAGCAGATATCATCAAATCCAAATTCATCTCGGAGATGAATGGAAGACCACTTTCAAAACCAGAGATGGGTTATATGAATGGAATGTGATTCATGCCATTTGGGTTGACAAATGGTCCTAGCACGTTTATATGCCTGATGAACCAAATTTATTGTTTTTTACTTTGACAACATTCTTATTTACAGCAACATTCTTATCCTTACGTCAAGTACTGCAAGCTCTTCGTGAATAGAAACTTTATGCCAATTTGAAGAAATGTACTTTCTTAACAAGTGAAGTCATTTTTCTGGGCTACATTATAACTACAGAAGGTGTACGGGTTGACCTAGGTAAGATTGAAGCCATTTACAGTTGGCTAACTCCACAATCTATCCAAGAAGTTAGGAACTTTCATGGATTAGCTTCCTTCTATAGGAGGTTCATTCAAAATTTTAGTTCCATTGTCGCAGCCCTCATGGATTGCATCAAGGGAGACAAGTTTCAATGGACAGAGAAGGCTCAGAAAAGTTTTGAAGAACTGAAGAAACGTTTGACAGAAAATCATGTGCTAGCTCTTCCTAATTTTGACCAAGTGTTTTAGGTTAGTTGTGATGCATCTAACACCAGGATTGGTGCTGTTCTGAGTTAAGAAGGCCATCCAATTGCTTTCTTCAGCAAGAAACTTAATGATGCTAAGCTTAAATATTCTACCTATGATAAAGAATTCTATGCTGTTGTCCGAGCTTTGTAATATTGGAGCCACTACCTGTTGCATAAAGAGTTTATTCTCTATTCTGACCACGAATCACTAAAGCATTTGAATTCTCAACAGAAGATCAATCGAAGGCATGCTGCTTGGAGTGAAATGTTGTAGACCTATCCGTTTTTACTCAAGCATAAGGTTGGAGTCCTAAATTCAGTAGCTGAATCAGCTTAATCGTCCACTACTACAAAAAAGCGGTATAATGGCGCTTATTTTAAAACATATTTTGGCGTTTAAGAAACGTCAAAGCTTTTGACGCCATTAAAAATACCTATAGCGCTTTTCAATCTGTAAAAACGCCAAAGGAGGAGGTACACCTCCTTTGGCGTTTATGTTAAAAACGCCAAAGGAGGCATTGCCTCCTTTGGCGTTTTTAACCAAAACGCCAAAGGAGGCAATGCCTCCTTTGGACTTTTCTTTTTTTTTAAATATTTTTTTTTACGGTGTTATGTAAAAATAAATACCTGATAATCATATATAATTTTTTAGTAACTAAATGACTATACATTTCATCTAATAGGTAAATTACAATATAAAACGATGATGATCATTTTTTTAATTATTTTATTTTCTTGATAAAACAAACAAATCACAATACAATGGTAAAAAATACAAAACATTAACTACAATGATTTGTATTACTACAATATTATTAATTTGTAAGTTTAAAAATTAAAAACATAACAATATATAGGAAGTTTAAGTTGACAAAGTTGAAACTTCAAATCAATACTTAAAAAATAAAAAATATGAACAAACATATAAGAGTCATTGCAAATTTATACCAAAAAGAAAAAAAAGAAAACATGGATCAAATGTTTAAAAAACAATGCTTACAAGTTAGGGATCTCCTACTTCTACTCTTGCTGCCATCAAAGAGAGGAAGGAGCGGGGATAACGAATAAGAAAAGCTAATAGATCAATAAAGTGAGAGAGTAATGGATCGAAGTTATGGGAAGTGACAAGCGGGAGAGTGATAATGGCGGGATGTCAATGGCGGGGTTTTTAAATTTTGTAAACAGGGGAAGCTTTGGCGCTTCATAAAAGAATGTCATTGCTTCCCATTTTCAAAATAAAATTTTTTAAAAAAAATGGAAGCTTTGGCGCTTCTTTAGGAAGCACCAAAGCTTCTATTGTGTTTTTTAATTTTTATTTTTTCAATATGAAGTTTTGGCACTGTGTTTATGTAATTGGTTAGTTTAACTATATTTTATGTGTTGATTCTTTTTTGACTTGACTTTTCAATGAATGCCAAAGCTTTCACGTGATTCTTCTCCCTTCGGTAAAGATGATCCCTTTGTTTTTTTTTAATAATTGTGGAAGCTTTGGCGTTTTATTACAAAACGCCAAAGCTTCCCCTCCAAATTCATTTTTTTTATTAATTGTGGAAGCTTTGGCGTTTTATTCTAAAACGCCAAAGCTTCCCCTGCCTTATCCTTCGTTTTTTTTTTTTGTAATTGTGGAAGCTTTGGCGTTTTATTCTAAAACGCTAAAGCTTCCCTTTGTTTTTTTTTTTGTAATTGTGGAAGCTTTGGCGTTTTATTCTAAAACGCTAAAGCTTCCCTTTGTTTTTTTTTGTAATTGTGGAAGCTTTGGCGTTTTATTCCAAAACGCCAAAGCTTCCCCTCCAAAATCAACTGCCTTATCCTTCGTTTTTTTTGTGATAGTGGAAGCTGTGGCGTTTTATTATAAAACGCCAAAGCTTCCCATCTTTTTTTTTGTTCAAAACAAAGCTTCCCATCTTGATCCAAAAAAAGTCTGCAATGATCGTGTGATTCATATCCTTCATTTTTTTTTAAATATATATGTGGAAGCTTTGGCGTTTAATATATAAGTTAGACTCTGCTTGTGCTGACTCAGTGAACGCATGTGACCCTGTTTAGGAATATAGGAAGCTTTGGCGCTTCCAGATAAAACGCCAAAGCTTCCTATTGTTTTTTTTTTAAAAAAAAAACTGAAGGCCTTGTTTGGCGCTTGTTCAGAGAAACGTCATGCAAGGTTAACGTCAATTATGACGTTTATAATTGTAAGTGCCAAAGCTTTCAAATAATTTTGATTTTAAATTAATAAATAATTATTTTTGGTGCTTCTTTAAAGAAATGCCACAGGAGCTACGCCACTAAAGCCCCTTTTTGTAGTAGTGGTCGCCATGCTTTGTTAACGACTATGCAAACCAAAGTAGTGGGTTTTGAAACTCTAAAAGAGTTGTACCAACATGATCCTGATTTCCAGGGTTCCTGGAGTGAGACTAAATCTCAGCCATTTCAGCAGTATTACAGGGAAGAAGGATTTTTATTTAAAGAAAAACCCTTTGCATTCCTCATTGCTCACTATGAGAAGCTCTAATTTGGGAAGCATATGATGGAGGATTAGCTGGTCATTTTGGTAGAGATAAAACTGTGGCCTTAGTAAAGGAGAACTTCTATTGGCCAAGACTTGAATGGGATATAAACAAACATATTCAAAGGTGTAGAACATGCCATCTGGCTAATCCAAAAGCCAAAATACCGGGTTGTACATGTCGTTGCCAGTACCCGAAGCACCTTGGGAGGATCTGAGTATGGATTTTGTCCTCGGGTTACCTTAGACCCAGAGACAAAAGGACTCTATAATGGTGGTTGTTGATCATTTTTCAAAGATGGCTCACTTCATCTCTTGCTAAAAGACTAATGATGTGGTTCAAGTTACAGATTTGTACTTTAAGGAGATTGTTCATCACCATGGCATTCCCAAAATTGTCACCTCTGATAGAGACATCAAGTTTGTAAGCCATTTTTGGAGGACTTTATGGAAGAAGATGGGAACAAAGCTTCAGTTTAGCAGTGCTAGCCATCCTAAAACTGATAGACAAATAGAAGCTGTTAACAAAATTCTTGGAAATCTTTTACGAAAGCTTTGTTGGAAAGAACTTAAAGCAGTAGGATCTTATTCTTGCTCAAGTTGAATTTTCTTACAACAATTCAGTTAATCAAGCAACCAGAAAATGTCCTTTTGAAGTTGTTTACGATACTCGTCCTCTTAGCCCACTTGATTTGACACCATCCTCTGATAAGCAACAATATAGTGTCGATGCAGACTAACGGGTCAAGGAAATCAAGAAACTACATGAGCAGGTTTGTGATAGGATACAAAAACAAAATTTGAAATTCAAGGCATAACGGGATAAGCATCGAAGGCATCAAGTTTTTAATGTGGGAGATTTGGTCTGGATACATTTAAGAAAAGAACATTTCCCTGAACAACTAAATGCCAAGTTGTCTCCTCGAGTTAATGGCCCATTCAAGATTGTGCAGAAAATTAACAATAATGCTTACAAAGTGGAGTTGCTCAGAGCCTATGGTGTTTTAGCCACCTTCAATGTTGCAGATCTATCTCTGCACTACTACAGAATTGAGATATAACCACCCTCAAAGACGTCCCAAATTAAAAATTGGGTGGTTAAAAAGGGAGGCGGTGGCATTTTCGTAATTATATATATGTAGGTGAACCTTTAGGCGTCCCAAATTTGAATTTGGGACGTCTAAAGTGCTTCCTGGCGCGAAATATAAATTTCACAAATTTTTTTTAGCGCCAGGCTTTAGGTTTAGGCGTCCCAAATGGCATTTGGGACGCCTAAAGTAGGGACTTTAGGCGTCCCAAATGCCATTTGGGACGCCTAAAGTGCCCTTTAGGCGTCCCAAATCCCATTTGGGATGCCTAAAGGCGTCCCCTGTGCATGTCAGACAAGTGTCTGACATGCGTGTTCATCTCTATCACACCTCCTCTATTTTCTTCTTCAACTTTACTCTTTTCTTCCTCCTCTCCTCCCCAGCACCCACCGTCGGCCCTTGTCCAATTTTTTCTTCAATTCCTCCCTCCTCCCTTGTTGAAGCACTTCTTCTCCCCACGCACCCACCGTCTCCTCCCTTCTTCTTCCTCTTTGTTTCAACACCAGAGAGGTCTGTCATGAAGGAGAAGAGGAGAGTCAAGTAATTTAGAGAACTAGAGGAGAAGTACTGGATCAGAACAGAGAGGGAAACGATTACCACCGGAGCTACACTTCCTCCCACCAGCTTTCACTTCACCATTTACTGACCACCTGCATATCACTTCCCCTCTACTAACCACCACTATCTTCAGATTCACCTCTGACGCGTTTCAGTTCATCACCACCACCGTCTCCTCCACTGTTTTCTTCAACTCCTCCCTTGTTGAAGCACTTCTTCTCCAAGTGTGGCTCTCTCTCCAAGTGTGGCTCTCTCCAACGTCTTCTCTACTAGCTAGTGGGCGCCCTCCCTGATCAGGTAAGGTTGGTTTATTTTCTTCATTTTTTTTTATATATTGATATTAGGCTGGTTGGTTTATTATATATTGCTTATATTGAGATAGTTGATATTAGCCTGATGTGTTTGGTGTGGTTATATTGCTTAAATTGCATTTATTCGGGAATGGTTTATTTTGTTGTTTAAATATAAATTTACTTGTGTATAATAGAAATCCCTGTTGTTCAGTTTTAGGGAAATCTCTAATGGAGATTTATCCATACACACATATAGTGGCACCACCCCATTTCATTAGTCTTGTTTCTGCACCATTAATTAGTATATATAATAAAATAAAATATGATTTATTTAAAATTAAAGAAATTCTTGTATTAATTCCAAACGAATTATGAAGAATAATTCAATCCAAAACTTAAAAAGAAAACCATAACCCCAATATTCATTAAATGATTTTTATCTAAATATTTTCAATAAAACAATTTTATTTTTGGAAGAACTCAACTTAAAATTGTTTTGTTAATATTGAACTCGTTTTGTTTTTAATTCTTCCAAACGTCAAAAAAATTCTTTAATTTAATCTTATTGTATTTATTTTATTATACATTAATTTTATATATATATACTTATTAAAAAAAATAAGTTACATAGCACTGAAACATTTTTAAGAGGAGAGATGAGGCTAGGAGGGGGCAATAAAGTTATTAAGCTCATATTTTAAAATCCTAAATTGGGTTGATAACTTAATTAGGCAATCCCATCATATGTCGTTGAGAATTGTACTAAACGTGTGAATGTTATTGGTAATGCCTTAGGTGGTAACAAAATGAATCATAGTTGGATGAATGCTTTGAGAACTAGTGAAGAATATGAGAAAGGGGTGGACGAATTTATTGAATTCGCTAAAAAGAATGCTCCTGCAAGAAATGGGAAGTATTTTTGTCCTTGTGTCAATTGTTTGAATGAGAGTAGACGGGATGTTGATGTCATAAAGGATCACCTACTTTGTGATGGAATAAATCTGCGATACACAAGGTGGATATGGCATGGTGAGGAAGTAACTGATTGTCCGTCACACAAGAAGGAAGCTGTGGATGTCATAGATGAAGATAGAATGGAGAGAATGATTAACGATGTTGAGGCAGAATCCTTTGCGCAGTCGCAGGAGTATGATAGCCTGCGGAGTGATGCAGAGACACCATTGTACAGTGGTAGTAAGTACACGCGGCTGACAGGAACATTACATTTGGTTAACTTAAAGGCAACTTGTGGGTGGACCGATAGTAGTTTCACATTGCTGCTTGAACTATTGTGTGATATGTTTCCGGAGGATAATGTACTTCCAAATCGTATGTATGAGGCCAAGAAAATCCTGTCTACAATGGGTATGGAGTATAAGAAGATACATGCTTGCCCTAATGACTGCGTACTGTACAGAAATGAGTACGGAGGTCTTAGTGAGTGTCCTAAGTGTAAAACTGCACGATACAAAGTAAAAAAAGATGGTGGTTGTGGTGATGTGACAAGTAAAAGGCAACCTTTAAAGGTTATGTGGTATCTTCCAATAATACCACATTTTAAACGTTTGTTTGCGAGTGCAACAAAAGCGAAGAAGTTGAGATGGCACTCTGATGAGAGAATATCTGATGGGAAATATCTTCGGCACCCAGCTGACTCTCCACAATGGAAAAAAGTAGATGAAATATTCCCTCAATTTGGCAGCGAGCCGAGAAACCTACGGCTTGGGCTTTGTACAGACGGCATCAATCCGTATAGAACTCTTACTAGCACACATAGTGCGTGGCCGGTTCTCCTTGTAATATACAACTTGTCTCCCTGGCTATGTATGAAACGTAAGTATATGATGCTATCTATGATGATTTCTGGACCAAAACAGCCAGGGAACGATATTGATGTCTATTTGGCGCCTTTGATTGAGGACTTGAAGAAGTTGTGGGAGGAAGGCGTATATGTGTTTGATGCTTATAAGAAGGAGTCTTTCAAGCTACGTGCAATGATTTTCACAACGATAAACGACTTCCCTGCGTACGGAAACTTGTCAGGGTACAGCGTGAAGGGTCACAAAGCATGCCCAATATGTGAAGCAGACACAAACTTCCAACAACTAAAGCATGGAAGAAAAACTGTCTACCTTGGCCACAGGAGGTTTCTTCATCGGTTCCACCCATATCGTAGGCTAAGAAAGCGGTTTAACGGCTTACCGGAGCATGGAATGGCTCCAAAGTCACTAACCGGAGAGGAAGTCTACAGTCGAGTGGAACGTATCCATGTCACTTTTGGTAAGAATCAGAGGGTTGTGGGTGAGAAGAACATATGGAAGAAGAGATCCATTTTCTTTGATCTTCCATATTGGCGTTCGCTAGACGTGAGACACAGTATTGATGTGATGCATGTGGAGAAGAATGTTTGTGATAGCCTTATCAGTACGCTTTTGCACATACCAGGGAAGACTAAGGATGGGATTAATGCGAGATTAGACCTTGTCGATATGGGAATAAGAGAACGATTACATCCACAACTAAGAGATGATGGTAGGAGGGCATACATGGAGCCAGCAGCGCATACACTATCAAAAGCAGAGAAAAGAAGTTTGTGTGGGTGTTTGCATGAAATGAAGGTGCCGCAAGGGTATTCCTCGAATGTGAGAAGATGTGTTTCAATGGACGATTTGAAGTTAGTGGGAATGAAGTCCCATGATTATCATGTGTTGATGCAACAACTATTACCAGTAGCTATTAGAGGCATAATGAAGATGAAGTACGAAACACAGTGACCAGATTGTGCGTTTTCTTCAATGCTATCTGTAACAAAGTCATTGACACTGAAAAGTTGGATGAACTAGAAAATGAGGGTTACATTATTTTGTCACAACTAGAGATGCACTTTCCGCCTTCATTTTTTGATATAATGGTGCATTTGGTAGTTCATTTGGTGAGGGAGGTAAGGCTATGCGGTCCAGTTTACCTGAGGTGGATGTACCCTTTCGAGCGATACATGAAGATCTTAAAAGGGTATTCTAAAAATCCTTATCGACCAGAAGCCTCAATAGTAGAAAGATATGTAGTTGAGGAGGCTATGGAGTTTTGCAAAGATTATATGTCAGGGAAGAAGGAACAATCTCGGCATGAAGAAGGGAGAAGCAAGGGAACACGAGGACTGAAAGTGAAGAATGTTCCTCGTGAAGAGGTGTTGCAAGCCCACTTGTATATCCTGAATAATACGGAAGAAGTTCAACCTTACATAAATGAACACAGAAACACTTTGAAGAACAAGAATCCAAGGAAGAATGACATGCAGATTGCTATTGAGCAAAACAAGACATTCATGCAGTGGTTCGAGGAAAAGGTTTTGCACGAGATCGGTGTGTCTGAGACAATCGAGTGGCTAGCTTGGGGGCCTTCGTTTCAGGTCATTACTTGGACCGGTTATGATATAAATGGCTATTCTTTCTATACCAAAGAGCAAGATGACAAAAGTACCATGCAAAATAGTGGGGTTATGGTAGAAGCTGAATCTATGCACTTTTCCAGTTCGAGAGACAAAAACCCCATATTAGCGTCTATGGCCTATTATGGAGTTATAGAAGAAATATGGGAGATGACGTACAACAAGTTCAAAGTTGCTTTATTTAAATGTAAGTGGGTTAGCAACAATGCCGTGGTAATAGATAAACAATTTGGATTTGTCTCAATCGATCTTCGAAGAGTTGGCTATAGAGAAGAGCCCTTCATTTTAGCAAGCCAGGCGAAGCAAGTGTTTTATGTCACCGATCCTGCCAGCAAAAATATGTCCATTGTCCTTAAAAGTAAAAAACAGAAGTATGGTGATCCCACCTTCAACCTTGATGACACACCACCTTTCACAACAACTACACCTCGAACAAATGAAGTAGAATTGGTAGATGATGATGAATATGCTGTAAGAAATGACCATGGTGAAGGACTATGGGAAACAATATAGAGTAAGACCTTAATTTATAAACGAGAACTGTGTTTTTTCTGTTTTACTTCCCGCTTACTATATACATGTGTTTTCATTGCAATTTACTTACGTTTCTGATGATGCTTTTTGTGTTAACAGGAATATGGACAACGTTAGTGATGACGAGAGGGGTGGAGATGACGAAAGCTCTAGCAATGACGAAATTCCTAGAGTTGAACCCCCTGCAAGAAGGAGGGTTAGAGGCTGTACAAAGATGGGAGCATTGGTTGCACGTCATGAACATCAACAGGAGAGGCTGCATATAGACTTCGATCATAATCTGAATCCAATTGGTCCTGAGGAAGACCACTTCATTAGCTACATAGGGCTTTTGGCTCGAAGCAAAGTGCGCATTACCTACGATAATTGGAGATTGGTTCCCCCAAAAACGAAAGACATGATTTGGCAGCAACTTTTGGTATGAAGTTTTGCTGCATTGTAGCTTTGTTCTTATTGTTTCAAATATAATAATCTTATGTTTTACCTTGCAGCAAACATACGATGTCCCCGACACCACAGAGATGCATAGGCACTGGATGGATGAGGTTCGTGTACGATGGAAAGGTTTCAAGAACAAGCTAACAAAGCATTACATTCGAGGGGCCCTTAGGGGTAACGATCCATGTGCACAGTATACATATTTATCTCCAGAGGACTGGAGGTTGTTTGCGGCATCACGAGCAGATCCTGAGTTCTTGGTAAGATTTCTGTCATGATATAGAACTACTTATATCGTTGATTTCATATACTTTATATCGTTGATTCATTTTTTGTCATTTTTCATTCATAGAAATTAAGTGCAGCAAATGCCCAGAGGCAAGCAGAAAATAAATATCAACATTTCATGTCTCGCGGTGGATATCGGAAGCTTGAGCGGCAAATGATGGCAGAAGAGTTACAGAAAATGAAGGAAGCAGCGGAATCTGATCCTAGCGTTGTTATCCAGCCACCGGCACCTCCTCCACGTCACAAAAAATGGAAGGCAGGGAGGATTAAGGCTGGGAAGTACATAAATCCGACTGTTGCTGAGGTTGCTGCGAGGATTGTAAGTAGTTATACCATAAGTACATAATTTTTTACATGTCGCGAGTGGTTTCGATACATTTATGATAAACTGCATGCTACAGGATGACCTGGACGAGCAGAGTAGCCAAGGTTCATTCAATCCAAGTACACGGATGGACATCTTGTCAACGGCTATTGGGAAGGCAGATGACCTTGGTCGTGTTCGAGGAGAGACACGGGGAGTTAGTGCCGCGAGGTATTGTGGCCAAGATTCGAGAGGACCTCGAACGAGAGATCGAGGCCAACCTTCGCGACAAGCTCCGACAAGAGCTCTTGCCAGAGCTTCAACTTGAAATGGCAAAGATGTTTGAAGCACAAAGGGCAAGGGACGAGGCTCGAACTCAGGAATCCCCGGCCTTCAATAGCACCAGAGGAAGTTACAACCCTCTGGAGCAACCACTTGGCCACCCTTCTCCCACTCCAGTGTCGGGACCACTTGGCGACCCTTCTCCCACTCCAGTGTCGGGAGACCCTTGCACCCTCTATTTGGATGATCCACTGTTGCGTGTTGTTGCTGATGCTCTCGTTCACACACGTGCTACCACCCACCATAATCAGCAAATTCCGGAGGATTTTCGTAGGGTGAATGTGACGAGTGTTAGAAAGGGGGAAGAAGGTACAGCCATCCCTGCTCCCGATCCAGAGGTTGGCACGTTAGGTCAAGCGATAGGATCTTTCATCCTTTGGCCTCGCAATCTTATTGGTTCAGACGCAACACCTCCAATGGTAGGAATTACCTTACTGTTACTGAAAATCTGTTGGCATCCTAATAACAATTTGTTTTTTGATGTTCTAAAAGGATGACGAAGCTGCGACCAAATGGCCCTTATTAGCACGGCTGCAACAGATCTACAAGGGCATTAAACAGATTGACTTGAAGATGCCTCCAGGGATTGTGGGCCAAGTGGAGTATCCCTACACGATTGACTATAAAGATCTCAAGCAGTTTATCAGGTTGGAGGAGATAGATGCAGGCTGGGTCAAATTTGCAGTCCGGTAAGTTTTTTTTCAATTTTCCCATAGAATTCATTTAGTGGTTTTTTGTTTTCATACATTCAAGAATTGATTCCTAATTTTAATTCTATTATAGCACCTTCCACGATCTCTGCGCAAACATGGAAAGAGGTAATTGGTATGGATTCTTATGTCCTGCGAATACGACAGGGGATACTTGTACTGTGGCGCATAGGACTCACTATGTCGGCTACCAAATGGCACAAACCAAACTTCGTTGTTATCTAGCACCCATTGTCCAACGGTTCGTATTTACATTTTGTCAATTTCAGAAGTTTACTAAATAATTGTCTTCTCACTCATCTAACTTCATTTTAATGTGTATATGTTGTTAAAGAAACCACTGGACTTTGTGTGTTATATGTCCCCGCCGCAACGTAGTCTATTGGTTTGATCCCTTGAGTAACAAGCCAGACAGAGATACAAAATCCGTCTTCGACACGTAAGTTATCCTGTTTGTATTTCATTGACAACAAAAATAAATTAATGGTTCTAATTTCTGTTCATTTTGCTTTTCATGATAGTGCTTGTCAAACATATAGAATCCTAGGTGGGTCACGCGAGGGTATGGTTGTTAAAAAGCCAAAGTGGTTTTATCCCATAGTAAGTACATTCGATCCTACATAATTGTTTCATTGACGGTCCTTTTAGACATACCTTTATTGATTTTAACAACCAATTGCATCCCTTTGATTAAAAGTGCCCTCGGCAACCTGGCAACACTGAATGCGGATATTATGTTATACTTTATATGTATAACATAACTCAAAGTGGAATTACTAGCGATTTTGAAAAGGTAATCGCTTCTTCATTCTCAAATGATAATATTTTTGGTGTTCTAATCGAAATGCTAATTAATTCATTTGCTTGAGATTCATTTCATCAAACCTTATTACTTTCTAATTTTCAGATTTTTGATAATCAAGATGCCTACCTATGTGAAGACCTTGATTTGATCAGAGATCTTTTGGCTGGACATCTTCTTCAACATTTAGAGCAGTAAACTTGTTATTTTATATCAGTTTGTACTTGTGTGATGACAGCGTTTTGACACTTTCTGGTTGTTTTTTGTTGATATATATAGTAGTAGGTTGCATGAAAGGTTATTGTATGTATATATAGTAAAGATTGTAGTGCTGGATGTCCTTACTAGTTTGTAACGGACAGTGTGGTTTATGAATCCATCTTTTATTCTGTTTCTGCAGTTTCAATTCGTTGGGTAATACAGAATGTAAATTATGGTATAAAAAAAAACCTAACTTTTAGACGTCCCAAATTAAGAATTGGGAGGCCTAAAGTCCCCCAGGTGGGACTTTAGGCTTGTGGGACTTTAGGCATCCCAAATTAAAATTTGGGAGGCCAAAAGTCCCCCAGGTGGGACTTTAGGCGTCCCAAATTAAAATTTGGGAGGCCTAAAGTGCCCCAGGGTAGGACTTTAGGCGTCCCAAATTACAATTTGGGACGCCTAAAGTCCCATCCTGGGGGGACTTTAGGCGTCCCAAATTTTAATTTGGGACGCCTAAAGTCAGACTTTAGGCGTCCCTACCATTTGGGACGTCTTTTGTCTCAACTTACTACGCCCCCAGCATATACGTCCCCCCGTTTTGGGACGTTAAAAGTGCCAAATTTGGGAGGTTAAAGCCCCTTTTTGTAGTAGTGTGTTTATTGATGATGATGTTCTTTCTGACTCGAGGATGAGTCCTACCCAACCCCAGGAGAATGAAATAGAATATAACGTAGGCAATGACAATGAAACAGAGTATGATGCAGGCAATGAGATCAATGCACAGTGAACGACGGCTAAGGTTGGTGAGGCATACCAACATTGAAACCTAGGTTTATTTTTCTTATTTTAATGCATGACTTATTAGTATAAATAAGTGTACATTTTCATTGCAAACACATCTAGAAATTGAATAAACACATTTGAGATTTGTTCCTGTAACTTTTAATGAAACATAATATAACGTAGGCAATGACAATAAAATAGAGTATGATGCAAGCAATGAGATCAATGCACAGTGAACGACAGCTAAGGGTTGGTGAGGCACACCAACATTGAAACCTAGGTTTATTTTTCTTATTTTAATGCATGACTTATTAGTATAAATAGGTGTATATTTTCATTGCAAATACTTCCAGAAATTGAATAAACACATTTGAGATTGGTTCCTGTACCACCTTGTAATCATATTTTTCTAACCTATTTGAGAGTTGGTGATTTGTGACTATATGTCGGATTTTCTTTTAGATATTGAATTTGGGGTTAATAATTGGATGAATTTGGCTGCATATTTTGTTAAGGTTTTCCTTCATATTTTTCTAAATTGTTAACAATATAGATTGTGGTTAAGTAATTTAATGAGGTGGGCGGGGCTTAAATTCTAACGATGATTGTTATGAGTTCATGCCCTTTTCATTTGTAAAAGAGCTTCTATTAAATGAATTTTCATAAATTCCTTAAAGTGTATGAAAAAGAGAAAGATAATGGTGATGTTTTGGATATTAGGGAATTAAAGAGCGAATGACTGATAGAGCTCAATATTTATATATTTTTATTAATTAATCTTGGGTTTTTGTAGGACTTAATTGAATATTTTGGGCATAATCAAGTGTTAATTTGAGATTTTAGTGAAAGAATAAATTGAGAATTATAGTGGTTAAATTGTTATATTTTTAATTAATATTTTTTATTCCCATTATTATTTAATTGTGAGCAAAAGATATTACCTTTGTGAATCTAATTTTGTAGGTGATGATGTGGCACAATTTGAGTGGTCAAGGTCAAAGGGCTTAATGAAGGACTAGGGTGGAACATCACAAGTGCAGAATTTATTTTCACATTTTTTTTCTAGGAGGAGGTTAAATGAGTAAGGGCTTTGTTTGGTAGTTCCAATTTTATGCCTAATACCAAAACAAAATTTTTATCTCTTATCCAAACAAGACACAACTCACTTTTAACCTAAAGATAACTCAAGGGAAGGAGGTGGCGGCTGAGTTAATGAGAGGACTAGCTGAACCGAAATGGGGAATATTGAATAAAGAAAAAGAAGGGTTTGGCAGTTGTGTGTGTGTAAAAAGGGAGGATGCGATATAGAGATGAGAACAAGAGCGTGTGGCAGCTGCAACAAGGAAAAGGAGGAAGACGTTGGTGCTGCAATTTCAATGGCTATTCTCCTCTCCATCCATCAAGCTTCATCCTCCTCTTCCATGAGTAGCTAAAGTGTTGGTGATTTCCTTGAGTTGGGTAATGGTTTGAGCTTCTTAACTTCAATGAAATTCCTTAAGCTGTCTTTCTATTTCATAATTATATGGCTTGGTTAAGTGTGTAGTTATGATCTAGATCGTTCTATGCCAAGTGAATAAACTTGATGGTTGAGCTAGGAGTTGATTAATTAAGCTTTGTATGATTCAAATTATGAGTAGGTTGAGTTGTTTATTCCAACTCGGTTGAGTGGATTGTAAATGACTAAACTGAATACTTTAAACTTTTGTAATGGTAATTACAAGCTAGAATTGGAAGTTGATTATTCATCTCCTTGAGTCTGAATTATTTGGTGGTATTCATTTAATTGCTTCGGTAGAATGAATTAAATGATTATAGCAAGTATGGAGCTAGTGGTAGCTTAGTTCCATCCTCTTGACTCATATTATGGAATTCATATCATTAGCAAGCAAGGAAGACTAGAACCTCAACTCAAGGGAATCCCATTTCATCATTATATTAGTTAATTGAATTTATCTTGTTGTTAGTGTTAATTTCAATTCCTTTTGCTTCTTTGTTTTAAAAACCGAAAAATACAAAAATATTGCTTTAGCTTAGATTACTTCATTAGTTTAAAAATGTAAATTCTCAAATGATTTCTCACAACTTTAAGGTATTTATCACTGTACTATTTAGAAACTTGGAAATTAATATCCTCACAAGAACAACCTAGGTTAAGCTACTACACTACATTTTCAAACCTAGTTTTATTTTAAGAACTCACACGACATGGGTTCATTAATGGCTAAGTGGGAAAAGAGTTATAGACACACACACACACACACACACACGTACTTGAGAGTACATCAGGTAAGTGAATAACGTTCCATAGTAATTTTATAAATGACATATGTTTACTTGTCATATTTTAAATGTAATAACCAAATTTCTTGAGTATGATTTAATCAAAGTTAGTTTGGCTAAATTATATCATTTGCATGTTGATTCTTAAATCTTTAATCAAAACAAGGATTATATTTAAAGTTATTCCCTCTTCTTTCTTTTGGTTATAATGAACATTCTCGTCTGGAATTGCCGGAATTTCTTAAGATATCATTTAAGAAATCTCATGATGAGGTTATCCTATATTTTTAAATGTTTTATGAGCTTTAATTAATTAAGAAAGGACTTTGTTGATTGTGGCAATTCAATTCCATGCATGCTTGAAAATATTTTTGAGAGGATTGAATATAAACGCTAGTTACTAATAGCAGTACTATAAGTCCTTGCCGCACCATGGGTAACCACGAGCTCACTTGATATTCATGGGCATAGTACTCACACTTGATATCTATGTGATTCGTTCCTATGCTTGTTATTCGTGGGTCTTGTACCTACACTTGTTTCGTGGCCTCGTGTTGTGCATGCTTGGTTACTTGCCCTCATGGACTACGTGTCCACGCTTATGTTCATAGCCTCAAGTTGCGTTTGGTTAGTTACCTTCGTGAATTGTGTGTTTACGCTTGTTATTCATTTTGTTGAAGTCCTACTAAAAGATAAGATTTGAGATTTCCTTTTTAAAATCGATTCACTTAAACAAATTGTTTTTTCGCCACTTGGCTTTATTCGATTAACTATCTTTTATACAATTTCATTTATATTTATAATTGTATAATTTTTAAGTTGAGATGTGGTATCATGATTTATCTTTCAAAGTTAATTTTGTTTAAGTAACCCCCTTTAATGTTTCATTAAATTCTATTTCTGAGACATTATTTACTGGAAAACTTATGTTTGGCTTCAGATATCATGGCTAGCCCTGTACATCTAGTTGATCAATGAGGGCATCATTGATGAGTTAAAGCTTGCAGATTTATGGTGAACAAATTATAGCTAATGTACATGTAAACCCTTATATTTACTTTTACAACCTAGGTGCTCCACGTAAGCTATAGGTAGGATCTCACCCTACTTATGTTTTGTATATATGTTGATTAACAACGGATCTCCAATTTTTCTTTTTTGTTATGGCGATGTTGCTGTAGTAGTTTTTTCTTTTTCTTTTTTGAAGTCTCATTTGCAGGGTTGACTTTGTCGAAATTTGATAGGAAAGTTGTAATTATTGTTATAACAATCATATAAAGAAAATATACTTTCAAGGGATTTATATTCTGTATTGCATGTGCATCTATCAGTAAGTGAGATATATTTTATATATTTTAGGCTAAAGGAATGCGAGTTTTCTCATAGCTCGGACCGATCTCCCATTAAGCAGCTCAAAAACCAATCAATGAGGGCGTGACACAGCAACTCACAAACACCCAAGTAACATTGCTCCTCAAAAACATTTTAGGATATCATTGTTTATTGGTGATAACTTTCAAGGTAAAATTAGACCTTAACCATTTTATAAATGAATATTATCAAAATGGCTATAAACACGTAGGGTATCTTTTTTTTTTTTTGGGCCTGAATAGGGGATCTATATCTTATGGATATTGAAATTAATTACACGTAAAATTTCTTAGTGATATTGGTCTATTAAAAGAGTGAAAGTATTAAAAATAAAATAAAGGGAAAATTTCAGTTAGCCCCCTTACTAGTAAATTAATTTCAATCAGCCCCAAAACTTTTTGAAACTTCACTGCATCCTCATAGTCAAAATGAAATTAATTTTTGTGGGTGAAAAGACAATTATGCCATTCTTTTTTTTTTCAGAAGAGCACTTATAAGACAAATAAGGGTATTTACAAGACAAATAAAGAGATTTACAAGACAAACAAAGGAATTCAAAAGAACCTATACTACAAAAAAAAACACTGAATTTCCGACGGAATTTAGAGTTTCCGACGGAATGGATTCCGTCGGTAATAATAGCGTGACAAACAAATTTCTGATAGAATTCAAATTCCATCGGAAATTATTTCCTTCGCAATTTCCAACTGAATTAAATTCCGTCGGAAATTCCCTCGCAATTTTTGATGAAATATTCCGTCAGAAATTCTCTCTCAACCTCTGTCGGAAATTCTATCGCAAACATATTTTTTTATTTTTTAAATTGAAAACGCCACGTGGCAACTCCTGCGACCACCCCCTCATCACCGCCGGCAACGCGTGGCAGCTTTGGCGGTGTCCAGCTTGTCGCCGGCGCCCAGATCCACCACATGTCACAACCTCGATCTGCCACGTGTCACAACCTTTTTATTCCTGGAAATGCAACTCAACTTGCCCTTTCTTGGATTCGAACCCACGACCTCGTCCATACGCGCGTGATGCCTTACCGGATGGGCTCGACTGCTTTGCCGTTCTATTATTACACAGCTATATATAATTAATCTTATTATACATAATTATTTTTTTATTAACATTAATTAATAACTAATAAATAATTATTACCTATTATTTTTTACTAATATTAATTAATATTTTATAAATTTTATTTTTTATAAATAAATTTTTATATGACCATTTTGCCCCTATAAGGACCAAAACCTACGATTGGAAATTAAAAATATTTTAGAAATTAGAAAATAATATTTAAAAAATTAAATTAAAATTAAGATTAAGATTAAAATATTAATTAATAAATAATAAATTTTATAAAAAAATTTAAAAAAAATTTAATTTAATTAAATAATAATAATTTTTAAATTTCCCGGTAGTGCAAGGGAATTTCTGATGGTATTCAATTCTTGCGATGGAATTATTCCGTCTGAATTTCAGTGGCAAAAGACGGAATTTGCCAAGGAAAAAATTCTGTTGGAAAAGATTTCTGACTGATTTCAGCCGGAATTTTCCACGGAAAATTTTTCCGTGGCAAATTCCATCAGAAATTTCATGTTTGTTTGTAGTGCTAGGGAATTAAAAATGTTTTGGCCATTACAAAACAAATATGGAAATTCACTAGATAAGTATGAGTATTTATAGGATAAATAAAGATATTTATAAGACAAATATGAAAATTCATAAGATAAATACGAACATATACAAGACAAATAAAGATATTTATAAGACAAATAAAGTGATTCAAAAAAATCTAGGAAATTAAAAATATTTTGGTCATTTACAAGACTAATATGAAAATTCACAAGACAAATATCACTACTACAAACTAGACTTTGTACTACCCTAAAAGATGTCCCTTTTTAAGTTAGGGACTCCAAAAGTTCAATATTTGGCGAAAGGCTTTGGCGATAGATGAATTTGACAAAAAAAAAATTTCCACCACTCTAAACGTCCCCAGGAAAACTGGGGACGTCTAAAGTGGCCTTTATACGTCCCCAGAGAGACTAGGGACATCTAAAATAGGCTTTAGACGTCCCCTGCAAAAATGGGGACGTCTAAAGTGAGCATTAGACGTCCCCATTTTGACTGGGGACGTCTAAAGTGAGCTTTAGGTGTCCCCATTTTGACTGGGGACGTAGAACCATCACTTCATGCACTGTAGATTGCAGCTTTACCTTCTGTGCTTTGCCATACCCGTGAGTGTCTGCTGTGTTCCACTTTCCTTGCTACATTCGTTTTCCCTCTTCTCCCAAACCCGTGAGCTCAGTGTCATAACTCCTTCACTGAACAAAGGGGCACCTCCCCTGCATTTGTCTTCCCTCTTTTCCCATTCCCGTGGCCATGGGTCTTGCTATTTGCTGCTGTTGCTGCATTCTTAGAATTATTCAGGTGCGTTTCTGGGTTTCCTAAAATCATGTGCATATCAGGCGTGAGTTGGATTATTATGTGACGTAATTAAGAATTTACAGAAAAGCTTGGATTCTGCGTTTTTGGATTGTTGCTGCACTTGGATTCTGCGTTTCTAGATTGTTGCTCACTTGGTTCTGCGTTTCTGGATTGTATTGTTGCTGCACTTGGATTCTGAGAAAATCAGGTGCGTATGCTTTGTGGTAGAATTTGAATTGGAATTCTTGAAAACCATAATCTTGTTCTCTATGCTTTCTGGTACATATATTAGATTATGGTACTTTATATTTCTTTCGTTGCCTTTTAAATTATTTTAATCCTTTATAAATGATATAATAAAAATGATGCAAAAATAATAAGATACTTATGCAATGACTCATTTTTCTACTAGGGAATAATGAAATAAAGAGGAGCCTAAATGTACAGTGTCTGTGTGTGTTTAAATGTAGGGAGAACGATAGAAAAACGTACTAAAGATATGAAAATCCCAACTTAGTGCCTCAAAATGGCCTGTTTATGTTGAAGTCACTAGCTAGATACTGTTTAGATTAAACCATGAAGCCAAGTTACCCATGTACCCTTTATTTTATGCCCTTATTTGGCCGACCAAACTGAGGTAGCCAATTGATGGACTGTGATGAATTTGGAACCTTTCTAGTCCACACACACAAATCCAACTCTCGTCTATGTAGTTCAATTCAATATAATAGTTTGATTTTATTTAGTTTTAGTTATTTAGATTGAGTTTGCTACTTTAGTTTGCCAATATTTATTATTTGAATAAAAAAATTTATGAGATCTTTTCTTCTATTTTTTTCTATTTGAAAATAAGTAAAAAATATTGAAAATTTTAAAAGGGCCTAGAACTTGCTAGTCAAGAACTTGGTGCCAATTTTTATGGTGCCAATTTTTTAATGTTTAGTCGAACTTGGTGCTTCCTTTAGCGTTAAAGAACATAGGAAAATGGGTAGAATTTGAATTGGAATTCTTGAAAACCATAATCTTATTCTCTATACTTTATGGTACATGAGATTATGGTACTTTCTTTCCTTGCATTTACCTAATACTCTGCAGTAGAGAAAATAAAGCTATGAATTTTTGTTTAGGTTAGAAGAATTAATGTTAGCTTCCTGCTTTTTACTCCTGTTTTAGTGCTATGAATTTTTATTTTACTCTTTTTAATTAGTTTAGTTTTGTTTAAATTAAGCTGAGATGGTTTGTTATTTTGATTTTGGGATGTCTCACTTTTAAGGGGAAATGCTGCCAAAATTTTGAAAAACAAAATAGTAAAAGGTAATTCCCAGTGTTGACAATTATTCTAAACTTGAGTGTGAATGGCATAGGTGGTAATAAAATAGATCATAGTTGGATGAATGCTTTGAGAACAAGTGAAGAATATGAGAATGGGGTTGAAGAGTTTATTGAATTTGCTAGAAGGAAAGCTCTAGCAAAAAATGGGAAGTATTTTTGTCCTTGTGTCAATTGTTTAAATGAGAGAAAACGGGATGTTGAAGTTATAAGGGATCACCTACTTTGTGATGGAATAAATCTTCAATACACAAGGTGGATATGGCATGGTGAGAAAGTAACTGATTGTTCGTCGCACAAGAAGGAAGTTGTGGATGTCATAGATGAAGATAGAATGGAGAGAATGATTCACGATGTTGAGGTAGAATCCTTTGCGCAATCGCATGAATATGACAGCCTGCGGAGTGATGCAGAGACACCGTTGTACCCTGGGAGTAAGTACACACGGCTGACAGGAACATTACATTTGGTTAACTTAAAAGCAACTTGTGGGTGGATCGATAGTAGTTTCACATTACTGCTTGAACTGTTGTGTGATATGTTTCCAGACGATAATGTACTTCCAAATCGTATGTATGAGGCCAAAAAAATCCTATCTACAATGGGTATGGAGTATAAAAAGATACAAGCTTGCCCTAATGACTGCGTACTGTACAGAAAGGAGTATGAAGGTCTGAGTGAGTGCCCTAAGTGTCAAACTACATGATACAAAGTGAAGAAAAATAGTGGTTGTGGCGATGGGACAACTAAAAGGCAACCTATAAAAGTTTTATGGTATCTTCCAATAATACCGCGCTTTAAGCGTTTGTTTGGCACTGTAAAAAAAGCGAAGAAGTTGAGATGGCATTCGGATGATAGAATATCCGACGGAAAATATCTTCAGCACCCAGCTGACTCTCCACAGTGGGAGAAAATAGATGAAATGTTCCCTGAATTTGGCAGCGAGCCGAGAAACCTTCTGCTTAGGCTTTGTACAGATGGCATCAATCCGTATGGAACTCTTAATAGCACACACAGTGCGTGGCCAGTACTCCTTGTAATATACAACTTGCCTCCATGGCTTTGTATGAAATGCAAGTATGTGATGCTTTCTATGATGATTTCTGGACCAAAACAGTCAGGAAACGATATCGATGTCTACTTGGCACCTTTGATTGAGGACTTGAAGAAATTATGGGAGGAAGGTGTAGATGTGTTTGATGCATATAAGAATGAGTCCTTCAAGCTACGTGCAATGATTTTCACCACGATAAATGGCTTCCCTGCGTACGGAAACCTCTCAGGGTACAGTGTGAAGGGGCATAAAGCATGTCTGATCTATGAAGCATACACTCACTTCCACCAACTTAAACATGGAAGAAAAACGGTCTACCTTGGTCACAGTAGGTTCCTTTCTAGGTTCCACAAGTATCGTAGGTTAAGAAAGCATTTTAATGGCTTACCGGAGCATGAAATGGCTCTAAAGGCATTAACCGGAGAGGAAGTTTATAGTCGGGTTGAACGTATCAATGTCTTACTCGGTAAGAATCAGAAGACTATGGGTGAGAAGAACATATGGAAGAAGAGATCAATTTTCTTTGATCTTCCATATTGGCGTAGTCTTGACGTGAGACACAATATTGATGTAATACACGTGGAGAAAAACGTTTGTGATAGCCTTGTCAGTACGCTTTTTCACATTCCAGGGAAGACCAAGGATGGGATTAGTGCGATACTAGACCTTGTTGATATGGGAATAAGAGAACGGTTACATCCACAGCTAAGAGATGATGGTAGGAGGGCATACATAGAGCTAGTAGCGCATACACTATCAAAAGCAGAGAAATGAAGTTTGTGTGGGTGTTTGCATGAAATTAAGGTACCTCAAGGATATTCTTCGAATATGAGAAGGTGTGTGTCAATGGACGATTTGAAGTTAGTGGGAATGAAGTCCCATGATTATCATGTGTTGATGCAACAACTGTTACCAGTAGCTATTAGAGGCATTATGAAAGATGAAGTTTGAAGCACTGTGACAAGATTGTGTGTTTTCTTTAATGCTATCTGTAACAAAGTCATTGACATTGAAAAGCTGGATGAACTAGAAGCTGAGGGTTATATCATATTGTCCCAATTAAAGATGCATTTTCCTCCTTCATTTTTTGATATAATGGTGCATTTGATAGTTCATTTGGTAAGGGAGGTAAGGCTCTGCGGTCCAGTTTACCTGAGGTGGATGTACCCTTACGAGTGATACATGAAGATCTTAAAAGGGTACTCTAAAAATCCCTATCGACCAGAAGCCTCAATAGTTGAAAGGTATGTTGTTGAAGAGGCTATGGACTTCTGCAGTGATTATCTATCAGGGAAGAAGGAACAATATCGGCATGAAGAAATGAGGAGCAAGGGAACACGAGGACTGAAAGTGAAGACTATGCCTCGTGAAGAGGTGTTGCAAGCACACCTTTATATCCTGAATAACATGGCAGAAGTTCAACCGTACATAGATGAACACAGAAAGAGATTGAAGAACATGAATCTGAGGAAGAATGACATGCAGATTACTATTAAGCAAAACAAGACATTCATTCAGTGGTTTGAGGAAAAAGTTTTGCATGAGACCGGTGTGTCTGAGACAATAGAGTGGCTAGCCTGGGGGCCTTCGTTTCAGATCATTACTTGGAGCGGTTATGATATAAACGGGTATTCTTTCTACACAAAAGACCAAGATGACAGAAGTACCATGCAAAATAGTGGGGTGATGGTAGAAGCTGAAGCCATACACTTTTCCAGTTCGAAAGACAAAAACCCCATATTAGCATCCATGGCCTATTATGGAGTGATAGAAGAAATATGGGAAATCACTTACAACAAGTTCAAAGTTGCTTTATTCAAATGTAAGTGGGTTAGCAATAATGCTGTGGTAATAGATCAACAATTTGGATTTGTCTCAGTTGATCTTGAAAGAGTAGGTTATAGGGATGAGCCCTTCATTCTAGCAAGCCAAGCGAAACAAGTGTTTTATGTCACAGATCCCGCAAATAAAAAAAAATTCTATTGTACTTCAAAGTAAAAAATAGAAGCATGGTGATCCGACCTTCAACCTTGACGACACACCACCTTTCACAATTAATCCACCTACAACAAGTGAAGTAGAATTGGTAGATGATGAAGAATATGCTGTAAGAAATGATCATAGTGAAGGAATATGGGAAACAATCTAGAGTAAGAGCTTAACTTAGAAAATAGTAATGTGTGTTGTTTGTTTTATAACTAGTTAGTTTATTCATTTACTTACAATTTATTCACCTATCTGACAATGATTTTTGTGCTTACAAGAATATGGACAATTCTGGTGACTCACAAAGTGATAGGGACAATGAAATAAATAGGCCTGAACCTGATGCGAGACCTGAACCTGTTGTGAGAAGAAGGGTTAGAGGCAGTACAAAAATGCCTGCATTGGTAGCACGTCATCACCATTAACAGGAGAGGTTGCATATTGACTTTGATGAAAATATGAAACCAATTGGTCCGAAGGAAGACCATTTCATTAGCTACTTAGGTTTTTTGGCTCGAAGCAAAGTTTGCATTATCTATAATAATTGGAAGTTGGTTCCACCAAAAACCAAAGACTTGATTTGGCAACAACTTTTGGTATATAAGTTTCAATACATCTGCATATATATCTTTATTCCTATTGCTTCAAATATAATTAACTTATGTTTTTACCTTGCAACAAACCTATGATGTCCCTGACACTGCGGAGATGTACAAGGAGTGGATGACGGAGGTTCGTCTACGATGGAAAGATTTCAAGAACAGGCTTACACGAGATTACATTTGAGGGGACCTGAGGGGTCAGGATCCATGTTATGAGTATACGTTTTTGTCTCCAGAGGACTAGTGGTTGTTTATGGCATTACGAGAAGATCCAAACTTTTTGGTAAGATTTCTGTCATTATGGTGTTTTATTTGAATATAGTTGACATTATTGATTCAGTGTTCATTGTTTTCCTTTCACAGGAATTAAGTGCAGCAAATGCAGAGAGGCAAGCAGCTAATAACTATCAACATTGCATGTCTTATGGTGGTTATCAGAAGCTTAAGCGAAAGATGATGGCAGAAGAGTTGGAGAAATTGAAGGAAGCAGCCACATCAGATCCTACCGTTGTGGTCCAGCCCCCACCACCTCCTCCACATCACAAAAAATGGAAAGCAGGGAGGCTTAAGGGTAGGAAGTACGTAAATCTGACTGTTGCTGAGGTTGCCGCAAGAATTGTAAGTAGTTAAATCATAAGTACAAAGTTATTTTTTCATATTGGGAGTGCTTAATTTTCATTTACGATAACTTTTATGCTACAGGATGAACTGGAAGATCATAGTAGCCAAGGTTCGTTCACTCCAAGTGGACGGATGGACATCTTATCAATGGCGATTGGGAAGACAGATCATCCTGGTCATGTTCGAGGGGAGGCAGGGGGAGTTCGTGTCGCGAAGTATTTTGGCCGAGCCTTACATCCTTAATCGTCACAAGCTGAACCCAGTAAGGAGCTTGTGGCCAAGATTCGTCAGGAAGTCTCACAAGAGCTCGAGGCCAACCTTCGCGACAAGCTCCGACAAGAGCTGTTGCCAGAGCTACGTCTTGAGCTGATGCCTGAGCTACGAGTTGAAATGATGAAGATGTTTGAATCGCAGATGGCAACTACCGAGCGTAGAACCCATTCATCCCCGACCTTCCACAGCACCAAAGGAAGTTACAACCCGGTGGAGGAACCACTTGGCGACCCTTCTCCTACTCCAATGCAGGGAGAACCTGCCATCCTCTCTTTGGATGCCCCAGTGCTACGTATAGTTGCAGATGCTCTTGTTCACACAGAAGCTACTACCCACCATAATCAGCAAATTCCACAGCATTTGCATAGGGTGACTGTGACGTGTGTTTGAGAGGGGGAAGAAGGTACAGCCATCCCTATTCCTGATGACGAGGTTGCCACGATAGCTCAGGCAAGAGGATCTTTCATCCTTTGGCCTGTACATCTTATTGGCTTATTACCACCAACACCTCCAATAGTATGGAACTACCTCACTTTTACTTGAGATGTGTTGACATCCTACTAACAATATGTTTTTTTATGTTCTAAAAGAACGAGCATGAAGCAGAAAAATGGCCCTTCTTAGCACGACTACAGCATATCTATAAAAGCATTCGCCAGATTGATTTGCGTATGCCTACAGGGATTGTGGGCCAGGAATTAGAGTATCACTTCACAATTGATAAAGAAGATCTTAAACAGTTCATTAAGTTGGAGGAGCTAGATATTGGATGGGGCAAATTTGCAATCCTGTAAGTTTTTTATTTTCCATTTTTTCCTTCATTTAGTTAAGTTGATTTTAACTAGCTAATACATTCATCATTTTAATTCTATTATAGCTCCTTCCGTTGTATATGCATTGACTCTTAAAGAGTTGATTTATATGGATCCTTGTTTCCTGCACATACGACAAGGAGTGGGAATACATTGAAAAGAAGGACGAACTATGTGGGCTTCACAGTGGTAGAGAATGACTATCGTTGTTATCTAGCACCGATTGTTCAAGGGTACACATTTTAATTTTGTGTATTTGATATTTTTAATAAATAATTTCCTTGCCATCTAACTTCTTTTTAATCTGTATATGTTGTGATAGTTATCACTGGAGTTTGTGTGTCCTCTGTCCTCGGTCCCACGTTGTTTACTGGTTTGATTCCTTAAGTAGAAGACCAGACAAAGAAACTAAAAGCGTCTTCAACACGTAAGTTATTTTTTTGTATTTCATTGCTTCTTGATTCTTGACTTAAATGAATTATTCTAATTTATATTGATTTTCATTTTAATGATAGGGCATGCACGACGTATCGAGCCCTTGGCGGGCCACACGAACGTAAAGGTGGCAAAGAACCGAGATGGTTGTTTCCAAAGGTACGTAGTTTCAAATCAAGTTCTTTTGATTGACGGTTGTTTTAGATATGCCTTTATTGATTTTAACCATTTGCTTTTGATTTATAGTGCCCTCGACAACCTAGCGGCTGGGAATGTGGATACTATGTCTTACTTTAAATGTTTAACATCATTTAGAGTGACATTACGACAGATTTTGAACAAGTAATCACTTCTTCATTCTCAGAGGATAATATTCTTGGTGTTGTAATTCAATGGCAATTCATTCACTTGATTCATTATTTCATCTAAGCTTATTTTCTAATTTACAGATTTTTGACAATGAAGATGCCTACTCATATGAAGACCTAAATATGATCAGAGACTTTTTGGCTTGACATCTTCTTCAACATATACCAGAGTAAAGTCTTTAGTAGTTTGTGTAGGACATACTTTTGTGGTAGTTCTATATATTGTACATATAATTAGTGTTGTTGTTGTTGGATATAGATTGGATTTAGTCTTGGTTATTGTACAAACTGGGGACTTGGATATAGTCTTCTTAGTGCAATAACATACTTGGATATAGATTTGATAGCCTTCTTATCCCTTGACTGAAAAATATAAAAAGGAGTCTCTAGTATTGCCTCAGCCATCAGGCCCAGTGCACCATCAGATTTCATAGTTTTGATAGCCCTTTGTACTTCCTCCATCGTCACTGATTAGTGATATATGGTCATGTGTGAGTGTAAGAAGCGTAAGATCATTTAATTGAAAAAGATTTTCATCAGTCAGGTTCTAAGGACGAAACTCTTTTTCAATTAAAGGATACGGTTTTTATGAAGCAACCCACACACAACTATTTTTTCTGTCATCAACCATTATACAACTCTAAATCTGCCTGTAATTAATATATAGATTTAAAACTTGTTCCAAAACAGACGAGTACCCAATTAAACAAAGTGTTAAAACTAGAGAGCAAAAGACCCCACCCTGAAAATAATAATAAAAATTTATCAGTGTGATTTGAAATAAATCAAAGTTATTGAGCTAAAGCCTCAAAGTCTCTCAGAACCAAAGTTGGTGGAACTTGTTTGAGCCCATATAAAAATCAGTCAAGCAACATGCGAGATTCTGGTAAAATGCAATTGACAAAAACATTGTTGTTAACTTTTGTTAATTCATACTTCCTTTGGTACTTAATTTAGAAGGTAGATAATTAATTTAGAAAGATTAAAACAAATTAACTAAGTTAATTATTTATCAAAAAATATGTGTTGATTTCATTTAAATATCTTCTTAATCATTTGAGTTGAAATCACTCTTCGATGAAAGCTCCCTTGATATGTGGAAACAATTGATAAAGATAATTTAGGAAAAAAAATTATAAATTTAAGAGATAAAGTAAATTGAGGTCTTATATTTGTTAGAGCAAGCGTTTCACCCAAGAGGGGGGTGAATTGGGTGATACTAAAAATTTCGTTGCAAATATAAACCTTGACGGTGAATATAAATTAGTAAGGAGTAAGGAGAAATATCACCGAAGTGTACACCGGGAGTTATACTGGTTCGGCCGCAACCACTTTGACCTACGTCCAGTCCTCAGAGCTTCTCTGAGAGTTTTACTATAACTTCCAAGATTCAGTGGGTTCTTGACACCTCAGTACAAGCAAGTTCCTTCGCCTGGACACTCGCTCCCCCTTACAAGTTGTAATCCAATCCCAACTCAAGGTTCCACAACCTTAAGTTACCTCAATAACAAATATTGAGTTTGAATGAAATATCTCTCTCACAGAGTGAATAAGAATCACTGAAGTACAGAATTACAAATATGTGTAAAACAGAATAGTAAACTTGATAATACGTTCGTGTGTGTTCTTGTTGTTCTTCTCTGTTTGGATGTTCCCATATATATAGATGTGTTGGTAGTAACCGTTGGAACATTTTCTTCATGTCCGTTAGAGTGTGCGCAACCACTGTTGACTTTTCCAGTATTTGAAAAATATCCGTTTGCGGTAGGTGGCGGTAGGTAGTGTTTGAACGTTGCATTTGACTTTCCTTATTTGGTAAGATCTCTTCATTGTTTATCTGTAGATATGCTAGGAATACTAATATAATGAAAGGTTAATCACATAGGAAACAAATCAATGAACGTTGGAATGATTTCTCAAATTCTGAACTTGCATACTCGAGTAGCTACTCGAGTATTCATTAAGTTTACTCGAGTACTTACTCGAGTACTTACTCGAGTATCATCGTGAAAGTAATGATAAACTGCAAGTTTAATGAAAGAACATTACATTACTCAGGTAGTGCATGGAGTAAACAAAGTTACAAACCTTGGAAATACCTGTTTACTCGGGTACTTACTCGGGTATGGCACAGATTACTTCATAGGTTACTCGAGTAGCAAATCGAGTAATATATCAAATAAACTTTAGGTTACTCGATGCTTCACTCCAGTAATGTTGGCAGGATTTCATGGCCGAGAGAACTTCAAGTTTCATTACCTTGTTACTCGAGTACTTACTCGAGTAAACATAAATTTTCTGCATAGTTTACTCGGGTAGTGACTTGAAGTTTTCTTCTGCATACTTGGGTAATGACTTGAAGTTTTCTTCTGCATACTTGGGTAATGACTTGAAGTTTTCTCCCAAATAACTCTGCATACTTGAAAAGTGCCTCGAGTGAAGTATGATGAAAGCATTTCACGTTATTCGAGTATTACCTTCATGTTTTGCTTACCACAGTGAGTTACTCGAGTAGCTCCTCGAGTAACACTGGCAGGATAGAAAATGCCGAGAGTAATATATTTCTTGAAGCAGGGGACTCGAGTTCATACTCGAATATCATTGGCAGGCCAAGAGCAACTGGAAGTCTTTTACATGGTTACTCGAGTACTCACTCGAGTAACGTTGGCAGGCCGAGAGCAACTGCCAGTGATTTACCTGGTTACTCGAGTAGCTACTCGAGTAAAGTTGGCAGGCTGAGAGCAACTGGAAGTCATTTACCTTATTACTCAAGTGCTTATTCGAGTAACATTGGCAGGTTACTTGAAGGTTGACTCTGGTTACTTCAAGTTTTTGTCTCATTACTCGAGTACTTACTCGATTAACCCTTTAGAAAACTTGTCAGTGATAAAGTTTCTCAGCTTTTTCTCTTGGCCTTTCTTCATTACTCCAATGCTTACTTCAAGTAATGATTTGCCCTGTTATTACTTTGTTCAAACTTATTTGTTAATCAAATCTTTTTCATGCCATCCTTTGTTATCATCAAAACATGAGAGATCTAACAATATTTATGGTCAAAATAGACCCTCTAACTAGCTAGCTTTTACATTTAGGACCAGAGAGGATACTATTTAGCATTTTTTCATATACTTTTGGATGGTCCAACAAAAAGATATCTGTTTGGAAATGTCTATACTTTTTTATATATTATCCATTATTGAATACTGGTTCTGATTAGAGCCTCTTAAATAAGAACTTTCCCAGGATGCTTTTTCTTTTTTAAATTCACAAAGCAGCACACATAACAAAAGATATTGAATCCCTCTCATTAAGACCCCACTACGCACTATTAGTTTTCATCTTGTCTTTTGGTTCTTTTTGGATGAGTGCTTCCCCTTTTTCCGTTGACATGATTTCCATGTCGGTTAATAACAGTTAATTTAAGCCCAGGGGGCGTAACTCGGATTACAAGAAAGGGGGAGTCAAGGTGCTTCCTCCGCCATATAGCCTCAAGGGCCCGAGTTCGATCCCTGGGAAGTTCCTCTACACCGGGGGTGACTCCGGATTAGTCTGCCTCCAAAGGGGGTGGGACACCGGGGTGCAAACCAAAAAAAAAATAACAGTTACTTTAATAGTGCGGTCTTAAACGTAAGAATTACTATTAGAAAGTTTTAGCATCAATAGAAACTTTTATCCTAAATATAATACCATAATTCACTTTGTCTCTTAAATTTATATTTTTTCTTAAACTTTTCCTATTAATTATACATATTAACTAAACTAACTTAATCTCTTCAAATTGGTTATCAATATATTTAGTACACGAGAGAGTATATTGTAAAATTAAAATTAATTATTTTTTAAAAGCTATTAAACACTGAATAATTAAAGTTAAAAATATAAACCATTATTCTATATAGTGCTATTGCTAGGAAACATATTGGGAAAATTCTAAAAAAAATATAGTTAAAAATAAGAAAAGACAAATTAGTGCTATGAATTTATAAAATCTCATTTTAGAATTGAAGTAGGAATCTGGGATTTCCAATTCTGACCAAATAACCAAATTGCCTTTAATTCAATTATGAAACATGAAAGTAAAGTCATTAATATAAAATCTGATGTTGTTAATATAGATGCAAATGTTGTTATTGACCCCTAAAACTGCCCTCAAAATTATCTCTGGTTTGTGGGATATGAAGTTGTGAAACATGAAAGTAAAGTCGATAATGTAAAATATGATGTTGTTAATATAGATATAAATGTTGTTATTGACCCCTAAAGCTTGTGTCTTCAAAATTATCTCTAGTTTTTTAAATATGAAGTTGTAAAACATGAAAGTAAATTTGTTAATGTAAAATCTAATGTTGTTAATATATATACACAGATGTTGTTATTGACCCCTGAAACTTATGAACTGAACTAAGGGCATTTTAGTCATTTGGTAAGAATTGGAAATCCCATATTCCTATTTTAGGTCTGACTTGAAATTTGATAAATTCACAACATCAATTTATCTTTTTAAATTTTTAATTGTATTTTTCTGGAATTTTCCCAAACATATTCTCCCTTATTTCAAGTGAGGGCGATATAGTATCTCTCGAGCTTGTTGTATACATGCAGACTCATCAACCTTTTTCTTTTTCTTTTTTTCAATGAAAACTGAAATCAATTACTCACTAAGAGAGATTACAAATACATAACAAAGGTACTCTAGCTAATTAATCTCATCATCCTCCATCTACGTGGATAGACGATGGGGTTTGATAAAAAAACAAAATGATTTCCTACCATCCCATGAGCTAGCTTAGCAAGCTGATGTGCGATCGAGACGCCATCTTTATTAATTGGTACAAATATATACATGCACAAATATTTATAAATTGATATTGCATTATGATATAAATATGAATTAGCAGATTGAATCAGCATCATAAGGATGACGGCTCTACTCGCACTGCATTAAGCATAAGTTTAATGAAACAGTATACTTTCGATTATTATATAAAAAGTCACACCATCATTGAAGTCACATTGATTCATCTTGTGCTTGACTGCTTGTAAGGCTTTCCAAAAGCATATATACCATCAATTATATAAAATGAGATGCAAAATCACTAAATTAAAATTAACTGAGATATATATCAAATATCAAGTACACTTTAAGAAAATCACAAAACGAAAAATAACTGACCCACAAGATCACATAAAATCATTAACAATCCCACGAGGATCCACTGCCATCTTTTTGGCCCAAGAAAAAATCCACAACCTTCACAAGAAACCAAAAAAAAAAAACTGCCACGTGGCTAAATCTTACCTAATTTTCAAAATCATGGGATTAAAGACACTGTCTTGAGCTCTCTCATCTCATGCTCATACTCATCAACTTCAGCAAGTTCTTGGTCATCAACCAGCTTTGAGGCTCTTTCAACTATCCTCAATCTTCTTCTGATCTTCATCTGAAAGCCCTGAGCCAATCACCTGATTAGCATATTTTCATATACTTTTGGATGGTCCAACAAAAGGATATCTGTTTGGAAATTGTCTATACTTTATTATATATTATCCATTATTAAATACTGGTCCTGATTAGAGCCTCTTAAATAAGAGCTTTCCCAGGATGCCTTTTCTTTTGTTAAATTCACAAAGATGCACACCTAACAAAAGATATTGAATCCCTCTCATTCGGACCCAACTAAGCACTACTAGTTTTTCATCTTGCCTTTTGGTTCTTTTTGGATGAGTGCTTCCTCTTTTTCCGTTGATATGATTTTCATGTTGGTTAATAACAGTTAATTTAATAGTCCAGTCTTAAATGTAAGAATTACTAGTAGAAAGGTTTATTGTCCGTAGAGACTTTTATCCAAAATATAATACCCTAATCCACTTTATCTCTCAAATTTTTATTTTTTCTTAAACCTTTCCTATTAATTACACATATTACTAGAGTTTTCTATCAAATGACGGTGTCCAATACAAAACGATTAAAATTTATATTTTAGGGAAGCAAACACATCTTTTTACAAATAACTAAACTAACTTCTTAATCTTTGCAAATTGGTTATCAATATATTTAGTATACAAGGAAGTATATTGTAAAATTAAAATTAATTATTTTTTAAAAGCTATTAAACACTGAATACTTGAAGTTAAAAATATAAACTATTGTTCTATATCGTGCTATTGCTAGTAAACATATTCCCCTTATTTCAAGTGAGGGCGATATAGTATCTCTCAAGTTTGCTGTAGACATGCAGACTAATCAACTTTTTTCTTTTCAATGCAAAACTGAAATCAATTATTCACTAAGAGAGATTACACATACATAAAGGCACTCTAGCTAATTAATCTCATCATCCTCCATGTACGTGGATAGAAGATGGGGTTTGATAAAAAAACACAATAATTTCCTACTCTCCCATGAGCTAGCTTAGCCCATGAGCTAGCTTAGTACGCTGATCTGCGGTCGAGACGCCATCTTTATTAATTGAGACAAATATACACACATGCACAAATATTTATTAATTGATATTGCATTATAATATAAATATGAATTAGCAGATTGAATAAGCATCATAAGGATGACGGCTCTACTCACACTGCCCCACACACATTATTAATAATAGGTAGTAAACTTATATTAATAAAAAACGCATTAAGCATAAGTTTAATGAAAAAGTATGCTTTCGATTATTATATGAAAAGGCACACCATCATTGAAATCGTCACGTTGATTCATCTTGTGCTTGAATGCTTGCAAGGCCTTCCAAAAGCATATATACCATCAATATAAAATGAGATGCAAAATCATTAAATTATAATTAACTGAGATATGTATCAAATATCAAGTACACTTTAAGAAAATCACAAAACGAAAATTAACTAACCCACAAAGTCATGAAATCATTAATAATCCCACGAGGATTACAAAAAAGCAAAAGTCAATCCACAACCATCTTTTTGGCCCAAGAAAAAATACACAACCATCTCAAGAAACAGAAAAAACTGTCGTGTCTAAATCTTAGCTAATTTTCAATATTATGGGATTAAAGACACTCTCTTGAGCTCTCTCATCTGGTGCTCATACTCATCAACTTCAGCCAGCTCTTGGTCATCAACCAGCTGTGAGGCTCTTTCAACCATATCCTTAATCTTCTTATCTGCAGCTGAAAGCCCTGAGCCAATCACCTGATTAAGCATAGCATTCTTGATTTTGTATAAATAGTCCTCCAAAGCATTCTTTGCTTTAGCTTTCTTCTTGTACCTCTCATCATCAGCCTTGTATATCTCAGCTTCTTGAACCATCCTTTCAATCTCTTCTTTTGATAGTTTGCCTTCTCTGTTGGTTATGGTTATCCCATTCTTGTTCCCTGTGCTAGTTTCCTTGGCAGAGACTTTTAAGATACCATTCTCATCAATGGAAAAGCAAACTTCGATATCAGGAACACCCATAGGTTTTGGGGGAATGGTTACCTCAAACGTATCCAACCAGTTGTTATCATCAGCTCTTGTTCTCTCACCTTGAAAAATACGAAACGAGACCACTGTTTGGTTGTCACACGAAGTGGTTACCTTTGACGACATTGTTGTAGGAATGCTAGTGTTCCTCGGGATCACTACTTTCATGATACCACCTTTTAGGCTGATACCCAAGGACAATGGGGTAATATCTTTCAAGACAATGCCTTGTAATTTTTCATTATCATGCCCACTTAATATGGCAGCTTGAACAGCAGCACCATAAGCAACAGCCTCATCAGGGTTGATGCTCTGACATAGATGCTTCCCATTAAAAAAGTCCTGTAATTGCTGTTGGATTTTAGGAATTCTTGTAGAGCCACCAACAAGGACAACTTCATCAATATTTTTCTTGTCCATCTTGGCGTCTATAAGACACTTTTCTGTAATTTCCAAACACTTTGTGAAGAGATCTTTGTTTAGTTCTTCAAACCTAGCACGGGTGATTGTTGAATAAAAGTCGATGCCCTCATATAACGCATCAACCTCAACAATTGTGTCCACAATGGATAGAGATGAGAGTGCTCTTTTTGCTCTCTCACAAGCACTTCTCAACCTCCTAAGGGCTTTTGGACTCCCACTAATATCCTTCTTATGCTTCTTCTTAAAGTCATTGACAAAGTAGTTCACCATTCTGTTGTCAAAGTCCTCTCCCCCAAGGTGTGTGTCACCATCAACTGCTTTAACTTCAAAGTTACCTTTGTTAATGGTGACAAGAGAAACGTCAAAAGTACCACCACCAAGATCAAAGACAAATATGTTCCTCTCATGGTCATTTTGCTTGTCAAGACCATATGCAATTGCTGCAGCGGTGGGCTCATTGATTATTTGCATCACGTTAAGCCCAGCGATTGTGCTTGCATCTTTGGTTGCTTGACGTTGAGAGTCATTGAAATAGGCAGGCACAGTGACAACTGCATTCTCAACTGATGAACCAAGATATGTCTCTGCAATCTCACGCATCTTTGCTAATACCATGGATGAGATTTCTTCTGGTAAAAACTGCTTTTCCTGTGATTTAAAATTTACAACAATTTTGGGCTTTTCATCTTTTCCACAAATGATCTTAAATGGCCAAAGGTTTATATCACTCTGAACATGGGAATCATCGAAGCTCCGACCAATTAATCTCTTGGCATCTGTAAAGTATTTATACTGTAAATAAAACTAAATAATAACTTAATTAAATGTAAAGTACAATATCCTCCAAAAGAAAACACTAGCCAAAGATGAGTCACTTGAACCAGAAGTGAATAATTATATGAGAGAGAAAACCAAAAGGAACTTGAGAAAGAAATTAGACAAGAAATATCGAACAATTTTTTTTTTTCTTTTTCATTTTCTAGCTTCAGGGATGCTAAGCTTTTATTCAACCATTAATGAAAAATTGAAAATAGAAAAAAGGAAGGGAGAATTACCGAAGATAGTGTTAGCAGGGTTATGTGCAGCGAGGTTCTTCGCGGCATCACCGACCATCCTTTGAGTATCAGTGAATGCAACATAAGATGGTGTTGTTCTATTTCCTTGGTCGTTTACGATGATTTCTACTCGATCATACTGCCACACTGATACACATGAGTATGTTGTTCCAAGATCGATTCCAATAGCTAGTTTCTGCTTCGTGCTGCCACCCATTTGTCTTCTCTTTCAACCCAATGGAGTTTTGGGAGCCTAGATCTGATGAGATGTTGTAAAGTTATCAGAGGCAAAGATACTTATAATAACGCAATGAAATTTGGTATAATGAGAAGTTTTGTCTCTTCAATATTGGCGGATTGTTTGGAGACCAAAGAGGCAAAGATCAAAGTTAAAGAATTTATTGTTAAAAAACTCTGTGAGTTTGACCAAGTTTGACCGTTTACGTTCATAGGTTAAGAAATTGAGTTGGTTTGCTTACGAACTCGTTTTAGGTATAAACTCGGTCAGACTCGGTTCTAACTCGATCAAACTTGGTGAACTCACAGTTTCAGCATCAAGTTGAGCGAGTTACAATTTGAGTTGTAGGGATGAACATGGACTACGTTTGACATCAATCCAAGATCTAGTTTGCAAAGGACCTCAGGCTATACAAGGCAGCCCGTGGTCTAGTCTGGTCTAGTCTCCACCCGAAGCTGAGCTGGACCAGACTAGTTTGGTACCAGATCTTAGGATGATGTCAAACCCAGTCCAGTCCATGTTCATCCCTACAACTCATTATAACTCACTGAACTGGTGTTGAAACGGCGAGTTTACTAAGTTTGACCGAGTTAGAACTAAGTCTGACCGAGTTTATACCTAAAACGAGTTTGTAAGTGAGCCAACTCAATTGCCTAACCTATGAACCTAGACTCAATCAAACTCGGTCAAACTCGGTCAAACTCGTGAGTTTGATAACAATAAATTCTTCAACTTTGATCTTTGCCTCTTTGGTCTCCAAACCAAGACCTAAATTTAATTTTTTAATTTTTGTTTTTCCTCTTTGAGAAAGAAAAATTTAAACCTCTTAAACTCAATTAGGACCACAAAAATACCCATAATAATATAAAATGCTTCACACAAAATTAAAGTATCATAAATCTATAAGAATATCCAACAACATTCAACAACAATTAAAAAAATATATGTTGGAAAAAAATATTTAAACATGATAAATACAATTAAGATAATAAAAATACCTATAATCATATAAAAATACCTATAAATCCTTATAAAAAAAATTCAACAACATTAAATAAAAAATAAAAAATAACATCTAAATTGAAAATATATTTTTAAAAAAATTGACTTGGACCAATCCAAATGGTTCTAATCCAGAACACTGTCTAATCCGACCAGTTAGTCTAGCCCAATCTATTTAGTCCAATCTGATTTAATTTTATTATATTGTTTATTTAAACTGGACCAAACTAATTCAGATTGAACCAGACTAGACTAAACCATCAAGTTTTTTCCCACCCTTACTTAGTTGTAAAACACAAGAAAAAGAAGCATGTAAAGTTGTATACCCGGTCGTTACCATTTTCCCAAGTTCGTACCTTTAAATTCTGTCCTTCTTCACTCATAGCTCTGCCTCTGCAGCGGTCCATCTGGTTTGTCGGCGACGAGGAGAGAAGAAGAAGAATAAGAAAGAAAGGAAGATGAGAGAGTGAAAAAAAGTTTGAAGACAGAGAGCAATGCACCAATGCAATAAAGAATCGTACTTTGGTTTTAATAATATCATATAATATATCATTTAAAAGTTTGAAATGTGAAAGCCAAATTTCGAACCTAAATAGGAATTGAAGCCGTAAGGGCGAAGTAAGAGTTTTGATTGACAAGAAAGAAAGGAAGAGGTGAGTGGAAAAAAATGTGAAGACAGAGAGTAATATGCTAATGTAATAAAGGATCATACCTTGTTTTTAATAAATATTATATAATATCATTTAAAAGTTTAAAATGTGAAGCCAAACTTCGAACCTAAAAAGAAATTGAAGCCTTAAGGGCGAAGGAAGAGTTTTGATTGACATATTGGGGCAAGTGCTTTTTTCTTTTCTCTGATTTTTTAACCTTTTACTGGCATGCCTATCTTTTCATTTTAGTCTTTAGAAAATATTGCCATTAAGTACCCCAATACTCATTCTTTACCTTTCACTGACATGTCCTTCCTTTCTTTTGATCTTCAGAGTAAATTTCAATTAAGTACCCCATTCTTTTATCTTCCCTCTCCGGCCTCCGCGTCATTTTCTTCCATACGTTAGTTCTTCCCTTTTATAATTAAACAAACCAGTTTTAAATTTTAATGGTGATGGGTGAAGAGGATGCTAACACAACATTTTATGAGTTTTGTTAAATTTCTAATTTTTTTAATTAAATTAAATAATTATATATATATATATATATTTCATAAGAATTTTTATGTTAAATATGATAAACTATAAATGTTGATATACTTAATTTCAATATTTTTAGATTTAAACTACATTTAAACTGAATTTTTTCATTTTTTGTATTTTCATATTTAATTATATATTGTTAATAGCTATATATTAATGGAGGTAAACTTCATTGTCATAAGTTTACTAAAACTCACGAATTTAATAATCTTAAGATAAAGAGGTAGGAATCAAATCAGCAAAAATCAAGTGAGAAAAGATGTTACAATAACATTGATGTTAATTAGAATATTAGATTAATTAATTAGATAGTAAAATATAATTATAATCAATCAAATGAATATATTATGATTTGGTACCTTCGGCAGATAATTGCGTCGTTTTATTTATTGGGGGTTTAAATTTTAAATTGACTTTGCTGTCTGCATTTAAATTTACGAAGAGCATCTTCAACGAGAAATCCTTGAGCCCACCAATTTATTTAATAACTAATGCCTCGTCTGATCTTTGAAATTCTCCATTTCTCTTTTTGAATTTAGTTTTCAAATTACAAAATCATCAAATCAATCAAATTTCAAATGCAATGCATAGGCGTGAACTTCTGTTGAAAGATTTCATTGAGTTGGTCTATGAAAAAAAAAAAAAAGATTTCATCATTGAGTTTGTTTTGGACTTTTTAGAAACTTCCCTTACTCTTCTGGTCCTATTTATTGAGTAAAGAGAAAAAAAAATTATCCTATTTATAGGCAAATCATTAAATTTTTTATATGAATATATAATTATATTCTTTTATAGTTCGTATATTATTTTACTGACTTTGTTTTTATTAGATATAGTTTGTATTAAATAGGGGTAAAATTGAAAAATTGTTAAATATTAAGGTAGAATTAGTAATGTTTAAATTTTTCTTGTCTATGTGAAATATCCTGTAAATAATTTATAAATTGGATTTGAAGAGTATTTGTTTATGTGGTTCTGCTGGCAGGAAAAAAAAAACAGAGTTAATGTGATTCACATTTCACAAAAATGGTGTGGCTGCATTGCATTGCACTTGAAATTATTAGTATACTCTGATTTTTGCTGCCTCTTGATAATGCAACTTAATCTTGTGTTATGGTTGGCAAATCAATCTACATTCATGTATTATTTTGTTGTTATGAATTATGAATACGGGAATCAAATTGGGTATTGTGTGTGTGGCGCTCAAAAGTATTCAAAAAACAACAAATTAGCGGTGGTTACTGGTTAGATGGGAAGTAAGGACGTCACAAGAGCAATGTTTTAAAAATTATATTGGAAGTCGAGCCGGAAAAATCAACGGATAATAATTCGTTGGGTAGTCCAATCGAGTCGGTGGCGTAGTAATTAAATTAAAATAATATTATAATATATATAATGATTAAAATATAATTAATCCTTAATCCAATTTAATATTTTCTAATTATAAGGAAAAAGGATATTAATAATAAAATTGAAATATTACAAAGTACTAGTTATAACAGAAGAGAAAGAGAAATTAACCACATCATTAAACAGATAGGAGGCCGTAATCCAATTTAATAAAAAAATTAACAAATTCACAAAATATATCTAACAAGTTGAAATAAAAAATATATATTTTAATTACACATCACTTATTATGAATAAAATTTAAATACCAAAAATACATTTTGAATTATTTTAATTACACATCACTTATTATGAATAAAATTTAAATACCAAAAATAAATTGTTAAAATTATAATTATATTATGACATATGTAATATAAAAAATGAGTGTTGGAAAAAATATAAAAAAAATTAGTACTGTTAAAATATTGTTCCTTTCAACATATATGGTGGTAGATTAACTTATTTATAATAAAATTATAATTGTGAAAATTGAGTCAAAAACATAGTTAAAATATTTTGCATGTTTTTTGTGTTTTTTTTTAAAATGTTCTAATCATTTTATGTTGGCTCATCCAATTTTCAAAAATTGTTCTGGGTCCCGGCTCAATAGCGGCTTTCTATTCAATGACGAGTAAATAACAGCTCAAAGAAGTGTAATTGCTAAAACAGCCTAAAAACAAAATCCGAGCCGCTGTTATAATTGGGTGATGATCTGAATGGACGGACCATCCGGTTTGATCTAGCTCTGAAAACCTTACAGAGGCCATGTCAAAATTGCAAACACTGCTCCATTTAATCAAAACACTTGCTCCGGTTTGGTTTACAATGATAGAGAACATCCAAATGGGCTGCTCCCCTAAACTTAGGCTCTATTTATAAAAAAAAAAAAAAATGGGTGAATTGGGCAAGGGGGTTTAAAGGAATCATCTGGGCCCAAACCAATCTTTGAAAGTTAAAAATGATATATCAACAAAAGGGCTTTTTTGGTGGAGCTTGCTGAGAAAAGTGATGAGAAGGAGGAGAATCTTGGGTGATCATTTCGGTAGAAATCAAGGGGGATAGGTGTGCTAATTGAGAGAGTTGAGGTGGTGAACTTAAAGCGAGGCATTGATGACACTTGGTCGTCCCCAATAGCAAAGAGAAGGAATAGCTTCTAAGACAATTCCCCAAGTAAAGCAGCCGAGAGAATTCAGATTTGGGGTGCCAGATGTGCCCCCTTAGCTGCCTCCTCTACTGTGCCCCTAGTTTGAGGTATTCCTAAATATATTTTTTATGGCTCTTTAGATCATTAAATTATATATGAAATGGACGACATTTTGATATCTTATGGGTAAAAAATGAACGCGTTTTCAATTTTTTATGATTTTTCAAAGATATTTAAGAAAAATGGTACATTTTTTTTCACTTTAAGCATTTTTTTTTCTGAAATATCTTTGAAAAATCATAAAAAATTGAAAACGGGTCCTTTTTTTGCCCATAAGATATCAAAATGTCACCTATTTCGTGTAAAATCTAATGATCTAAAAAGTTATGAAAAATACATTTGGGAAGGCCCCCAAAATAGAGGCATAGTAGAGGGGGCAGCTGCGGGGGCGTAGCTAACACCCCAGATCCAGAGAATTCAGGTGGAAGAGGAGGAGCTAGCGACGCAACTTGCGTTGGTTCCATTTGAGGTAAATCCTTTCAAATTTCAAGGTGAATTAAAATTTGTTGAGGGTAAAAAGGATGAGGAACCAATTAAGGATAGAAAAAAGAAGAGCATGGCATGAAGGGCCTTATTTTCAAACAACATTGCGAGTTTGAAGGCATATAGGGGAAAGAGATGGAACTTTGATGAAAAGGGATGGTTGTTGCAAGTGGCTCTTCAGGGGAGGAAGGTCTAGATGTTGAAAGGGGTGATAGGTAGCCTACTCCAACCATCCAAGGACCATAAGCTGCTTGGTGTTGAACCGCCAGGGTTTAGGAACCATCATAACAGTTCGGCATATAAGATTCTAGTATAGAAAGCTTAAACCTGCCTTAGCAAATTAAATGGGTTATGTTTTAGTCTTTAGTGATAGGCAGTGTCAAACACCATATGTGGGAACATCTCCTAGTGAAAATTCAAATCTTGATCTCTCATGTTGTGAGAGATTATCCCTTTCCACTAGATTCAATCCATTGTTAACAATATTAGTTGGACAGCAATAACCAAAATAAAATAAAGAAGTACATCTTCATCGACCAAATGGCCCAAATAATCAACATCCTTGACGGAGTCCAACAAAAATTTCCAGAAAAAGCGAAACAAAAACGGTTAAGCCCAAATAAAAGTCCAGCACGCGTTGTTTCTACTAAAACCGTGAAGTAAAAAAATGAGTAAAACCCAAACTAATGAGCCCAAACAAAAATCAAACAAGCAACACTTGAATAAATCTGGAGCTCAAAATGGTGGCTACAAACTGAAAAATATAGATCCAGATGGAACAAAAGTTCAAAGAGAACAAAAATCATTCGAAGTCCCAAAATAAATCACATACAAATAAATAAGATAAAATATGGCAGAAGCCCCATCCACCATGTCCCAATTCACAACCCATCCTTCAGGAATCGGTGAAACGCACGGTTACTTAGTATTAGTTTTTTTTTTTTTGACCGAAACTTAGTATTAGTTAATCAACTGATGATATATATAGTTAGAAAGATATACGAATAACAAAGACAAGAGAAATAAAGAAAGCGATAGGGTTCTGGCAAAAAAAGAAATTAAAGTGATAGGGTCATATGGACCATGGTAATGCTTGGAGGGGCGTTGGTGAATGTGAATCTATGCGTATGCGTTTATATATATATTTTGTATAAATAAGAAAAAAAATTATTTTGGGAGTAATATTTCAAAAGGAAAAGTGGATGGACCGCCGGTAAAATGTAGGAAGCTGTTATATGATCAAGGTATAACTTGTATGATTATTTCACTGATAGTGAAATTGAGGAGGCTATTAGATTTTATATTAAAAAAGTGAGGCACCATTTAAAAAATATCATGCAAAAAATGAAAAAAAAAAAAATATAGGGAAAATTAGAATCAAGAATCTAAAAAAACTAATATTTATTATTAAGAATCTTAAAAGTTATTATTATTTAAAAGGACCAAAAATTTCAAAATATAGATGTACAAGTATACTTTGCCCTTAACCTTCTCCATTCTACGATTCCTTTTACACTTCCTTCTTCCTCTCTTCCCCTCAATATCACAATGTTTCCTTGCTATGGGTTCATTTTCTATACCTTAAACAACTAGAAAGCCTGAGAAAGATAGGCGCAAGATTGAGATTAAGAAATTGGAACAAAGCAAGGCTTTTGTCACATTCTCAAAGCGCAAGTTAGTCTTCACCCAAAAAATGTAAATTAGGTATATTCTGTAAAGCTCCCGAACTATCCCTTCTCTGAGATTCATAAATCGTCATCGTCTTCTGCCATCTTGACATCGTGATCCCGCTACCTCTCCGGCACCTTTTTATTGTCAAACCCATGATTGGAATATGCATCTACGGTGGGAATTCAAATAGTCCATGAAGGTGTTGGAGGAGGAGAACAGATCTTTGAATGCTGAGATTTGCAGTTGTTGGCCAAAAAAAGATTAGCAGTTCGGGTTGTCGGCATTGGTTCTAATGGAACTGTTCTGTTGGGGAGATGGGTTTAGAGGAAGTCGTTGAATAGTTTAGGCACAATGTCGTTGCTGCAGCGGAGAAGAACACCTGGCTGATAGTGATCCATTCACGGTCGCCGCCATGACCATGGCAGAGTTTATGTATTTCTCTCCGTTGAACATATTCCAGATTGATCGAACTTGGTAATCATGGAACGCAACTGTCGGTTGTGATAGTTCTTACATGGTTTCGAATAGCAGTCGATATTGGGCATTATTAACTACTAACACTTACGAACAACTTTGAGTTTAGCTCCTTGATTAATGTTGTTTTGATAAAATGAGGATATACGGGATGTTAACATCTGTAGATTAACACGGGCAATCTAGTATTTATAGGTTTATATTTTTATTTTTGGTCCTTAGAAATAATTAGAAATTTTAAGATCTTTTTTATTAAATATTATTTTTTCCTTTATACTAACTTTCCCAAAAATGTTTTATAACTTTAAATCTAAATATTTAGGCTTGTTGTTTAACCATAGTGAATAATCTATTATAGAAAGACATGATACTAGATAAAAATTTGTACTATTTTTTTAAAAAAATGATAAAATAAAGGAAAAAAAGACAAAATTTTTTTTTGAAATTGTAAAATCCTAAATCAGGTTTGTTATCAAGAGTTGATAAGAGAATAAAAAACTTGATAACTAATTCATAACTCATTTTTTAAGAAATATCTGATTTAGAATTTTGTAATTTTAAAGTTTTTTTTCTTATCTTTTTTTCTAAAATAAATCATCAATTTTCTTTGTATATTTTAAAGCAGGCTGGCCCACCAACTTGATGGTCTACGAGCCCAAACTCATGGGTTAGGCATTGTTTTGAAAGTTAAGAGTATATATTGATTGAGAAAATGCCAACCCAAACCCACCACTATTAACTCGCAGGTTGGTGGTGGGTTGGGCATTACTGGCTTTATCTAACTAAGATTTTAATATCTCCAGCTAATTAGGATTCAAATATCTTTATCACAAACAATAAATAATTTACAAAAATTTAAATTGATAATTACTTTTTATGTTTATAGAACTCTTTGTAAAAACAAATCCGCACGAGTTACTATGTAAACATATAGTTTTTGAATTATTAATAAAGAAAAATGTCAACCCAGAACTAAAACCAAAACTCAAATAGTCTACCGATCAAACACATAATCAAGAGATTTTCATATTCTAACGCATGTAAAAGATAAATAATTACGTAGTGACAGGAGAGAAGATTTTTAAACTCGATTTTAAGACCACAGCCATCTTCTAACACCTTCACTTTCTCTATCGTTGGAAATGAGAAACACAGACGATGAGCTCTTGGAAGTGTTGAAGATTGTGATCATGATGCTAAACTTTCCACTGCAGGCTTTGGAAACAATAAATCTTGATTCTGCGTGGATAAACATGGTGTAATTCATGCAGCTAGCGATGAGGATTATTAATGTGTTAATTAAGATTCCAGAGTACTATTCAAATGCTACATTAGAATAGTTTGCTCTTAAAATAGTTATGTGACGATGTGGTGGATCGAGTTGGTACTAGGTTGACCCAAAATTTGCGTTTGAAGCAAAATTATTAAATTTGAAAGCTTGCTCGTTCATATATGCAGTATTACCAGATAATTATTTATTGCACCCAAAAATAAAATAGGTAATGTAGCTAGTTTTTTTATTATAAGATGCCCAGAAAATATTATACTTTTTATTTTAATTTTAAATTATTTTATAGCTTGGAATTTTTTTAAAAAATATAATCATGTCAATTAAAATTGAGAAGAAGATATATCCTTTGAATTTTTCTTATAGAAAGAGCAAAATGGGAAGTATGTATTTAATGTGGATGATTATTGATAGTACTTTTTTGCTTATATTATTTGAAAGCAAGAAATATTATTGGGTTAAATCAACTTTTGGTCTTATAGCTTACTCCAATTTGGGTTTTTCTCCCTAAAGTTTTAAACTTGTGGCTTTGGTCCTTTAAGTTTTATCCGTTTAAACCTGTTGGTCCCTATATAGTTTTAAAATGACCTTAACGGTATTAATTTTGCTAATGTGTCATTGACTCCGTTAAATTCTCTGACATGGTTCAATGACTAGACAATATGACATAGAAATAAGGTGGATATTTTAGTTTAAAAATTAAGAAAAGAGCTTGTAAGTGGCTAGTTGCTGAGAATGACTTTGAGAGTGTTTGGATTAATGATAACAGAAGTAGTTTTTTTTAATCTAACTTTTACAAACGTAAGATGGGGTAAAAGTTGAATTATGTAATGTGATTTATGTTTGTATTGACTTTTGAAAAGGTCAGTTTGATAAACTGAAACTTATTTGGATGGTTAATGCAAAAATAAGTTTGGATGTAAAATGACTAAAAAGATTATGAGTTTACCAAAAATAAAAATAGTTAATGTTATTGGAAAAATTTGAAAATACTAAATTATCTAAATTTTAGGAAAACTTGGAGAAAAGTCCCCATTTAAAATTTTAAAGTGAGAATGACCTCAATTAGGGTACTATTATTCTACTTATATAAAAACTTATCAGGTTATTCACGCCAATTAAATTTCTAATAAGCTAGTTTTTCCCGATTTTCCTTATATTTTATTATTTATTTATTTTTCTTTAGATACTTTCACAAATAAGGATAAAATTAGAAAACAATCATTATTGACCTTTAAGTAGATTTACATAATTATTAAGACCAAACTTTTCATTTACAAATGGACTTATTAATAAGGACTAGAATGTTATTTTACTAAAAGAAGGTGGATCCACAATCTTTTCTTCATTAGGTAGTAAATTTCTTCTCTTTACATGATATAAACTTCTTCTCTCTCCACAATGGTAAAATTAAAAATATGATATTTTGATTTATAGCTTAAAACAACTTTTTCTCCAAAAGTCCAATTGAAAAAAACTGACCCCAACATCATAAAAAGCCAAAAAGTGGCTGTTGACTATTATGATGCACTTTTGGGCCTCCAAAACATGATCCCAAACACGTTCCATGTTACTGGGATGAGGAACTCGCTGCTTCCAAAGATTAAGGGCGGCAACTCGAAGGCTTGTGGAAGTGCCTCGTGCTGCTGCGTCCTCCATTAATGACTTCTTTGAGATTGGCGATGCTTCTGGAAGATATTTGTTTGTTGATCCAAATCTAATTCAAAAAGTTGCAAACTTTATTATCCCCACATCTTAAACAACACTCTACAAATTTGGCCAATATGACATGGGAGAGAAACAAAGAGAGGGTTTAAAAAGGGGATGGTATGAGAGAAAAAGGAAAGGATATTTTTTGCGGGGAAGAAGGATAATGTCCACGTGGCAACAAACTAGTTGTGTCGTGGAAGAGGAGACCAACTTTGCTGGCTTGGTCATCTGGACATTGGTGCTGGTGGTGCTCTGCTTCTGTAAAGAGGGAAAAAATACTGACATCAATGAAACAAAACACAAACTTGTTTCTCAAATATTATTTAGTATCAAAGGTTGATCGGCGGTATAGGAATTCTCATGAAATCTCCAGTGTCGGGAACTTTTGAATTTAGAAAATGGCAAATTATATCTTTGAGATATATACAAACAAAATCGTGTTCCAGAATCTTCGCCAATCTCAAAGACGCCATTAATGGAGGAAGCAACAGCAGGAGGCATTTCCACAAGCCTCTGAGTTGCAGTCCTTAATCATAGGAGGCAGCGAGTTGCTCAAACCAGTAACCCATGAAGTCATTCTCAGCAACTGGCCCCTTCAAGCTTTTTTTATTACTACAAAAAAACATAATATGTGGCGCTTATTTTTAAAAATACTATAGGCTTGGGAAGCGTCATAACTTCCAGAGCTATAAAAACAAGCTATAACGCTTATTGAATCTATAGAAGCACTATAACTTATTTCTTTTCTTTTTTTTTTAAATTTTTTAATAGCCTCCTATGACGCTTCATTAGAAAGTGTCATAGGAAGTCGTGCACTTCCTATAGTGCTTCCAATGGAATGGAAGCGCCATAGGAAGTGTATGATGAGTTCCTATGGCTTTTCTAAGAAAGCGCCATAAGAGGTATTTTTTCTTAAAAAAATAATTTTGCGTAATTGTTTCCTTTTTTTTTGATGAAACTCTCTATATTTACCGTCCAAATCCACAATAATTTACAAATACAATCCACAGCAAACTGAAATAACTCAAAACAAAAAATTAATTCATAAAATCTAGTAAATATATTTAATTATAACAAGTATAATGTACAACTAATTTTAAGTGAATAAACAAGACAAGAATAGGCAAGAAACAACCTATGTACTGACATATTAGCTAATTGTCTAATCATATATTCACACTATTCCTCAATGATTTCATCCACTTGTTGGTCAGTCAACTGGGCAAAACGTTGATCGTCATAATACCACATAAATAATCATTCACACAACGAATTAAAATCACTAAAAATCAATTAGCTTAGACACTTATCAATTAAATTCAAAACGTACGAACTTAAGCTTTTGTGTATATAAAAAAAAAACTTACAACTTAGGGAACTTTTGTGGGAGGCTAAGAAGGAAAAAAAACATGTGGGGGATCAATCTTTGTACTGCAACGGAAGCTTCTACTTGCCACCGTCAAAGAGAGGAGGGAGTGGGGGCAATGGATAAGGAAAGGTGGTGGAACAATAGATTAGAGACTAAAAGGATACAAGATGGTGGACAAATCGTATTCTAGGAAATGAAGAACTAGAGGGCGTCTGAGAAGACGATAATGGCGGGTTTGTGAAATTTTTTAAAGTACGTTGTATGGCGCCATACAAGACATATGGATTCCCTTAATTTGTTTTAAACAAAGGGAAGCTTGTGCAAGCTTCATTGTTTCCCTTTATTTTTTTAAAAGAAAATTTAAAAAAATGGCAGATAGGGAAGCTTTGGCTCTTGCAGTGCAAGTGCCATTGCTTCCCTTGATTTTTTTTTTTTTTTAAACAAAGGAAAGCTTTAGCAATAGATGATTCCATGTCTCAATCTTCTTGAAAAACAAAAGGAAGAAAAGAAACTAGCTTAAAGACAATGGACGCCTTAAGTTTCAAAACCACAATAACCTAGTGAAATAAAGTCAACTTTTGTAAACTTAAATACCAACATTTTTTCTTGGTGATATTTAACCAAAATGTTATAACAGCCAAGTTTACAAAACTTGGATACATAATAATGAAGGACAAAAACTCAAATAAGCCTCAACAAAAGTAGATAAAGATGAACATATTACCTAATATCTATCACACTATCTTTTATATTTAATTTATTATGTAAAATTATTTTTTTTATAAAAAAAATACTTCCTATGTCACTTCCTTGATAGGAGCATTTTTTTTTAAAAAAAGGACACTTCCTATAGCGCTTTCTAAGGAAGGGCCATAAGAAGTATCACTTTCTATGGCTCTTCCTTATGAAGTGCTATAAGAAGTATTGTTTTTTTAAAAAAATAATTTTAAGTAATAAATTAAATATAAAATTTATTGAGCAAATTAAACAAGTAACAACTAATAAAATTATATTTGTAAGATTAAAAATTAAAAAATTTATAATGTTTAGGAAGTTTAACAAGAGAGGGTTGTAACTTCAAGCAAATACCTGAAAAAAAAGAAGATATTTACACATAAAAATACAAGTTAAAATTTATGATAGATTTTAAACTTTAAAAAAGAAAAGAAAAGAAAACTATAGTGCCAATTGATGAAAGCTTTTATATTAAAAAAAAAAAACTTACAATCAGACTTATATTCCCCTGCAAACAATAGTAGCATTTATTATAAGCTTACACACACACACACACATAAATGCACTTCATTTGGCGCTTCCTAAGAAAGGGCCATAGGAAGTGATAGGACTTTTTCCCCCCTTAAATGACACTTCCTATGACGCTCTCTAAGGAAGTGTCGCCGTCTAAGGAAGTGTCGCCATAGGAAGTATTTTTTTAAAAAAATAATTTTACGTAATAAATTAAATATAAAAGATATTGAGTAAATTAAATAAGTAATAACTAATAAAATTATCTTTGTAAGATTAAAAATTAAAAAACTTATAATGTATAGGAAGATTAACAAGAGAGAGTTATAACTTTAAGCAAATATCTGGAAAAAAAATTATAAGCACAATATAAAACTACAAGCTAAGATTCATGATATATTTTAAAGTTAAAAAAAGAAGAAGAAAACTATAGTGTCAATCGACAAAAGCTTCTGTATTACAAAAAGACTTACAATTAGACTTATATTCTCTCAAACAATAGTCGCATTTATTATGAGTTTTTTTAATAAATGCATTTCCTTTTGTGCTTTCTAAGGAAGTGTCATAGGAAGTGTGTATGTCACATCCTTAGGAAGCACCATAGGTAGGAAGTGATAGGAGCGTTTTTTTTTAAATGACACTTCTTATAGCGCTTTCTAAGGAGGGTTCATAGGAAGTAAAGTGATAGGAGCTTTTTTTTGTCTTTTTAAATGACACTTCCTATGGCATTTCCTTATGAAGCGCCATAGGAAATATTTTTTTAAAAAATAATTTTACGTAATAAATTAAATATAAAAGATATTGAGCAAATTAAACAAATAAAAACTAATAAAATTATATTTGTAAGATTAAAAATTAAAAAAAACTTATAATGTATAAGAAGTTTAATAAGAGAGAGTTGCAACTTTAAACAAATACATGAAAAAAAATTATAAGCATATATAAAACTACAAGCTAAGATTCATGATATATTTTAAACTTCAAAAAAAAAAAAACTATAATACCAATTGACGAAAACTTCTATATTAAAAAAAAAAAAGACTTACAATTAGACTTATATTCCCCTACAAACAATTGTAGCATTTATTATGAGCTTTTTATTTTTATAAATGCACTTCCTATTGTGTTTCCTAAGGAAGTGCCATAGGAAGTGTGTATGGGACTTCCTTAGGAAGCATCATAGGAAGTGATAGGAGCTTTTTCTTTTTCTTTCTTTTTAAATGACCTTTCCTAAGGAAGCGTCATAGGAAGTGATAGGAGTTTTTTTTTTTCCTTTCAAATGACACTTCCTATGGCGCTTCCTTATGAAGCGCCATGGAAGTATTGTTTTTTAAAAATAATTTTACGTAATAAATTAAATATAAAAGATATTGAGCAAATTAAACAAGTAATAAATAATAAAATTATATTTGTAAGATTAAAAATTAAAAAACTTATAATGTATAGGAAGTTTAATAAGAGAGAGTTGTAACTTCAAGCAAATACCTGGAAAAAAAATTATAAGCACGCATAAAACTCCAAGCAGAGATTCATGATCGATTTTAAATTAAAAAAAAAAGAAAAGAAAACTATAGTGTTAATCGACGAAAGCTCCTATATTAAAGAAAAAAGACTTACAATCGAACTTATATTTCCCTGCAAACAATAGTAGCATTTATTATGAGGTGAGATTTGGGGATTTAGTATGTACTTAGAGAATCTTGTTTGGCGCTTGTCTAAACAAGCCCCATACAAGGGGTGTAATTTTTTTTAAAAAAATAACCCCTTGTATGACGCTTCCCCAGTAAAGTGCCATACAAGGTATTAGGTAGTTATAGCTCTTTCTTGGTGAAGCGCCATAGCTGCCTAGTGTATTTTTTTTTGAGAGAATTATACTCAAGTCTTAAGGAAGAAGAGAACTAAAGAAATGGTTCATTGAAATTACAAAATGAAAAAATGGTCCTATTGACAACTCCAAGAGTAGGTCATTGACAACTCCAGGAGTCTGCATTGACAACTTCATGAGACCATTTTTTCATTTTGCAATTTCAAGGAACCATTTCTTCATTTCTCTTCTTCTTTGGGACTTAAGTGTAATTCTCCCTATTTTTTTGAAAAAAATAGAAGTCTCCTTTAACGCTTGTTTGAAGAAGTGTCATAAGATTAGCACCGCTAAATCTGTATTTTGTAGTGGTGACCTCATTTCCATGTCATATTGTGTAGTTATTGAGCCATGCTAGCGAATTTAATGAAGTCAATGACACATCAGCAAAATTAATGCCATTATGATCTTTGGACCAAAAGTTTTAAACGGAGTAAACTTAAGGGACCAAAACCACACGTTTAAAACTTCAGGTACCTAAACCCAAATCAATGTAAACTATAAGGACCAAAAGTTGGTTTAACCCAATATTATTTGACTTTTGAAAACTCTCTTTTTAAAAAAAAAATTTAAACCATTTATCCACCTCATTTCCATGTCTTATTGTCTACTCAGTGAGTCATGTCGGCGAATTTAACAAAGTCAATGACACAAAAGCAAAATTAACACCGTTATGATCTTGGGACCAACAGTTTTAAATGAAGTAAACTTAATAGACCAAAACCACATGTTTAAAACTTCAGGTACCAAAACCCAAATCAGTGTAAACTATAAGGACCAAAAGTTGGTTTAACCCAATATTATTTGACTTTTGCTTATAATTTAAGGGTTATGGTAAATACCCATGAACTTATACCTAAAGTGCACCCAACACAATATGCCTTAAGAGGTGTAAAAGTACCCATGAACTTTCAAAATCAAAGCAAAAATTCCATCATTGTTAGATTGCCTCAACTGACATTAATTGCAGCTTGAAAATAGCAATATCCCTCAACTAAAAAAACACCCTCTCCTTCTTAGCCCACTAATTCATCCTCTACTGCTACACTCCCATTAAAGACAATTGGCCCTCCATATTTTTTTTGGATAAATATTGAATTCCATTATCTCAATAATTGAGAATTACATCAAGAGTCAATATCTCCTAACAATATCATCAATAATCGCCTCCTTAACTTAAGGTGGTGGGTGATAAAAAAGGAAGAAGTTCCATACTGTCTAGTACAACATCTTAACCAACCCATTTGCATAAGAATTCTGTTTGTGATAGAGATGGCTAAAGAATATCTGCCAATCTCTATATACAAGTGATCTAGCTTCATCCACAACATCTCTAAAAGGATGGTTAACTTCAACCCCTAGAAATTAGGTTAATGACAGCTGTACAATCTAATAACAAATTGATTTTCATATATCCTCTAGCCTAATAGATATGAAGTCCATGAATAGTCCTTATTAGTTCCGCAATCCTCAGGGGAGTTATTTTCAGTTTGCTACTAAAACCACACACCTATATGTCATGATAATCTCCAATAACTCCATTACATGTGCTTTTTCCTTCGTTTAGAACTAAGCCATCTACTTCTAGTTGCACAAACACCTCTCTTTCCTCTTGCTTATTGTGACCCCCTACTTGCTCATACTTGTAAAACTTATAATTCTTTAACAATTCATTGTTAGAATAAGCACAGTGTAAGCTATCATTTGCATTGATGAAAGTAATTAAGGCTTCTCTACCAAAGAGTCAATTGTATATTGATACCCAAATGTTCCAACAAATGTATCCAAATAGAGTTGACCATTGAATCATCTTTATGAGTGTCATTCTTGCCTTATTTTGCAAATTACATTTGGCACACCTACCCCTTGCAGAGCAGAAAAGGAGCACCATTTCATCAGAGACATTATAGATTTGCAATGGTCAATTATGTTTGAACAATCCTTGAGTAAGTGTATTGAGTTCTCCTCAACTACACACCCAAAAAGGCATGTAGCCATTATGTTTAATCCTATTCTTTCTTAGTTGTGTTGTGTGAGCTTTGCCATGAGTAAATAACCACATGAATGATTTGATCTTCTTTGTCAGCGTTCATCTCCAAATAAGTTTCCATACGCTATCTCCATGCTAACGTGTACCTGCAAGTAAGAAATGATATTTAGATTTAACAGAAAAAGTACCATCACGGGATGGCTTCCAAAAGAAGTTATTGTTAGATCAAGCGTTTCACCCAAGAGGGGGGGTGAATTGGGTGATACTGGAATTTCTTTCGAAAATATAAAACTTTGACAAAAGAATTAAAACAGTAATGAGTAAGGAGAAATATCACCGAAGTGTACACCGGGAGTTATACTGGTTCGGTCACAACCACTTTGACCTATGTCCAGTCCTCAGAGCTTCTCTGAGAGTTTCACTATAACTTCCAAGATTCAGTGGGTTCTTGGCACCTCAGTACAAGCAAGTTCCTTACACCTGGACACTCGCTCCCCCTTACAGGTTGTAATCCAATCCCGACTCAAGGTTCCACAACCTTAAGTTATCTCAATAACAACTATTGAGTTTGAATAAAATATCTCTCTCAAAGAGTGAATGATAATCACTGAAGCATAGAAATACAATTTCAACGTGAAAACAGAGTGATGAACTTAATGATACGTTCGTATGTGTGCTTGGTTGTTCTTTCTCTGTTTGAAGGTTCCCATATATATAGGTATGTTGAAGATGACCGTTGGAACACTTCCTTTCGTCCGTTGGTGAGTGCGCAGCCACTATTGACTTTTCAAGTTTTTGAAAAATATCCGTTGGCGGTGGTTGGCATTTGAACGTTTCTTTTGATTTCCATCTCTTGATATGATTTCTTCATTGTTTATCTGTAAATATACTAAGAATGCTAATACAATGAAAGGTTAATCATATAGGAAACAATATAATGAAAGTTTGAATGATTTCTAAATTTCTGGGTATGCTTACTCGAGTAGCTCCTCGAGTATCCCTTGAAGTTTACTCGAGTAGCTCCTCGAGTAACATCGTGAAATCATTGTTTATTTGAAATTCAATGAAGAGAAACAAGATTACTCGGGTAGTGCATGGAGTAAACTAAATTTCAAACCTTTGGGAATAGTTATTTACTCGGGTAGCTACTCCAGTAAAGCTTTTGCAACTTCATAGATTACTGGGGTAACACCTCGAGTAATCCTTTAAGAAACTTTTGATTACTCGATGCTCTACTCCAGTAATGTTGGCAGGATTTCAAGACCGAGAGCAATTACCTTGTTACTCGAGTAGGGACTCGAGTAATGCATTCATTTTAGCATAGGTTACTCGGGTAGCTCCTCGAGTAACAGAGACTTTTGAACATGATTTACTCTGGTAATGACTTGAAGTTTACTTTGAAAACATTTGCATATACTGGGGTACATACTCGAGGAATCCACTTAAACCATAAGGACTTGAGGAAAATGAAATAAAGAGAGTTCAAGTTAATCGGGTACTAACCTCAAGTTTTCACTCACCTTAGTGCATTACTCGAGTAGCTCCTCGAGTAACATTGGCAGTGGTACAAAGTGCCGAGAGCTTCACATTTTCAAATACACGGTTACTCGAGTAGTGCCTCGAGTATCATGGGGAAAACTTGAAGTCAACTGGAAGTTTTCACAGGGTTACTCGAGTAGCGCCTCGAGTAACATTAGCAGTGGTACAAACTGCCGAGAAGTATATATTTTCTGAAACAAAGGTACTCGAGTAGCTCCTCGAGTATCATTGGGAAAACTTGAAGGCAACTGGAAGTTTTCACATGGTTACTCGAGTAGCTCCTCGAGTAACATTAGCAGGCCGAGAGCAACCTTAAAATTTTACTTGGTTACTCGAGTAGCGCCTCGAGTAATGGTGGCAGGTTACTGGAAGTTTTCCTTGGTTACTTCAAGTTTTGGCTCATTACTCGAGTAGCGCCTCGAGTAATGCTTTAGAAGGTTTGCTTCTGATCAAGTTCCTCAGCATTTTCTCTTGGCCAACCTTCACTACTTCCATGCTTACCTCAAGTAAAGCTTATTCCTGTCATTACTTAGTTAAAGCTTGATTATTAAACATTTCCTTTTCAAACCATTCTTTTGTTATCATCAAAACATGAGATCTAACATTCTCCCCCTTTTTGATGATGACAAAACTTGGTGATTTTGAGCATGATTTTTCAAATTGGATTCTTAATTAATTATTTCTTATTAAGGTTGAATATACCTTGCATACATAATAACTTCATTAGTCCAACCATGTATCATAATTCAAAACTTAAATGATATCAAATGAAGTCATAATTTAAACACACTTGCATTAAACTTTAAGAATTTCAAATTACAATTTAAATTCAAAATGCACCCTTGAGCCCATATACAACCAAATATCCCAAATTAAGCTAGGACATATCCACAAAATCACTCTCAAGCTCTTCTCCCCCTTTTTGGCTTCATCAATCAAGTGGAGGGTTTGAAGGCTTCACCATAGAGATAGGCTTGACTGGAAGAACCAAACCACCACTATCTGAACTAGATGAATCAAAGGAACTGGATGACTCTGGTTCAGGAAGATTGACTGGTGGGATACGAATGTCATCTCTTGGTTGGAGAGGAGAAGGCTGGAAGACAACCATAGTGGTCTCAGCTTCTGGAGGTGTGTCTAACACTGGAGTGAGATGCTCAGAGGAGGAAGAGGGAGATATTTCCTCTGTTTGGGTAGGAGAGGGAATAGGTTTCAGGGCAGTGTCTGGCTGTGGCTTGGGAGGTGAATCATCGATGACAATATGTGTGGTCTCATGAGTATCAGGATCATCCACTGTGAATAAGATATCTTTCCCTTGGGGCTCAAGTGGATCAGAAACCAGAGGGGTAGATGGTTCAGCCTCAGGAGTAGGAATAGGAATAGGAATGTTTGAAGGAGGGTCAACTGGAGGTGGTGGTGCAGAAGAGGAGGGACCGGCAGAAGGTCCAGGACCCAATGAATCCATTCGTGCTAGGATCAATCTCAAGGTCTCTCCCTGAGCACGTTGCTCTGCTAGCAACTCCTCATGTCTCCTATCCATTCTCTCAACCAACTCCTCATGCCTTTTGTCAATTTTCTCAACCAGTTCTCCCATCTTGAAGTTGGTATTGGTAATTAGCTCAGCATTTGTGTTGGCTATGTCCACATGGAAACCTCTGAGTATGTTCTCCATGAAGTGCTGGAGAGTGGCATTGAGGAAGGATGGTGATGATGTGGTAGCTGCTGGAGCCGATGACTGAGTGTCATCCAACCTACTGGTCTCTGTCTTAGTGGTCTTCCTCTTCTTCTTGGACCCAGACTCCAGAGGGCCTTTGAGAGGGATGTCAATGTTCAGTTTCCCAATTTGGTTCCTTCCGACTGGAGACAACCTCTCAATTGGCTCTTTACTATCCAAATACCATATTTTGTTCTCTTTCAGGATTAGAGACACAATTTGAGGATATGGCATTGGAGTAGTACCCTTTCCATCCACCTTGTACCTTTTCATCTCTGAAAATATATATTCTCCCAGATCTTTTTGTTTCTTCAGGAGAAGTGAAGCAAACCATCTATAGTCCCTATTAGAGAAGTGGGTATAGTTGTTGGCTTTGTTCACCAGGGACCTAGAGTAGATGTACCATAGGACCCTGTGATGATCACACATATCACTCGGTTTAAAATTGAGGGGACCAACTAACTCACCGGGCTTAAGGATAGTGAAAATTTGGTTTGGCTCAAGCTCAGAATATATATCATCTGGGGGATTCTCTATTCCTAGCCACAGGTTAATTCTGGATGGTGAAATTAAAATCTTTTGACCTCTCACAGTTGTGGTCATCTCTTCCTCTACTGAGGTTCGGTTAGGTTCATCTATGATTTCTAGGTTGCAATAGAAATGAGTGATTACCTTTGTGCAAAAAGGCAATCTAATGGACAACCAAGGCATAAAAGGCTCTAGATAAGGACTAAGATCGTGCTTCAATACCTCTTGAAGTAGCCTTAGATCCACATAGTGTGTCTTACACACTTTTCTTCTGGAGAATTGTGTTAGGTACTTGGGAGACTCCACCAGTTTGCCCACATTGAATCCCTTTGGAGGGGTAGAGATCTCTGCTTCTGGAATCTTGGATTTCTTGGATGTTTGACCCTTCTCCATTTGGTCAATGATCCCAGCCATTGCCTTAGCCACATTTTTGTCATATTTTGGCTTCTTGATAGGCTTAGGAGTGAAAGAGGGTGCAGAGGAATCAGAATGAGAAGGTGAGGGAGTTTTGGCACCTTTACTTCTTCCAGTAGATGTGCTCTTTTTAGACTGAGCCCTAGTCACAATAGGCTCTTTTATCACTACACCTTTGGCTTTAGGTTGTGATTGAGGTTTAAGAGGGGTTTTGGCTTTTGGTCTCGGGATTAACTTCCTTCTCTTTGTTGGAGGAGGAGAAAGGAGATCAGGGTTTTGTTGTGAATCAGAGGAATCTGTGAAGTTGAGATTCTTGGTTCTAACCATCTTGAAACACAGAAAATCAAAAATCACAGTAAAACAGGGTAACTGTCGCGAGTTTAGGTCAGAAAGATTTTGAACAAAATAGGAAGTTTTTGGTCTTGAAATCAGTTGGGTTTTGACGGAAATGAGGCAAGGAATTGATTGAGAAAAGTTTTTGAAAGGGTGTATAGTGATTTACTCGAGGAGATTTTGTGGAAATGACCGAGTTTGCGCAAGATAAAGACCTAAAACCCGACGTTACTCGAGGCCTTACTCGAGTAAACTTCAAGTTTACTCGAGGCCTTCCTCGAGTGTTCATGCAGAAAAATTCAAAAATAATTCATTTAAATTGCGTACCTGGCATGAATAATATAGTAATTATCCATGGATGTTCCCTCGATCATTCATAGTCCATTTGGGTCAGTTTTGAGTCATTATTCAACACTTTGAGAATCTGAGCTCCGACATTACTCGAGGCCTGCCTCGAGTAAGCTTCAAGTTTACTTGAGGCCTGACTCGAGTAAATAGCTTCTCAACTTCTGACTCTTCATTTCTTTGAAAACTGAACCGTTATATTTGAAAATCAAGTAACTTGATCCGTTACTTCCAGTTTTGGAGGCCATTACTCGAGTACATACTCGAGTAAGCTTCTACTTTACCTCAAGTTACTCCTCGGGTATTGCTTCTGTTTTAGCCATAACTTCAAGTTGGTACTCCAGTAAATGTGTCCTCTGAAAATCCCTATTTTTGTTTCCCAAAACAGAGTTTCTTTCTTCCTGCAAAACACGTTTCTATATACTCCGATGCTTAAGTTAGTGATCATCAAAACATTATTAAATGACTTCATCTAATATTATGAAATACTTAAATTTCTTATAACTCATTGGGATTTACCATTCCCAATTCTCTTCTAATGAATAGAAATTGATCTTTTGCAAGGGGTTTTGTGAAGATATCTGCTAGTTGAAGATGAGTAGGAATGAATATCACTTTCACATCTTTCTTTTGAACATGATCTCTGATGAAGTGATGTCTGACATCGATATGCTTGGTTCTAGAGTGTTGAACTGGATTCTTTGCCAAGCTTATCATACTTGTATTGTCACAATAGATTGGTATTTCCTTGAGATAAATACCAAGATCTTGTAGTTGTTGTTTTAACCATATCACTTGTGCACAACAACTTGAGACTGCGACATATTCGGCTTCCGTTGACGAAAGAGACACTGTATTTTGTTTCTTGCTGAACCACGAGACAAGAGATCCTCCAAGAAATTGTCCTTGTCCACTGGTGCTCTTTCTGTCTGTCTTGTATCCTCCATGATCAGAATCTGAATAAGCAATTAAATATTCACTTCTTCCTTTGGGATACCACAGACCCAATTCTGGTGTGTCAGCAAGGTATCTAAAGATTCGTTTGACCGTTTCAGCATGTGATTCCTTTGGCGCCGATTGATATCTTGCACATATACCAACACTAAATTGGATGTCTGGTCTGCTTGCCATGAGATAGAGTAATGATCCAATCATTCCTCTATATTTTGTGATATTGTAGTCTTTCCTTTTAACATCAGCATCAAGCAACGTTGTTGAGCTCATAGGTGTGTCTGAGCCATTTGCTTCATCCATTCCATACTTCTTCAATAGCTCTTTTAAATACTTTGTTTGAGATATGAAGATTCCATTCTTTCTTTGTTTGATTTGCAAACCAAGAAAGAAATTCAATTCTCCCATCATTGACATCTCAAACTCTCCCTGCATTATCTCAGAAAATTCCTTACATAGAGATTCATTAGTAGCACCGAAAACAATATCATCAACATATATTTGAACAATTAAAATATCATCACGTTTTCGATTTATAAATAATGTTGTATCAACTTTTCCCCGTACAAAACCTTGATCGATGAGAAACTTACTAAGCCTTTCATACCAGGCTCTAGGAGCTTGTTTTAAACCATACAAAGCCTTTTTAAGTTTAAAAATATGGTCCGGTTTAGTGACATCTTCAAAACCTGGAGGTTGTTCTACATACACTTCTTCCATGATGTAACCATTTAGAAAAGCACTCTTAACATCCATTTGATAGAGTTTGAATCCTTTGATGCATGCAAAGGCTAAGAGTACACGTATAGCTTCCAATCTAGCCACTGGAGCATACGTTTCCTCATAATCAATTCCTTCTTCCTGATTATAGCCTTTGGCCACCAATCTTGCCTTGTTTATGACAATAATTGCAGATTCATCGAGTTTGTTTTTGAATACCCATTTAGTACCAATGATCGTATGATCTTTGGGTCGGGGTACCAAATCCCAAACTTGATTCCTTTCAAATTGATTTAGTTCTTCTTGCATTGCTATGACCCAATCATTGTCTGATAGGGCATCATCAATGTTAGAAGGTTCAATTTCAGAAATGAATGCAGAAAAACTTACTTCATTGAAAACTCTATTTCTGGTTTTGATCCCTTCATTCACATCTCCTATGACTTGATCTAAGGGATGACTTCTATTGTATTTCCAGGCTTTAGGTTGACCTAGGGATTGCTCTTCATCCTTAGTTTCATCAACCTCTGGAATAAGAGACTTAGAAATAGATTGACCATTTTCTTGATTTAAAACAACTTCCTGTTCTTCATCAATGGTTTTGTCAGAGGATTCAAATTCATCAAATACAACATGAATTGATTCTTCAACAACACAAGTTCTTTTATTGAAAATTCTATATGCTTTACTTCGGTTAGAATATCCTAGGAAAATTCCTTCATCAGTTTTAGAATCAAATTTTCCTAAGTTATCTTTACCATTATTATGAATGAAACACTTACAACCGAAGATGTGTAGATGAGCTATGTTTGGCTTCCTTCCTTTGAATAGATCGTACGGTGTCTTCCCAAGTTTCGTTATGATATAGGCTCTATTTGAAATATAACATGCTGTACTCATAGCATCAGCCCAGAAGACTTGAGACATGTTCTTTTCATTTAACATTGTTCTAGCCATTTCAGTAAGCACTCTATTCTTGCGTTCCACAACTCCATTTTGTTGGGGCGTCCTTGGAGCAGAGAAATTGTGATCAATGCCATTAGTATCACAATACTCTTCAAAGGCTTGATTCTCAAATTCTCCACTATGATCAGTCCTAATCCCTACAATAGACATACCTTTCTTATTTTGAACTTTCTTGGCAAAAACAATAAATTCTTCAAAGGTTTCATCTTTTGATGATAGAAAAATAACCCATGTAAATCTAGAGAAATCATCAACAATGACCAATGAATATAAGTTGCCACCAAGACTTTTTACTCTTGCTGGACCAACTAAATCCATATGCAATAATTGTAATGGTCTATTTGTTGAGATCTCATTTTTCAATTTGAAAGATGATTTAGTTTGTTTACCCTTTTGACATGCGTCACAAATCAAATCATTTTTGAAATTTACTTTGGGTAAACCAAGAACTAAATCCTTTTTGAGTAGTTTGCCTAGTTGATGCATGTTGACATGAGCCAACCTTTTATGCCATAGCCAACTTTCATCGGCATTACTCAGAAAACAGTTTTCAGATTCATTTCTACTAATATCTAAGGTATAGCAGTTACCTTCCCTTTTTGCTCTGAGTTTAGCCTTGATATTCTTCTTATCAAGTAGTAAGTCTTTCTTGTTGACAATTAGACATTCCTCTGAATCAAATATTATCCAGTTGTCTTTATCTGCACTTTGACTTACGCTCAGCAAATTATGACACAAGCCTTCAACGTAATATACATCCTTGATTTGTATGCCTTTGTCATTTTTTATTTCACCAATTCCTGCTATTTTTCCGGATTGATTTCCTCCAAATTTTACCTTTCCACCTTCCTTAGGTTGCAATGTGGTAAAACTTTCGAAATCTCCGGTCATATGTCTAGAGCATCCACTGTCTATGAACCACTTGTTATTTTTGGATGCTTTAAGACATACCTGCAATCAAATGACTAAGTCTTAGGTACCCACTTCTTTTTGGGTCCTTTTGGGTTAGTATAAATGATTTTCTGAACATATGTGCCTTTAGGTATCCATTTGTAGGTTCCTATTGTTCTTTTCTTTTTATGAATGCATGAAGAGGTATAATGACCTTTTCTGTTACAGTAATTACAAAACGCAAAAGGATTTGATATATGCACAGAATGTTGAAAATAATTTAAATATGGCTTTCCTCCTACTTTCTTTTTACCTTTCCTTTTATCTGTTTTTGGATCATATCCAATACCAGATCGGTCATTTACAAATCGTTGTTCTTTTAAAATCACACTTAGCATCTCACTTCCTTTGGTAAATTTTTCAAGAGTTTTTGTGAGATCAATGTTTTTCTTTTTCAACGAAGAACAATTTTCACAATTCTGTTCTGAACTTTCTTTAAGTTCAATTTCAAGAGCTTTGTTTTTCTTTTTGAAAACAATTAATTCTTTAACTACTTTGATGAATTCAGAATGTAAAGTATTATATTCAGAGAGTAATTCATCATAGGTAGGTTCAGAATCATTTACCTCTTCTTCTGTCTCTTCTTGAGCAACAAGACATATGTTGGCTACTTCTTCCTCATCACTTTCTTCGTCTGAGGAACTATCTCCCCATATAGCAGATACAAAGGCCTTCTTTTTGTTAAAGAATTTGCCTTTTCTCTTTTCTTTGCTCTTTTGATTGAGCTCTGGACATTCTGATTTGATATGTCCTGGTTTTCCACATTCATAGCAAATGATATGGTCTTTGTTGCTAGTTCCTCCTTTTTGAAAGTGTTTGAAGCCTTGACCTTTCTTGTAGAATTTTCTGAATCGTTTTATGATTAAGCCCATTTCATCATCATCAAACTCCTCATCTTCATCTTGATTTTCTTCTTTCGCTTTTAGTGCTAGACCTTTCTTTCTTTTGTCACTGATGTCATCTAGTTCCCGTTTGAACTTTAATTTGCTTTCATATTCAGAAAGACTTCCAAATAGAGAAGCAACTGATCTCATTGATTCTCCTTTTGCCTCTTTTATCGCAGTGACTTTGGCCTCCCACTCTTTAGAAAGAATATTCAAAATCTTTCGTACTTGGATATTTTGATCATAGACTTTACCAAGTGCTGCAAGTTGATTAACAAGATGAGTATATCTAAGTTCGAATTCAGAAATTGACTCACCTGATTTCATTCGAAGTAGATCGAATTCTATGATCAAGGTGTTGATTCGATTCTCCTTTATTCCCGAAGTTCCTTCATGAGCTATTTCCAGAGCTTCCCATATTTCCTTTGCTGTTGGAAGTGTGCAAATTCTGAAGTATTCATTTTGACTCAAAGAGCTTTGTAACATCAGAATTGCCTTGCTATTGAGAGTGATAAGTTTCTTGTCATTCTCATCATATTCCGCTGGCGTCTTTGGAATTTTCTGAGAATCTACAGTCTTTGTAGGTTGATAATTTCCACTCTCGATTACATCCCATAGCCCATATTCAGTAGCCATCACGAACACTCTGAATTTTGCTTTCCAGAAAGAAAAGTGTTCTCCATTGAAACCGGGAGGTCTAGTGATGGATGCTCCGTCGGGAAGAATTCCTTCACCCATGCTTGCCATTGGATCCTTCTTAGGTTGTTATACCTTAACAAGAAGACCTACGCTCTGATACCAAATGTTAGATCAAGCGTTTCACCCAAAAGGGGGGGTGAATTGGGTGATACTGGAATTTCTTTCGAAAATATAAAACTTTGACAAAAGAATTAAAACAGTAATGAGTAAGGAGAAATATCACCGAAGTGTACACCGGGAGTTATACTGGTTCAGTCACAACCACTTTGACCTACGTCCAGTCCTCAGAGCTTCTCTGAGAGTTTCACTATAACTTCCAAGATTCAGTGGGTTCTTGGCACCTCAGTACAAGCAAGTTCCTTACACCTGGACACTCGCTCCCCCTTACAGGTTGTAATCCAATCCCGACTCAAGGTTCCACAACCTTAAGTTATCTCAATAACAACTATTGAGTTTGAATGAAATATCTCTCTCAAAGAGTGAATGATAATCACTGAAGCATAGAAATACAATTTCAACGTGAAAACAGAGTGATGAACTTAATGATACGTTCGTATGTGTGCTTGGTTGTTCTTTCTCTGTTTGAAGGTTCCCATATATATAGGTATGTTGAAGATGACCGTTGGAACACTTCCTTTCGTCCGTTGGTGAGTGCGCAGCCACTATTGACTTTTCAAGTTTTTGAAAAATATCCGTTGGCGGTGGTTGGCATTTGAACGTTTCTTTTGATTTCCATCTCTTGATATGATTTCTTCATTGTTTATCTGTAAATATACTAAGAATGCTAATACAATGAAAGGTTAATCATATAGGAAACAATATAATGAAAGTTTGAATGATTTCTAAATTTCTGGGTATGCTTACTCGAGTAGCTCCTCGAGTATCCCTTGAAGTTTACTCGAGTAGCTCCTCGAGTAACATCGTGAAATCATTGTTTATTTGAAATTCAATGAAGAGAAACAAGATTACTCGGGTAGTGCATGGAGTAAACTAAATTTCAAACCTTTGGGAATAGTTATTTACTCGGGTAGCTACTCCAGTAAAGCTTTTGCAACTTCATAGATTACTGGGGTAACACCTCGAGTAATCCTTTAAGAAACTTTTGATTACTCGATGCTCTACTCCAGTAATGTTGGCAGGATTTCAAGACCGAGAGCAATTACCTTGTTACTCGAGTAGGGACTCGAGTAATGCATTCATTTTAGCATAGGTTACTCGGGTAGCTCCTCGAGTAACAGAGACTTTTGAACATGATTTACTCTGGTAATGACTTGAAGTTTACTTTGAAAACATTTGCATATACTGGGGTACATACTCGAGGAATCCACTTAAACCATAAGGACTTGAGGAAAATGAAATAAAGAGAGTTCAAGTTAATCGGGTACTAACCTCAAGTTTTCACTCACCTTAGTGCATTACTCGAGTAGCTCCTCGAGTAACATTGGCAGTGGTACAAAGTGCCGAGAGCTTCACATTTTCAAATACACGGTTACTCGAATAGTGCCTCGAGTATCATGGGGAAAACTTGAAGTCAACTGGAAGTTTTCACAGGGTTACTCGAGTAGCGCCTCGAGTAACATTAGCAGTGGTACAAACTGCCGAGAAGTATATATTTTCTGAAACAAAGGTACTCGAGTAGCTCCTCGAGTATCATTGGGAAAACTTGAAGGCAACTGGAAGTTTTCACATGGTTACTCGAGTAGCTCCTCGAGTAACATTAGCAGGCCGAGAGCAACCTTAAAATTTTACTTGGTTACTCGAGTAGCGCCTCAAGTAATGGTGGCAGGTTACTGGAAGTTTTCCTTGGTTACTTCAAGTTTTGGCTCATTACTCGAGTAGCGCCTCGAGTAATGCTTTAGAAGGTTTGCTTCTGATCAAGTTCCTCAGCATTTTCTCTTGGCCAACCTTCACTACTTCCATGCTTACTTCAAGTAAAGCTTATTCCTGTCATTACTTAGTTAAAGCTTGATTATTAAACATTTCCTTTTCAAACCATTCTTTTGTTATCATCAAAACATGAGATCTAACAGTTATCCTCTCTTCTCTCCTCACAAGGTGGGTGTGCACAAGTAGTCTACGTAACAATGTAGAGAGGCAGCTAGAGGTTCATCTTCCCTTTATCCTATTTGCCATACTAAATTACATAATTAGACACTCTTTCATCGTTATCAATCAATCACTCCCAACCAAGAATCAAATTCACTAGAGATACATTCATCTCAGACCAATTATCAAACCAAAAAATGAAGAGTTTCCATTACCAATCCTTTTACTAAGGCCACTTTTGAATGAACTCCAAACTTTGCATATACATTTCCAAATGAGAGAAGCATTTTTCTTTTCAATTACCTTTATTAAATCCAGAAGGTGCCACCTGGTGTGGGTTAAACACAAATATCATACAAAGCTAAACTTATGAGGCAAGAGGGAAAGGCTAATACACAGGACTTTAATGCAAAAATGAAAGAATGGTTGCAAGAGGAGGAAGCTACTATTATGGTATTATTAGAAGATCAAAAGAAGCTACTAGAAAGTTTGTTAAAGGTAAATATGCTAGATGATCAATTGATGGAATTATGCAGGCCATGGAAAGATGCCTTAATTGTCACCTTGCTAGGAAAAAATATACAAACTTAAGCATGATGAAGGACCAAATCCAATAGTTGATTAAGTCAGGGAAGTTTGAACTAATATACCTATCAAATAACTATTATGTCTTTCAATCCAAAGAATTGGTGCTATGCATTAGGTTATTATATGAAGGCACATGGCTTATTCAGGGGCATTACGTGGTGACACAACATTGGACCCCAAATTTTAATCCTTACTGCAATAATGTCAGGAAGGTAGCAATATGCATTTGAGTTTCTACTTTACCAATGTACTACTGCTCGAAATATTGTATGTTCGAGTTAGGAAACATTATAGGCAGGACCTTGAAAGTAGATGTTAGCACTCTTGCTTAATATAAAGACAACACGGCTATAGAAAGAGGTAAATTTGTGAGGGTAAGTGTAGAAGTTGATTTAAATAAGCAATTATAGTTATGAGTTGCTATCGACAAACAATTTATCTAGTGGTGTATGAGGGATTGGATGTCATTGTTTCAAGTGTTGTATCTATGGGCACAATTGGGATGGATGCCCACTCAATGCTCAACCTAAGATGAACTTGTCGGAGAAGCAACAAGCATAGGAAAATCCTAGTAAGCAGTCATCTTGCCTAAAAGAAAAGAAAAATCTCTCTAGTATGCCAGGTGTCAACTCTGTTAAAAGCATAACGGTCCTAGATGAAGGTGTAAAAAGAGACCTATTGATATTGATCATGAGAGGAAAGTACAACAAAAAGGGGTTGGTAAGAACAAAGCTACAAGAAAAGAGCAAAAAACCAAATTTGCGACAGCGTTTGATGTTATCAAAGATATGGACACATTTATCAAATCTTCGGACAAAGTGGACACTTACATAGCTAAGGCATCTGCGAACCAATAGAGAAGGGAAGAGGATACAAAAGGTTGCCTAAAATTCATCTCTAATCTTGGTATTAGTGGTCAAAAGTTTGATGGTGTAGAGGTAGGAGAAGGAGAAAATTTGAAAACGACGGAACCTCAAAAAAACAAAAGTGAGAATGTGAAAGAGAAAGAAGAAGATGGCTCTAAGACATAAAATGGTGTAAAGGAGGCGCAAAATAAAATAAATGAAAAGGTGGAGCAACTAAACCCTAGAAACTTGCAAGAAGCCTAATTCCAATGGATAGGCCAACACAAGTAAATAAGAAAAAAAAACAGGTAGAAGGAAAATGGGCCAACTAGCTAGGCCCAAAATTATTTCTCCTTTGCTTAGAAAGAATCAAGCAAACCATGGGCACAATTTATTATTTTGTTCACTTCACAATTTTAGGTCAAGTGGGTCAAGACTAAGAAAATAAAACAAAAGCTTGGGCCCTTAGACAAATCTATGTAGAAAAATTTAATTAGGGGAGGGATCAAGTGTCAAACTCCTTAACATTTCAATATTTGTAGAGTATTAAGCGTGTAGTTCCGTAAGGCATACAGAAATAGTAGGAACATACTGAAATTAAGTTCTTGTTTACAATATAGGAAATTCCCCATAGGGTTTGAAAATATATACAAAGTGTTCAAAGAGAACCAAAAGTACAGTTTTAAATAACTAACAGTAGCTTGTGCCTAGAGCAAGACCTCATTCACCAGTAACTACTACCTTGCCCCTTGAGCCACTAGCTTTAGCTGTAATGTTTGTATTGTCGAAAAAGGGTGAGATTCGAGTGAATCAGAGTAGCAACATGCATTTCAGACATACAAAATGTGAAAATAAATATTCCATGCACCATGTTATGTAAAATGATAGAATGCTATGTGCACACTGTCCAAGGCCAAATGACTGCACCAACCCTGGCTTAACCTTATGCCTTCGTTGGGTCCTATAACCCAACTAGGCTAATATGCGTGTCTGAGACAGTATGCTCATGTTACAGAAGATGATATACACAAACATACAATAATCACATAGTATATGTAAGAAAAAGTTACTACTTAACTCCTTTTCCAATTCCTCAGTCCATCCTAAACTTTGGTTTAGGCTTGAAAAATTTCCAATTCCTATAAAAATTAGAGTTACAAGAAACTGATTATTACTTGTACTATAACTGCCTTTAAATCAAATTTTGTGGTTTATCTAATATAGGTATAATAGTTTTTGCATAGTACAAGACCGCACAGTGCAGTTTCACTGTTTCCAGAAACTGGCAGATTTTCAATTAACTTTAGAAATTCATAATTAACTCTAAAATAATCCAATTTGACTTATTCTAAAACCTATGTGAAGCTATTTAAGTGTATTTTCATGAAAAAATACCCAAAGCTAGTCACTATTATCACATTTTTCCCAAAAATTTGTAAAACTTCCCCTATTCCATATTACATTCCAGAAACAGGGAACAACTTCAAAAATCCATATCTTTTAGTATACTAGTACAAAAATTATGATCCACCTATCAAATTAAAGCTCTATATCTCTACTTTAATCAAGTAAAGTTTTATAATTTTTGGACTAGGTTTGACTAACGAAATTCATTTCACAATAACACTACCTCCAGGAATCAAATCAAATAGCATTTCCCTTATACTTCTAAAAATTCTAGCAGACTTTGGGATGAATCATAGTTTTTGTTGAAGATTCTCCTGCACCTGTTCTTCCATATTGTCCAGCATACTATCCCAAAGACTCTTAGCTATGGCACTTGCCAACTCTCAGACTGCCTGGTACATGTGTTTCATTCCACTATAGCCACCCCTACAAATTGCTAGAAAAGAAAGTACTATAATATACTAGGTTAATTAATGACATCCAAATACTACTAGCTCTCTCATAATCTCTCAGAGTGTGTAAAATTATTTCCTCACTCTGACACTCAAATGGGCACTCTTTATTCTCATTAATTCCTCTTTGTGGTCTAAGTGAGTTTGTTGGGATTCTCTCACGGAATACTTGCCACATGAAATATTCCACTTCCATAGATTTTTCCACCTTGGACCTGGCACCTGCAAGTGTTGGTTATACACCATTTTATATGCTAAGTTTCCACTGAAATTTCCATCCAAGGAGGCTCGCCAGTAGTATGCATCCATCCCATTTGCTGTGGGTGGATTCACCAACAGGATCTTTTCCACTACCCAGTTAAGGATGTGCATTTTCCACTTGTCTACATTCCAAGAGCCATCATTATTCACAAATGGATCCACTATAGCTTCTGGTTCAAATACATGGTGTTCCTGTCTACAAATTGCACCAAAGGTCCATTTGTGGGAGTCCATAAATCCCACCAAGCTCTAGTCATGGCTCCGTTCCTTAGTTTCTTGCCTAGTCCACTGTAGAAAATATCCCAGACTTTTGTAATACTTCCCCAAATTGATAATGTGCCTTCCCCATATTTATATTTATTTCTTAGACATCTCACCCAAACCGCCTTCAGCTTATATACAAGTCCCCAACAAAGCTTCATTATAAACGCCATATTCTGGGATAAATGTTCTTTTATCCCAAGCTCGCTAACTTCCCTTTCATTTTTTACTAGATCCCATGCAACAAGATAGAGCTTGCGGCTGTCCTGTCCATGTTTTCAGAAAAAATCCCTACTCATTCAGTTAATAACCTTGATTATGTTTTTGGGAATGAAGAGAGTTTGCATTTGGTAGTATGGAAGTATAAACAAGACTGACTTGATTAATACTATTCTTCATGTCATGCTAATGAAACATCCCTTCCAACTAGTTAGCCTCTCCCTAAACAAGTCACTCAGAAGGCTAATATTGAGCATCCTACTGAAATCATATGCCTTGCTAAAGTGCACATTTTGAGACACAAACATTTTTATTTTGTGGAAACTGATTTTATAGCCCGATACCTTGCAGAAAAATGCCATAATATCTCTTACCACTTCCAGCTATCTTAAGAAGCTTCACAGAACAAGAAAAGATCGTCTATAAAAAATAAGTGGTATAAAGCTGGCCCTTTTCTACTTATCATCAATGGTTTCCATTATTTTCCTTCAATTGCCTGTGAGATAATTTGGCCTAATCTCTCCATACAAAGAATAAATAGATATGGGCTTAGAGGGTCACCTTGGCGAACTCCTCTAGAAGGGCTAAATTCCTCTGACATCCTACCATTCCATAATACCTTCATAGTCGTAGATGTTACACATTGCATGATCAACTGAACAAAATTGTCACTCAGTCCTAGACTTCGTAGATTGAAGTCAATGAACCCCTAGTCTAAGCGATTATATGCTTTCTCCATATCCACCTTATTGCTACATAGCCCTTTCTCCAAAACTTGGTATGCATTGTATGTATTTCTTCTTTTGCAAAAATAATATTATCACTACCTTGTCTTCCTCTTATGAAACTACATTGGTTTGGCTGGACAAGATATTCCATAACGCTCTTTAATCTGTTTGTAAGCACTTTAGTGATGATCTTGAAGCTAACATTGCATAAAGAGATGGGTCTGAAATCCTTCAATATACATGGGTGTTCCACCTTTAGGATCAACACTATATTCTTTTGGTTAAGATCCTTAACCAATTTAAAGGATTAAAACACCCTAACAATCATATCACATACTTTATAGCCTATCACCTTCCACTATGTCTGGAAAAAATGAGGTTGTAATCTCTCTGGACTAAGGACATTGAATGCTCCCATCTCGAAGGCACATTCTTAATCTCAATTTCTGTCACCCCTCTCTGAATCCAACTGAGTTGAGTATAATCCAATCGAGGAAATGACTCTGGCCAATTTGTAGTTGCAGGAATACTCTAATTTTTAGTGTAAAGTATCTTAAAAAAGTTACAGGCCATACCTTTGAGAATTCCTTAATCAGAAACCCATGTGCCATTTTCATCTTGAAGAGCTTCAACCTTATTCCTTTTTTGTCTAGACATTGCAGATGTGTGAAAAAGTTTTGTATTCTTATCAACAAATTGGAGCCATTGGCACTTGGATTTCTGAAACCATAAGATTTCCTCTTAGTTAGACACTTTAATATATTCTTTCCAAAGTCTCCTATTAAGCCGCTCTAAGCCCAGGTAGTACCATTGTTGTTGTTTAGCCTTGTCAATGCCTGCAAGTCGCCTCAGTATCTCTTTTCTCTTCCTCGCAATACTACCCAATCCTTGTGAATTCCAATTGGTAGCTTCTATCTCAAACCAATTTTTCCCTTCCAGCCAATTCTTATCTTTCCATAAGTCCTGAACCAGCTTGGAGAAGCCCTCTTCTAAACACCACCCCGCTTGATATCGAAAAACATTGTCTCGCTCCCCTTGCTGGTCTTGATTAGGCTTTGCCGCTACTAACACTCTATGAGAAATTTCCCACTCAATATTGCAAAACGTCCAGTCCAGTCTCTCCTTAATGCCATGCCATTCCCATGTAAATTTGTTACCAACAAGAGGTACTTCCAACAATTCACAAGAGCCCAAACACTCCTAAAATTGGCCAAGACTCTATAGATTTGGCAGGGCCCCCCAACATTTACCTGAAGGGTCTAAGAATGCATTAAAATCTCCTAAAACTAGCCAAGCACCTTCCATTATCTCAGCCATATTCTTTAGAGAATTCCACAACTCCATTCTTTTCCTACACATGGTATCTCCATATACAAATGATACACAAGTAGATTCAGTTGTTTTCTTTTCAACAATTCTACAATGTAGGGGTACTAGAATTCAGGTATACTACTGATACATCCCACTCATTCCATAAAACCCAAATGCCTCCCAAAAACCCTGTGGGTTCCACTCTAATCCAATTATTAAACACCAATTCCCTAATCAGCCCCATAACCTATATATTATATTCCCTAACTATATCTTTCAAAATTAGCGAAAATGATCTACCCCCTACTCCGTGACAATTCCATGATGAAGTAATCATTAAACAATCCATATTTAAGGAAATGGAAACAAAATTACTCATGACTTATCTGGAGGGATATTTTTTGTTGGTGCTTCTCCTTTGGCAATCTTCTTTCTCTCTTTTTCAACCGCCTTCCTAACCATTATTCTTGTCTGGTCATTGATTCAACCGTGGTCATCATTCCTGACTCTCTCCCTATAGTTATTTAACAGAACTGGTGTCATGTTTACCTCTGTTGTTTTACCAGGCATATTCGGGCGAGAGAGCTTCATCTTTGGGTCAAAACAAACTAGTGATACCTCTGCCCCATGTTGAGAAGTCGGTTAAGCTACAATGAGAGGCTCTAAATTATTCATGCTCCCACTAACCACACAATGAACCCTTTGGCCCACACTTCTTTGCTCTTTTTTCATTTTTGGGCTTGCTTGACAAGGCCCATTTGTCTTACTGCACTCACCACTTGCTTGGATCTTTAATTGGCCCACTTTAATTTTTGGTTTAGTATTTTCCTTCCCCTTCGGTACATAGGTATTCTTCAAACTTGGTTGGCTCTTTGTTTTATTCCTTGACTTTGTCCTTATCACCAAATTCAGTTCTCTCTGCTTTATATCATCCTCGTAAATAACAATTTCCTTTCCCACTTTCTCATCCTTCCAAACCCATTCCCTCTTGTCAAAACTCTAACAGTCATCGCCTTCCTCTTCTATTTCAAGTTCTAAAATTACTACAAATCTTGAGGGAGTTTATCTAATTTCTAGCTTCTTTCCCATCCTATTATGAGTTCCATACCCATCATACTCATGTCTTATGGTGTCTTTCTTCAAAAATCATACTTGATTTGACCCACCCACATGCATCCAAGGCCCAAATTCTTCACCTTCCACTGGCAGCACTACTTTCGGCGACTAGGTTTCATGAGTCTGTGGGGTTCTTGCTTTATTCAGACTGTACTTTTAAGGGCAAGTCTCCTTTTTTATGTCCATATTTGCCACAAACAAAGCATATAAGGTCTAACCTTCATACTCAATGTTGAAGATAGACGATGCTAAGATTACTCTTGGAACTAATGTCTTTCAAAGGTAAATTTCAACTCAAATTCTTGCATATTTACCCCTTCCCACTCTCAGTTTGTCTTATCTCCATTTGATAATGTATGCATATCAATTTTCAGTGTCTTGCCTACCATATCCCCAAGTCTCCATATATCATTCTTCATGTAATAATGCAGTGGTATGTTAGGCACTCTAATCCATGTTGTAATATGACCCAATTGATTGTAAAATGGATCAAAGTAGGGTGACCATCTCTGTACCAGTACACTATGTTGGAAGACTACCCATGGCCCTTCAAACAACATCTTCTTATATTATTGCCCCCAGTTCTTTTCATCCATGAATTTTAGAACGTAATAGTTATTCGAAAGATCCACCAAGTCAAAGTCACTGAATCCCCATAATCTACTAAGTTTTTCCTTCAGTTTATAATAGTTTAAGTGAGCCCCCAACACTGTAATGATTGGCGCATTATTCCGTTCCTTACATCCTTCGTTAAACTCTTCTTCGCAGAGCGGCATGGCAGGGTATACACTTATCAGTTTCTTTAGTTCATCAGATGCTTCTGGAATGCTCCATTCCTTACCAATCAAGTCCAAAACCAATGCGTCTTCCTCCACGTCCTAAGATCCATATGCTATTCCATTAAAACCATTACCTTTGAAGCCAAGGAGAAAGTCTCTGTACAAGACTTGCTATTTTTCTTTGGCCCCCCACTCTGTTCTTGGTTCTGCATACTCTCCTTATCTCCTTCCTCTGTATCAATCATCAGATCCAACATAATACAATCTTCCTTTTCTTCTTTCCTTGATTTCTTAGCTCTGGAATTAGTTTCAATGTCAAATTATGGCCAGTCCAACAGAATTTTCCAGCCCGTAGTTCTTCCATTAAAAGTTCCTTTTCAAATAGCACTTGTCCCAAGAGAGAGAAAAATGCACAAATTTATTATTACAATTCTAATTATGAGTATTATGTAGGTGATTTTAATGATGTGATGTCTTAATTTGAAAAATTTGATGGGAGACAGAGGGCATTAAGAAAAATCTTGAACTTCGAATGTGTTGTGTCAAGCTGCAATTTGATAGATTTGGAGTTTCAAGGGTCTAAATATGTGGAATAATAAAAGATAGGGCCAAGCTAATGTGAAGGAACACTTCGATAGAGCCATGGGAAATGTTGAGTTTTGTGAGGAATTTCCTAAGGCTTAGGTGTTCCATATAGAACCTATTGGTTCTGACCACCATCTATTATTAATTGAGTGTTGTTTTAAGGAAAGAAAGGCTTCAAGAACATTTAAGTTTGAGGCATCATGGATTGATCATCCATATTTCAAAGTGGTGGTTAGAAAAGGGTGGAAAGGGGAGAGTTAGGGAGTGTGATGGATGTAGTTAGGAGGTTGAAGGCCTATAGCAAATCTCTTACAGCGTGGAGTAAAGTTGAGCTCCAAATAATAGGAAATTGATTAACAGTCTAAGGGCATAAGTGGCAAATTGCTGTGAAGGAGTGATATCAGAGGAGGTTGCTGTGATGATTGAAATTTTCATTGAATCAATTGAAGAAGTGTAGGATAAAGAAGAGGTATACTAGTGGCAAAGGTCTTGGATTAAATGGTTAAAACATGGTGACAAGAATGAAAATTTTTTTCATGGACTAGTGATACAGAGGATGCAAAGAAATAAAATTATGAGAATAAAAGGGGAAGGGAATAGATGGATGGAATCTAAGGTAGAAATTAATAATGGTTTCTCAAATTATTATTCTAGCTCTTCTCTTGATAGGAATTTAGATGAGGCTATTAGTTATGTGAAAAAGGTTATTATTGAGGCTGATTATGCTCATCTGATGGGTAGCTGTATCTAATGAGGAGATTGAGAGAGTTGTGTTTCAGATTGGGGCTGAGAAAGCTCTGGGTCCTGACGGTTATTCTGCCATGTTTTACCATGCTAATTGGCAAGAAATTAAAGAGGAGGTATGTTGTATGGTTTTTGATTTTTTTTGGAAGGGCGAGAGGAGATAGCTGCTATTAATGAGACTAATATGTCCTAATACTGAAGGTGGATAAACCTGAGGTAGTGAGCCATTTTAGACCCATTGGCTTATGTAATGTAGCCTATAAAATAATTGCCAAATAAATTCCTTTAAGGCTGAGAAGGTTGATGAATAGGATTATACCTCTACATCAAAGGACGTTTATAACTAAGAGATTAATCCAAGATAATGTGATTATTACTCATGAGGTTTTTCATTACTTTAAGAATAAGAAGAAAGGGAAGAAATGAAAAATGGCTCTTAAGATTGATATGAATAAGGCGTATGATAGGGTGGAATGGAATTTTTTGGAACGTGTTATAAAGAGGATGGGCTTTAATGATATATATATATATATATATATAGGCCAGATAATGAGGTGTATATCTTCAGTGAATTTTAACCTGATTATTTCTGGTAGAAAGATTGCTAGTCTTAAACTTAAGCGTGGCGTAAGGCAAGGAGATTGAAGAATTAAGGCTTTGTCGGCTTTGTGCCTTGGTAACCTCTTCAAAAATAACCAAGGATTGCAATATAGGGTGCAATCCCGGATCGTCTCTCGAAGAGCCTTTTATTAATTACCTAGAAACTAAGTGTAATGATTGACATGAAATGAGTTAAAAATGGTTTTTAACTTTTTATCTAACAACTAAGTTGCAATTAAACTAAAATGCTTTTAAAACTAATATTTTTGGATTTTTGGAATAAAATTGATATGGAATGGAAATGGGTTAAGAATGCAAATGATGAAGATGCTCTTGGAAATGATTTTCAATGACTATCCTTGCTAAATTAAAATATTTGGGGAATTAATACACTAAGCTTCTAATATACCAAACCCCATTAACCAATGAGTCTAGCATCACAAGAAAGGGACCCCTATCCTTGAAATGCTATTAAGCCCTCTTAGTGTAATGAGTTTCTCTAAGTTTCCTAATTTACCAAACCTCAATTATCATTGAGTCTAATGCTTAAACTCATGAACCCATTCATTTAAGCATTATTAAAACCCCTTAGAGAGTGATTATGGAATAAGCAATGCATTTATGTTCAACTATAATTCCAATTCAATCAAACTATCCAACAATACCATGTTAAATAGATAGAAAGCAATAGAATCATAGGAAACATATATATAACCATATATATTGATGAGTACAAATCCTCATTACAAATTCCAAATCACAACAACTCAATCCATAGAATAAAACATAACGAAAATTATAGTCTCAATATATAAATGAATTATTAAACCTAAGAAATCAAAAATACAATGAGCTATAGATAAAATAAACTCCCCTTTGAAGCACATATGAGCTCAAGTCATCTCCAATTCATCCCCAAGAGCACAAAATTGCCTAACCAATCATGAGAATAACTTCAAGAAATATAATTCCATTCTGAATCAAACACCCAGCCATAAAATCTCAGAGTAAATTAACCAATTAGCCTAAATCAATTTAATTCATGGGCTGGATTTGAACCACAAACAAAACAGAGGAAATAGGCACAGTTGAAGTTAAACCCAGACACGTCAGAGCAAGCCACGGCTAAAATGAATTCAGATGCAGAAGGAGTCACAGCCTGGAAAATGATGAAAGGTGAAGTCGATTATGGTGGACGACGGTGGTGCGATTGTGTTATCTTCCTCTGTCTCGTCTCTCTCTCCCACGGCTAAGCTCTCTGGTTCATCACTGCCCCTGCTTTGTTGAGGTTCTGCTTGAGTTGGAGAGGGTTGCCGGTGACTATGGTGGTGAAGGTGACAGTCGCCGGCGACGGAGAAGGTAAGGAAGATGAAAGTGATGAAAGTGAAGATGTGATGTGTGTGTTGCGGCTGCGATCTCCATCTCTGTATTCATAATATATCTGTCTCAGCACATCCTGGTCAAAATTTCAGACCTAAAGGCAAAACGGTGTGTTGTACTTGTGGACTAAAATGGAATTTCTTAAATTCATGGGACCAATCTGGCATTTTTCAAATTCAAGTCCCAAACTGCCATTTTCAGTTTTAATCCCATTTTCCATGTACCTACAATTGAAAATAATTAACCCAACATCAAATCTTCTTAAAAATAAATGATTAAGAGTAATTACAATTTTTATGACAATTTTGCCCTTTTTAATCCTAATTTAATATATTTACTCTTAATCTCAATTAAGCATAAAGAAGGCATTTTAAGCTCAATAAGTATGACAAAATCTTCAAATAAAGTATAAAAACATATAATAAAATTGGGATTTGTCAGAGATCCAATATCTCCTTATCTTTTCATCATGGTGACTGAAGTGTTATCTATAATGGTTCAATACCATGTTGAGAGGAAGGAATTGAGGGGAATTAAACTAGCAAATAATTGTCCAGTACTATCTTCCTTGTTTCTTTTGCTGATGATGCCTTGTTTTTTATAAAGATTGATTCTATTATCACTACTACAGAAAATCACTTTGAATGTCCCTTTTTTGGCCCTTTCTGCGTCCCTTTCTAGGGGACGCCTATATGAGAGATGCAGTAGAGTCTAGCTACAACGTCCATTAAAAAAAGATGCTATAAGACACTTATGTGTCCCTTTTTCCAAAAGGGACATCATAAGGTCCATACTTATGACATCCCTTTTTGAAAAAAGGATGTCATAAGTACTTTTTCAAAAATAAAAAGGGTGTTTTTTTATTGGAATCACCTTTAATCCAAAAACAAAAGCATCTATAAATTTAGTCTCAGCAAACAAACACCATCTCCTTATAAAATATTGTCCATTGACATTAATAATAAGCATTCAAACAATCAAACACACACAAAAGAAGAGAAGAAGATGGTAAAGGAATGAATATTATTACTGATGAAAGTACTCAAGGCCTGTTTAGTATGCTGGAATTGACCCCATGGAAATGGAAATGGAGGCCAATTCCATGCCTTAAGAATGTTTGGTATGATGGAATTTGACAAAATTCCATTTCTACATGGAAACCAATTGAGGTCAATTCTACCAAGATCAATTCCATCAAAAAAGCTAAGATTTGTAAGAAATTCCATGGAGTTCTAAGTTTACCTTTCTCACTTTTCATCTTCATCCAATCCACAGAACCCAACAAAACTTCATGAACGCAAATCACCGGCAACTAAAACCAAGATATTGTTAGATATGAATAGTTTTGATGATGTCAAATATAGATGTCAAATATTAAGAGCACAAAGTTTGCATAATATACTTATATTCTTCATTGACTAACTACTATATTTAATATTATATATCATGTAGATTAATCATATACCCAATAGTGGGTTGATGTTATTTTGCTTATAATGCCTCATAAATGGAGAATGATTATCAAGAAGAAAATCAAGAGGCAAGGGATTGAAGAAAGAAGAAATTGTAAGATCTAATGGGAATACCAAGATTCAAGATTAATCAAGCAAAGATTGAAGAAGATTGAAGATATTCAAGAAGACATCTAATTGGGTTATGAAGAATGATCATCAATTCAAGAATATATCTAGTTGGGTTATGAAGAATGATCATCAAGAGGAAAAACAAGAAGAAAGAGATTGAAGAAGGAAGAACTTTCAAGATCACATGAGAATATCAAGATCCAAGCTATTAGAAGTGATATCAGAGGTTTCTGTGATCATATAGAGGTTGGAATGGGTCAATTCAAAGCCAAGATAAATTATATGGAAGTTATTGAACCTCCCCAAGATGTTCCCTTGAGTTTTGGGTCTCTTCCATATTTTAGAAGGCATTACTCGAGTGGTTACTCGAGTAATGAACATGACCACTCAAGTAACCACTCGAGTAATCTGCATTTTTATTGTACTCTGTTTTTGAGTGGCAGGATAGAGGTTCGGTATATTGGGTATATCTCTCTAACCATACGTCGGATTGATCGAAAACCAGTGGCATATAAAACTAGACTCCCGACACGAACTATGGACACCAAGATCACATTAAAAGAAGTTCGGATGAGGGAGGTATGATCTGTTGAAGTTGACACATGTATCACAGTCATATTCCAGGACAGCTTTGGTATTTTGGACTTAAATCTCAAACTACACATCGTATTGAGACAAAACTAGTGCTATATGAAAGTAGACTCAAAGAGATTTCCATGGATAGGTAATTTGGCATATTTGAAGTTATATCCTAAGAGCTATGCCTTCTGGAAGTTTCTGCTCGTGATTTCAGAAATTGTCTAAGAATAGTAGATAATCTTTGGATCATAACTTTCTATATACAACGAGTTTAGAACTGATTCTTGTTGCGTTGGAATTTAGACGATGAGAGCTTTTCGATGATATATAATTTTCCATGTTTTGAATCAAAATCAAGAATTCACTGGAAGGGCTTACTCGAGTAATATGCAAAATTATTTGAAAGTTTACTCGAGGGGTTACTCAAGTAATGCAGTTGGAAATGCTCTCGGCCAAGCTTTGAATGACATTACTTGAGGGACCACTCGAGTAATCTACAAATTTATTTAAGAGCTTACTCGAGGGATCACTCGAGTAACCAGAGAAGAAATCATCCAGTAGCTCTCGGCCAAGAAATTACAGACTTTACTTGAGGGACTACTCGAGTAACCAGATGTGAAAAGTTGTATTACTTAAAGGGATCACTCGAGTAATCCGCAGAGTCATTTGAAACATTACTCGAGGGATCACTCGAGTAATCAGAGAAGCAAAGAAGCAGTTACTCATGACCAGATTTTCAATGGGATTACTCGAGGGCTTACTCAAGTAATGACCCAGGCTTACTCGAGTGACCACTCGAGTAATGCTTCCCAGGAGAACAGAACAACATACTGAAGCTTTCAAAAATCATGGGATTAATTATGAAACTCATTCTTCTTGCTTCCAATCACTCTTACACTTCATTGTATTAGTATTTAATGCATTTCTCCAGGAATATAATGAAGAGATGATGTAAAGAGACAAAAGTTCACTTTACGGAAGCGGAGCATTCACCAACCATAATGGCTAGTTTTCAAAATCGAAGAATAGTCAAACGAAGCTACGCCACTCTAACGAACAGGTTGAAAGGCTTCCAACGGCTATCACAACTCATCTATAAATATGGGAACACACCAATGAGAACACACCAACGAGAAACATGAAAAGATCATGAATCATCTACTCCAACCCAACTACTCTCTATTCTTATCTATTTTCCATATCATGTATATTTGAGAGAACGATTATTTGTATTGTACTTTAGTGTTCATCTTATTCACTTCTGAGAGAGAAGATTGATTGTAATCTTTCATCATCAAAGTTGGATCCTTACAGCGTGTAAGGGGGAGTAACTCAGTATGAGAATTGTAAAGGCTTCACAAGTGTCCGAATTAAACTTGTGAGATTGTAGTGGTTCTCAAGTACCCGGTTAAACTTGAGGAAGATAGTGGATTGAAAATCTCAGGAGGAGCCTGGGGACTGGACGTAGGTCATCATGGATTGGGCCAAACTAGCATAGTTTGCATCTTCTCTTCCCTAAGCTCTTATATTTCCAACATATATGTTTTAGATGCTTACTTATGGTCTCATGCTTCCATACTTATTGATTTCATAAGATGCGAAAAGATTTTTAAAGTTATTAAGTTTTTATCTTACACCCAATTCACCCCCTTCTTGGGTGTCGGCCAGTTCTAACAGATATAACCCACCGCTAATGTGCACGAGCACCAACCACCACCATTACCGACGAGCATAGCATAATAGCCTATTCATCTTCCTTATTGCTCTCCAATGAGCCCAACTTGTAAATCCAGTCGATGATGGCAAACTTGCAAATCAATGGTGGCTTTTTCTAGCAAATTAATGGTGCAGATCTAGTCTAATGGCTGTAGCTGAGAGCGGCAACCTTGCGGTGATGGTCTTCTTTGATTGCAACCTCCATATTCTTCATTTTAATCTATGAGAGCGACGGCCTCCACCCTTGCAGAGATCAACAGCTTGACAATGTTGAAGAGTTCGATAGCTTGATGGTGACGGCTACCCAAACACCGGCATTGCCATCATTGCCTCGGCATTGAAGAAGGAGGGCCACCGACCTGTGCTTGAAATCTTCCATGGAGGGCACTAAAATCTGGCAACCCAAACTCTTTCTGAAATCTTCGAAGGCTACTGGATTTTTTTTGTTTAAGAAGGGCATTTTGGTCTTTTCACTTGAAAATCATTTCTCATTTCCTTGACATATCAAACATACTTTTAAACCCCATTTTCATATCCAGATCCATATTCATTTCCATTTCTATTTCCATCAAAATCAATTCTAACGTACCAAACAGGCCCTTAGATATAAACAAACACACACACAAATCAAGAAAAAAATGGAAGGCATTAAAACAGTAGTAACAGTACTACTTCCTTCTAGTATTTCCCTTTTTCCAAAAGAACTTTAAAACAACAGTAACAGTTGTAAGCAGAGACTAAACAACCTTGAGTTATTATTAGCCACAATAATAAAAAAGAGCCTGGATGCTGGTTTTTTCAGTTAGTATGAAATTTATATAGTCATGAGCATATTGGCCAGAAACCCTTTTGAATCTAATGGTAAAGGAAAATACATATACCTCAATTCAACTCTAACCCACCTACAAATACTCTTTTCCACAGTCACACTTTAGCATTCTAAACCCTTCTTGCCTTTTTTTCCCTTATACATACCATCAGTGGAGGTGCCACATCAGATGTCGTCATTAGCATCCACATAATTGGGAGTGTGCTACATCACAAATGATAGCATTGGATGTTGTATCGCCTCAACAAAGCTAAGGGAGAAGGTTAAGTTAAGGTAGATATATCACAGTTTCAGAATTAAGACACATGTTTGCAAATGACTTAGTGTTGAAGGGTTTATTTACACTTTTATGCTATTAATAGCAAAGCATTGCATTTTAAAGAAGCCAAAATAACATCAGTATTTCCTCAAAAAGTCCACCTTAGGATTACTCCTAAGATCACTCCTTTATTCAAATGTCGAAACTATCCTCATTAGATGTCAACTGTCAAGAATTGCATTTTATGTGATATAGGAGAACACAGCAGGAAAATCCAAACAAATTTGGATGTTTGGTTCTCTAATGATAGAAGTAATATATTCTTCTTTTAGCCTAAGGGGTACACACCTTAAAACACATGCGGACAACAACCATCTCCTAGCGCGCCATCTAATGCATATATAAAGATCAAGTTAAGGAAATTCTCATGACATACCACCAGGAATTTCGATTTTGATCCATGCCACTTAATAGGACCCATATCACTCATTCCAACAATTAATCAGTGCACCTGCCACCAAAAGTAATTTTACTAAGAATTTTTTTGGAGACCAATTATTTAAGAGACATCAGCACAATCAGGAAAAATCTCCAACACAAACTTGTTTATAATCCGCCTTTCCAACTATATATCATGGTTTTAGGATAGTTTTGAGCCAAAAATTTCAACTTGAATCCTCTACCCTTTTCAAGAGAAGCTATCTCTTGAGCTAGTCTTTTTTCCTATGAGAAAAATGAATAACAATACTGCTTATCTATTTCACGGATGCACGACTACTTGTTTGTCCATTTTGATTTTCTAACACAGTAAAGGGAAAAAACCAGAAATGGACACAATGGACAAAACAGACTCAAAATTCAATATAGGTATGGACTGTCCAGTATGTGGTAAAGAGCCTGAAACCATTGAGCATATGCTTTTCTTTTCTCCCTGGATTAAGAAGTGTTGGTTTGGTTGTAACTTGGGTATAAACATTGAAAGGATGCAAATAACAAGGGTGGAAAAGTGGTGGGAGGATGTGCTGCTGGACAGAAAGGGGCCAGATGAAGTGTAGAAACCGATGTTGTCTATGATGTGTTGGTGGATATGGAAGACTACATGCGGCCGAATTTTTAAGGTGGTGGAGGTAAATCCGAAGGAAGTAATTCATCAAGTTCATGCGCTAGTGGAGGAAGTAATTTAACCATATTATTCATTTTCTGGAAGTCCTTTATCAGACAAGGTGAAGGAACAAATAAAGAGCAATAAAACATAAAGGGAAAAATAAAGAGAAAGATTTCCAAAAAAATGAAATGATAATTTGACATGGAAAAAAAAAAAAAGCAGTCCAACAATAACAATAGTTTAATTTAACTTAGTAATACATATGCCAACTCATCAGTTATTAGTTGACAAATCATTTGTTGCATTATTTAAGGAATCTGTGTTATTTAAACATTAAACAAGATGATTAATTAAATGATCAGTTCCAATATGATTATTGGCTGTCATTTGTTGACAATTATTTCTGAACGAATATATAATTTGAAATACATTTGATAAATATTGCAGCCTCAATCGCACAATTAAACTATATAACCTTAGTTACTTGCATGACCATGATATAATTAAGTCAATGGTTGGATAAAACTCAGTCGGTTTCAAACCATGAATTATAGACAAGCATAAGTGTGAGACACTGATACATTCTCGCAGTTATAGTAAGATAAGTTGATTTGATATGAACGTAAACTTAAATCCAACATTATAAGTTTATAACCCTTTGATCGACTAATTAATGGATAGAGGATCATAAAAAAAAATAATGTCCATTTGCTTATAAATTTTATCTATTAAGTGCAACTTCCAATTCTTCACTCTATTTGATTGGAATTAAATGAGATGAAAAAGCAAAAGAAGGGAAGAATGAAGCAAAACATAAAGCCACTTATTATTGTTCACTCACTAGCTTGTATGGGGGGAGGGGTTGACATGACTAAAGGCATTGGAAAGGAGAAGTGGTATGCAAACAAACAAGGAATTTTGCACCGAAGAATATTTCTGATAAACCCATTTTTAATTATTTTTAAAAAAGTTACATCATATAGAAATCATCTACGCGAAGAACCATTCTAAAATCGTTCTTGCAAAGAACAATTTCTGCCTCTTATCAGACTGAAAATTGTTCACAACGTAAAACCCAACATCTATAGAGTAGTAGTTGAGAATGTCCAAAAACCAATATACATAAAAGTAGGAGGCACATCATCAGAACGTAAAACCCATTGACAATGAAAAAACAGATGATGAGTTGCTTCATCACACATCTAGCTGCATATATATCAGAAATTTAAAATAAGATTGCCAACAACAAATAATAATTAGCAACATTCGCTCTTATTTATCTAATGCTACATACCCAATTGATATCAAGATATTGTAAGGCCTTCCAAAAGCATGTGTGTCCGCGCGTGCGCGTCAGCAATTTATAATGAGATGGCAACAACAAAATGATGATCGGTCAGAATGTATCAAATACTCCTCTGATCCTAATTATAAGATAAAGTTGATTTTTTTGGAGAAATTAAGAAAGCTAATTAAATTACTTTAAAGAGTTTATTTTTTTATTTTTTTCTCCAAACTAATTAATTTGACTAATAAACTAATATATAATCTAAGGATACTAAAAATATAAACACTCTTAAGTAATTTAATTGGCTTCCTTAATTTCTCCGAAAAAGTCAACTTTATCTTATAATTAGGACCAGAGGGAGTATCAAGTATAAGAAAACCACAAAATGAAAATAAATCCACCTGCCAGGTCATGTTAAATCATTAATAATCTTAATAATCCAAGGACAACTACAAAACCAGAAATCAACCCACTACCATTTCAAGAAACAGAGTCGACTGTCATGTGTCTAAAGATAATCTCTCAAGCTTTCTCATCTCATGCTCATACTCATCAACTTCAGCAAGCTGCTGGTCATCAACCAGCTCTGAGGCTCTTTCAATCGCATCCTCAATCTTCTTTCTGTCTGCAGCGGAAAGCCCTGATCCAATCATCCCATTATTTATGCCAGTCCTGAATTTGTATATATGGTCCTCCAAGGCATTCTTTGCTTCAGCTTTCTTCTTGTACCTCTCATCATCAGCCTTGTATATCTCAGCTTCTTGAACCATCCTTTCGATCTCTTCTTTTGATAGCCTTCCTTCTCTGTTGGTTATTGTTATCCCATTCTCGTTCCCTGTTTTAGTTTCCTTGGCAGAGACTTCTAAGATCCCATTGTCATCAATTGAAAAGCAAACTTTGAAAGTAGGAACACCCTTTGGCTTTGGGGGAATGTTAACCTCAAACGTATCCAGCCAGTTGTTATCATTAGCCATTGTTCTCTCACCTTGAAAAATAGGAAACAAGGCTACTGTTTGGTTGTCAAACACAGTGGTTCCCTCTGACGACATTGATGTAGGAATGCTAGTGTTCCTTGGAATTACTACTTGCATGAGACCACTATGTAACTCAATTCCTAAGGACAATGGGGTGACATCTCTCAAGACAATGCCCTGTAAATTTTCATTTCCTTGCCCACTTAATATAGCAGCTTCAACAGCAGCACCATAAGCAACAGCCTCATCAGGGTTGATGCTCCTGCATAGCTCCTTCCCATTAAATAAGTCCTGCAATAGCTGTTGTATTTTAGGAATTCTTGTAGACCCACCAACCAGGACAACCTCATCAATACTCCTCTTATCCATCTTGGCATCCAAAAGACACTTCTCTGCAATTTCTAAACATCTTGTGAAGTAGTCCTTGTTCAATTCCTCAAACCTAGCACGAGTGATTGTTGAATAAAAATCAATGCCTTCATATAAAGCATCAACCTCAATGGCTGTCTCAACCATAAAAGAGGATGAGAGTGTTCTTTTTGCCCTCTCACAAGCAGTTCTCAACCTCCTAAGGGCCTTTGGATTCCCGGTGATATCCTTTTTTTGCTTCCTCTTCAACTCTTCCACAAAGTAGTTGACCATTCTGTTGTCGAAGTCCTCTCCTCCAAGGTGTGTGTCACCATCAACTGCTTTAACATTGAAGTCACCCTTATTAATTGTGACAACAGACACATCAAAGGTACCGCCTCCAAGATCAAATATAAAAATGTTTCTCTCAAGGTTATAGCATCCTTTTTTGTCAAGACCATATGCAATTGCTGCAGCAGTGGGCTCGTTAATTATTCGCAATACATTAAGGCCAGCAATTGCCGCTGCATCTTTGGTTGCTTGGCGTTGAGAGTCGTTGAAATAAGCAGGCACAGTGACGACTGCATCCATAACTGTTGAACCAAGATATACCTCTGCAATCTCATGCATCTTCACTAAGACCATGGATGAGATTTCTTCTGGTAGAAACTGTCTTTCCTCAGATTTAAATTTCACAACAATCTTGGGCTTATCATCAAAACCTCCAATGATCTTAAATGGCCAAAGGTTTATATCACTTTGAACAAGAGAATCACTAAACCTCCGACCGATCAATCTCTTCGCATCTGCAAAATATTAATCATTGTAAGTGTAAATAAAAATAAATAACCATACGTACAGGATAAGATCCTACAAAAGAACAAAAGGTTAACGGTAGAAGTGATGAAAGAGAGCATAAATGAACTAAAAAAAAAATGAAAGACATTATCAAAGAATTTTTATTTTTAATTTATTTATTTTACATGCTATGAAGCTTTTTCCCAAGTTCAGATCAGCAATTAAAGGAAAGACGAAAATATATGTGAAAGGAGAATTACCAAACACAGTGTTAGTAGGGTTCAGTGCAGCCTGGTTCTTGGCAGCATCACCGACCATCCTTTGAGTATCAGTGAAGGCAACATAAGACGGCGTTGTTCTATTTCCTTGGTCGTTCACGATAATATCTACTCGATCATGCTGCCACACTGCAACACACGAGTATGTGGTTCCAAGATCGATTCCAATGGCCAGTTTCTGCTGTGATCTATCACCCATCCTTTTTCTTTCAAAGTCAATGGAGTTTTGGTAGACTTAGCCTGACAAGAAAGTGTTTCTAGAGATTGGTAAGCTACCCAGCATGGTCAGCAAGTTACAAACCAAAGCATTTTAGCATAAACTAGAAAACACAATGGCCATCAATTACAGCTCCCAACAAGAAATTGTAAGCTACCACTGAGAGAAAAATGGTGATGAAGAACTAAGCAGTCGAAACTCGAAAATGAAATAATTGAGACATTAGAAACTCTTCCAGTTTATGCTTCCCCCAATCAAAGAATTTTATTATTAATATTCATAACATGAAATATGGGCAGCAAAGAGTTCTTATTCAAAACAGGAAAGAATAAACTGATTATGCAAAAGTATATAGGAATTCAAACTCTTCCATAAAATAAATCTCTTTGAAAGAACCTTATCAACATGCACCTGCAATTCCTATAGTGGTGTATATAGAACCTGTGAAGGATTATGGGGAGAGGTGCAGAAAAAGAGAAGAGCAACAGGGGGGAGGCAGAATAGAAAGGTGGGGGAAATGAATCAGAATCTCAGGGGGAGAGAAACAGAGAGCTCACATAGCCATCATAATAATTCCATTAATCCAAGTCTGCCATACATATACTGCTTTACTTCCTATTCATAGAAGAGATTTCCTTATCATGAAGGAAACTCCTTTCTTTCCTAAGAAGAAACCTCAATGCAACTGCAACCAAAAGCTACTAGCAGTAAACGCAAAAGTAAACTTACAGAAGCAAATACAAAAGTGAACTTAAAAGTATAATAAATAATAAAAAGCAAAGACATTTTTTTCTAGCACAAGTCTTTCTAAATTTTCTATCAATGACCCTGGATCCAATTGCCACATATGCACACCTTTGGACGTAAGTTGGTGGACCCCCCTACTCACACCTTTTTTCCTTTCGCCAGCCCCAATTATTATTATTTTAATTATAATAAATGTTATGATAAATAATAAATTTTAAGAGAGGATAAGGATTTTAAATACACAGAAAAGATGAAAGTGAAATGGGACGCGGTTTCTTCCCTTTTTCTCCCTTATGGTCCGCTCCCATCTTTTTTATCAAAATACATTGTTTTGATGTAAAATACATAAGTTCTTCATTTTTTAAAAAAACAAAATAGTATTCACCATGCTGAAATATTTTTTCAGTACCAGTCAGTTTCCTAAAATATTTTTTTAAGATCCTAAAATAATTTTTCAGTATTATCCTATATCTTAAAATATTTTTTTAGTGCCAGTCAATACTCTGAAATATTTTTAGTACAATATTTTAGGATATTGGATGCACTAAAAATTTGTTCACGATACTAGATAATATTGAAAAAATATTGCAGAGTACTGAATGATACTTCAAAAATACTTCAGGATGTCTTAAATATTTTTTTGAGATCCTAAAATAATTTTTAAATATTATTCAATATCTTAAAGTATTTTTTTAGTACTAGCTGGTACTCTAAAATATTTTTGGTGCAATATTTTGGGATGTTGGATGCACTAAAAATTAGTTTAAGATCTTAGATAATACTAAAAATATATTGTAGAGTACTAACTAGAACTTAAAAAATATTTAAGAATGGTGAATACTGTTTGAAAGAAAAAATTGAGGATTTTATGTATTTTACATCAAAATAATACAGTTTAATAGAAAAGGATGGGAGTGAACACAAGGAAAAAGGAAAGAAGCTGCTTCCAGTGAATTGGAATGAGGTGCATGGGTTCTTATAAGGAATGGGAAAGAATTAATTGCATCTTGCAGATAAGTAGGTCAAGACTCGAGACATGTTTATACCTGATAATAAGGGACCACCACCATACAAATACACAGTACTATTTATAACAAGATAATTGAATTATTGATCTTATTTCTAAGTCTTTTTATATATATATAGTAGTTTTCATCATTAAAAGTTATTGTTCACTCACTATAAAAAAGAGAAATCATATAAACATTAATCAATAGAAGGGGAAATGGTACAGAAGAATCTAGATTCTATTGGCCAAAAAAAAAAACAAGAAGAAGAATCTAGATTCCAGAGGATAACTAAAAATTGGCTCCATTATAACTTGATGCAACATAGCCCTCCTATCACTCAAGATAGCTATCATACCTCTGGCCAGTTAGATATCAGACACTATGGGCCTGTTTGGTACAATGAAGATATGGGAAGAGAAGGAAATATGTACAAATTCCCTTATTTGATACGCGATTTTGGCTCAATCTTTTTGGAAACTCAAGTTCCCAGGCCCACCAATATTCCATTATTCATGGGAAGATGAGATCCCATCAAAATTGGTAGGATCCTAAGTTCCTTCAATGGAGGAAGATCCGAAAGACAAATATGCCCCTGAAATATTTAAATTAAAAGGCGAAAAATTCGAATTTACTACATAATTTGCTTATCATATTCAAATTTTTAAGAATTTCCGTCTTACAAATTTAAATTTCATCAATAAATTTAAATTTTTCAGGATTCCCGCCTTACAAATTTAAATTTCTACAAAATTTTGTTATCATATGAAAAAATAATTTCAATTTCATTAATAAATAAAATAATTTTTTTATTTATTTAAATTATAATTTATATTTTATTCATTTTATTTAATTTTTAAATTATTGTACTACTAATTATTTAATTTATGAATTGAAATATAAATTTAATTAATATATAATTATTAATTTATATTAAGGGTAAATTGAGTATTTCTCTTTTTTTTTCTAAATTTCACCATCAATTTTCTTCCTACCAAACAACTCATCTTACATCACCCTTTATAATCTTCATTTTCCTTCTCTAAGTTCCTTTCCCTCCTCTAGTTTTCCTTGAAACAAACGGGGCCTATATAGAGCATAAAGGAAAATCACGAGCTTGGCATACTATGAAGCATAAAAAACATATCGTAGACACTGTCTATATTTGTATATTATTAAGAATAAAAATCTATCCACCGAAAACCAGGGAAAAGACAAGCAAGAAATGCTTACGGGAACTTCAAAAAGAAAAGCCAATCGAAGAACAGATAAAATAAAACAAAAGATGACATGGCTATCGACTATGGATCATAAAATGGAGGGCTAAAGAACCACAATGACTTGGCAAGTAAACTTACAAGCAACGACGAAGCTCAGAATGAAGTAGAGAGAAGACAAAAGAGCACAACGCAGCACCACGAACAAAGATGATGATGGTGATGAAGCACCACACTACATGACATTGGAGACCCAAATTCTCAAAGAGGCCAGATTTGTGGGATTAAAGGATCGTACTTTGTTTTTAATAAATATTATATAATATATCATTTAAAAGTTTGAAATGCGAAGCTAAACTTTGAACCTAAAAAGAAACTGAAGCCTTAGTGGCGAAGGAAGGGTATTGATTGACATACTGGGGTAAATGTTTTGTCCTTTTCTCTAATTTTTTCACTTTTTACTAGCACGTTTGTCTTTTCATTTTAAGCTTTAGAAAATACTGTTTTTCTTTTGAATAACTTATTTTTATTTATAAATATTTTTAAATCGTGATTTACAGTATATAAAATAAGTATATAAAAAAAATTTTATTTCAGCTTATATAAAAAATATTTATATTGAAAAAAAATTATTCTAAACATATATATAAAAAAGCACTTATTGTCAAAAAGTGCCGCCATACTCATTCTTTACCTTTCACTGACATGGCCTTTCTTTCCTTTGATCTTCAGAGTAAATTTCAATGAATTTCCCCATTATATTATCTTGGGAGAATTATATTCAAATCTCAAAGAAGAGGAGAAATAAAAAAATGGTCCCTATAGATTATAAAATGAAAAAATGGTCCTATGAAGTTGTCAATACAGACTCCTGAAGTTGTTAACGAGTTGTCAATACAAGCTCATGGAGTTGTTAATGGGACTATTTTTTCATTTTCCAATCTACAGGAACCATTTCTTTATTTTTTTTCTTCCATGGGACCTAAGTGTAATTCTCCCTATTATCTTCCTTCTGCGTCATTTTCTTCCATCCGTTCCTCCTTTTTCTAATTAAACAAATCAGTTTTAATGGTGATGGGTGAAGAGGATGCTAACACAACATTTTATGATTTTTGTTAAATTTTTAATTTTTTAATTAAACTAAATAATTTTATATATAAATTTCATAAAAAATTTTATGTTAAATATAATAAATTATAAATGTTGATATACTAAATTTCAATATTATTTAGATGTAAACTATATTTAACCTGAATTGTATCATTTTTATGTATTTTCATATTTAATTTTATATTTTTAATAGCTATTTATTAATGGAGGTAAACCTCATTGTCACTAGTTTACTCAAACTCACGAGTTTGGCAATCTTAAGATAGAGAGGCAGGAATCAAAGTGGCAAAAATCAAGTGAGAAAAGATGCTTCAATAACATTGATGTTAATTAGAATGAGCATTTCCTTCCTCGCGCGTTGCGCGGGGAATAATATTTTCAACATACATTCTATATTACAATAGAAATTGATATTGCACATATTTAACATCTAGTGGTAATTTATACTACTTGAATATTTTTAGATCACAATCAAACCCAATTACCTTACACATTTACCAACTTATGAAAAACGCATTACAAAAACAAATCAAGTATTAAGTTCTTAAAAATCTCTTTTTAAACTATATCTGTTGTAGTGGTCTGAGCATCATATTCATTATTGGGCAAGTATATCTTTAACCCATCCATGCTTCTAAGTTTAGAGAGTGCAATATATAACTGATCATATGTAAATACTTATTCGATATGAGATACTTCTCAAGACCCAAGGAATGCAACAATTCTTCCACTAAAGTACCGGCCTGTAATAAAGAACAAAAGTAATAGTGAGGATATGCAAATTACATGGAGCTCAAGAGTTTTGGAAAATGAGAGGGAGCAAACATTTAACAAAAATGATAAACTCATGCAAGTTATGTAAAGATCATACCTCTTGGACAAAAAAATAAAAATTCTAAACAACGAAAACTAAACTATAAAATAAAATGACAACCAAAATAAGCACACTATCATCTACCACAACTATGACCTCTGGTCCATCAAAATGGGTTTACAAACAAAATTAAACCTATCATTAAATAATGAGCCCCTTAGCATTACATACACCATCAATGCTTCACCTACTTTTGCCTTCTTACGGCAGCAATTTCAAATACCATGAGCACATATTAATGTTTGATAAATAATAATCTTGTCAAGTCATGATCATTATTAAGGCACATCTGCAATAAAACATTGTGATCACAATACAATAGCAGATCCTCATTATATCATCAAGTGCACTTAATTGTTATTCCTATAGCTGCTATGATATTCAATTAATTGATGTCTCTTTATTCATGAACCTCCTAACAAAAACATAATTTTGCTCCTTTTCTTCAATGATACATCACCCTAAACTTATAATAATTTTTAGCAAGTTCTGAAGGCATATGACAAATGGTCATAACAACATGTTTATTATACTCTAAAACATATTCTATATATTCTCCAAAACTCCTCTCTTTTGGCAAAAGTATATTTACTTTTACACATTTTTTCTCACCTTCAACCAAAGTTTACAAAAAATAAAAATAAAAATAATAATAATAATAATAATAATAATAATAATGCCCACACCTGACCTATCACTTATCATGCTACTATTCCTTTATTTCAACACCAGTATCTCCAATTCAACTCTCAAACCCCATGTCTTTTTTATTTTAAAATAAATCTATGAGTAATAGAAATATTGTGCATTGAATATGCATAAAGACACACAGATTATGCTATTGACTGCTAGCCTCCAACTAAAACTCTCTAAAATTCACACAATATAATCTTAACTATTATTTATTGACATTAAAATATTAAAAGCAAGATAATAATAGACACACACAGACTATGCATATAAATATTAGAATTTTGATGCTATCCTGAAAGAACATTGTAATGTCTGTCTCAAGAAAAGAATAAAACAGAACATATAACCGTAAGTTAGAAAAGGGGGAACATAGGATACAAATAAATGAATGGAAACATGGGTATAGATGAAAAAAATGAAATGAAAAAGACCATATCTCAAACTAATTAAAGAGAAATAGCCTTTAGCCTCTTCTTCCACGTCAATTGAAGAGAATTTTTCATTCCTGCTTTCATTTGTTGATATAAAATATGCTTGCTTAGGCATAGGATGCAAAAATATTGATAGTCATCTTTAAAAATATTGATATAAAATATGCATTCCTTGAAGTTTAGAGAAACAATTGCTGTTAAACATGCATAACACTATAATTATGAACCTAGAAGACAAACAATTGCTATTACAAAGCCAATTTCATACCAACAATTATAGGACATGATTATACAACAACCTGTGGAGTATGAAAATGATGGCAACTTGTTTATAAGGGATGCACCATTGTAATTGAAGGATCCTTCAAATCTATGAATAGATGGCTATTTCTAAGTATCAAGGATAAACCTGCACAATAGATTTCTTAACACAATAGAGGCCACAATTAAAATTGTGACTTCACCCTATGGTTAACAACCAAAACGTTTATACAGAAAAATACATAAATATGAATTAAGAAATAAATAGTTAACCATTATGTTATGTAGCAAACCTTTATCTCAAACCTGAATATGTTTTGTAAGGATTCGCCCAACTAAGTTTTGAATTACTATTGATGTTTACACGTGTATCAGTTATCTGCACATACAACTTCTTGTAGTGTCCAAATTGCATCAACAACATTTTGAAGATTACAAACTTTAAAGACTTCTCTGTTATATATATTAGAAAATATGTGGGTATAAATAATATGTAAAAGTTGCTAGTTTGAAAAAGAAGAAATAGAATGCCTAAAAGCACAATATATAATCATGCTAATTCTTCTTCTAGGATGTAGAAATGAAAAAAGATTGAAAGCTCGTCAAATTGGAGCAACAATATATTTTATTATTATTAATTTTTTCTGAATTCAATGGCTGAAGGTTGAAAAGGGCATGGCAAATTTTAAAACTTAAAGCATCAAATTCTCATCAGTTTCAATCGTGAAAAGAAAATGAATGACAATAAATCTACTTAAGCTTATCTTCCAAAAAATGTACTGAAGTAAGTCAAAACAACATTTAGAAATGGACTACATACTACCAGCTGCATAAGCATTATGTAAAGGAAAACAGAACATGCCCTAGAATAATTTCTCACCAGCCACTTTTGCCTTTTCACTATAAGAAAATTCTATAGTACCATAGCATTATGTCATGTGACTTACAGAGTAATCGAAGTTGTACCATTAGATTTTATTGTCCTGGATTACACTATTCTCAAGTACAAACACTAGAACTTCAATATGGCAGAAAAATTTTGAACTTCTGTCAAACCAATCATTTTAACATGGTCATCATATGGGTATAAGTTAAAAACAATACTAAACTACAGGGCAAGAATCATCCCTAGATACCCAAGACTCTCAAAGTTTCCAGGCAAGAGAATTCAGCCCAAATAATTCAAAATCAGAAAAGGATAAATCAAAAAGGGATTACCAATATAATGACTTGGAGATACATGATAGAATAAAAACAGAGGTTCCTCGTGTTCCTAGGGCATTGTGATTCCTCCCATTCCCTCTATGGTGCTGTTTCTTTCTTTCATTTCTCATAATCTATCTCCCTCTTGATTTGTTTCCTTTTTCAATTGAACCCTTCTTACACTTGAGGCATCAACTTTGGGTATGACCTAAGCTAAGATAAAATGTGAACTTTGAAATTCAAATTTAGATATAAAAAGAAGCAGGGCAAAAAATGGTGTTCCTGCAATGGAAGCCTTTCATTCTGCGCCGCGTGCGTGCATGAATCTAGTGTTAGCTTCTGACGGTCCAGCAATCTGCAGATCCATTTGCGTTCATCTTCTAATATCCATGGGTGTGCCTGCAAGCAATGAAAGAGAAGTGAATTTTTTTGTCTCAAAGATGTTTGTGAAAATGACAAATAGAAAATCACAATAGTTTTAACCAATAGAAAAATCCACATGACAAGGGGTCAGTCCTTGTTGCTACCTTGAGACAAATATCTATGGCACGGTAGATAGCGTCGTCGAAGAGTCTGCAATCGACTATCGCGACATCATTTATTTCTTCTAAACCCTCTAAGAAATAACCTAATGTTCTCTTGACACAATCAACTCCATATTACATCATTCAAATACGAGTAGTTTAGTATGAGGAGGTTGAAAACAACGAGAATCACCCAATGAATGATGTAATATGGAAGGATATAGGTTCAAATGCGAAGGCCCCTAATGTGAAGCACATAAGCAATTGGAAGATGCTGGTTTGGGTGGGAGGTTTTAGATTGAATTTGAATTTGAATTTTTGAAATACCTCACGTTTTTGAATTGGCACCAAAAGGTTTTATATTCTGGTGGAGGAGGGATAAATTATTAGTGACAATTCCTTGTGAACAGTGTTCGGTGGAAGAGAATTATATTATATATTGATATTACTTCCTCCAGTCCTTTTTATAAGCAACTTTCTCTCCCTTGAGATTTATCCTTTTTATAAGCAACTTTCTTTCCCTTGAGGTTTCAAAATTTAAACTATTTTTTTTCTTTTCTACCCCTATTAAATACACACATTTATATTAATTATTCTCCACTCACCACTAATTCTCTTTTATTTACTCATTTATTACACATTTCATCTCATATTTTATACTCGTATCTCTCATATTTGTTACGCATTCTCTCTCCTATGTTATTTTTATAAATAAGGGTATATTTGAAAAAAAAAACATGACATTTTTTACACATTTATTGTTTTTAACTAATCTTATCTATTAGTTTGTTTTATGTAATAAGGATAAAAGTTGCTTATAAAAAAAATAAAAGAAGTAGATTAATTAATTAGATAGTACAATATAATTATAATGACTCAAATGAATAAATGATGATTATTGTCAAAAAAATGAATATATTATGAGTTGGTACCTTCAGCAGTTAATTGCGTCATTGATTTATTGGGGGTTTAAACTTTAAATTGATTTACCCCTCGTTTGTGGGTTTAGCTGGCGAAGGGGTGAAACATGTGACCATTTGGAGCGTGTTTGATCCTCGAGGAGTATCACAGTTGTGGTTTCAGTTGCAGTGTTTGGGAAGACATCTTAGTTTTTGGGTGCTTGAGTAAACGTCTGAAGATAATTGATGGTTCACCCTGCCCAACATTAGTATAATCTAGAATGAAGGGAGACTTCACCCTGCCTTTGGATCATGGGTGAGTCCAATCCCTTTCCAAAAAATTTTTGTACAAAAAAAAAACCTTTAAATTGACTTTGCCATCTGCATTTAAATTTACGAAGAGCATCCTCAACGAGAAATCCTTGAGCCCACCAATTTATTTAATGACTAATGCCTCGTCTGATCTTTGAAATTCTCCTTTTCTCTTTTTGAAATTTAATTTTCAAATTACAAAATCATCAAATCAATCAAATTTCAAATGCAATGCATAGGTGTGAACTTCTGTTGAAAGATTTCATTGAGTTTGTCTGTGGGAAAAAAAAGAGATTTCATTAGGTTTGTTTTGGACTTTTTGGAAACTTACATTACTCTTTTGGTCCTATTTATTTTGTAAAGATAAATTTCTTTTTAATCTTATTTATAAGTCATATGATTAAATTTTTCATATGAATATATAACTATACCCTTTTATAGTTCATATATTATTATGTTGACTTTATTTTCTTTAAGTATATTACGTATTAAATAGGGGTAAAATTGAAAAATTGTTAAATATTAAGGAATAGTTAAGGAGGTTTAAAATTTTCCTTGTCTATGTGAAATATCCTGAAAATTATTTAGAAATAAGATTAGAAGGGTATTTGTTTATATGGTTCTGCTAGCAAAAGAAAAAAACGGAGTTAATGTGATTCAAATGTCACAAAAATGGAGTGTGTAACATCTCAAATTTTATTCACCCAAAATTCCTTATATTAAAGGGGATAAAAAGGTGAAGTAAAGAGCATATAGAATGAAAAAACAAGGCAATTAGTAGTAACACACAACATGATTATGTTTAGAATACAAATTGTAAACATTTGAATTTGCTACCAGTGAGTTTTCCTGTGTAGTAGTCTTATTATGTGATATTTTTAAATAGGTAAATCATGTCCAATGCCTATGAAATTTTCCAAAATAAAAGTAGGCTTATCAAGCTTTAATTTGATAGGTAATATAAGTCATTTGGAACTGTACATAAAGAGTTATATATTTTTGAAGTTAACCCAGTAAAACTGGAGAGTTTCTATGGCAGCATCCAAAAACGATAATTCTGGGAATTTTAAGCTTCCAATTAGCTAAATGAATGAGAGAGAGAGAGAGAGAGAGAAGAGTGTTCAAGAGTTGAGAAGAATGTTCAAGAGCTCAAGAACACGAAAAACATATGATCTAGGGTTTCAAGAAGACACAAATTCAAGGTAAGAGCTTGAAATCAAGTTACTTATGCCTTCTAAACTCCTTAGAATCTCTTCTAACCTCTTCTTCTTCTTGAAATCCATGGTTAGCAAGCTAAATCAAGAGATGAGAGAGAGAGAGGGCAATAGCTTTTTAGAGAGAGAAAGTGAGCAATCAAGAGGTAATCTCGAAAACTTTGATCCTCTTGCATTATATGATGCTGTTGTGGTTGTTATTGCTGAATTTGGCTTGGTTTTGTGAAATTTGGATTATGAAACCCTAAGATGTTATGCTGCCAAAAATTTCATAAATCATGTTTGTTTGGTGTTTAAGTGATTAATCATATGATTACAAGTGAAAAGGAAGAGTTTAAATAAGTGGAATCAAGGAAACTCAATTTTTCCCTTTTCTTTGGAATTTCGTCCAAACAATGTTCATAGAGCATTGGACTGGATTCTAGTGTTTTTGATGATTCCATTATGTTTAAAGGGAAAATTGTGTAGAAATATATGTGTTCATGATTTTTGGATGTTGGTATGCAAATCTAGAAATTTATGAAGTTAAGGGGAGGTGCTGTTTGATTTGTTTCATAGAAGGCAGTCTGATTGTACAATGAATTTTTTTAATCAAACTAAGTCCAAATATTATGAAATTTGGTAGGATTAAAGTAGACATGTAGAGCTTTAAGTTGGTGGATAGAACATGATTTTTGGATGAGTATATTAAAAGATATGATTTTTCAAAGTGCTGCCCTGTTTCTGGAATGCAATCTGGAACAAGGGAAGTTTGACAAGTTTTTGAAAAAAATATAATAATAGTGACTAGCCTTGGATGTTTTTCTATGAAAATATACTTAAAGAGTTTTACATAGGCTTTGGAACTAGTCAATTTGGAGTTTCATAAAATTAATTAGGATATTCCAAAGTCGACTAAAAATCTGTCAATTTTCTGGAAAACTGTGAAACTGCACTGTGCAGAAATTGCTAAAACTATGATAGAGATAACCAACAAATTGTGATTAAAGGCAGTAATAGATCAAGTAATAACCAATTACTTGTAACTTTAATTTATAGGAATTTGCAATAGCCCGAACTGAATCAAAGGTATTGAATAGACAAGTAGAGCAGAAAAGGACAATTCCAGGTAGTAACTCTTTCTTTTATGCACTATGTGATTTATTGTATATTTGTGTATGCCATCTTCTATAACATGAGCATAGTGTCTCATACATGCATATTAGCGTGGTTGGGACCCAACGGAGGCGCAGAGTTAAGCTAGAGTTGGCGCAAAGTTAAGCCAGGGTCTTTGGGCCTTGGACAGTGTACACACTGTAACCCCCTGCCTCATAAACAATAATTATGATTTGAAAATGCTTAATTAAAATGAATTAGAGACCGGTAATTGTTTCAAAACTTGTTCAATCCGGCCTCCTATTCACATTTCGAATATAATTAAACTGTGTAGTTAAATCACATTCATACATATCAGAGTGTACAACCAAAATTTCCAGCAATCCCGAGTTTCATTCATATACTAAGGGTTTACAGTTTCCTACGTAGGGGATTACACAAAATCATTTTAATATTTACATTCCAAGTAATTACAGTAATCCCAATACCAAAATTGATAACCAACAACAAAAATAAAAAAATATCCTTAAGGAGTCCTATCCGCTCTTGGTCATCTTCTTCCCCTTGGAACCGCTTGCCCTGTCTGAAGGTTAGTCAATGGAAAGAATGAGATTCAAAAGAATCTCAGTAGTAACAAATCACTCATACCACACATGAACACACAACATGCAAGTAAATCACCAAGCAGTAGCAACAATACACATCACACCCTACCCTCATCCCCTTTTACAGCTGGGAAGGCTCGCAGTCCTTACCCGTACAGTTGTTAGCAACTTAGGGACTGTTGGTATGGTAGTGCATACATATAGCCTTACGGCTCACATAGTCTTTCAGCCCACAAATAGCCTTTTGGCTCACATATCTATAGGTTTTACAGCATCCGAAATCATCATACACAAATGATATAACACACATACAATGCATTACATATAGTATAAGAGAAAGAGTCACTACCTTGATCTTTCCTATATGCTCCGGCACCGTCTATTCACGAACAGGGAAAATATCAAACCCTATAAACCAAAATCAAAGACGACAGGTTATTGTCTATTCGAAATTCTTTCTTTCATAGAAATTAAAGTTGGTTTTCATTTGAACTCTTTGGGTGGCTAATGGAAGCCTAGATACAAGTCTAAAGGGTTGGAAGAATCACCCCCCAAAGATCCCTCTTCAGAAGTATTATACGGATTTTTGACTTATACACTCAAGTGAAGAAGGCCTCACTCGAGTGATGAGACAAATTGTGCTCGAGTGAGAGCAGCTTACTCGTGCGAGTGCTTGACCGAGAGCAACAACTGAGGCAGAAAACAATCACAACACTTGAGTCCTGTACCCAACACTCGAGTGGTAGCCTCATACTCACTTGAGTACTAGAAAGTGAGGCACAGAAAGTGACCGCCTGAAAGCAACAGAAACCCTATAATGAGAAGTGCACTCGAGCACTAGCTCTAGCACTCGAGTGATGGCTCAACACTTACGAGTGTTAGCACACACTCTTGAAAAATGGCTTGCGAGTGACAACTCAAGACGCGGCCTCACAATGCACCATACCCTATCACTCGAGTGAGACAAAGTTTACTCAAGTAATGACCCTTATCACTCGGAAGTGAGAGAGTGCACCTTTGCTTTTTGGCTTATAAGTGCAACTGAAACTTGAAGGAAAAGAGAAAAATGGATGCTGCACTCGAGTGACACCCTAGAGCACTTGAGTAAGGCTTATTAAAGGCCAAAACGTAGGAACTGACAACATTTTCCAAACTTGAAACCAAAGTGTCTAATGGTTCCTAAAATCCACAAACAGCTCTATCCCCATCAAATTTTTATAAGGAACACATTGAAAACACCAAAACAACCAAATTCTTATTCCAACAAGTTTTTGCTTTAGACACAACATTACCACACATTACCCATATGCTATTGGAAACTGTGCCCAAAGGGCCAATCATTGTACTTTGAACATTATTAATTTAATGAAATTTCTCTATTCTGTTATCATATTATTTGCATGTTAACTGTGATAATTGTATCATTGGATAATTCATAAAGATTGTCCTAAAATGTCCCCAGTCGGTCATCTATGCGGGAGTAAAGATGAAACAAGATCAGTATGACTTTGATAAGATATGGAGATACCAATCAAAGTCTTAGGCACTTGTAAGAGTACAAGGTGCTGGACCGACCCACTATGAGAAAGCTACATGGATCAAGTCATAAGCTTTTCTCATGTATAACTACGTCACAATGCCCTTTGACCTGAGGTCATCATGGATTCCTACATGAGAGTTGTTAAGTTTTGAACTAGTCAAAAGTCACCTTTGACCAGGTGATGATAAAGGCTACTATCGGGCTTGGTGGTTTTTCATGCAGAGGAATATGAATGATCAAGATGGAATTTGTCCCTCACATTAGTAGAGAGATATTACTGGGCTCCTCGATGAGTAAGTCAGAGAAATGTATGGTCATACTACAATAGAAAGGAGTTTCTATTTCTATTGTCAGACTACTCAGGAATCGAGAAAGTAATAGTCAATAATAAGAGGATGACATTATCCATGCCTCATCCTTGACTGATATATCGTGTGACAAAAGAGACGTGACATGGTTGTATGACAGGTTACATCGTGTTAACGATTCTCATATGAATTGGGTAGTCGTGATGTCTTGTTAGAGGCCGCTTGCGACTTGTGGGTTAGTACAGTTATTAGCTCACTGCCAACTTCATATGGGCCTACAGGGTCGCACAAAAGAGTTGCCAACACGAGATAATGTTTAATTAGGATTGACGAATTATATATATATATATATATATATGTATATGTATATGTATATGTATATATGTAATATAAAAATTCATTAATAATATTATATAGATATGTATTTTTGAAATACATATTATATATATATGTATATATATTATATTATATTATTGTATTGTGTTAGTTTTAAATTTAATTTATTAAGATAAATTAAATCTAATAACTAACATGATAGAGATATGGTATCTCAGATTTAATTTGTGAAGATAACTTAAATCTAATGGCTCTTTATTTGGATTAAATAAATAGGTTAAATTAAAACTGTTGGACAGATTTAATTTAAACTGAATTTATTTAATTAGCTCTCCAAGATAATTAATAGTTAATTAATTTCAAAATTAATGATGATTAATTTTGAAATTTGAAAATAGCCCTCATAGGTTATAAACTTAATAGAGCAGATATATTGTCATACACATGAGAATTGAGAGCCGCAAGGGAAACCCTAGGAGACATTAGAGGCGCTAGCACGCAGTCTCGGTTGGAGAGCATTCGTGTGGATACCGGTAGAGGGAGCGGACCTGACGTGTTGGCTCCTAGAGATCGTGAAAAACCCTGAATCATAAAAGGTATGAATCCTTCCAACTTGGTTTAAACGCCGTTGATAGATCCTCGATTAGGATCGGCGAAAATTTTAAAATTCTTTAACTGTGCTTGCCGATTCTAACACATGTAGGATCAGTAAGCACAGCGGAAGAATTTAAAAAAATTTTCACCGATCCTAATCGAGGATCTATCAACGGCGTTTAAACCAAGTTGGAAGGGTTCATACCTTTTTGATGATTCAGAGTTTTCACGATCTCTAGGAGCCAACACGTCATGTCCGCTCCCTCTACCGGTATCCACACGAATGCACTCCAACCGAGACTGCGTGCTAGCGCCTCTAATGTCTCCTAGGGTTTCACTTGCGGCTCTCAATTCTGATGTACATATGAATATATCTGCTCTATCAAGTTTATAACCTATAAGGGCTATTTTCAAATTTCAAAATTAATCATCATTAATTTTGAAATTAATTAACAATTAATTATCTTGATGAGCTAATTAAATAAATTCAGTTTAAATTAAATCTGTCCAACAGTTTTAATTTAACCTATTTATTTAATCCAAATAAAGAGCCATTAGATTTAATTTATCTTCATAAATTAAATCTGAGATACTATATCTCTATCATGTTAGTTATTAAATTTAATATATCTTAATAAATTAAATTTAAAACTAACACAATATAATAATATCATACAATATATATACATATATATATAAGATATATATATTTCGAAAATATATATACCTATATAATATTATTAAATATAATAATATCATATAATATATATATTGACATATATATAAGATATATATTTCGAAAATATCTATATAATATTATTAATGAATTTTATATTATATATATAAAAATATAAAATTCATCCACCCTAAATTAAACATTATCTCGTGTTGGGCCATTCTTGTGTGCGACCCTGTAGGCCCATATGAAGTTGGCAGTGGGCCAATAACTATACTAACCCAAAAGTCGCAAGCGGCCTCTAGCAAGACATTACGACTACCCAATTCATATGAGGATCGTTATCACGATGCAACCTGTCATACAACCATGTCACGTCCCTTTTGTCACACGATATATCGATCAAGGATAAGGCATGGAAAATGTCATCCTCTTGTTCCTGACTATTACTTTCTTGATTCCTGAGTAGCCTGATAACAGAGACAGAAACTCCTTTCATCATAATATGGCCATACATTTCTCAGACTCACTCATCGAGGGGCCCAGTAATATCTCTCTACTAATGTGAGGGACAAATTCCATCTTGATCATTCATATTCCTTTACATGAGAAACCACCAAGCCCGATCGTAGCCTTTATCATCACCCGGTCAAAATTGACTTTTGACTAGTTCAAAGCTTAGCAACTCTCATGTAGGAATCCATGATGACCTCAGGTCTAAGGGCATTGTGACGTGGTTATACATGAGGAAAGCTTATGACTTGATCCATGTAGCTTTCTCATAGTGGGTTGGTCCAGCACCTTGTACTCTTACAAGTGCCTAAGACTTTGATTCGTGTCTCCATATCTTATCAAAGTTATACTGGTCTTGTTTCATCTCTGCTCCCGCATAGATGACCAACCAAGGACATTTTAGGACAATCTTTATGAATTATCCAAGGATACAATTATCGCAGTTAACATGCAAATAATATAATAACAGAATGGAGAAATTTCATTAAAATAATAATGTTTAAAGTACAATGATTGGCCCTTATGGCACAATTTCCAACAACACATGCACCCATTCTCCTTCCAAATTCCAACTTAACTCCAATAGCACAAAGATACAACTTGACACCAAATCCCACACAATACACTATCCAAATTGGCCATTCCAAAATTACACTAAAATCAGGGTAAAATCTAAAATTTGCAAAACTTAATCAATGCTCACAATGAATATGTCAAAAGAGAACTCTTTCTTACCTCTTCCTCTTCCCAAAATTGGTTCCTTGATTTCTCAACTTTCAAATTCCTTCAAGCTCTCAAACATCAACTTTCAAGAATTTAAAACCATGAAGATGTAGCTCTCATCACCATGAACAAGATTAATGAAGGTGAATTGAACATTCAAGGTCATTTTGAACACAAACCTTGAGTTTTCTTCTTTCTCTTTCTTCCTTAAGCTTGCATGATAATGGAGAATGGAGAGAAGATGAAGATGCAGATTTTTGACCCTCCCGATGCATGATAACCGACTTGGAGGGAGAGAAGAGAGAGGAAAAGATGTTGAAACTTTGACCTTGATCCAATGGCTTCCATGTTGCCACTTGTCATGATCTTATTTCTCCTGTCATACACACACATGAGCTCATTCACACATAATTCCACTCTCTTAATCAATTAATCCTAACCATTGATCTTTGAGTTACCAATGAGCTTTCTCTTCGGTAACTGATCAATCGGTCAGTAACTTTCTGTTTTACCATTTTGCCCCTGATTATGGCAATCCCACTTGAATCACCACTATACACATTTATATCATTCATATCACTATTCATGAGCCCTTCCCTACCATTAGGGTTCATTTTAAGCTTTATCACATAGTTAAGCTTAAATACAGGGTTTAGGTATTGATCAGAACACACATTCGATTCGTAATTCACATCACATTCTTCAAAAGCGTCTATTAACAATAATTACATCCACTTTTAAAGTCATTAGCCCTTAATCCCATTTTTTGGTCATTACACACACATCATTCTATTATCTTACATAACATGGCGCATGACATATTTATTTTCACTTCGTATATGTTTGATTGTATATTACTACTAGATTCTTTGAATCTCACCCTTTTCCATAAATATAAAAAATTTTCCGCAACAAGCAGCAGCTTAGAGGGAAAAATCGTAATTACCGACATCAGAAAGTTCCAGACAAGCACAAAAGGAGATGTTGGTTAGCTGAAGACCTTTTATTGTTTTAAGGTTTGTAATTATTATGTATGAACCCCAGTGAAAAACTCCTGTAATATAATCAAGCAACATTGTATCAATAATATCAGTATTTTTTATGCTATTCACATGTACCCACCGCACTGCGTGCTAATACTCTGAAAAAAGCAAAAACAAGATAAGGTTGTGATAGTGTGGCTGCATGGTATTGCACTTGAAATTATTAGTATACTCTGATTTTTGCAGACTCTGATTATTAGTATACTTGAAATTATTGTGATAGTGTGGCTGCATGGTAATGCAACTTGATCTTGTGTTATGGCTGGCAAATTAACCTACATTCGCGTATTTTTTTTTGTTATGAATTATGAATGTGGGAATCAAATTGGTTTTTGTGTGTGTGGCGCTCGAAAGTATTCAAAAAAACAAATTAATGGTGGTTATTGGTTAGATGGGAAGTAAGGACATCACAAAAGTAATGTTTTAAAAGTCGGACTGGAAGTCGAGTAGGAAAGATCAATGGATAATGGTTCAAATGGTCAGATCAATTGGGCCGTCCAGCTGAGTCGTTGGTGTAATAATTAAATTAAAATAATATTACAAATATATATAATGATTAAAATATAATTCATCCTTAGTCCAATTAAATAATTTCTAATTATAAGGAAAAAAGATATTAATAATAAAATAGAAATATTACAAAGCACTAGCTATAGCAGAAGAGAAAGAAAAATTAACCACATTAGTAAGCAGATAGAGGGCCTTAATCCAATTTAATAAAAATTTTAACAAAGTCACAAAATATATCTAACAAGATGAAATAAAAAAAATTTAATTACACATCACTTCTTATGAATAAAATTTAAATAACAAAAAAACATTTTGAATTATAGTAGTTGACACTATCGAAATTAAAAAAAAAATTAAAATTGTTAAAATCATAATTATATTATGACATATGTGATGTGTGCTTCTGTCGCTAAAGTAATCAATTAAATTATGTCCTAATTTATTATGCAGTTTAGAGTCAATCTAAGTCATTTTTCCGAGAAGCAAGCTATGAGTTTTCTTGAAGATTGATTTTTAAATGATGAAAAATGTAATGAAATGGATCTAAACTAAAATGCAAGACATAACTACTTAAATGCAATTAAAATAACTAAATGCACTAATGTAATTGACTCTAAAACACATTTGAGAATGAGACTAATATATAGAATGCAATTCTTGTGGGGTTTTTTTTATGAAAGAGGAATTAAAAAGCTAAGCAAAAAGATTAAGAAGAAGTAAGACAAACAACAAAAATTTAATTCAATTATGATAATAAATGGGACAACTTAATATTCACATGGAGTTAACTTTCTTAGCCCAAATTAATTAATTAGACTGAAGGGAGGTTGATGAAAAATTGAAATTAATAAATTTAATCACCTAATTGAACTGTGGGAAATCCTCAAACTCAATAATACCTACTCCACTTATAAATTCATAATAACATGAGCGGTGGTTAATTAAACTCATTAAAAATCAATCACAATTAATTTCAAAATAATTTTGAAAATCTTGTTTATAATTGTCCAATTGAACAACTTGTCAATTAACCAACCAAAATAAACAATCAAGGGAATAAACCAAATTGACAATTAAATTAATAATAAAAACTCAATTAATAATTCAATTGACAATTCAAAGGTTTATAAACAAAAATTCCAGCAAATGTCACAAGTATAAAATATTCCTAAATATCAATTCAATCCAAAAGAAATATGTCCACAATTTAAAACTAGATTATTTTTCAATCAGTATAACTCAAAATCATTTAAAACTAAATAATATCAAGTCTTGAATTCAAAAGATAAAAAAAAAAAGACACTCCTTTATTATCTTTAAATATAAACTCCTAGACTTTAATTTCTTCCATACTCCACCCAATTTACCTCACAAGGGCTTAAGTTGCCTTGAAGATTGCGCTCCCTCTAAACTCCTTGTTAAAAGCCACGGTCATGCTGGAATTTGAATGAGAAATAGTGTTGGTGGGAGAAGAATATTATAATAATTGATGGATGAGTTTGTTGGTGAGTTGGCAGGTGAAAGTCGCCCAGATCGTGTGCAAGGAGATGATGAGAGAATCAATATTCATGGCTGCCTTCAACTTCCTTTTTTTTTTTTTTTTGTTTTGTTTTAATACACAAATTTTAGGAAAGGGGTTAGGGCTCGTCCATGATTTAAGGGCAGGACAAAATCTCTTCTCCTCCTAGATAATACTAATGTTGGGCAGGGCAAGCCGTCAATTATCATCATGCTTTTACCTAGGCACCCAAAAGCTAGGATGCCTCCCCAAGTGCTGCGACTGTAACCACAACTAAATGGTACTCCCCAAGGATCGAATATGTTCTAAATGGTCACATGTCTCACCCCTTCAACCTCTCAATATGAGAGATTCGGCATGTCTTTTTCCGACAGAGGGAGAGAGCGCTTCAGTTTCCAATCAAAGCGTGTTTTTACAGTGTAGCAGCTAGATTAATTAATGGGAGGAAGAGAGAGCTTTGTGGTCTAAATTTGAGCCCATTAAAATTTAAGTAGCCCAATAAAATCCAAGCATTAGATTTTCTTTTAACTTTCAAGAAAAATTATACACTATAGGATCTTCTAATATGCTTTTCCTTGCGAATCAAATAAAATCGTGATATATCATTTATTTGAAAATATTATTCAATCACAATATAGCAATCAAAATATTAATAATTTAAACCTAATAATATCATAATCAATTCAAATTTATATTATTTTCTAAAATTGGCCAACAATCCAAATATTATCTAATAAATCCAAATTAACCTAAAATAATCCTCAAAATAAATGAATAAGGTGAGATAAAATATATTAAATTTTGGATTTATCAATACGTAATATAAAAAAATGAGTGTTAGAAAAAATATAAAAAAAATAAGTACTGTTAAAATATTTTGCAATTCAACATATATGGTGGTAGATTTATTTATTTATAATAAAATTATAAGGGTGAAAATTGTGTAAAAAAACACAATTAAAATATTTTGTACATTTTTTTATGTTTCTTTTTAATTTTCTAATTCTTTTATGTTGGCCTATTGGGTTTTCATAAAACCATTCTAGGTCTTGAACTCTTGACTCAATAGCGGCTTCCGGCTCAATGACGAGTAAATAATGGCTCAAAGCTATCTAACTATTGAAATAGCCTAAAGACAAAATCTAAACCACTATTATAACCGGGTGACTATCCGACTGGTCGGATCATCCAGTCCAGTCCAACTCTAAAAACCTTGCACCAGAGGCCACGTCAAATTTGTAAATACTGTTGCGTTTAATCAAAATGCCCCAGTTTGGTCAACAGTCATAGAGAACATCCAAATGGGCTGCTCACCTGAACTTAGGGCCTGTTTATAAAAAATGGGTGAATTGGGCAAGGCGGTTTAAAGCAATAATTTGGGCCCAAACCAATCTTTGAAAGTTAAAAATGATATTAACAGAAGGGCTTTTTTGGTGGAGCTTGTTGAGGAAAGTGATGAGAAGGAAGGAGAATCTTGGGTGATCATTTTGGTAGAAATCAAGAGGGATAGGTGTGCTAATTGAGAGAGTTGAGGTGGAGAACTTAAAGGGAGGTGCTGATGACACTTGGTCATCCCTAATAGCAAAGAGAAGGAAGAGCTTCTAAGACGATTCCCCAAGTAAAGCGGCTGAGAGAATTCGGGTGGAAGAGAAGGAGCTGGCGGCGCAACTTGTGTTGGTTTCATCTGATGTGAATCCTTTTAATTTTCAAGGTGAATTAAAATTTGTTGAGGGTAAAAAGGATGAGGAACCGATTAAGAATAGAAAAAAGAAGAGCATGGCAAGAACGGCCTTATTTTCAAACAACATTGCGAGTTTCAAAGCATACAGGGGAAAGAGATGAAACTTTGATGAAAAGTGATGGTTGTTGCAAGTGGCTCTTATGGGGAGGAAGTCCTAGATGTTAAAAGGGGTGATAGCTGGCATGCTCCAGTCACTCAAGGACCATGAGTTGCTTGATGTGGAATTGCTAGGGTTTAGGAATCACCTTAATAGTTCGGCATATATAAGATTCTAGTATAGAAAACTCAAACCTACCTTAATTTTTCTTTTGGAAACCAAGTTGAAAATTGTTAATATTGAGAAAGTGAGGGAAAAAATTGGGATTTGATAATGGGGAAGCTTTTGAACCAATAGGAACGTTTGGTGCCTTGTTTTTATGAGCTGAATGTGGCTTTGGTTGATAGAAATGTTATACGTACACATGGATAATGACAATGTTGGAGGTTGTAATTTGGGATCAATAACTTTTGTATATGGCCCTATAAAGGAACAAAAAATTGAATCAGACAATGAACTGGTTGACGTAGTGGTTTAAGAGTCAACTAGTCAGTTTGGGGTTAGACATGTTGAAATTAAATATATTAATAGTCAAATATAAATATTTTTAATAAATTTTAAAGTGTGCTTCTAGGTCTCTAAGATAGTGGAGTATGTGGACAGTTGAGAAGTTGTATCTTATTATATATTATATAATATTTCTTCTGTTAGATTATTTGAAATTCAAAAGATTATATCTGATTATGTGAGCATAATATTTACTCAATCATTTCTTTTCAAATTTGTTGTCCTTAAAATTTTTTACTCAATATTTTATACTTAAAAAACTAAAATAAAAAACTAGATAGATTTGTTTTAAGAATAAAAATAAGCAGATTTGTGTTGGCATGTAAATATTTTCTGCTTTTGAATAGTGTGCAGGGAGAGAAAAAGGTTTCAGTAAAAACGAGTTGAAAAGCAAATAAAAAAAAAGAAAAAGAATAAAGGAATAAGATAACGCATAATCTCTTATTCTCTTATTTACCCTAATTTCTTGTTGGATGCTTAGGAATCTCATAGACTGCCCACCTTCTGTTCCATCCCAAACTCCATGCAATGATTCTTGTCCGCCGCACTAGGAAATCTCGGATTTGTTTGCAGTGGCCCACCACTTGCCTCACCATTCGGGTATGACCATCCACCGTTGGGTCTCTGCTTTCTTCACCCATTCTCTCTTAAGCTCTTGCTCCTCCATTTTGAACTCATCTCTCTACCTTATCTCAACAAAATCACCCACCGTCGCCCCTTCTTGTCCCAATCTCATCCTGATCAGTGGTCATAGTTAAAATTAAAAGTTGAAGGAAACTATAGGAACATCAAAAATGGTTTTCCCTTTTAAAATATAAGTACTCCCTCCGGTCCTAATTATATGACATATTTACTTAACTTTGGAGAAATTAAGGATTAGTGGTTAAATTAATTAATCATATTTATTTTTCTAAAATACTCTTATTTAAAATTTAAAATGGCATCCAATTACGTTGATTCTCTGTTTTTTCTTGTACCTCCCCTGCCTCACACACGACTTCTCCCAGTTCTCATACAATCCGGCATCGTCAATCTTCCTCAACAACTTCCAATATACTTTTATTAAAGGGTTAAGGTGCAAATCTACCAATGAAGTATTGTCCGAGGAGCGTCCACCACAAATATCTTTTAAAAGGGGCAAAAATACCAATGAAGTTTTAAAAAGGGGTATCCACCACAATTTCCGTTAAATCCGTACTAACGCCGTTAGGTGTTTTCTTCTCTTATGATTTAACGCCGTTAGTACGGATTTAACGGAAATTGTGGTGGATGCCCCTTTTTAAAACTTCATTGGTATTTTTGACCCTTTTAAAAGATATTTGTGGTGGACGCTCCTCGGACAATACTTCATTGGCAGATTTGCACCTTAACCCTTTATTAAATTATCATTGTGTTTAATTATTATTGAGAAAGTATCAATAAGGGGTATTTTGGGAAGAAATTAACAAAAATTAGAACTTTGTCTTATAATTAGGACCAAGATCAACTCTCAAATGTTGTCCTATAATTAGGACTGAAGGGAGTATATAATTTCTCATCTAACAAATTCTGTGTATTAATTGCCAAAAAAAAAATAGCAAATTAAATGGGTCATGTTTTAGTTTTTAGTGATAGGCACTATCGAACACTATATATGGAAACATCTCCTAACAGAAGTTTGAACCTTGATCCCCACATTGAGAGAGATTATCTCTTTCCACGAGATACAACCCTTTGTTAACAATAGTTGTTGGACAGGAATAACCAAAATAAAATGAAGTACATCTTCATCAACCAAATGGCCCAAAAAAACAAAATTCTTAACGGAGTCCAACAACAACTTACAGAACAAGAGAAACAAAATCGTTTAACCCCAAATAAAAGTCCAGCACGCCTTGTTTCTCCTAAAACGCTGAAGTAAAAAATGAGTAGAACCCAAACTAATGAGCCCAAATAAAAATCAAATAAACAAACGTTAAATAAATCTGGAGCTCAAAATGGTGGGTACAAACTGAAAAATATAGATCCAGATGGAACAAAAGTTCACCGAAAACAAAAAACATATGAAGGCCCAAAATAAATCACATACAAATAAATAAGATAAAATATGGCAGAAGCCCTATCCACCATGCCCCAATTCACAGCCCATCATTCAGGAATCAGGGAAACTCACGGTTGCTTAGGATTAGTAATCAACTGATGATATATATAGTTAGATAGTTATATGAATAACAAAGACAAGAGAAATAAAGTGATGGGGTTCTGGCAAAAAAAGAAAGTGATAGGGTCATATGGACCATGGTAATGCTTGGATGGGCGTTGGTGAATCTATGCGTATGCGTCTATATATATTTTTTGTATAAATAAGAAAAAAAAAATTATTTTGGGGTAATATTTCAAAAGGAAAAGTGGATGGACCGCCGGTAAAATGTAGGAAGCTGTTATATGATCAACGTATAACTTGTATGATTAGTTCAATGATAGTGAAATTGAGCAGGCTATTAGATTTTATATTAAAAAAATGAGGCACCATTTAAAAAATATCATGCAAAAAATGAAAAAAATATAGGGAAAAATTAGAATAAGGGATCCAAGAAAGCTAATATTTATTATGAAGAATCTTAAAAGTTGTTATTATTTAAACGGACCAAAAAGTTCAAAATATAGATGTACAAGTATACTTTGTCCTTAACGGTCTCTATTCTACGATTCCTTTTACACTTCCTTCTTCCTCTCTTCCCCTCAATATCACGTTGTTTCCTTGCTATGGGTTCATCTTCTATACCTTAAACAACTAGAAAGCCTGAGAAAGATAGGCGCAAGATTGAGATTAAGAAAGTGGAACAAACTAGCAAGGCTTTTGTCACATTCTCAAAGCGCAAATTAGTCTTCACCCAAAAAATGTAAATTAGGTATATTCTGCAATGCTCCCGAACTATCCCTTCTCTGAGATTCATAAATCGTCATCGTCTTCTCCCGTCTTGACATCGTTATCCCGTTACCTCTCTGTCACCTCTTTATTGTCAAACCCATGATCGGAATATGCATCTACGGTGGGAATTCAAAGAGGCCATGAAGGTGTTGGAGGAGGAGAACAAATCTTTGAATGCTGAGATTTGCAGTTGTTGGCCAAAAAAAGATTATCAGTTCGGGTTGTCGGCATTGGTTCTAATGGAACTGTTCTGTTGGGGAGATGGGTTTAGAGGAAGTCGTTGAATAGTTTAGGCACAATGTCGTTGCTGCAGCGGAGAAGAACACCGGGCTGATAGTGATCCATTCACGGTCGCCGCCATGACCATGGCAGAGTTTATGTGTTTCTCTCCGTTGAACATATTCCAGATTGATCGAACATGGGAATCATGGAATGCAACTGCCGGTTGTGATAGTTCTTACATGGTTTCGAATAGCAGTAGATATTGGGCTTTTTTTTTTCTCAAATATTGGGCATTATTAACTACTATTCTACTAAGTGCATGTTTGTTTAAGCTTTTTGCACAGTAAATAAGCCCTTATTACGCAAGCCGAGAAAAAACTCCTCTCACATACTTACCTCGTATACTGTGAATCACGAATTATAAGCACTTATTGCCCAAAAATAAGCTATTCCAAACACACACTAACACTTGCGAACAACTTTGAGTTTAGCTCCTCGATTAATGTTGTTTTGATAAAATGGGGATATACGGGATGTTAACATCTTTAGATTAATACGGGCAATCTAGTATTTATAGGTTTATATTTTTATTTTTGGCCCTTAGAAATAATTAGGATTTTTAAGATCTTTTTTATTAAATATTATTTTTTCCTTTATACTAACTTTCCCAAAAATGTATTATAACTTTAAATCTAAATATTTAGGCTTGTTGTTTAACCATAGTGAATAATCTATTATAGAAAGACATGATACTAGATAAAAAATTGACATATTTTTTTAAAAAATGATAAAATAAAGGAAAAAAAGACAAAAAAAAAAAGAATTTTAAAATTGTAGAATTCTAAATTAGGTTTGTTACCAAAAATTAATAAGTAATGACAAACTTGATAAATAATTCATAACTCATTTTTTGAAAAATATCTGATTTAGAATTATACAATTTCAAAGTTTTTTTATCTTTTTTCCTAAAATAAATCATAAATTTTCTTTGCATTTTTAAAAGCAGGCTGGCCCACCAACTTGATGGTCTACAAGCCGAAACTCATGGGTTAGGTATTGTTTTGAAAGTTAGAGTACACATTGGTTGGGAAAATGCTAACCCTAACCCACCACTACTAACTTGCAGGTTGGTGGTGGGTTGGGCCTGTATTATATTACTGGCTTTATCTAACTAAGATTTTAATATCTCCAGCTAATTAGGATTCAAATATCTTTATCACAAACAATATATAATTTACAAAAATTCAAGTTGATAATTACGTTTTATGTTTATAAAACTCTTTGTAAAAACAAATCCGCACGAGTTACTATGTAAACATATAGTTTTTGAATTATTAATAAAGAAAAATTTCAACCTAGAACTAAAACAAAAACTCAAGTAGTCTACTGATCAAACACATAATCAAGAGATTTTCATATTCTAACGCATGTAAAAGATAAATAATTACGTAGTGACAGGAGAGAAGATTTTTGAACTCGATTTTAAGACCACAGCCATCGTCTATAACCTTCACTTTCTCTATCGTTGGAAATGAGAAACACAGACGATGAGTTCTTGGAAGTGTTGAAGATTGTGATCATAATGCTAAACTTTCCACTGCAGGCTTTGGAAACAATAAATCTTGATTCTGCGTGGATAAACATGGTGTAATTCATGCAGCTAGCGATGAGGATTATTAATGTGTTAATTAAGATTCCAGAGTACTATTCAAATGCTACATTAGAATAGTTTGCTCTTAAAATAGTTATGTGACAATGTGGTGGATCGAGTTGGTACTAGGTTGACCCAAAATTTGCGTTGGGAGCAAAATTATTAAATTTGAAAGCTTGCTCGTTCATATATGCAGTCTTACCAGATAATTATTTATTGCACCCAAAAATAAAATAGGTAATGTAGCTAGTTTTTTTATTATAAGATGCCCAGAAAATATTATACTTTTTATTTTAATTTTAAATTATTTTATAGCTTGGAATTTTTTTAAAAAAAATATAATCATGTCAATTAAAATTGAGAAGAAGATATATCCTTTGAATTTTTCTTATAGAAAGAGCGAAATGGGAAGTATGTATTTAATGTGGATGATTATTGATAGTACTTTTTTGCTTATAGTATTTGAAAGCAAGAAATATTATTGGGTTAAATCAACTTTTGGTCTTATAGCTTACTCTAATTTGGGTTTTACTCTCTAAAGTTTTAAACTTGTAGCTTTGGTCCTTTAAGTTTTATCCGTTTAAACCTGTTGGTCCCTATATAGTTTTAAAATGACCTTAACGGTATTAATTTTGCTAATGTGTCATTGACTCTGTTAAATTCTCTGACATGGTTCAATGACTAGACAATATGACATAGAAATAAGGTGGATATTTTAGTTTAAAAATGAAAAAAAGAGTATGTAAGTGGCTAGTTGCTGAGAAAGACTTTGAGAGTGTTTGGATTAATGGTAACAGAAGTAGCTTTTTTTAATCTGACTTTTACAAGCGTAAGATGGGGTAAAAATTAGATTATGTAATGTGATTTATGTTTGTATTGACTTTTGAAAAGGTCAGTTTGATAAACTGAAACTTATTTAGATGGTTAATGCAAAAGTAATTTTGGATGTAAAATGACTAAAAAAGTTATGAGTTTACCAAAAATAAAATAGTTAATGTTATTGGAAAAATTTGAAAATACTAAATTATCTAAATTTTAGGAAAACTTGGAGAAAAGTCCCCATTTAAAATTTTAAAGTGAGAATGACCTCAATTAGGGTACTATTATTCTACTTATATAAAAACTTATCAGGTTATTCACGCCAATTAAATTTCTAATAAGCCAATTTTTCCCGATTTTCCTTATATTTTATTATTTATTTATTTTTCTTTAGATACTTTCATAAATAAGGATAAAATTAGAAAACAATCATTATTAACCTTTAAGTAAACTTACATAATTATTAAGACCAAACTTTTCATTTACAAATGGACTTATTAATAAGGACTAGAATGTTATTTTACTAAAAGAAGGTGGGTCCACAATCTTTTCTTCATTAGGTATTAAATTTCTTCTCTTTACATGATATAAACTTCTTCTCTCTCCACAATGGTAAAATTAAAAATATGAAATTTTGATTTATAGCTTAAAACAACTTTTTCTCCAAAAGTCCAATTGAAAAAAACTGATCCCAACATTATAAAAAGCCAAAAAGTGGCTGTTGACTATTATGATGCACTTTTGGGCCTCCAAAACATGATCCCAAACACACCCCATTGGTTACTGGGATGAGGAACTCGCTGCTTCCAAAGATTAAGGGCGGCAACTCGAAGGCTTGTGGAAGTGCCTCGTGCTACTGCTGCGTCCTCCATTAATGACTTCTTTGAGATTGGCGATGCTTCTGGAAGATATTTGTTTGTTGATCCAAATCTAATTCAAAAAGTTGCAAACTTTATTATCCCCACATCTTAAACAACACTCTACAAATTTTGCCAACATGACATGGGAGAGAAACAAAGAGAGGGTTTAAAAAGGGGATGGTATGAGAGAAAAAGGAAAGGATATTTTTTGCGGGGAAGAAGGATAATGTCCACGTGGCAACAAACTAGTTGTGTCATGGAAGAGGAGACCAACTTTGCTGTCTTGGTCATCTGGACATTGGTGCTGGTGGTGCTCTGCTTCTGTAAAGAGGGAAAAAATACTGACATCAATGAAACAAAACATCTAACTTGTTTCTCAAATATTATTTAGTATCAAAGGTTGATCGGCGGTATAGGAATTCTCATGAAATCTCCAGTGTTGGGAACTTTTGAATTTAGAAAATGGCAAATTATATCTTTGAGATATATACAAAAAAAATCGTGTTCCAGAATCTTCGCCAATCTCAAAGACGCCATTAATGGAGGAAGCAGCAGCAGGAGGCATTTCCACAAGCCTCTGAGTTACAGTCCTTAATCATAGGAGGCAGCGAGTTGCTCAACCCAGTAACCTATGAAGTCATTCTCAGCAACTGACCCCTTCAACCTTTTTTTGTTTTAAACCATTTATCCACCCACTACTACAAAAAAACATAATATATGACACTTATTTTTAAAAATACTATAGGCTTGGGAAGCGTCATAGCTTTCAGAGCTATAAAAACAAGCTATGATGCTTCTTAAATCTATAGAAGTGCTATAACTTATTTCTTTTCTTTTGTTTTTTTAATTTTTTAATAGCCTCCTATGACACTTCATTAGAAAGTGCTATAGGAAGTCGTGCACTTCCTATGGCGCTTCCAATGGAATGGAAGCGCCATAGGAAGTGTATGATGAGTTCCTATGGCTTTTCTAAGGAAGCGCCATAAGAGGTATTTTTTCTTTAAAAAATAATTTTGCGTAATTGTTTCCTTTTTCCGATGAAACTCTCTATATTTACCGTCCAAATCCACAATAATTTACAAATACAATCCACAGCAAACTGAAATAACTCAAAACAAAAAACTAATTCATAAAATCTAGTAAATATATTTAATTATAACAAGTGTAATGTACAACTAATTTTAAGTGAATAAACAAGACAAGAATAGGCAAGAAACAACTTATGTACTGACATATTAGCTAATTGTCTGACCATATATTTACACAATTTTTCAATGATTTCATCCACTTGTTGGTCAGTCAACTGGGCAAAACGTTGATCTTCATAATACCACATAAATAATCATGCACACAACGAATTAAAATCACTAAAAATCAATTATCTTAGAAGCTTGTCAATTAAATTTAAAACGTACGAACTTAAGCTTTTGTGTATATAAAAAAAAACTTACAACTTAGGGAACTTTTGTGGGAGGCTAAGAAGGAAAAAAACATGTGGGGGATTAATCTTTGTACTGCAACGGAAGCTTCTACTTGCCACCGTCAAAGATAGGAGGGAGTGGGGGCAATGGATAAGGAAAGATGGTGGAACAATAGATTAGAGACTAAAAGGATATAAGATGGTGGACAAATCGTATTCTAGGAAATGAAGAGCTAGAGGGCGTTTGAGAAGACGATAATGGCGGGTTTGTGAAATTTTTTAAAGTACCTTGTATTGCGCCATACAAGACATATGGATTCGCTTGATTTTTTTTTAAACAAAGAGAAGCTTGTGCAAGCTTCATTGTTTCCCTTTATTTTTTTAAAAGAAAATTTAAAAAAATGGCAGATAGGGAAGCTTTGGCTCTTGCAGTGCAAGTGCCATTGCTTCCCTTGATTTTTTTAAAACAAAGGAAAGCTTTAGCAATAGATGATTCCATGTCTCAATCTTCTTGAAAAACAAAAGGAAGAAAAGAAACTAGCTTAAAGACAATGGACACCTTAAGTTTCAAAACCACAATGACCTAGTGAAATAAAGTCAACTTTTGTAAACTTAAATACCAACATTTTTTCTTGGTGATATTTAACCAAAATGTTATAACAGTCAAGTTTACAAAACTTGGATCATGGTTTGGGACCCGGGTCAACCCGCTCAACTCGTCCTGACTCGGCCGAGTTACCTTGTCAAACCGGATCATGCCCTTAATTTTTTTTTTCTGAATCTTGAGCCAAAGGATGCCGTTTGGTTTTAAAAAAAAAATTCAAACCTGAATGGGATGGTGTTCGGACTCGGGAGTTCAGTTCGTCACTTTCTCAATTCTTACTTCAGTCGTCCTCCTCAGCTCCTGCGTCTCAAACCCTCCATCTCAAACCTGAATGGAAGACTATTTGTTGTTTGTTGCAAGAAATTCTAAAGAGAACGTGTCGAGGCTTTTTATTCGTGGTTTGTTGCAGAGCATTTTTGAACTTAAAACTGGAATGTAAAGAAGATGGGTGTCATTGAGAAAAAGAAGACTCGTGAATGCCTAGTCCTTCTAATGTTCAATGGTCAAAAAGGTGTTCCTTTTTCCAATGGTCAAAAAGGTGTTCTCAATGGTTAAAAAGGTGATTGAAAGAGATAAGCTTGTCAGGGAAATCTAATGGGGATCGACATGGGTAGAGATGAATGAAGGGTTAGGGTGGGTTTTTGTTTCGTGGGCTTTGTGCCCTCATTGTAACCCAAAAGAAGTTTGTACTCCAAACCTATCTAAAATACATGATTTGATATTTTACTAAGATGAATATTTTATGATTATTAATTAGTCATAATAAATTAATTAAAGCTAACATTTTGTACCTTAAGCCAAACAAGAGAAATATCAAAAGCAATTATCACTTACTCTTCTATATGGAAAAAAAATCATTGATTATTTTCTCACCGATTTGGTCTTGATTTAGTCCCGATTTGACTCCGGTCTGACCCACTGACCCTTGACCCAGTACCCTGACCGGTTCTGTGACCGGTTCGGGTTTCAGAACCTTGACTTGGATACATAATAATGAAGGACAAAAACTCAAATAAGCCTCAACAAAAGTAGATAAAGATGAACATATTACCTAATATGTATCACACCATCTTTTATATTTAATTTATTATGTAAAATTATTTTTTTATAAAAAAAAATACTTCCTATGTCGCTTCCTTGGTAGGAGCATTTTTTTTAAAAAGGACACTTCTTATGGCGCTTTCTAAGGAAGGGCCATAAGAAGTATCATTTTCTATGGCTCTTCCTTATGAAGTGCTATAAGAAGTATTGTTTTTTAAAAAAATAATTTTAAGTAATAAATTAAATATAAAATTTATTGAGCAAATTAAACAAGTAACAACTAATAAAATTATATTTGTAAGATTAAAAATTAAAAAATTTATAATGTTTAAGAAGTTTAACAAGAGAGAGTTGTAACTTCAAGCAAATAATTGAAAAAAAAAAGATAAATACACATAAAACTACAAGTTAAAATTTATGATAGATTTTAAACTTAAAAAAAGAAAAGAAAAGAAAACTATAGTGCCAATTGACGAAAGCTTTTATATTAAAAAACAAGACTTACAATCAGACTTATATTCCCTTGCAAACAATAGTAGCATTTATTATAAGCTTATATATATACACACACATATAAATGCACTTCATTTGGCGCTTCCTAAGAAAGGGCCATAGGAAGTGATAGGACTTTTTCCCCCCTTAAATGACACTTCCTATGACGCTTTCTAAGGAAGTGTCGCCATAGGAAGTATTTTTTTTTAAAAAAATAATTTTACGTAATAAATTAAATATAAAAGATATTGAGTAAATTAAATAAGTAATAACTAATAAAATTATCTTTGTAAGATTAAAAATTAAAAAACTTATAATGTATAGGAAGATTAACAAGAGAGAGTTCTAACTTTAAGCAAATACCTGAAAAAAAAATTATAAGCACATATAAAACTACAAGCTAAGATTCATGATATATTTTAAAGTTAAAAAAAGAAGAAGAAAACTATATTGTCAATCGACAAAAGCTTCTGTATTAAAAAAAGACTTACAATTAGACTTATATTCTCTCAAACAATAGTCGCATTTATTACGATTTTTTTTTAATAAATGCATTTCCTTTTGTGCTTTCTAAGGAAGTACCATAGGAAGTGTGTATGTCACATCCTTAGGAAGCACCATAGGTAGGAAGTGATAGGAGCGTTTATTTTTTTTAAATGACACTTCTTATAGCGCTTTCTAAGGAGGGTTCATAGGAAGTAGGGTTCATAGGAAGTAAAGTGATAGGAGCTTTTTTTTTGTCTTTTTAAATGACACTTCCTATGGCATTTCCTTATGAAGCGCCATAGGAAATATTTTTTTAAAAATAATTTTACATAATAAATTAAATATAAAAGCTATTGAGAAAATTAAAAAAATAAAAACTAATAAAATTATATTTGTAAGATTAAAAATTTAAAAAAACTTATAATGTATAAGAAGTTTAATAAGAGAGAGATTGCAACTTTAAACAAATACATGAAAAAAAAATTATAAGCATATATAAAACTACAAGCTAAGATTCATGATATATTTTAAACTTCAAAAAAAAGAGAAAAAAACTATAATACCAATTGATGAAAACTTCTGTATTAAAAAAAAGACTTACAATTAGACTTATATTCCCCTACAAACAATTGTAGCATTTATTATGAGCTTTTTATTTTTATAAATGCACTTCCTATTGCGTTTCCTAAGGAAGTGCCATAGGAAGTGTGTATGGGACTTCTTTAGGAAGCATCATAGGAAGTGATATGAGCTTTTTCTTTTCTTTTCTTTTTAAATGACCTTTCCTAAGGAAGCATCATAGGAAGTGATAGGAGCTTTTTTTTTCTCTTTCAAATGACACTTCCTATGGCGCTTCCTTATGAAGGGCCATGGAAGTATTGTTTTTTAAAAAATAATTTTACGTAATAAATTAAATATAAAATATATTGAGCAAATTAAATAAGTAATAAATAATAAAAATATATTTGTAAGATTAAAAATTAAAAAACTTATAATGTATAGAAAGTTTAATAAGAGAGAGTTGTAACTTCAAGCAAATACCTGGAAAAAAAATTATAAGCATGCATAAAACTCCAAGCAAAGATTCATGATAGATTTTAAACTAAAAAAAAAAGAGAAAACTATAGTGTTAATCGACGAAAGCTCCTATATTAAAGAAAAAAGACTTACAATCGAACTTATATTTCCCTGCAAACATAGTAGCATTTATTATGAGTGAGATTTGGGGATTTAGTATGTACTTAGAGAATCTTGTATGGCGCTTGTCTAAGCAAGCCCCATACAAGGGGTGTAATTTTTTTTTTTCAAAAAAAATAACCCCTTGTATGACGCTTCCCCAGTAAAGCACCATACAAGATATTAGGTAGTTATAGCTCTTTCTTGGTCAAGCGCCATAGCTGCCAAGTGTTTTTTTTGAGAGAATTATACTCAAGTCTTAAGGAAGAAGAGAACTGAAGAAATGGTTCCTTGAAATTACAAAATGAAAAAATGGTCCTATTGACAACTCCAAGAGCAGGTCATGGACAACTCTAGGAGTCTGCATTGACAACTTCATGGGACCATTTTTTCATTTTACAATTTCAAGGAACCATTTCTTCATTTCTCTTCTTCTTTGGGACCTAAGTGTAATTCTCCCTATTTTTTTTGAAAAAAATAGAAGTCTCCTTTAGCGCTTGTTTGAAGAAGTGTCATAAGATTAGCACCGCTAAATCTATATTTTGTAGTGGTGACCTCATTTCCATGTCATATTGTGTAATTATTGAGCCATGCTAGCGAATTTAATGAAGTCAATGACACATCAGCAAAATTAACGCCATTATGATATTTGGACCAAAAGTTTTAAACGGAGTAAATTAGAGGGACCAAAACCACACGTTTAAAACTTCAGGTACCAAAACCCAAATAAGTGTAAACTATAAGAACCAAAAGTTGGTTTAACCCAATATTATTTGACTTTTGAAAACTCTCATTTTTTAAAAAAAATTTAAACCATTTATCCACCTCATTTCCATGTCTTATTGTCTACTTAGTGAGTCATGTCAACGAATTTAACAAAGTCAATGACATATAAGCAAAATTAACACCGTTATGATCTTGGGACCAATAGTTTTAAATGAAGTAAACTTAATAGACCAAAACCACATATTTAAAACTTCAGGTACCAAAACCCAAATCAGTGTAAACTATAAGGACCAAAAGTTGGTTTAACCCAATATTATTTGACTTTTGCTTATAATTTAAGGGTTATGGTAAATACCCATGAACTTATACCTAAAGTGCACCTAACACAATATGCCTTAAGAGGTGTAAAAGTACCCATGAACTTTCAAAATCAAAGCAAAAATTCCATCATTGTTAGATTGCCTCAACTGACGTTAATTGCAACTTGAAAATAGCAATATCCCTCAACTAAAAAAACACCCTCTCCTTCTTAGCCCACTAATTCATCCTCTACTGCTACACTCCCATTAAAGACAATTGGCCCTCCATATTTTTTTGGGATAAATATTGAATTCCATTATCTCAATAATTGAGAATTACATCAAGAGTCAATATCTCCTAACAATATCATCAACAATTGCCTCCTTAACTTGAGGTGGTGGGTGATAAAAAAGGAAGAAGTTCCATACTGTCTAGTACATCATCTTAACCAACCCATTTGCATAAGAATTCTGTTTGTGATAGAGATGGCTAAAGAATATCTGCCAAATCTCTATATACAAGTGATCTAGCTTCATCCACAACATCTCTAAAAGGATGGTTAACTTCAACCCCTAGAAATTAGGTTAATGATAGCTGTACAATCTAATAACAAATTGATTTTCATATATCCTCTAGCCCAATAGATATGAAGTCCATGAATAGTCCTTATTAGTTCCGCAATCCTTGGGGGAGTTATTTTCAGTTTGCTACTGAAACCACACACCCATCTGTCATGATAATCTCGAATAACTCCATTACATCTGCTTTTTCCTGCGTTTAGAACTAAGCTATCTACTTCTAGTTGCACAAACCCCTCTCTTTCCTCTTACTGATTGTGACCCCCTACTTGCTCATACCTGTAAAACTTATAATTCTTTAACAATTCATTGTTAGAACAAGCACATTGTAAGCTATCATTTGCATTGATGAAAGTAATTAAGGCTTCTCTACCAAAGAGTCAATTGCATCTTGATACCCAAATGTTCCAACAAATGTATCCAAATAGAGTTGACCATTGAATCATCTTTATGAGTGTCATTCTTGCCTTATTTTGCAAATTCCATTTGGCACACCTACCCCTTGAAGAGTAGAAAAGGAGCACCATTTCATCAGAGACATTATAGATTTGCAATGGTCAATCATGTTTAAACAATCCTTGAGTAAGTGTATTGAGTTCTCCTCAACTACACACCTGAAAAGGCATGTAGCCATTATGTTTAAGCCTATTCTCTCTTAGTTGTGTTGTGTAAGCTTTGCCATGAGTAAATAACCACATGAATGATTTGATCTTCTTTGTCAGCGTTCATCTCCAAATAAGTTTCCATACGCTATCTCCATGCTAACGTGTACCTGCAAGTAAGAAATGATATTTAGATTTAACAGAAAAAGTACCATTACGGGATGGCTTCCAAAAGAAGTTATCCTCTCCTCTCTCCTCTCTCCTCACAAGGTGGGTGTGTACAAGTAATCTACGTAACAATGTAGAGAGGTAACTAGAGGTTCATCTTCCCTTTATCCCATTTGCCATACTGAGTTACATAATTAGACACTCTTTCATCATTATCAATCAATCACTCCCAACCAGGAATCAAATTCACCAGAGATACATTTATCTCAAACCAATTATCAAACCAAAACAAATGAAGAGTTTCCATTACCAATCCTTTTACTAAGGCCACTTCTGAATGAACTCCAAACTTTGCATATACATTTCCAAATGAGAGAAGCATTTTTCTTTTCAGTTACCTTTATTAAATCCAGAAGGTGCCACCTGGTGTGGGTTAAACACAAATATCATACAAAGCTAAACTTATAAGGCAAGAGGGAAAGGCTCACACACAGGACTTTGATGCAAAAATGAAAGAATGGTTGCAAGAGGAGGAAGCTACTATTATGGTATTGTTAGAAGATCAAAAGAAGCTACTAGAAAGTTTGCTAAAGGTAAATATGCTAGATGATTAATTGATGGAATTATGCAGGCCATGGAAAGATGCCTTAATTGTCTCCTTGCTAGGAAAAAAAATACAAACTTAAGCATGATGAAGGACCAAATCCAATAGTTGATTAAGTCAGGGAAGTTTGAACTAATAAACCTATCAAATAACTATTATGTCTTTCAATCCAAAGAATTGGTGCTATGCATTAGGTTATTATATGAAGGCCCATGGCTCATTCAGGGGCATTACGTGGTGACACAATATTGGAGCCCAAATTTTAATCCTTACTGCAACAAGGTCAGGAAGGTAGCAATATGCATTTGAGTTTCTACTTTACCAATATACTGCTACTCGAAATATTGTATGTTCGAGTTAGGAAACATCATAGGCAGGACCTTGAAAGTAGATGTTAGCACTCTTGCTTGATATAAAGACAACACAGCTATAGAAAGAGGTAAATTTGTGAGGGTAAGTGTAGAAGTTGATTTAAATAAGCAATTATAGTTATGAGTTGCTATCGACAAACAATTTATCCAGTGGTGTATGAGGGATTGGATGTTATTGTTTCAAGTGTTGTATCTATGGGCACAATTGGGATGGATGCCCACTCAATGCTCAACCTAAGATGAACTTGTCAGAGAAGCAACAAGCATAGGAAAATCCTAGTAAGCAGTCATCTTGCCTAAAAGAAAAGAAAAATCTCTCTAGATGAAGGTGTAAAAAGAGACCTATTGATATTGATCATGAGAGGAAAGTACAACAAAAAGGGGTTGGTAAGAACAAAGCTACAAGAAAAGAGCAAAAAACCAAATTTGCGACAGTGTTTGATGTTATCAAAGATATGGACACATTTATCAAATCTTTGGACAAAGTGGACACTTACATAGCTAAGGCATCTACAAACCAATAGAGAAGGGAAGAGGATACAAAAGGTTGCCTAAAATTCATCTCTGATCTTGGTATTAGTGGTCAAAAGTTTGATGGTGTAGAGGTAGGAGAAGGAGAAAATTTGAAAATGACGGAACCTTAAAAAAACAAAAGTGAGAATGTGAAAGAGAAAGAAGAAGATGGCTATAAGACATAAAATGGTGTAAGGGAGGCACAAAATAAAATAAATGAAAAGGTGGAGCAACTAAACCCTAGAAACTTGCAAGAAGCCTAATTCTAATGGATAGGCCAACACAAGTAAATAATAAAAAAACAGGTAGAAGGAAAATGGGCCAACTAGCTAGGCCCAAAATTATTTCTCCTTTGCTTAGAAAGAATCAAGCAAACCATGGGCACAATTTATTATTTTGTTCACTTCACAATTTTAGATCAAGTGGGTCAAGACTAAGAAAATAAAACAAAAGCTTGGGCCCTTAGACAAATCTATGTAGAAAAATTTAATTAGGGGACGGATCAAGTGTCAAACTCCTTAACATTTTGATATTTGTAGAGTATTAAGCGTGTAGTTCCGTAAGGCATACAGAAATAGTGTGAACATAGTGAAATTAAGTTCTTGTTTACAATATAGGAAATTCCCCATAGGGTTTGAAAATATATACAAAGTGTTCAAAAAGAACCAAAAGTACAGTTTTAAATAACTAACAGCAGCTTGTGCCTGGAGCAAGACCTCATTCACCGGTAACTACTGCCTTGCCCCTTGAGCCACTAGCTTTAGCTGTAATGTTTGTTTTGTTGAAAAAGGGTGAGATTCAAACGAATCATAGTAGCAACATGCATTTCAGACATACAAAATGTGAAAATAAATATTCCATGCACCATGTTATATAAAATGATAGAATGCTATGTGCACACTGTCCAAGGCCAAATGACTGCACCAACCCTGGCTTAACCTTATGCCTTCGTTGGGTCCTATAACCCAACTAGGCTAATATATGTGTCTGAGACAGTATGCTCATGTTATAGAAGATGACATACACAAATATACAATAATCACATAGTATATGTAAGAAAAATTTATTACTTAACTCCTTTTCCAGTTCCTTGGTCCATCCTAAACTTTGGTTTAGGCTAGAAAAATTTCCAGTTCCTATAAAAATTAGAGTTACAAGAAACTGATTATTACTTGTACTATAATTGCCTTTAAATCAAATTTTGTGGTTTATCTAATATAGGTATAATAGTTTCTGCATAGTACAAGACCGCACAGTGCAGTTTCACTGTTTCCAGAAACTGGCAGATTTTCAGTCAACTTTAGAAATTCATAATTAATTCTAAAATAATCCAATTTGACTTATTCTAAACCCTATGTGAAGCTATTTAAGTGTATTTTCATGAAAAAATACCCAAAGCTAGTCACTATTATCACATTTTTCCCAAAAATTTGTAAAACTTCCCCTATTCCAGATTAAATTTTAGAAACAGGGAATAACTTCAAAAATCCATATCTTTTAGTATACTAGTACACAAATTATGATCCACCTATCAAATTAAAGCTCTATATCTCTACTTTAATCCGATAAAGTTTTATAATTTTTGGACTAGGTTTGACTAACGAAATTCATTTCACAATAACACTACCTCCAGGAATCAAATCAAATAGCATTTCCCTTATACTTCTAAAAATTCTAGATTTGCATACAATCATCCAAAAATTATGATCACGTGTGTTCCCACACAATTTTCACTTATAAATCTAATGGAACCATCAAAATTACAAAATCCCAACTCCTTCCTATAGTTATGCACATGACTAAAAGTTGTAAGGAAAAAGGGAAAAATGTGTCAGTAGTACAAAATAGCCTTTGTAGACCGCAACATTTAGACCGGTTATTGCGGATAAGGTCTAAAAGTATGACTGATGGCAGTTTTGTAATTATAAAGAACTTTTAAAACTGGTTCTTAAAATATGAGGTCTAAAATATATAATTTAGACCGGTTATCTAAACAACCAGTCTAAAAAGATAAAAATAATTAAAAACTAAAAATATTAAAATATTTTAGACCAGTTTTCACTAATAACCGGTCTAAAATATAAAACATTCTAGACCTCATATTTTAAAATAACTGGTCTCTTTTCTTCTCTATTGTGACCTTGCCCTAGCTCTAAACTTTTACGACATTGCTCTCGCTATGATCTTCTCACTCTCATGTTTGTTGCTGTGGTGCTCTCACCCTCACACTGAATGAGTTTGTCATAGCCACAACCTTGGTTGCTCTGATCTCCTTTGTCATAACTTTCCTCTTTCCCCGTGACATCCATCCTTAATCTTAACCTACCTTGGCAACCTCACTTCTTTGTTGCTATGAGCTGCTCGCTCCTTTGCCTTGACCCAAAAATGTGTGAAGAAGATGCAACTGATGTTATAAGGTTTGAATAATCTTTCCTTTTAAACGCTTAATTAATTCATAAACTAATTTTTAATTACGATGAGTCAGAACACGAATCTGAAGAAGAAAAAGAAGAGCATAATAACAATGCAAATACGTCCTCCGAATATGAATCCAAATTCGAATTCAAATTTAGAGCATCGTTGGATTGGATTTACCTCAAGGAAATTATGATGGAGGAGTTTGAAGAGGCTGTAAATAGATGAGTGAAGAACTTAATGCTGGGTGCTCTTGATCATAGCTTCTTAGTGAACGATACAGGAATTCAGGTTTTTAGAAATTTTAGCAGCGGGATTCATGAGGAAGGTGTTTTTGTGAAATCTGATGGTGGTAATTTGCTTGGAAGTATCCGCTTAAATGTTTTGAGATTTATAATTATTTGCTTTACCCTATTTTTTCTTATTGCTGAATTTTCTTTACACTGTATTGAGTTATGAAAAACCCTATACCATTGTTTTTATCCACAATGGTCTGAGTTAGTATAGCCTTTTTACTGGTTATAATAATCTTTTGTGGACTTAAAAGGCTTTTGATTATTTTTGCTTTAGATATTGTACATCTTTTTTCATATCCTTGTTTCTTTTTATGATATAAATCATCCTTACTCATCAGGTAGATGTTCAATTGATGTGGTTGTTTTATAATCTTGACTTTGCTGGATTATGGGGTTAATGAACAGGGTACAAAGAAAAATAAAGAAGCAGACAATAAGCTGGCCCCTCCATTACTATAATTGATGAAGATGCTTTTCAATGTAAAAGCATACAGGTATCAAACAAATGGTATGTCCTATCTTATTTTTGGTTATGCATGACAAAATACTGAATGCTAACTTTTACAGAGCTGCCATGATGGAATTTGACATAAACATGTTTGAAATGTAGCTTGGGAAGCTAAGCAAAAGTAATATTCAAAAAGGTATGATTATGGTTTTCAATTTTTTCTATAAAATTTTAGTTGATTATTTTTTCTTTGGCAATGGCAACATTAGAAATTCTGGAGTGCGTTATTATTTATTGACTGATTGATAAATACTAATTATATATGGACTTGCTCCCTTGTCCTAGGGTTTGAAGCTTTAACAGATATACAGAATCCGTTAAGTAATAACATTCCCAACCCTTCAGTCAGAGAAAGATTACTTATTGATGCTAGCAATTGATTTTTAACTGTAATCCCTTCTACTCATCTGTATGTTTAACTACCATTGCAAGATTTGTAGGCAGGTAAGGTTCTCTTGGAGCTTTATTACCGGACTATCTATCTGCAAAAACTCCTTAGGGTCTTTGTGTATTTAAATAATGTTCACAATTTAATTGCAAGATTGAGATATTTTTTATTAATTATTGTCAATTTTTTATCTTATGAGTTGTTGTTTTTCATCATTTAGTTACGGTTGTCATAGCTTACTTAAAATTATATGATAGTAAAAAAATAGGGCACTTTTTTTTTTTTTTGGATTGGGATGATTTTAAAATCCTTCCAATCCAAAAAAAGGCATATTTTGTTTTTAAAAAATGTCACTTTTTAGACAGGTTATTCTAATAACTGGTCTTAAAAGTACTTTTAAGACTGGTTATTTTGAAAACCGGTATTAAAAGTATGACTTTTAACACCGATTATTTTGGAAACCGGTCTTAAAAGCCTTGAAAAAAAGTTTTTAGACAAGTTTTTAAACAACCAGTATAAAAAGTCTGGACTTTTTAGACCTGGTTTTCGAGCAACTGGTCTAAAAAAATGATTATTAAGACCGATTGCATAACTAATATAAAAAGTAACAGACTTTTTAGACCGACTGTATTAAGACCTAATCTAGAACCGGTCTAAAAAGTCATTTTCCACCAGTGTGTTTTCTTGCTTGCAACCCTTAAACACCTTCCTTATCACTTCTAATCACATGATTAACTACTTAAACACTAAATGGACAAGATCAGAGGAAATTTTGGTAGCATTTTCCTTAAGGTTTTCATCAGCCTAAATTTACAAAACAATAAAAAAGACAAGCTAAAACCAAGAACAATAACAACAACAACACCATCATATAGCACGAGAGGATCAAGTTTATGAGATTACCTCTTGATTCCACCACTTTCTCTCTCTAAGTCACTTCTGCCCTGTCTCTCTTCTCTCTTGATTTAGCTTGTTAACCATGAATTTCAAGAAGAATAAGAGGTTAGAGGAAGTTCTAAGGAGTTTGGAAGGCATAAACACTTGATGTACATGCTCTTACCTTTGATTTTGCTTGAACCCTAATCCTCTTGTTCTTGAGCTCTCTAAACTTTGTCTAACTCTCTCTCTCTCTCTCTCTCTCTCTCTATTTTGGGTGCAGTTGATTGAAAATGAGACTTAAAGGAAAGAGAAATCCTTATAAAACATATCACCTTCATCTCTTTGTTTTTATTATATTTTATGGTTAAAGCACATGCTCATTTAAATCGATCATCATCTCTTTTCTCTTTCTTCTCTGTCTTGGCTGAAAAGCACTCCTCAAGTGGCTAAAGATATGCTCTTCAATTAACTCAATTCCTCCTCCATACATATTTTTTAATTGGAGTTGCAATTGTTAACCCATGTTATCATATTTTTTTATTTGACCATATGCCAAAAATTGTGCCAAGGGATATTTATCTACCAATTAATTATTTTCCCCTCCTTATATCCCTTTTTGGATGAAAATGAGTAAATAAATTGGCGAAAATAATTGCCTCTTGCTTAATATTGCAAATTACCATTTGGCCCTTACATTTTGTGATTTTCGCACAAGCTAGCATAGTATTTGTCAAACATTGAAAATTCATATATTTATTTATAGATGTCCAATTGTAGTGATTCCAAAGGATTAAGTCTATTTTTAAGGAAAAGTATTTCCTTTAGCTAATTGAAAGCACAGAATTCCAGAATTAATATTTATTGGACACTATCACAAAATCCTGCCATTTTCATTGGGCTAACTTTAAAAATACATAACTCTTAGTGTATAGGTCCAAATAACTCATATGACATATCAAATTAAAGCTTGGAATGTCTACTTTCATTTTGAAAAATTTCACATTTATTAGACATAATTTGGTCATCCAAAACTACATGACAATCTCATTACCTCACAGAGAATTTCACTGGCAGCATTTTGTAGCTTTGCAAATTGTGTGTGACCACTAGTTACTTTGTTTTGTCAGTTTATATGCACCATAATTAACCATTTTTATTGCACTAAATATCTCATTACATAAAGGGAATATTGTGTTAGTGCAAGCGTTTCACCCAAGAGGAGGTGAATTGGGTGATACCAGAATTTTCTTTACGAATATATAAATTGACTGTAAATTTAAAACAATTAAGAGCTAGGAGAAATATCACCGAAGTGTACACCAAGAGTTATACTGGTTCAGCCATAATCACTTTGACCTACATCCAGTCCTCAGAGCGTCTCTAGAGCGTCTCTGAGAGTTTCACTATATCTTCTAAGATTCAGTGGGTTCTTGGCACCTCAGTACATAGCAAGTTTCTTCATTGGACACTTGCTCCCCCTTACACGTTGTAATCAAATCCCTAACTCAAGGTTCCACAACCTTAAGTTGTCTTAATAACAAATATTGAGTTTGTAATGAAAAACTCTCTCACAGAGGAAATATATAATCACTGAAGTATAAAGAGTGAATATAAGAAAACATAACATAGAGAATGTATTGATCGATATGAGTTTGCTTGTTCTCAGTTGTTGTATTCTGTTTTTTGAATGCTACATATATATAGGTGATTTGTTGTGTCCATTAGAAGCATTTCAAACATGTCTGTTAGAGTCGCGCAACTACGGTTGACTGTTATTCGAATTTGAAAACTATCCGTTTGTGATAGGTAGTAGTAGGTGAGATCTCAGACGTTTTATTTGACTTTTCTCTCATTGCATGATTTCTTCATTATTTCTCTACAAATATACTCATAATACTAATACAATGAAAGGTTAATCATATAGATAACAAACCAATAAACATAAGATTAAAATCATACTTTCTGGACTACCTTACTCGAGTGATCATGTCCATTACTCGAGTAGTCGCTCGAGTAATCTTATTAAAAATACGGCAGAGAGTAAGTCAATATTCATTAACCATATTACTCAGGTAATCTATCAAGTAATCCTTCTACAAAAACCTCTGCATACCTGGTTACTCTGAAGGAAAAATGGAGTTGACCGATTTATCAATTGAAGAAAGGAGGAGACGTGATGGTCTTAACTGATTTGAGAGAAAAATAAGTTGGGCTGAAATGAATAAAAGGAAGTAGCCTATTGGAGGAGGGTTGATGCTGAACCGAAGGGAAATAGAGCTGGATTGAACACAAAGATAGCTGAACAAAAAAAAGGAGATGACGTGATGAGGTGGGCCAAAATGATTGAATTGATCTGATGAAGAAAAATCCGTTGTTTTGGACCGAAAGGAGAGAATGGAAGAATAAAAACAAAAGAAGGATGGTCCGCAAAAGCTGCTGGACCGAAAGAATATAGGGGGCTGACGTAAGGAGCAGCTACACGAGACAAGAGATGTAACCCCCTCACGGTAATTATATCCGGACTACGAAATTTAAGTGAAGTAGAGACCAATAAGACAAAAATCATTTTTATAATCACTCATCTCCAAGAGATGGGGTTAACAAACTAAACATTTAAACAGAATTCATCTGGTATCACATTCACTTTCGATTACAATTACCTTTGCAGTTATATCACATAATAAATATTAGAGTGCGTAACCAACATCCCGGCAACCCCGGGTTACTTATATATATATATTAGGTTTAAAGGTTTCCCAAAATGGGGATTTCATGACCAAAAATTCATATTTACATCTTATATACAAAGTAATCCCAAAATCCAAAATCCAAAATAGATAACCAACGGTCCAAACTCCAGTATGTCCCTACTAGCCCTAACCACTCCTGGTTGGCCGCTTATCCTTGGAACCACTCGCCTTGTTTGAAAATGTTAGTCATTTGGAAAGAGTAAGATTCTAAAGAATCTCAGTAGCAACAAATCATTCATACCACACAAAATTACATAGCATGTAAGCAAATCATCATATAACAGTAGCAACACAAATCACACTCCACCCTCATCCCCTTTTACCGCCGGGAAGGTACACCGTCCTAACCCAAACCGTTGTTAGCGACTCAGGGATTGTTGGTATGGCAGTGCATACGAATAGCCTTACGGCCCACAAATAGCCTTTCGGCTCACATAATCATAAATGTTATGCCCTAACCTCATCCCCTTTAACCGCCGAGAAGGCACACAGCTCTTACCCGAACCGTTATTAGCGACTCAGGGACTATTGGTATAGCGACACATACACAATTCCACAAATATTGCAGCATACGAATCCATCACAAACCAATGATATAACACACATACAATGCATCACATACCATATAAAGGAAAAGTCACTACCTGAATCTTTCCTGACTTTCTTTGGCTTCGCAGGCTTACGAGGGCGATAGATATCAAATCCTATACCAAATTAGAGACAACCAATCAATTTCTTTTCCAAGTATATATTTTCATAATACTCTAAGTTGGTTATCATTTAGGACTATTTAGGTGGCTAATAGAGGCCTAAACATATGCCTAAAGGGTTGGGAGAACTACCCTGAAAACCCCTTTTTTGAAAGGTAAAACAATGATTTTAGACTGGCTCACTCGAGTGAAGATGACCTCACTTGAGTGATGAGACACTCATGCCTGAGTGAGAACGGCTCTCACTCGCGAGTGTTTGACAGTGAGCAACCATCATGGCCAGAAAGTGCTTACCGCACTCGAGCACATAGCTTTGCACTCGGGTGATGACTCCAAACTCACTCGAGTTAATGAAAGTGCAAGACTAGAAGTGAGAACCTGAGAGCACAAGTAACATCAGAGGGACAAGCTCACTTGAGCATACCCCCCAGTGCTCAGGTGAGAGGCCTACTCTCGTGAGTGTCAGATCACACTCTTGAGCATTGGTCAGCGAGTGACAACCTGAGAGTAACCCTAACCTTGGACTCAAACCATCACTAGAGCAATCCCTTACTCACTCGAGTGACTACTAACTTCACTCGTGGTGACAGAAGTGTACTTGAGCTCCACTCATAGAACCCAGGCAAAACTCGAAGCAGAAAAGGGAAAATACACGTAGCACTCGAGCATGATCTTCCCTCACTCGAGTGTTGCTATCAGAATGCCCAGATCGTAGCACATGACAGAAATTTCCCAGATGGTCAAAACCAATCCCAATGGTTTCCAAAATTCTTACAAAGCTCATGCTCACTTACTCATGCCTAAAGAACACATTAGCAACTTCCAAAACACCCAAATACCATTCTAACCACAATTAAACACTTAGGTCTCTATGACACACCCAATGTCCAAATTTCATTCAACTCAATTTAAACTTTCCAAATCAACTCCAACAATTAAATAACTCCACAATAGACTAATTCCAACATCAATTTCTATGAATTTCATTCATTCTAAAATAACCATAAATTAGGGCAAATTTTCCAGAATTTCTTAAACTTATCCAAAACTCATAACATATATATCAAAATGCATCAAATGCCTACCTCTTCACTTTGCCAAATCCAGAATCTTGATTCTCCAACTTTTGATTTCGTCCAACACCCAAATCAACACTATTTAAGATTCTGAAATCACCACAATGAAGCTCTCAATGAGGTGTACAACATTAGAGAAGAGGATTTGAGATTAAGAGGATCACAACTCACCCAAAATCAAAGTTTTCCTCCCCTCTTTTCTTGCTTAAGAGCCGGAAATGGAGAGAAGAGAGAGAGAGAGATGATGAAATGTGAGGAAAATGATGATGATGATGAAGATGATGTTTCTTTTCCTTTACCCATGCCTCCCCATCCGAAAAAAGAGAGAAGGGAGAGAGAAAAATGGAATTTTGTTCTCTTGTGCCATATCCAATAGTCCACCAAAGGCCATATGTCAACATCCTACATACTCTTACATGAGCTCACATATATGCAAAGCATGGGATTCCGACCCATGGTCAATATATCTCAACCTTTGATCTCAAATCTCCAAATATACTCATATCAAATTTACATCATATTTCTCTAAAAGTGTTTAATTACACTAATTACAATCAATATCAGAGTCATTAGCCCTTAATCCCAATTGGGATATTACAAGAGAAGGAAAGAAAGTAGGGATTGGCAGCTAACAGTGAGCAAGAGAGGACTGAAATAAAAGGAAATGAAATAGAAGGAGGATTGCTGCGTGACAGCAAGACATGGAAGGGCTGTTTGGTGCTTTTCATATGTTCTCTATGGCTAATTCCTTCTCTTTTCATCAAGTTTCTTCTTCCTCTTCTTCCATGAGTAGCTAAAGTGTTGGTGATTTCCTTGAGTTAGGTAATGGTTTGAGCTTTTAAACTTCAATGGAATTCCTTAAGCTCTCTTTCTAGTTTATAATTATGTAGCTTGGTTAAGTATGTAATTGTGATTTAGATTGTTCTATGCCAAGTGAATAAACTTGCTGGTTGAGCTAGAAGTTGATTAATTAAGCTTTATATGATTCATATTAGGAGTAGGTTGAATTGTTTATTTCAACTTGGTTAAGTGGATTTAAATGGTTAAACTGACTATTTTGAATTGTTGTAATGGTAGTTACAATTTAGAATTGGAAGTTAATTATTCATCTCCTTGAGTCAATATTAATTAGTGGTATTCATTTAATTGCTTCGGTTGATTGAATTAAATGATTATTGTAAGTATGGAGCTAGTGGTAGCTTAATTCCATCCTTTTGACTCATATTTTAGAATTCATATCATTAGCAAGCAAGGAAGACTAGAACCTCAACTCAAGGGAATCCCATTTTATCATTATATTTGTTAATTGAATTTATCTTGTTGTCAGTGTTAATTTCAATTACTTTTGCTTCTTTGTTTTAAAGACCGAAAAAAATACAAAACTATTGCTTTAGCTTAAATTACTTCATTAGTTTAAGAATGCATTTCCTCCAAATGATTTTTCACAACTTTAAGGTTTTTATCACTTTACTATTTAGAAACTTGGAAATTAATCTCCTTACAAGAACGACCTAGGTTGAGCTACTATGCTACATTTTCAAACCTAGTTTTATTTTGTGAACTCACACGACATGGGTCCATCAAATCTTCAATTAGAATTGCATAAGAAGTTCATTACATAATTAAAAACTAGTAAAGTTCCCTTAAACCCTATACACCTAATAGATTTACACAATCACTTAATAAGCCATTGTTCACAAAATCACTCAAGCTCTTCTCCCCTTTTTTGTCTTCATCACAAGGTTAGGATAAATCAAGATCAAAAGGAGGAATAGATGGCTTGGTTGTAGATATAAGAGTGATAGGAAGTACCAATGATTCATTTGAGTCATCTGAATTGAATAATCTGAAGATGATGGTTCAGGTTTAGGAAGATTCACTGGGGGTACCTTAGGATGTTATGGAGGGTTCTAAGGTTGAAATGGAACCAGAGAAGTAATCTCTACCTCCTCTGTAGCAGTAGGTGAAGATACAAGCACTTCCTCAGTACGTGTAGGTGAGGCAATAGGAGTAGGCACTGAGTTAGGTTGGACAGGCTGGGCTGGCTGAACTGGATCATCAATAGTAATATGAATGGGCTTAAGTGTTTCTGGGTTAGGCAAGGAGAATAGAAGGGTCTTGGAAATAGTAATAGGCAATATAGGTGGAGGAAGAGAAGATGGTTTGGGCTCAGAGGGTTTAGGCTCATAGGGTCTGGGCTCAAAAGATGATACTAGCTCAGGCAGAAATGAAGGAGAGGATGTATTAGCTGGAGTAGAAGATTGTGTGTTATCCATCCAACTAGTCTCAGACGTAGTCTTCTTCTTCTTCTTCTTGGAACTTGATTCAAGAGGAGTCTTCAGGGTAATATCAATGTTCAGCTTTCCAATCTGATTTAGCCCCACTGAAGTTAACCTCTCAATTGGTTCTCTACTCTTCAAGTACTAGATCTTGTTCTTCTTTAAAAATAGAGATATAAGCTGAGGATTAGTCATTGGAGTAGTAGGTTTTCCTTCAAACCTATATCGCTTGATCTCAGCAAAGATATATTCTCCCAAGTCCTTTTGTTCTTTGAGAAGTAATAGAGCAAATTTTCTGTAGTCCCTCTCAATGAAATGAGTGTAGTTATTGGATTTGTTAACTATGGCTCTCGAATAGATATACCATAGGACTCGATGGAAATCACACATATCATTCGGATTTAAATTGAGGGGTCCCACTATCTCACCAGGTCTTAGGATAGAAAACAACTTGTTTGAATCAAGGTTAGGATAATTATCATAAGGAGGATCCTCTATTCCTAACCATGTGTTGATTCTGGAAGGTGAAATTAGAATTCTCTGTCCTCTAACCTTAGAAGTCATTTCTTCTTCCACAAAATTTGTAATGGGATCATTTATGGGCTCTAGATTGCAATAAAAGTGCCTCACAACTTTAGTGTAAAAAGGGAGTTTAATAGACAGCCAAGGCAAATAGGAATCAAGATAAGGACTTAGGTTGAATTTCAATACCTCTTGAAAAACCTTGTAGTCAATATAGTGCATCTTACACACACTTCTCCTTGAAAAGTGATCTAAATACTTTTGAGATTCCTCAAGCTTATTCACATTGAATCCCTATGGAGGAAATGTGATTTCTTCTTCTCTTTCTTCTAGTTGCTTTGAAGATTGTCCTTTCTTTGCTCCCTTAGATTGAATAGTTTCCTCTAGAATGTTTGCCATGACCTTTTTAATCTTCTTATCATACTTTGGCCTTTTAAATGATTTGGGAGAAAATGTAGGTGTGTCGGATGAGTCAGAAGGAGAAGGAGATGGTTTTTTGTTTCTTTGCCTCTTCTTAGAGGTGTATTCTTCTTGGTTTGAGCTCTTGTGGTCATTGGTTCCTGATGACAACCCCTTTCACCTTGGGCTTAGTTTGTGGCTTGGTTTTAGCTTTAGGTTTGGGAGATCATTTTCTTTTCTTTGTAAGAGGAGAGGAAAGTGAATTAGAGGGTTGATATGGTTCAGAGGACTCAGAAGGAGTGCTAAGATTAGAAGATTTTGTCCTCACCATTGTGATGAAAAGAGGAATTTCTAGAAGTGGAGCTGTTAAAAGTCGTGAATATAGAGCAGAAGATTCTAAGCAATTTGAGTTGTTTTTGAAGATATAAAGTAGCATGTTTTAATGGAAATGAGAAGACAAAGTGTTTGTGAAAAATTTTTGGAGAGCACTAGGAGAATCACTTGAGAAGATTTTATGAAGAATGATTGACTAGTGTGATGACCCAAAAATGGGATTGAGGGCTAATGACTTTAAAAGTGAATGTAATTATTACTGAATAAACACTTTTGGAGAATGTGTGATGGGAGTTTGGTTGTTTTGGTACTTCTAATGGTTTCCTTGTGAAAAATTGTGTGGGAATATGTTTGATTGTTGACTTTGGAGCCATTTGACACATTGGTTGGAAATTGGAAAAACTGTCAAGTGTAATTTTATACAGGGCAGTTGGTTTGTATGGATATTTTGAATAGGAAAATGGTGTCTATAAATTATGAAACTTTCTAGTCTTAAATTTCACATGTCAAGCTTTAAAATGGACATATAATTTGTATCATTTCTATTTGTGAGCTGGGATTTATAAATTTTTGCAGTTTGCCCAGCTAAATTGATTATTTTCTAGAACAGCAGGCAAAGATTAAGATTCTAGGAATTTCGTGATTCCAGATAGCAAATTTTGATATTTTTTCTTGAATCTAGACTCAATAAGGGTTCTTAGGCTTTGGAATCACTCCAATTCGATTTTTCTAGAATTAATTATGATTTTTAAAAGTTTGGACAGAAATCTGCCAGAATTTCTGAAAAAACCGAAATTGTTGAAAATTAAATTAATAATTAAATATCATATAATATATGATATTAAATATCATCATCCTTCTTTCTCCAACCATTTTTACACACTCATATATGAAATTAGAGAGAGAAGAGTTGATAGAGTCTAGAGAGAGAAAGTGAAGAGAACTCACAAGGTAAGCCGATTTCTCCAAGATCTAGTTCCTAACGCGTATAACTCTACTCCTAAGCTTCTCTTTCATGTACTTTAAGGTTGTTGGAGCTCAAATTTGCTGTTTATAGAGAGTTAGGTTTCAGCCAAGAAGAGGAAAAGCTAGTGGGAGCTTGAGGTAACTTCCAAACCTTTGTATATTGACTATTCTGGCTGCTGTGGGCAATTTAATCGGTGCAATTTTGCCGGATTGCCGTTGGTTTTAAATTTTGGAAATTGAGTTACCTAAGGGTTATGCTGCCCAATTTTGGTTCAAATGGTAGTTATAACCTAATGTAATAGTTAATAAAGTGGCTAGAAGTATAAAGGAATGTGTTTATAGAGCCAAAATTGTAAAACCCTAATTTTCCCTGGAGAACACATAAATTTCAGCCATCTCTAGAAATGGGTCTTAGAGTTAGATTTTCAATGATTTGATGGTTCCATTGAGTTCAGGAGGGAAAATTAGATGGGGTTATAGTTAGTCACTTTTTCAGAAAAGGCTAAAAAAGCATAATTATGAAAATGCCCCTGAAACCCTTAAAGTGTGGTTGCCAAGGGTAAATTTGTAATTTAACATTAAATTTGATAATTCTGAGTCACAAATGGATTCCTTGGGAGGAAATATGTTAGGTTAGCTCAGGTTAGAATTTTAGGAAAAGTGCAGCCGGACTGGGTACGGTAGGGCCGGGCCGGGCCCTTAGGGGCATTTTTATAAATTTTCATTATAGACACATATAACCCCCAAAAATACTATAGAAATGTCTAAACGCTGCATTTGGAATTGTAGGATTATTGTAGGATTTGACATTTGCCTTGATCGTGAACGACCTATGCCAGAGCACGTTCGGAAAGAACTAGGTAGTGACTCTTTCTCTTGTACAATGTGTAATGGATTGTATGTGTGTTGTATCATTATTTTGTGATGATTTCTAATATTGCTACAGTTACAGCTTGTGATAGCTGTCATTATACAGCAAAAGCTGTCGTTATACATCGCAAGCTGTCGTTATTGTGATTACATCGTAAGCTGTCGTGATTGTGATTACAGCGAGAGCTGTCGCATTGTGTATACAGCCATAAGTATTGTTGTTTATGGTAAAAGGCATGTATCTTTGTGTTGCTGCTATTGCTGTTTGTGATTTACTTACATACTGTGTGCTTATATATTGTATGAGTGACTTGTTACTACTAAGATTCTTTTGAATCTCATTCTTTCCATGAACTGACCTACAGACAGGGCAAGTGACTCAAAAGGGAAGCGGACAACCAAGAGCAGCTAGGACTCCTTAGAGATCTTTGATGTTGGTTGTTGTTATCCATTTCGATTTGGGAATACTGTATATAGGTGGAATGATTTTGTGTAATCCACCTACATGGGAAACTGTAAACCCTTAGTGAATGAATGAAACCTGGGGGTTGCCGAAGTTTTTGTTGTAAACTCTAATATATATGAATGCGATTCAACTGCACACAGGGTAATTATATTCAAAACTAGAATGTGAGACTATAATAGAAATGAAATTTTGAAAGAGTTTGTGAAAACCCTACCGTAAGGAGGGGAGTTTGAAATGAGTTTAATTATTCGTCGGTCTCTAATTCATTTTAATTATGCCTTTTTGAATCATACCTTTTTGAATCATAATTACAGTTTTCGAGGTAGGGGTTACAAGTAGCGATTGAAATAACCCTAAAGCCCGACATCACTCGAGGGCTTACTTGAGTGATCATGAGCATCACTTGAGTAGCTACTCGAGTGATTATACCAGAAACTTAAAAATATAGTAAATTCAAGTGTATACTTGGCATAAATAATATTGTAATTACCCATGCATATTCCCTTGATCATTTGATGGCTCTGTAAAATAAATTTGAGTTGAAATTCATCAAATTTGTGATCTGTAACCAGATTTACTTGAGGCCTTACTCAAGTAAGCTTGAAGTTTACTCGAGGCCTCCCTCAGGTAATCTGTCCCTTCACATTATGACCGTTCATTTCCAACCGTTATGCCATTTCATTTGAATTCATTGTGAATTAATGCTTTACTGTCACATTTTCCAGCCCATTACTCCATTATCTACTCGAGTAACCATTCATTTACTTCAAGGTGTTACTCCAGTAATGATGGTTACTTGAAGTTGTCCCTCCAGTAATATTGTCCTCTGTTAACCTTTGCTTTTCATACTCTAAAACAGAATATCAGAATCCTGCAAAACAGATTGCTAGAAACTTCGATGCTTAAGTTAGTAATCATTAAAACATCAATAAATAACATTATCTAACATTTTATAAACATTAATAACTTACAATTCATTGGGATTTACCATTCCTAATTCTCTTCTAATATATAAGAATTGATCTTTTGCAAGAGGTTTTGTGAAAATATCAACTAGTTGAAGATGAGTTGGAATGAATATCACTTTGACATCTATCTTTTGGACATGATCTCTGATGAAGTGATGTCTAACATTAATATGCTTGGTTCTGGAGTGTTGAATTGGATTTTTTGCCAAGCTTATCGTGCTAGTATTGTCACAGTATATTGGTATCTCCTTTAGATAAATACCAAGATTCTATAGTTGTTGCTTTAGCCATAATACTTTGTACAACAACTTGAAGTTGCAACATACTCAGCTTCCGTTGACGAAAGAGACACTATATTTTGTTTCTTGCTAAACCATGATATAAGTGAGCCTCCAAGAAATTGGCTTTGGTCCTTGGTACTCTTCCTATCTGTCTTGTATCCTCCATGATCAGAGTTTGAGTATGCAACTAGATATTCACTTTTTCCTTTAGGATACCAGAGACCTAATTCTGTCGTGTCAGTAATATATCAAAAGAAATGTTTGACGGTTTCAGCATGTGACTCCTTTGGTGCTAATTGATATCTTGAACACATACCTACATTGAATTGAATGCCAGGCCTGCTTGCAGTGAGATAGAGTAATGATCCAATCATTCCTCTATATTTTGTGATGTTGTAATCTTTTCCTTTAACATTAGCATCGAGCAATGTAGTTGAGCTTATAAGGGTGTCTACTCCATTTGCTTCATCCATTCCATACTTCTTCAATAGCTCTTTTAAGTACTTCCTTTGAGATATGAAAATGCCATTCTTTCTTTGTTTGAGTTACAAACGGAGAAAGAAATTCAATTCTCCTATCATTGACATCTCAAACTCCCCCTGTATTATCTCAGAAAATTCTTTACACAAGGTTTCGTTGGTAGCACTAAAAACTATAACATCAATATAAATTTGCACAATTAAAATGTCATCTCGTTTTCATTTTGTAAAAAGTGTTATATCAACTTTTCTTCATAGAAAACCTTGATCAATGAGAAATTTACTGATCCTTTCATACCATGCTCTAGGATCTTGTTTTAAACCATATAAGGCTTTTCGCAGTTTGAAAACATGGTCAGGTTTGGTTACATCTTCAAAATCTGGGGGTTGATCTACATACACTTCTTTCATGATGTAGCCATTTAGAAATGCACTTTTTACATCCATTTGATAGAGTTTGAATCCCTTGTGCATGCAAAGGCTAAGAGTACTCGTATAGTTTCCATTCTAGCCACTGGAGCATAGTTTCCTCATAATCAATTCCTTCTTCCTAATTATAGCCTTTGGCTACCAATTCTGCCTTGTTTCTGACAATGATTGTGGATTCATCAAGTTTGTTCTTGAATACCTATTTAGTGCCAATGATCGGATGATCCGTAGGATGGGGTACCAAATCCCAAACTTGATTTCTTTAAAATTGGTTTAGTTCTTCTTGCTTTGCTATAACCCAATCATTGTCTGATAGAATTTTGTCAATATTAGAAGGTTCAATCTCAGAAATAAAAGTAGAGAAACTAACTTCATTGAAAATTTTATTTCTAGTTTTGACTCCTTCATTCACATCTTCTATGACTTGCTCTAGGAGATGACTTTTGTTGTATTTCCAGGCTCTAGGTTGTCCTAATGGCTGATCTTCTTCCTTGGTTTTTTCAACTTCTACGATGAGAGATTTAGAAATAGATTGACCATTTTCTTGATTTAAAACAACTTCCTGCTCATCATCAATAGTTTTTTCAGAGGATTCAAATTCATCGAATACAACATGAATTGATTCTTCAATAACACATGTTCGTTTATTAAAAACTCTGTAAGCTTTACTCCGATTAGAATAGCCTAGGAAAATTCCTTCATCTGTTTTAGAATCAAATTTTTCTAAGTTATCTTTACAATTATTATGAATGAAACACTTACAATTAAAGATGTGCAGATAAGCAAGATTTGGTTTCCTTCCTTTGTACAGTTTGTATGGTGTCTTCCAAAGTTTTATTTTGATGTAAGCTCTATTTGAAATGTAGCATGCTGTGCTCATTGCATCTGCCTAGAAAACTTGAGACACGTTCTTTTCATTCAGCATTACTCTAGCCATTTCAGTGAGCACTCTATTCTTTCATTCCACAACTCCATTTTGTTGAGGTGTCCTTGGAGTGGAGAAATTGTGATTAATGCCATTAGTATCACAATATTCTTAAAGGCTTGATTTTTGAATTCTCCACCATGATCTGTGCTGATACCTGTAATAGACATACCTTTCTTATTTTACACTTTCTTGGTAAAAATAATAAATTCTCTAAAGGTTTCATCTTCTGATGATAGAAAAATGGTCCATATAAATCTAGAGAAATCATTAACAATGACTAATAAATATAAGTTGCCACCAAGACTCTTAACTCTTGCTGGTTCAACTAAATCCATATGTAGCAATTGTAGTGGTCAATTTGTTGTAGTTTCATTTTTTGATTTGAAAGATGATTTAGTTTGTTTACCCTTCTGACGTGCATCACAAATCAAATCATTTTTTATATTTACTTTGGGTAATCCAAGGACTAAATCCTTTTTGAGAAGTTTGCCTAGTTGGGGCATATTGATATGAGCTAGTCTCTTATGCCATAACCAACTTTTATCAGCATTACTCAGAAAAGAATTTTCAGAATCATTTCTATTGATATCAAGAGTATAGCAGGTAACTTCCCTTTTTGCTCTGAGCTTTGCTTTGAGATTCTTCTTAACTAATTGTAATCTTTCTTGTTTACAATTAGACATTTCTCTGAGTCAAATATTATCTAGTTGTCTTTATCTGCACTTTGACTCACGCTCAGCAAGTTGTGACACAATCCTTCAATGTAGTACACTTCTTGGACTTGTATGCCTTTATTGTTTTTAATTTCACCAATTCCTGCTATTTTTCTAGATTGATTTCCTCCAAATTTTTCCTTTCCACCTTCTTTAGGTTGTATTGTGGTAAAATTTTTGAAATCACCAGTCATATGTCTCGAGCATCCACTGTCTATGTGCCACTTGTTATTTTTGGATGCTTTAAGATATATCTGTAATCAAATACGATTAAGTCTTAGGAATTAGCATCTTTTTGGGTCCTTTTGGGTTAGTACAAAATATTTTCTGAACATAAGAACCTTTAGGTACCCATTTGTAGGTTCCTATTTTTCCTTTCTTTTTATGAATACATGATGAAGTATAATGACCCTTTCTATTATAGTAATTGTAATATGCAAAAGGATTCGATGTATGAACAGAATGCTAAAAGTAACTCAAGTATGTCTTACCTCCTGCTTTCTTTCTTCCTTTCCTTTTATCTGATTTTGGATCATATCCAATACTAGATCGGTCATTTATAAATCGTTGAGCTTTTAAAATCACATTTAACATCTCACTTCCTTTGGCTAATTTTTCAAGAGTTTTTGTTAGATTAGTGTTTTTCTTTTTCAAAGAGAAACAATTTTCACAATCCTTTTCTAAATTCTCTTTAAGTTCTAATTCAAGAACTCTTTTTTTCTTTTTGAAACGAACTAGTTCTTTAACTACTTTGATGAATTTAGAATGTAAAGCATTGTATTTAGAAAGTAATTCATCATAAGTAGGATCAGTTACCTCTTCTTCTGTTTCTTCTTGAGCAACTAGACAGATATTGGCTACTTCCTCATCATCGCTATTTTTGTCAAATGAACTACCTCACCATATGGCAGATACAAATGCTTTCTTCTTATTATAGAACTTGCCTTTTCTCTTTTCTTTATTCTTCTGAGCCAGTTCTTGACATTCTGATTTGATATGTCCTAGCTTCCCACATTGATAGCAGATGATGTGTTCTTTACTGCTTGTTCCTCCTTTCTAAAAGTTTTTTGAAACCTTGGCCTTTCTTGTAAAAATTTCTGAATTGTTTTATTATTAGGCCCATTTCATCATCGTCAAGCTCTTCATCTTCATCTTGATCTTCTTCTTTTGCTTTCAGTGCTATACCCCTCTTCTTCTTGTCACCAATATCATCTAGTTCTTGTTTGAACTTTAATTTACTTTTATATTCAGAAAGACTTCCGAATAATGAAGCAATCAATCACATTGATTCACCTTTTACTTCCTCAATTGCAGTGACTTTAGCCTCCCGGTCTTTAGAAAGAATATTCAAAATCTTTCGTACTTGGGTATGTTGATCATAGACTTTCCCAAGTACTGCAAGTTGATTAACAAGGTCAGTATATCTAAGTTTGAATTTAGCTATCGACTCATCTGATTTCATTCAAAGTAAATCAAACTCAATAACCAGAGTATTGATCTAGTTTTCTTTTATTCCTGAGGTTCCTTCATGTGCTATTTACAGGGCTTCCCATATTTCTTTAGCCGTTGGAAGTGGGTAGATCCTGAAGTACTCATTTTGACTCAAGGCATTTTGAATCATTAGAATTGCCTTGCTGTTGAGTGTTATAAGTTTCTTGTCATTCTCATCATATTATGCTAGTGTCTTAGGAATCCTCTGTGAATCAATAATTTTTTCAGGTTTGTAGTTTCCACTCTCAATCACGTCCCATAGTTTGTGTCATTACAAATACTCTAAACTTAGCTTTCCAGAAAGAGAAGTGTTCACCACTGAAACCCTAAGGTCTGGTGATGGAGGCTTCGTCGGGAAGAATTCCTTCCCCATGCTTGCCATTAAATCCTTCTTAGGTTGTTATACATGAATAAGAAGACCTATGCTCAGATACCAAATGTTAGTGTAAGTGTTTCACCCAAAGGGGGGTGAATTGGGTGATACCAGAATTTTATTTACGAATATATAATTGACTGTAAATTTAAAACAATTAAGAGTTAGGAGAAATATCACCGAAGTGTACACCAAAAGTTATACTGGTTCAGCCACAATCACTTTGACCTATGTCCAGTCTTTAGAGCGTTTCTGAGAGTTTCACTATATCTTCCAAGATTTAGTGGGTTCTTGGCACCTCAGTACAGATCAAGTTCTTTCACTGGACACTCACTCCCCCTTACACATTGTAATCAAATCCCCAACTAAGGTTCCACAACCTTAAATTGTCTTAATAACAAACCAATAAACATAATATTAAAATCATACTTTCTGGACTACCTTACTCGAGTAGCTAGTTGAGTGATCATGTCTATTACTCGAGTAGTCACTGGAGTAATCTTATTAAAAATATGGCAGAGAGTAAGTCAACATTCATTAACCATATTACTTAGGTAATCTATCGAGTAATCCTTCTATACAAACCTCTGTATACCTGGTTACTCGAGTGGTCCCTCAAGTAAGCATGTCTTTTCTTCACTAGTTACTCTAGTAATCCCTCGAGTAAGCTTTCTAATAAGTTTGCAGATTACTCGAGTGGTTCCTCGAGTAATGAGACTCAAATCTTGGCCGAGAGTACTTGTTCTTTGCTGACGTGATTACTTCAATGATCCCTCGAGTAATCCTTTAAATAACTCTGCAGATTACTAGAGTGCTCCCTTGAGTAAGGCTTTTTTCTTACCTGGTTACTCGAGTGGTCACTTGAGTAAATTGTGACATTTCTTGGCTGAGAGCTACTGGATGATTTCTACTCTGGTTACTCGAGTAATAGTTCATATAACTTTGCAGATTACTCGAGTGACCCCTCGAGTAACTTCATCCAAAAGTTGACAGTGCTTCTCTGGAAGATTTTCTCCATCATTACTCGAGTGATTACTCAATTACCCCTTTCAAAAATCTGGCAGTGATGTTTTTCCTGTGCTGTGTCTCTCAGTTCTTCTTCATTACTCCAGTGCTTACTTCAAGTACTGCTTTTGTCTGCCATTTAGTTACTTTGTTCAAATTCTTTTGTTTGTTATAAAATCCTTTTGTATTATTGATCCAATCTTTGTTATCATCAAAACATATTGGTGATTAAAATTGGGATGTTACATCAAGGAATAATGGCAAACACACATAGGCATCACGATAGGAACACCTTGAAGAGCAATTGGTGCAAACACCCAAGAAGCAAGCAGGCCCCTTAATTATTGATTAGTGTTCTTCTTAGGAACATGATGCAAATGAAACCAATAGTTTATGGTTTAAAACACAAGATAAAGTTAGAGAGGAAGAAAGAGGTGATGATGAGCATATGCAAGAGGCTAATATCTCTGAGCTTCTATAGTAAGGCATTTTTACAGTAATATGTCTTTTCCTTTTTATTTTTTAATTATGAATTCCATTTGTTGGAATTGTCACAGGTCTGCTTCTAAATCTTTTCTAGGGAGAGTCAAAGATGTGATTAAGGGAAATGAGGTTAACAATCTTATTCTACCTGAAACACAAGTTAGTGGGTTTAAAGCTAATTCAATCTTGTGTAAACTGGGTTTCAATGCTCGGATTAGACTAGAAGCTATTGGCTAAACGGGTGTCATTTGGATTATATAGAATGAAGAAGAACTTTCTATTAGGTACATGTATTCTAATACCCATCTAGTGCATGTACCAGTATCTTTGCCTAATAATCCTCAAGTTTACTTCTCTTCTTGTGTATATGCTGAACCTATCCACCTTAACCGAAAGTATCTTTAGGATGTATTGATTAATATTAGCAGTAGTACAACTAGCCCTTAGATGGTGTTATGAGATTTTAATGCTTATTTATCATGTGAGGATAAGAAAGGTAGCCTAAATCCAAATTTTTGATCCATGAATCAGTTCCATAATTGTGCTTAACAAGTTATATTAGTGGATATCGAGTACATTAGACCTTGGTTTACTTGGGAGAAAACATGCTTATGGAAAGGATTGACTGGCTTTTTTCAAATATTGAATGGAATGATTTCTTCGCTCTCACAATAGTTCATTATCATGCAAATATTGGCCTAATCATAGACCACTGTAACTGAGGACTAAGCTTGTAAGTCTTGTACATAGGTCATCACCCTCTTTCCATTGCCAAGTTGCATGGTTGATAGAGGAAGGTTTTACTAAGGTTGTTACTGAGTGATAGGGCCTAGGGAATTGGAATAATAAAATTTCTAATTTTGCAATAAAAGCCATGAAATGTTACAAGAGTAAAGTAAGGGATATAACTTCCAAGAAAAATCTCAGATTAAAAGAATTGAATGCGTTGAGAGGGATAAAAGTAGACAAGATAACCAACACCTTATGCAAACTGAAAAGGAGTTGTGGAAAGAACATAATAAAGATTTAGCACAAGAGGAGCTCATATGGTACCAAAAATCTTGATATAATTGGCTTAAGGGGGGAGACAAAAATAGCAAATTCTTTCACAACACTACATTTATCATGAGGAAAAGAAACATAATTGAATGACTTTGCAGGGGAATGGATCTTTAACTAGAGAGAGCTTCAAAATATGGCTCCTTATGTATTACCAGAATTTGTTTAAAAGTGACCATCCTGATGGAAATCTAATTCAGATAAATCATATGTTTCCTCTTGTAACCTAAGAGGAGAGGATTTTGCTATCGGCATAAGTTATTCAGAGTGAGATAAAAGTAGCTACTTTTGACCTTGGTGCCTTTAAAGCCCCAGGTCTTGACGACATCCAGACTTTCTTCTATCATGAATACTGGAACCCAATTAGTGACTTAGTTTGCAAGTTAGTCTAAGGCATATTTAATGATCCCATATAGGTAGCTAATCTCAATACCATGAACTTGGTGCTTATTCCCAAGGTTAATAAGCTAGAAGCAATCAAGGATTTTAGGCCAATTTCCCTTTGTAATGTGACTTATAAGTTTGTTACCAAGATTATTAGCAACATCCTCAAACGAATCATGGGGAATGTAACACCCCAACTTTTATTCACCAAAATGTGTTGTAATTATTTGAAATATTTAATAAAATGGTGAACATTCATGAGATTGGAGTGTGAATAGTGTTGGAAATGTAATTTTTGACTAGGCATTGAGTTTTCATGTGGTTTTGGAAGACCAAATGATGATAAAAAATTATGAAATTTTATAGGATGAAAGTAGACATCCAAGCTTTAATTTGATAGATATGGGTAATTTTTGAAGTTGTATACAAAAGTTATGGATTTTTGAAATTAGCCTAGAAAAACTATGGATTTCCTAGAACATCATCCAAAGAATTTAATTATGGGATTTTTGTACTTCCATTTGGCTAAAAACTAAATTTTTCCTAGAAACTAGACTTAATAAGTTTTTATAGCCTTTGGAATCACTCCAATTTGATGTCTATAAATTTAGTAATGATTTTTCAAAGTTTGAGTAGAAAATATGCCATAATTGCCAAATAATCAGAAAATGAAGAAAATAATGTAATGGCAATTTTGAAATTATGAGATAAATGGGAAAAGCCATTTGGGCTGATTGAAGGACCGCTTAGGTGTCATTTTGATGGACAAAGAGAGAGAAATATTAGTTTAATCAGTGAATTTTTGGTTGATTCGCTGTGATTGTAAAAATTGGTAAATGTTGAACCCTAAATGTTATGCTTTAAAAATTAGGTCTAAATGGTGCTTATAATATAATTAAGTAGTTAATAAAGTGATTATGAGTAGAAAGGAGTAAGTCTGCGGAGTTAGTATTGGAAAACCCCAATTTTTCCCGAAGAATCCTAAGTTTCGGCTAGCTCTAGTTCAAGGGGTTAGAGTTCAATTTTTGATGATATGATGATTCTATTACGTTCAGAAGAGAAAATTAGGTAGGGTTACAATTGATCACTTTTCTAGAAAAGCCTTTAAAAGTACAATTACAAAACGCCCTTGAAACACTAAGTTAGGAGTTGACAAGGGCATTCTGGTCTTTTGATAGTGAATTTGGTAATTTTGAGGCCAGAAATGGATTCCTTGGGCAAAAATATGTCAGAATAGCCCAGATCAAAATCTCAGGAAAATAACGGTCAGACTGGTATGTCTGGCCGTGCCGGGCCCCTGGGGGCATTTTGGTCAATTTTTACAATAGACTCGTATAACCATTAGGAACATATTGGACATGCCTAATGTAATATCCCAAAAAGTGATCAAGGGCTAATGACTTCAAAAGTGGATGTAATTATTGTTGAATAAACACTTTTGGAGAATGTGCGATGGGAATTTGGATATTTTAATAATTCCAATGGCTTCCTTGTGAAAATTCGTGTGGGGAGAGTGTTTATTGTGAAATTGGAACCATTGGGAACAATTGTGCAAAAGTTGAAAACTCTGTCCATTGAAACTCTGTACAGGGCAGCCGATTTGTATGGACATTTTAAATAGGCAAATGGTATCTAAAAATTATGAAATTTTCCAGTCTTAAATTTCATATGTCAAGCGTCAAAATGGATATATAATTTGTATCATTTTGACTTGTGAGCTAAGAGTTATGGATTTTTGAAGTTTGCCCAGCGAAATTAATTATTTTCTGGAACAGTAGGCAAAGATTGAAATTCTGGGAATTTTGTGATTCCATTCAGAAAAATTATATATTTTTCCTTAAAACTAGACTCAATAAGGCTTCCATAGGCTTTGGAATCACTCCAATTCAATTTTTCTAGAATTAGTTATGATGTTTCAAAGTTTAAGCAGAAATCTGCCAGAATTTCTGAAAAATCCGAAATTGTTGGAAATTAATCAATAATTAAATATCATATAATATATGATATTAAATACCATCAGCCTTCTTTCTCTAGACAATTTCGTGCTGTTCCAGACCTGAAACAAGAGAGAGAAGGTGAGAGAGTTTAGAGAGAGAAAGGGAAGAAATCTCACAAGGTAAGCCGATTTCTCCGACGATTTAGCTCCTAACGCGTATAACTCCGACTCTAAGTTACTCCTCTTTATTCTATAAGGTTGTGAAGCTCAAAATTTGGTGTTTCAAGGGTTAGGGTTCAGCCACCTTGAGGAAAAGCTAGTGGGAGCTTAAGATAACTTCTAAACCTTCGTATATTAACTATTCTGGCTGCTGTGGGTAATTTAATCGGTGAAATTTCGCCGGATTGCCATTGGTTTTAAATTTTGGAAATTGAGTTTCCTAAGGGTTATGCTGCCCAATTTTGGTCAAAATGGTAGTTATAACCTAATGTAATAGTTAATAAAGTGGTTAGGAGTAGAAAGGAACGCGTTTAAGGAGCCGAAATCGTAAAATCCCAATTTTCCACGGAGAACTCATAAATTTCGGCCAGCTCTAGAAATGGATCTTAGAGTTGGATTTTCAATGATTTGATGGTTCCATTGAGTTCATGAGCGAGAATTAGGTGGGGTTACAGTTGGCCACTTTTTCGGAAAAGGCCGAAAAAGCATAATTACGAAAACGCCCCTAAAACCCTTGAAGTAGGGCTACCAAGGGTAAATTTTTAATTTTACATTAAATTTGATAATTCCAAGTCCGGAAATGGATTGCTTGGGCGGAAATATGTTAGAATAGCCCATATTAGAATTTTCGAGAAAAGTGCAACCGAACCGGGTACGGCGGGCTCGGGCTGGGTCCCCGGGGCATTTTTTGTAAATTTTCATGATAGAATCATATAACCCCCATAAACACTATGGAAGTGTCTAAATGGTGCATTTGGAATTGTAGGATTCGACATTTGCCCTGATCGTGAACGACCCGTGCCAGAGCACATTCGGAAAGAACCAGGTAGTGACTCTTTCTCTTATACTGTGTGTGAAACATTATATGTATGTTTGTCATGAATTGAGAATACATTGTGATACATTGTGATGCTTTAAGATCGCAGCGAAAGCTGACGCATAGTGATTACAATGTAAGCTGTTGCATTGAGATCGCAGCGAAAGCTGAGTGTTTACAGCCATGAGTGCTGTCGTATGTGGCGTGAGCCATTTATCATTGTGATGCTGCTTAACATGATCATATATGCTATGCATTTATACACTGTAAGAGTGATTTGTTACTACAGAGATTCTATTGAATCTCATTCTTTCCATTGACTAACATTTCAAACAGGGCAAGTGGCTCTAAGGAGAAACGAACCACCAGGAGCGGCTAGGATCTTATAGAGATGTGTTGTTAGGTTGTTGGTTATCTATTTTGGACTTGGGATTACTGTTTATTTTTTAAATGTAGATATTACATTGATGTTGGTCATGTAATCCCCTAGTTGGAACTTACAACCCTTAGTTTATACATGTATAAAACCCAGGAGTTGCCGGGAATTTGGCTATGCACTCTGATATGTATGAATGTGATTGAACTATGCAGAGTAATTAGATTCGGAAGATGAATATGAGACCATGTTGAACGAATTTTAGAAAAGAGATTTGAGAAAAACGTATCCGTCGGTCTCTAATTCCTTGAAATTACACATTTTCGAATCTTAATTATGGTTATCAAGGTAGGGGATTACACCTAAAATAGTACATGAATGAATTTTAACCTAATTCTTGTACATTTGATATTTTAAGGCCAAGTTGTGAACCCGAAGGGTTGTCACACATAGTGAGGCACACGTTTCGAGGTGAAGAAGGTTTAAGGTAGTAAGTCTATCTTTCATACATTATGTATGATTATATGCTTTATATGCTTTCTATATTGCATTTTCTATAATATATATGATGCACAGGCCTACGAGTACACCAAACATAGTTTCTATGAGTACACTGAACATGATCGAACATAGTGTCTATGGGTACACCGAGCATAGTGCCTACAAGTACACTAAATTATGCCCAATATGTGGTCTTGAGCCTAGCTGAGGTATAGAATGAGTAGGGGTGCAACAGTGGTTGACTCTGAATGTTTCAGACTGAACCAAATTATGTGTTATTATAATAGGGAAAAAGACAGAAAAATACCACTTGAAATTCAAAATTCCAAATTAGTCTTTTGACAAAGATTTGCGTTGTCAATCTCATTACCATTCTTGTCAGTGGGATTTTGAAGTTCAAATGGTATTTTTCTGTCTTTTTCCCATTATAATATTGTTGTGTATGGTATTTAACCTATTTATTATTACATTTTCTATAATCGATTGTCTGTTAGTACTGAGATTTGTTTGAATCTCACCCGTTTTCATAAATAATAAATATTTCATAGGAATCAGTGACTCTAAGGGTAAAGTGGTAGACATGGGTATCTGAGGTACAGATCTCGAGATAGGAGCTAGTTGGTTATATGTGGTTTCTATTTTGGAATATTTTGGATAAATTTGTAAATATTATCAAACCTTGCGATGAAGATTTCTGTATGTAAACAAGTACTTTTATCAGTATAATGATGTTGTTTCTGTATGCCTGTGGAACTATGCCTTTAACACTCTACGCGTATCAAAATGTAAATGAGTATTGACGGGGAAATTGGTTGAACATCAGCAATGTAGTTTTATTACGGACAGAAAAAGTAGTGACAATATCATTATAGCGTAAGAAGTAATTTCACTTAATGAGAACTAAGAAGGCTAGTGAAGGGTAGCTGGCTATGAAGGTCGGTCTTTAAAAGGCTTATGACAAATTGGAATGGCCTTTCATCTTGAATACCCTTAAGGCAATAGGCATTAGTGATAAACTCACTAAAGTGATTATGTCTTATTTCTCAATTTCTTCATTCCTTGTACTATGTAATGGAGAGCCTATATAAAGCTTCTTTCCATCTCGTGGTTTAAGATAAGGTGATTCCATATCCCTAAACATCTTTACTCTTTGCATGTAGATATTGAGCCATATATTCAAGATAGTACTGAGGAGGGCTCTTGGTCTCCAATTCTACTAAATACAAGTGGTCCCTCAATCTCCTACTTGTTCTTTACTGATGATCTGATTCCTTTTGGGGAAGCATTGACAAGTTAAGTTGAGGCTATGGTGGAATGCATGAAACAATTATGTGATGCTTCTGGTAAGATTATGAACAAAACCAAAACAATGATTTGCTTCTCAAATAATGTTCATATCTCAAGGTCCAAGGAGAGAGTCAATAGATGGGTGTTAGCTTAACTAGTGATCTAGGGAAGTAAATGGGATTCCCCTTTTTCACAAGAGGGCATCTTATGTGATGTTTGCATCGATCCTTGAGAAAATCAGAATAGGATGTTAGGTTGGAAGAAGAAATATTTAAATTTAGAAGGCTTTACCCTCATATTATATGGAGACAATACTACTTCTGAAAAAACTTATTCAAGATTTAGAAAAGCAAAGTCAGAATGAGAGGAAGCTATATCTCCTAGCTTGGGATAAGATCACTCTTACCAAAGTATAAGGAAGTCTTGAAATTAAACACTTGGAGAAACAGAATGAGGCTTTTATCAAGAAACTATATTAGTACTTGATTTGTAATAAAGATGCTTTATAGGTTAAATTTCTTTGAGCAAAATATAAGTGTAAAAGTATTAGATTTCAATGTTTTGATGATAAAAAATCTTGTCAAGAAATGTTTTTTACAGGAGATCTAGATTTAGATTGTTATATGTATACTGAAAAGGTAAGGAAAAGAAACAAGTTAATCTATGAACAAATCACTTAGAGTGTTTCAGAATCACTTGAAGTGATTGCCAAATTTTACAGATCACTTGAGTGATATGGGATATCACTCGAGTGAATATTAAGATTGGGCAACGCACTTCCAGTGAATCTTCAATGCACTTGAGTTATATGCTGAAAGATAATAGATCACTTCAAGTGATATCATATCACTGGAAGTGAATTCCAAGTGCACTCGAGTCAACACCAGAATCACTTCAAGTGATTTCCAAAAAAGATAGATCACTTCTAATGAATACATAGTGCACTTGAGTAATCATCAAAATCACTTGAAGTGATATTAGATCACTTCCAGTGAATACACATTCCACTCAAGTGAAGTCCAGAATTACTTGAAGTAATGATGGATTACTTCCAGTGATTGTCAGAATCACTTGAAGTGATAACCAAAATTCGAAATTACTTCAAGTGAATTGGTAGTGCACTCGAGTGGTGTTATAAAATTGTTAGACACATGAAGACAGATTTCAAGATCACTTCCAGTGATGATAATTCACTTGAAGTGAAGTTTAAAATTAGTATTGATAAATGAATTACAGTATTAACCTTCTCTTTTGACTGTGTTATAGGTAATAAACAACAATCATAATTCAAAGTCTTTATCTACGAATCGCAATAGTAAATAACAGTAGGAGCATTTGTCAACATAATGACCATTCTACAATGGGAAAATATTTAAATGTTCTTAACGACTATCAAATATCTCTAAAAACACCAAAGCATTCAAGCGAGAGATTATCAACGAACGACAACGAATAATCATCTTACAAAAAATCTTTCTTGCTTTGTTCTTTACTCTTTACATTCTTTGTAGTTCACTGATTCTATATTTACTCTGAGAGAGATTTTCATTACAAACTCAATATCTGTTATTTATACAACTTAATGTTATGGAATCTTAAGTTGGGGATTAGTTTACATAGTGTAAGGGGGAGAGAGTGTCTAAGTGAAGGAACTTGCTGTGTACTGAGGTATCAAGAACCCACTGAATCTTAGAAGATATAGTGAAACTCTCAAAGAAGCTCTGAGGACTGGATGTAGGTCAAGTGGTTGTGGCTAAACTAGTATAACTCCTGGTGTACACTTTGGTGACATTTCTTCTAGTTCTTAACTGATTTAAATTTCTTGTCAATTTTTATATACGGTTGTAAATTTCTGTGATCACCCAATTCTCCCCCTCTTGGGTGAAACGGTTGTACTAACATTTGGTATCAGAGCGTAGGTCTTCTTGTTTGGGTATAACAACCTAATAAGGATCTAATGGCAAGCATGGGTGAAGGAATACTTCCCGACGGAGCTTCAATCACCAGACCGCCAGGTTTCAGTAGAGAACACTTCTCTTTCTGGAAAGCAAAGTTGAGAGTATTTGTAATGGCTAAAGAATGCGGATTATGGGACGTGATTGAGAATGGGAACTATTAACGTGTAAAAATTGTACATTTACAGAAGGTTCCTAAGACACTAGTAGAATAAGATGAGAATGACATGAACTCATCACTCTCAACAGTAAGGCAATTTTAATGATTCAAATTGCTTTGAGTCAAAACAAGTACTTTAGGATTTGCATACTTCCAACTACTAAGGAAATATGGGAAGCTTTAGAAATAGCTCATGAAGGAACTTCGGGAATAAAGGAAAATCGGATCAATACTCTGGTTACTGAATTTGATTTACTTAGAATGATGTCAGGTGAGTCAATAGCTGAATTTGAACTTAGATATACTCATCTTGTTAATCAATTTGCAGTGCTTAGGAAAGTCTATGATCAGTATACCCAAGTAAGGAAGATTCTAAATATACTTTCTAACGACTGGGAGGCCAAAGTCACCACAATTGAGGAAGTAAAAGGTGAATCAATGCGATTAGTTGCTTCACTATTTGAAAGTCTCTCTAAATATGAAAGTATATTAAAATTCGAATGAGAACTAGAAGATATTGGTGACAAGAAGAAGAAAGGTCTTGTACTCAAAGCAAAAGAAGAAAACCAAGAAGATGATGAAGATTTTGATAATGATCAAATGGGCCTAATGATAAGATGATTAAGGAAATTTTACAAGAAAGGCCAATTATTCAGAAATTTTCAAAAGGGAGGAACAAACAATAAAGAAGATATCATTTGCTATGAATGTTGAAAACTAGGACATATCAAACCAGAATGTCTAGAACTGGCTCAGAAGAATAAAGAAGAGAGAAAAGGCAAGTTCTACAACAAGAAGAAAGCCTTTGTATCGGCCATATAGGGAGACAATTCATCTCACAAAGATAGTGATGATGAGGAAGTAGCCAATATCTATTTGGTAGCTCAAGATGAAACAAAAGAAGAAGAGGTAACTGATTCTGATCCTACATATAATGAATTACTTTCTGAATATAATGCTTTACATTATGAATTCATCGAATTAGTTAAAGAATTAATTGTTTTCAAAAAGAAGAACGAAAATCTTGAAGAAAAATTATAATATGTTTTATAAAAGGATTGTGAAATATGTTCTTCTTTGAAAAAGAAAAACACTGATCTCATGAGAACTCTTGAAATATTCACCAAAGGGACTGAGATGTTAAATGTGATTTAAAAGCTCAACGATTTGTAAATGATCGTTCTGGTATTGGTTATGATCCAAAATCAGATAAAAGGAAAGGAAGAAAGAAAGCAGGAGGTAAGATATATTTGAGCCATTTTCAATATTCTGTTCATACATCAAGTCCCTTTGCACATTGTAATTACTGCAATAAAAAATGTCATTATACTTCATCATGCATTCATCAAAAGAAAGAAAAAAATAGGAACCTACAAATGGGTGCCTAAAGGTTCATACATTTAGAAAACAATTAGTACAACCCAAAAGGACCTAAAAAGATGTTGGTACCTAAGACTTAATCGGATTTGATTGTAGATAAGTCTTAAAGCATCCAAAAACAACAAATGGTACATAGACAGTGGATGCTCTAGATATATGACCGGTGATTTCAAAAGTTTTGCTATGTTACATCTTAAAGAAGGTAGCAAGGTAAAATTTAGAGGAAATTAATCTGGGAAGATAACAGGAATTGGTGAAATAAAAAATGATAACGGTATACAAGTCAAAGACGTATACTAAGTTTAAAGTTTGTGTCACAATTTGCTGAGTGTAATTCAAAGTATAGATAAAGACAACTGGGTAATATTTGACTTAGAGGAATGTCTAATTGTAAACAAGAAAGACTTACAATTAAATAAGAAGAATATCAAATCAAAGCTTAGAGCAAAAAGGAAAGGTAATTGCTATACTCTTGATATCAGTAGAAATATTTCTAAAAATTATTTTCTAAGCAATGCTGATGAAAGTTGGTTATAGCACAAGAGATTAGCTCATGTGAACATGCATCAACTAGGCAAGTTACTCAAAAAGAATTTAGTGATTGGATTACCTAAAGTAAATTTCAAAAATAATTTAATTTGTGACGCATGTTAAAAGGGTAAACAAACTAAATCATCTTTTAAATAAAAAAATGAGATCATAACTCATAGACCACTTCAATTACTTTATATGGATTTGGTTGGACCAGTAAGAGTTAAAAGTCTTGGTGGCAATCTATATTCACTGGTCATTGTTAATGATTTCTCTAGATTTTCATGGACTCTTTTTCTATCATCAAAGGATGAAACTTTCAATGAATTTATTGTTTTTGCTAAGAAAGTACAAAATGAGAAAGGTATGTCCATTATAGGTATCAAGATAGATCATGGTGGAGAATTTGAGAATTAGGCTTTTAAAGAATACTGTGATACTAATGGCATTGATCACAACTTCTTTGCTCCAAGGATACCACAATAAAATGGAGTCGTAGAATGAAAGAATAGAGTACTTACTGAAATAGCTAGTGCAATGCTTAATGAAAAGAATGTATCTCAAGTTTTAAGGGCTGATGCAATAGCATGCTATATTTTAAACAAATTCTACATTAGAATAAAACTTGGGAAGACACCGTATGAAAATATAAAGGAAGGAAGCCAAACGTCACTCATTTGCATATCTTTGGTTGTAAGTGTTTCATTCATAGTAATGGTAAAGATAACCTAGAAAAGTTTGATTCTAAAATTGATGAAGGAGTATTCCTAGTCTATTCTAACCAAAGTAAAGCATATAGAGTTTTTAATAAACGAACTTGCGTTGTTGAAGAATCAATTCAGTTGTATTCAATGAATTTGAATCCTCTGAAAAAATTATTAAAGATGAGTAGGAAATAGTATTAAATCAAGAGAATGGACAATCTAATCCTAAACCCTTCAATCCTAAGAATGACAAAACTAAGGAAGATGAATAATCATTAGGACAACCTAGAGCTTGAAAATACAACAAGAGCCGTATCAGATAACCATTAGGTAATAGCAATGCAAGAAGAACTCAATCAATTTGAGAGGAATCAAGTTTGGGATTTGGTACCCCAACTTAAAGATCATCCGATCATTGGCACAAAATGGGTATTCAAGAATAAACTTGATGAATTCGCAATCATTTTCAGAAAAAAGGCATGATTGGTAGCTAAAGGCTATAATCAAGAATAAGGTATTGATTATGAAGAATCGTATACTCTAGTGGCTAGATTAGAAGCTATACTAGTACTTTTATCCTTTGCATGCATTAAGGGATTCAAACTTTATCAAATTGAAATAAAAAGTGTAGTTTTAAATGGCTATATCATGGATGAAGTATATGTAGAACAACTTCCAGGATTTAAGGATGTAACCAAATCTGATCATGTTTTCAAACTAAAGAAAGCTTTATACGGTTTGAAACAAGCTCCTAATGTATGGTATGAAAGGCTTAGTAGATTTCTCATCGTTTAAGGTTTTGTATGAGGAAGAGTCGATACAACATTGCTTATAAAATGAAAATGAAATGATATTTAATAGTTCAAATATATGTTGATGATATGATTTTTGGTGCTACTAATGAAACCCTTTGCAAGGAATTTTCTAAGATTATGCAGGGGGAGTTTGAGATGTCAATGATGGGAGAACTGAATTTCTTTCTTGATTTGCAAATCAAACAAAGAATGGAATTTTCATATCTCAAAAAAAATATTTAAAGGAGCTATTGAGGAAATATGGGATGAATAAAGCAAATGGAGTAGACATGCCGATGAGCTCAAGTATGTTGCTTGATGCTGATGTCAAAGGAAAAGAATATAATATCATAAAATATTAAGGAATGATTGGATTATTACTTTATCTCACTGCAAGCAGACCTGACAACCAATTCAGTGTTGTTATGTGTGCAAGATATCAATAAGCTCCAAAAGAATCACATGTTGAAACTGTCAAAAGAATCTTCAGATATCTTGCTGACACAGTAGAATTAGGTATTTGGTATCCTAAAGGAAGAAATGAATATCTAGTTGTATATTCAGACTCTGATCATAGAGGATACAAGACTAATAGAAAGAGTACTAGTAGGCAATGCCAATTTTAGAGGCTCACTTGTATGTTGGTTTAGCAAGAAACAAAATACAGTGTCTCTTTTAATAACAGAAGTTGAATATGTAGCAGCATCAAGTTGTTGTGTACAAGTACTGTGGCTGAAATAATAATTGCAAGACCTTGGTATATATTTGAAGGATATACCTATCTACGGTGACAACACTAGCACGATAAGCTTGGCAAAGAATGCAATCTAACACTCTAGAACCAAGCATATCGATGTCAGACATCACTTCATTAGAGATCATGTTCAAAAGAAAGATGTCAAAGTTATATTTATTCCAACTCATCTTCAAACAGCTGACATTTTCATAAAACCTCTTTCAAAAGATCAATTTTTTTTATAAGAAGAGAATTGGAAATAGTAAATCCCAATGAATTATGAGCAAATGTATGTATTTAAATTAATTTTACATCATGATTTGATAATATAATTACTGACTTAAGCATCGAAGTATCTAAACATATGTTTTGTAGGATACTCTATTTTCTAGTTTAATAATAGAGGAAAGAAACGAGGTAATCACTTGGAGTGAAATCAAGTGCTTAGGAAGTTTAAAGGAAAACCTCGAGTAATAATTAATATTAACTTGAGTGCTCGGCATATAGTCTGGTAATCACTAGAATTTACTCAAGTGAATGGAACAAATAACTCAAGTGAATAAATTTCTAAAAGAGAAACTCGAGTGAATGCAGAATGTAACTAGAGTGTGGTAAGTATTTCAAGTATGAATAGGAGTGATTTGAATATTACTCGAGTGATATATCAAATTACTCGAGTGAATTTGCTATTTTGAAGATTCACTCGAGTGATAACTACAATCACTTGAGTGAATCGGTAAATAACTCAAGTCAATATTAGTTATGTTAATATATCAGTTCTCTGCCCACAACTCTTCATTTCTCACTTTTTCATCATCTTCTTCATCTTCCTCCTCTCTGCAATGTTTTCTCAAATCCTTACCAAAATAACCTATTAAACTCCTACAAATCTCCTATTAAGACTCACTAAACTCCCATTTTCATTCAATCTCAGCCAATCTAAATCCCTAATCTCACCCAAGTTTTTCTTTATCTCAGTAAAACACTTCTTCATAGCATTTACTCTACTTGCCAGAACCCAAAAAGAATCTCTCATCTCTGTCAATGGCTAGAAACAAATTACCTAATGTTACTTGAGATTCCCCTCCTTCTAAGAGACCCAAGACATTCAAAGGTTCTAAGATTAGACCAAACTTTAGGGAAAATGAACCTTCGGCACCTCTTCTAAAAGCAATAGGAATAGTCATACAGGAACCTACAGAATGAAGAACACGGTTTAAGACTACGGCTGCACCGAAAGGAAAAGGGAAGGGAAAAGCTCATCTAGAGAAGGAAGTCAACATTTAGGAATCAACTATGATAGAGAAACTCATAAGGCCTTAACATATTCTCATAGAATCATCTGTTCCCTAAAGATCTCATTACAGTAAAGTATTAGAATAGGGCATTGGAAGTGAAATTCTTGCTCCTTCTACCTCTCAACCATCTCAGTCTCAACCCAGTGTACCTAAGCTTTTGATCCCTCCTCCTAGTTTCAACATTGTTGAGCTCAAGGTTAATAATGTCATAGCCTATGAATCTAAGTTTACAAGAAGGCAATTTTGCCCAGTAGTTTATATTGATCTTGTTGAGCTAGGGAATATCATTTGGATCTATACCCTTCCTTAGAGCAATATCAATCCTAGCTAATATCATTTAGATCTATACCCTTACTTAGAGCAATATCAATCCTGTCTAAGTTTGAGGATTTTTTATAATCCAATAGTTGTTAAGCATTTTTACTACAACATGAAGATAGCATATGTCATTGATAGCCAAGGAAAAATCATAGAAGAAAGGATTAAAACTAGTGTCAAAAGCTAAAGGATTTTGTTGTCAGGGGATTTGATCAATACCTATCTAGGCTTAGAAGATGTCCTAAAAAGTTCTCATAAAATATTTCATATTCATGAAATTTTAAATATCTTTAGACCACAAGACCCTAGTGAGCCTTTACGTAGAACACCTGCTACATTGGCTGATGTACAGAAAGCTATATTCTATATTTACTCACGCAGTATGGTTAACAAGGCAAGAAATCTCACACACATTACCAGGAAGGATTTGCAGATGATGGCATCCCTTGTGACAAATGGAAAGAGGAATGTAGGTGACTTAATATTTCAGGAAATAAGAAGATTCAAGTTTCACTCCACTAAGACTACTACAATTCCTTATCCATAACTAGTCTCCTTCATTCTCTCAATGCATAATATTTGGCATTTAATCCTTGGAGGTAAGATAGTAAGGGTCCCTAAATTTGGGAAAATTAATTTAACAAGAATGGGAATATCAGTGCCTCTTGGAGCATTTAAGACTCAAAGTAGTCAATCTTCACCTCAATCCAAACAAAAGAAGAAAAGCCATGCACTAGGACCTTCCCCTTATAAGTCAATAAGGCTCAGTCCTTTAGAGCAGCATCTTCAAGACCCTCATTTATAGGCGCCACTCTCCAAGAATATGTGTAAGATTCTTTGCAAACTACTATCTCTGATATCAAGAAATTTAATACTTACTTGGTTGACAAACTGGATTACCAAGTAAGAGTTTTAGTGGAGGCTATGAACAACAACTTCAAGATTCTTTTTTACCATACTTAGAGGATTGAAGAGATACTAAGAACACATATAGGCATTCTTATCCCCAAGGCTACTCTTGCTTCTACCTTTGCTCCCTGTACCTCTACTCAAGATATACCCATAAGTCTTCTTGATTTCACAGCCATTTTCTTTATTCCTCCTATCACTAACATTCTAGTCACATCCAATGCTTCTGTTCCTAACGATACCACCATACCATTATCATTCACTACACCTATTTCTGACACCATTTCACCTAGTGATCTTTCTAAAAAAGATCCCATCCTTCAGTCTCCTTCTCATTCTCCTCAGTGTCATCACTCAGACTCAGACTCTCATACATAAGAGATTAAGATTCTAGACTCTCTCCATATTGAGCCTCTAAGATCTGATCTTTACCCTACCACTGACTTTACATCTATTTTACCTTGCTCTCCTTCTTTCTTTCCACTTTCTCCCATTTATCCATCTTCACCTGATCATACTTCTATTCCTATTGACCCAATGACTGCAATGGTCCTTTACACACCACCTATTCCCTCTTCAGATATTACTTTTCCTACCACTATCCCAAATGATGAAAAAAAGGGGAGTAGAGTTCTGGATGATTTGGCATTGAACTGATATTTTGTATTGAATTGATATAGCTGGTACTAAACTAATATATATATATATATATATAGTATCTAATTGATTTTGATTTGGCTTGTATCTAATTGAATGTAAATTGAGCAGTATTATTTTGGTTTTCACTCAGTCACTTGGTCAGGATCTTAACTATATGGAACTATACTTCATGTTCAAAATTCTTTTCATAAGTTAAACTGACTTCATATTTCATTAATATAATGAGAAAAAGATTTGGATAAAATTCTTCATCCATAGTCAATCACCTTATAAAATTTTAAATTCAAAATTCACAAGTTTTGTCATCATCAAAAAGGGGGAGAATGTTAGATTTCAATGCTTTGATGATAACAAATCTTGTCAAGAAATATTTTTGTAGGAGATCTTGATTTAGATTGTTAAATGCATACTACAAAGGTAAGGAAAAGAAAGAAGTTGATCCGTGAACAAATCACTTAGAGTATTCCAGAGTCACTTCAAGTGATTGCCAAATTTTACAAATTACTCGAGTAATATGGGATATCACTCGAGTGAATATTAAGATTGGGCATTGTACTTCTAGTGAATCTTCAATGCACTCGAGTTATATGCTGAAAGATGACATATCACTTGAAGTAATATCATATCACTTGAAGTGAATTCCAAGTGCACTCGAGTCAACACCAGAATCACTTGAAGTGATTTCAAAAAAAGTTAGATCACTTCCAATGAATACATAGTGCACTCGAGTGAACTTCAGAATCACTTCTTTGAAGTGATATTAGATCACTTCTAGTGAATACACATTCCACTCGAGTGAAGTCCAGAGTCACTTGAAGCTATAACGGATCACTTCCAGTGATTGTCAAAATCACTTGAAGTGATAACCAAAATACTAGATCACTTCAAGTGAATTGGTAGTGTACTAAAGTGATGTTATAAAATTGTTAGATCAAGAAGACAGATTTCAAGATCACTTCTAGTGATGATAATTTACTTGAAGTGAAGTCTAAAATCAGTATTGATAAATTAATTATAGTATTAACCTTCTTTTCTGAGTACGTTACAGGTAATAAACAACGATCAGAATTTAAAGTCTTCATCAATAGATCGCAATAGTAAATAACAACGGGAGCATTTGTCAACAATGACCATTCTAGAATGGGAAAATATTTGAATGTTCTCAACGGCTCTCAAATGTTCTCTATAAATACCAAAGCATTCAAGAGAGAGATTATCAACGAACGACAACGAACAATCATCTTATGAAAAATACTTTCTTGCTCTGTTCTTCACTATTTACATTCTCTGTACTTCAGTGATTCTACATTTACTCTGAGAGAGAGATTTTTATTACAAACTCAATATTTGTTATTGAGGCAACTTAAGGTTGCGGAATCTTGAGTTGGGGATTAGTTTACATAGTGTAAGGAGGATCGAGTGTCCATGTGAAAGAACTTGTTATGTATTGAGGTGCCAAGAACCCACTAAATCTTGGAAGATATAGTAAAACTCTTAGAGAAGCTCTAAGGACTAGACGTCGGTCAAAGTAGTTATGGCCGAACTAGTGTAACTTCCGGTGTACACTTCAGTGACATTTCTTCTAGATCTTAACTACTTTAAATTTCCTGTCAATTTTTATATACGGTTGTAAATTTCTGTGATCACCCAATTCACTCCCGTCTTGGGTGAAATGCTTGCCCTGACAAAAGTCCTTCATGTTTTAAAATAACCAATATACGTGGCTTGTTGAGATATTTTTCTAGGGATATTTATTAAGAAAACATATAGTATTGATGATTCATAATAATTTGGTGAGCGGTAACCCAAAATGGACAAGAATACTTTGACATCCCAAAATTAAACCAAACATAAAAGTTCCTTTAAGTCCAAATATACATGACAGACCAGTAACATTCCACCAACACAATACTTGTCAAGGTCAACAATTTCTGGGATTTAACTATGAAAAGTTTGAAAATGAAGCAAAACTTATAAACAAGAAAAGCCCCAATCAAAGGAAGCAAAAAAATAGGAAGAGTACCAGGCAGAAATAGTTTAACACAAAGTTTCACCATTAGATGATAACACATCTATACCATGTAAGAATAGTTCATAAAGATAATAATAAAAAAAAGCATGATTAATACAACATACACAATAATATAACTCACTACTAGTGATTTCGTTGGCCATATAGAGGATAGTGAGACCATCAATGCCCTTGATATGGAGAAATGCTAAGGTGATTAATGATGAATCAATGACTTAAGATTTTAGGTTAGTATTGCTGCCTTTCTGTTAGGGAGAACACCAAAATAGGGACACTTTGAGGGCTTATGTAGATGAAGGAAGAAGAGAAAATCAGGAATTGCAAATTGATTGAAAGAGAGGCAAAGAAGCACCTAGATCTATAGGGAGATATCATGGAGGATGAATTCATTTATTCATATATGTAAAATGGAAAGAAAAAATTGATACTAAAGGATTTTGTAGAGAATCATCAACGACATTGACAAAGGATGTTGCCATTAATGCCGTTGGTAGAGGATGTTGCCACGGCCTTTGAGAAGAAAATGGGAGATGAATTGAGAAAGAGAGAGAGAGGGGGGGCGATGGATGGAGGAGAAAAGGGTAGTAAAGTCAAATTATAAAACCTAAGAATTTTTATTTTTTTAATAGTGTAAGCCCTAACACAAAATAACATCTACTTATGGGTACTTTTAAACCTCCAAAAAGCATAGGGTTAAGGTCCATTTTATCCCAGAAGTTGTCAAAAAATCTCAAATTTTCCCTATAATTATTTTGGGCAATGATACGCCAAAAGTTTCTAAATTGTAGCAATTTCATCCCGGCCATTATCTAGATTAGTTTGACCTTTAGTTGACTAAATATACAAAGCTAACAAGTACACGTGTCATCCATGCCATTTTTGTTAAAGTGCAAATTTGCCTTGGAAGTTTTCACTTAGGATCAATGTTGCCCATGGACTTTATAGGTTTAATATTGCCCTAGATGTTTTCAAATTGTAGTAATGTCACTCTCACCATTATAAAGGTTAAGTTTGACTATGAGGTGACCAAATATGCTAAATTAGTAGTAAGAATGACATTAAAGAAAAAGCTGCAAACGGACATTCGCTAGAGAGTAATGAAGAAAATGATTCAATTACCAGATTCAAGACACACTAAGCAAGATTACTAAGAACAAGACCATTAGTAATCCTCCCTCGTTGCACCCCAGTGATGTCGAGATAAACAGGTACCTCTTTGATTTTCTCTTCATCACACAAGATACTTCCCCCTCTTCGATTCTCTCCAATCATTCAAACGGGGTGCATTTATTTTAAAACAAATTGTTATTTATAAATCTAACTTGGAAAAAATGAAGTACCACCAGTGCATAATGCTATATTTGACATCAATGAAAAACGTATTATCACTACAACATATAGGGTGTAATAGAAATTGAAGTAGCAGAAAATAGATACTATGGAGTCAATTACAAGGGACCTAATGCTATAAACAAATATATTACTCCGTTTGTTACAAACGACATGATGCCGTAAAGGAATACAAAAAACAAATAAATTGGTTTACCCCAGGTGTTGCCACGTCACTGGCCAACTACTGCCATTCGCCCAACCACATCGCTACCATTTGTTCATTCCACCTCGTGTCCATGTTAGTGCCTTGTTTAGGTCACATATTGGATGCATTTTGTGAGAAATGGAGGATTTGAACTTTTTACTTCACGCATGTACTGATATGCCTTTGCTAGTTCAGTTATGACATACTTTCAATCTTTATTTACAAAATTATATATATATATATATATAATATTTTTTTTAATTATTTCATGTAAGTATTAATAATTAATATATTATGTATTCAAAAAATTAAAAAAATATTTTATAAAATAATATTTATATTATATATTTTAATTTTGATTTGTATTTAATAGTTATATTTTTTATTTATACCATAATCTGTTGGAAATTACCAATAGAAAAAATTACGTCTCTAACTTCATTTTTTTAATAATGAAAGGACCTATATTACGGCGTCAATTAATAAGGACCTAACACAGTAAATAATAAATATATTACAACATCAGACTAAAATACAACTAATGTTATAATAGAAGATAATTATTTAATTGATTATGATTATCTGTTCTTATTTAAATTGATGCCATATTTGCATATTAGGGTGATAGTTAAATCATAATTAACGCCGTATTGGGAATATAATTATTTTAAATATGTTAAACTTATATAGTCCCCTATTAGAGAACCTACTTCATTTGCAACCAATTAATGTAGAAGTATGCAAATTTCTAGCTAGAAAAAGGTAATTTTAATGTAACTACAAAGAAATTTTCAAATGTTATATTTTAAAATATATATATTTATTTTTCAATATATCTGTATTACAAAGAAATTTCAAAACTTAATTTAAATCCTTTTAATTAACTACGGTATCTTGTGCTTACTAAACCGATACTATAAATGCTAATATGGCATCTGTGCGTTTCAAGTGCACCTGATGCAAAAATATCATAAACCTAATTATGGCATCGGGTGCTTATACAATTGATGCCATAATATAAATTACAACATCAGATACACTTAAAATAGAAGTAAAAATACGCCATATCTATTATCACTTCTGTTCTTTAAGTAACTGATGATAAATCATATAGTTAAATTAGTATTTTGTACTAATATACATGATATATGGACTTGCTAAATAAGCATATTTGGCCAACTAATGGGTAAACTTAACTTGGATAACAGTTGAGGTGAAATTCCCACGATTTGGAAACTTTTGAGACAACATAGCTCTTGTAATAAAAACTTTTAGGGAAACTTTGCACCTAAACCCAAAACAAAAATAACGTGGATGTCATGTGAATTGTCAGCTCAACATATTTAGTCAACTAATAGTCAAACTTAACCTGGATAATAGTCAGGGTTAAATTACTATGATTTAAAAATTTTCGGGGTGACATTACTCCAATAAAAACTTCTAGAGCAAAATTGAAAATTTTTGACAACTTCCGAGTCAAAAATGGACCTTAACCTGAAAGCATATGATGTTGGGTGCACTTTGAGTAAAAGTCCATGTGTATTCCTAAAAATAAAATATGTAATGTAGCTAGTTTTTTAAATCTAATATACAATGTCCAAAAAATATTATACTTGTTATTTTAACTTAGAATAGGTAATAGCTAAGAAAATTTTTTAAATAATCATGTCAAATAAAATTGAGAACAAGAAATACTCTGACTTTTGCTCAAACGAAATGGCAAAATGGGAAGCATACATTTAATACAGTACTTTATGCTTATATTTAAAGACAGTGGGAGTGATATTTTAACATTTAAAATCATATATCATAATATGCTATATATAAATCATATATCATAATATTTCCAATTACTCTTTTCACAAAGGGTTGGACTAGAAGGTAAGGAAAGGCACAGGAGGAGCTGGCCAAGTGGTTGTTTTTGATGAGCTGCTTCTGTAATTTGATGCACACATTTTGCCTTGTCCTCTTACATCTATGGTTGTGACCTAGGTTCTTTTTTATTGGTAAGTAAAGAAAGTAGTAAAAACTGATCTACATTACAAAAAAGAAACAAAAAAATCATATGAAGGAATCAAGTGAAGGACATTGCTAAAGTATGCTTGACAAACATATCAGCTTCAAAGTTAGTTGTCACATCCCCCCTAAGCCAGCCCTTCCTGGTACTGGTGCTGGCTCACATCCTGGTACTCGCATTTCCTGGGTAGCCCCCTGGGTCCTCTTGACCACAAGAGAACGATAGACTCACAAGGAGTATCTCCATACCCCTTGTGGGTTTCTCTCACCTTTGCACGGGTTCGAACACCCTACCTGGGGGTAAGTAGGCGTGCTTGGCGAACTATGCTACCATTGAGCTAAGTAACTGTGGTGAGAAATAACTGAAAGAGGCACCTACTATTTATAGTGGTTTAGAGTAGCCACTAATTAGGAAATGATGTCCACCCTTCTTGCCTTCCAATTCAGTAATTAATTTAATTGATTCTCAATTATTTTTCCAATTATGGTGACTTGTTCCTCAATTAAAAATCCCATAATTAATATTGACTTATTCCCTTATCTGCTATTAATGCTGATTTTATTCTTATTTGATTAGGCTACTTGTATCCTAGTCAAATAGTCTAGCCCATCAAGGGCGAACTTGGACCCAAAGTCCAACATCTCCCACTCGCACTTGATGGGCCTCTAATCGTGCGTCTGGTACTCTTTCTTGTTTCAAAATTGGCGTCTGCCGTGACTATGTGGGCAAAAATGTCTTCAAGATTTGGTGCTTGTGATACTAGAAATCCCTCATGTCGGATCAGCATTCAAGGACACCCTTTATATGTATCTGTAAGCTATATATTCATTTCCTCAGATACCCCAGATTCTCCTATACATACTACTCATGGAATATCTAATTCCTCTTGAGTTAATATGTTGATTAACTCATATTGCCTTCCATGCATATAGTATCCACACTTACAAGCTACACATAGAGCTAGTAAGGAGTCGACCACAAACACTAGTACATCTTATGTATCTAGGAGTAAATCTTTCTTTTTGACTAAATATCAGTCCATCTTGACTTGGTCGCTTTCCTAGTTTTCACTCGTCTGACTAAATCGTGTGTGATCATAGGGGTTCAACTAAAGTAGCTATGACTAAAACCAAGCTTTTAAGATGCTGCCTAAGTCTTAAGGGCATCATGGAAGGATTCTTCCTTCATGGGACTCACACTGTAGTGAACTAGGGATCTTTCACCTACATCCCATATTACAGTCTAACTCTCAAGCACATGCAGTATGAATTGCATGTTATGGTGAATGGTTTGTGGTATACATCGATTTCATTCTCTTTCACCGTACAGACATTAGTTCCAAAATGTACTCAACATTCGAACCAGAACTTTCCTTTTCACAATATCTCTTTTACAATCTCATTTGTGAAAAAGTGTTCTTTGCCTGATTACAGGTTTGTATTCATGCTTTGATCTATTTTATGTGTACATATGCACATATGGATCTCATCTCAGTCTAACTGAGGTGACTCAAACGTAAAGATTCTTCTTAACCATCTCATGGTGATCATTTGCTCATCTTACCCTCCCATACCCCTTGTTGACTCTTAGAAATTCTTAACATTCCAACACATTTTCTTCTCTTTTACATACTTTTGGGTTCAAGATGTACATTGAAAGAAGTGTATAGAAGAAAATGTGCATATCAAAGTACAAATCAAAAAAATCAAAGAAATTCTTGGTATATTTGTGAATTAATTGAGAATTTATAAATCCTCTCTCTTTGGTAGGAGGATGAAGACAAGTTTTAAAGCCTTAAAAAACCAAGAAACAAGGAAAGAGCGAAGGAGGTAAAGCAGTGCAAAGATAGAAGGAGCTTATGCAACTTGCCTCAGCAAGTTGACAAACTTGCTGTAGCAAGTGAAGAATCAAAAGAAGAATTGCTCTCTGTGTAACTGGCTACGGCAAGTTGACAGACTTGCCGTAGCAAGTCCTAAAAAAGTGCAGCTGTGCATTTTGATGTCAGAAGCGAAAAAATCCTATTTAACCTAGGGAAGGGCGCCGAAATGAAGCATTCTACACTCTGGGAAGTTGGAGCACGCAAGGGAAGAGCTTAGGAGAGAGATTTGGAGCATTTTGGAGGCTTGGGTGCTCTTCTCAAAAGAGATTTTGGGATTTCCACCTTGGTTTTTCTTCTTTTCTCCTCTTTCTCCACTTAGCTTCTTATGTATTCAGCAACTATGTGTAGTATTTCTTCATATTTGAACATGAGTAGCTAGAACTCTAATTTAGGATTACTTTTACCCATTGTATGGATTGAAACTACTAGATTATTTTGCTTTTGTTGGTTAATGAGTATTATATGTTGATTTTTCTTTGAGCTTAATGCTATCTTGTGCTTGATTACCACATGATTAGAGTTGTTCAATTAGAAGATGCTTGAGAGAGCTATTTTGATTGTAGAACTTAAGAAAAATCATGCCAGACTTGAAGTTTAGGGATTAAATGGATGGTTTGTTGTTAGAATAGAGATATATCTAACAACCTAGCATAGTCAAGTGAAGGCTTGCTTTGGAAAGATGATTTTCATTAATTATAAACAAGAGATTGAATATTTTTAATGAAGATTAAAAATCAATCTTGACTTGAGAGAGCTTGGTTGATGATTTTAGGATCTTCGACTAGCATATAGGCTCATTTAACTAGCATAAGCGAATATTTGCATAGTTTCATGAAATACAATGGGGAAGAAGTAATCCTAAGCCTTTAAACCTTGAAGTAGAATCAATTTTACATTTACCTTTATTTTACCTTATTGTTTTTAGCAAATTCTCTTAATTAACACACTCAATTCCACATAATTCATTTCAACCTAATTAAACATATGGTTACATTAGTTAGCTTACTTTCGTCATAGTCCTCGTAGGAACGATCTTTATTTATCACTTTATTACTTGCGACCCGTGCGCTTGCGGAAGCTAAATGGCGAACAAGTTTTTGGCGCCGTTGCCGGGGACTATTGACTAAAGTCTTTTGAGTTAATTAGTGTAATTGTGTGCTTGATTACGCTTGAATCCCTTTCTTCTTCTAGTTTTACTTTCTTTATTTGTTTTGTTTTAAGTATAGTTATAACTATAGCTCTTTTTCTTGTTTTTATCATTTTAGTCTTAGTTGTTGATAAGTTTGATACTCGTTTTGGGAGTTTTTGAATTGTAGATACTCTTGCTCCATATGCAAACTGATTTGGAGATCGTTCTTGATGGTGTTGTTGAAGAATATTTTTCTAAAGACTTTGAAACTGAACCGGAGAATCCACCTCAAGTGCAACCTCTTCAAAGACTTGAACCTTTGCCCGTACAAGAGTAACCGAGACCACCACCTCGTCCTCATCCATTTTACAATATGGCTAATCCTAATGATGATAACTTGGAGTGCACTTTGGATGAACACATGGAGCAAGGAAACTCCACCTATCAATTTAGCATCCAATTTCCTACTATTCAAGCTCGGAATTTTGAGTTGAAGCCAATCATGCTTCAAATGCTCCAAATGATTGGCTTGTTTTTGGGAACTCAGAATGAAGACCCTACTGACCATTTGACACGCTTTGTACAAGTGTGTGAGAACTTCAAGTTTCATGGAGTAACTGCGGATGCACTTAGATTGCGACTCTTCCCCCTATCACTTGACAAGAAGGCAAGAGCTTGGCTTACTTCTCTACCTCCTAACTCCATCACTACTTGGGATGAAATGGCATCTAAGTTCAAGGCAAGGTTTATTCCAAGGGGTAGACGGGCAGTTCAAAGAGCTGAACTCTTGGGTTTTTAACAACAGCCCGAAGAACTTTTTCATGAAGCATGGGAGAGATTTAAGGAGCTATGGCGTAGTTGTCCTAACCATGAACAGAAGACCTATGTTTTGCTTGAAGCCTTTGCAGCCGGATTGGATGTGCCCACTTCCAATATGCTCAACAATGCCTCTAATGGTGGAATTGGCAAGATGAGAGTTTGTGATATCTCACAGTTGTATGAGGACATTGCCTCTAGTTCCTTGCAACAATTTGAAAAATCACGTTCTAGCTATAGAACATATAAGGAACCAAGTCCTTCAAGTAGTTCAAATGTATCTAAAGAAATTGCCGCTCAACTTGAAGCAATTGCCAAGAGGTTTGATCAACTTGAACTAAGAATGGAGAGAAACTCCTCCAAGAATGTGAACGCTATCCAAGCTCCAAGTCCTTCGTGTGAAATATGTGGAGAAGCCCACTCCTCTGAAGAATGTTATCATACTATGAAGTCAGTGAGTTATTTGAACAATAGTCAAAGGTATCCACGTGACAACCCTTACTTTAATACCTACAACAAGGGTATGAGGGATCATCCCAACTTCTCTTGGAGGAATGGACCTAGTGAGAATCCAATTAATCACTATGCTTCTTCTAGCAAGCCAATGCGTCCACCAGGTTTTGAGTAACCACAAAGGCCACAAGAGGGTGATTCTGAGACAAATAAACTCTTAAGGCAAATTCTCAAAGGTCAAGAAAGCTTAGTTGGCACAGTTTCTCTTCATGATACGACAATCAAGAATCTTGAGATACAAGTGGGACAAATTGCTTCACACTTGAGTGCTCAACCAAGAAATGGTCTTCCAAGTGATACTATTCCTAATCCTAAGCGAGAAGTTATAGTCGAGTGTAAGGCACTTACTTTGAGAAGTAGGAAAAAGTTGACAGAAGTGCCAAGCTCAAGCAAGGTTAGTAAAGAGTTGACAGATCATGCTGTTATTGAGATTGATAGTAATAAAGTTCTTGATGAAGAAATTGAAGTTGAAGAAGATAAGAATAAAAAGGAAAATTCAGCTAAGGAAAACCATGATAACATGGTGAGAGGAAAACATGTTCTACCTGAAAATGTGGATGAGGAGAAGAGGAAGACACACACTTCTCCTCCAAAATTGTTCCACCACCTCCTTTCCCTCAAAGGCTTAAGAAGCATCAAGACGATGGTCAATTCAAGAAATTCATTGAAATGTTCAAGCAACTTCATATTAATATACCCTTCGCTGAAGCTTTGGAGAAGATGCCTAAATATACCAAATTTATGAAGGATGTCCTTTCTAAGAAAAGAAGGTTTAATGAGTTTGAGATGGTTGCTATGACCAAAAGCTTTACTGATGTTATCAAGAAGATTCCATCGAAGTTGAAGGATCCTGGAAGTTTCTCTATCCCTTGCCATATTGGGGATCAATTCTTAGGCAGAGGATTGTGTGATCTTGGCGCAAGTGTGAACCTTATGCCTTTAGCTGTTTTTAACAAGCTGGGATTAGGTGAGGCTCAGTCGACTACTATTACTTTACAACTTGCTGATAGAAGTATTTCTTACCCTAGAGGAATCATTGAAGATATTCTTGTGAAAGTAGACAAGTTTATTTTTCCTGCGGACTTCATTGTTATTGATTGTAAGGAGGACCAAGATACTCCTATTCTCTTTGGAAGACCTTTCTTAGCCACTGATAGAACCCTGATCGATGTTGAAAAGGGTGAAATTACCATGCAAGTTGAAGATGAGCATGTTACTTTTAATATGCATAAGCTAATGAAGACTCCCAATGAGGCTAAGCAATGCTTCCTAGTTGACATGGTTGAGCAAGTGGAGCATGAGGAATTCAAGAAGCCAATTCATAATGGAGTTGTTGACACCTTGCCATTAAAATTTCAAACAAAAGGTAAAAAGGTGGAAGAAGGCATGAGTATTTTGAGGGCAACACCAACTGATCCTAAGAGTTGGAGACCGTTGGAATTGATAGATTTGTCTTCCCTTGCTAGATCATCAATGAAGTCATCTATTATAGAGTCATACTTTTTTTATTTGAAGAAGCTACCTTTTAACTTTCAACATAACTATTTGGGAGGCAACAATCCACCATTGGGTATATCTTCATAATTAGTCATTCAACAAGAAGAACAACTTTTAGAAACTCTAAAAGCATGTAACAGAGCTATTGAATGGGCTACTGAGGTTGTGAAGATACAAGCATATACCTATAGTGTAATTGGGTTGAGAAATGAAAATGGCAAGGGAGTTCAAGCTAGTAGCCTTGGATCAAAGCACACTTGTGATAGAGAGGTGAACCATCAAGTTTTCACCTTACCTGTAGATGATATAACTTGAGGAGATGAAGAGTCAAGCTAAAGACTATAAACTAAGCGCTTTTTGGGAGGCAACCCAAGTTCTAAACTCACTTTTGTCATTTTTCTGTTTTTGGTGTGTTTTTGGTAGATTTATGTTTGATCTTTGTGTTTTGTAGGAAGGAAAGGTACCCATCTTGGAACTTAACTTTTGAAGCTTGGAGGAATGTCAATGAGAGAGGAGGAATTTATAAGTTACAAGGCAAATGCATTTCAGGGAAGTTTATTTGACTTTAAGCTCATATATATGATTTTGGAGTGCATTTACGATGATTGGTTAATTTGGAGTAAAACTGATGCTACTGTGGACATTGGATTGATTCTTTATAATGAAATTCATTTGTGACTATTCTTTGCTGGAATTTGAGTATTGAGAGTGATAGGTTGTGATATGCTCCATGAGTGTGCTTTTGTTTGTGCCTTGTTGTATACGATGTTCTAAGTCTTGCTTCAATTTCATTTTGCTCATAAATGTTGGTACAGAGCATGTTTGATGGTCTTGAAGTTACGTGGGGATGTCTGATGTGTGTAGTCACATGACAGTAAAACTTGCCTCAGCTAGTATGAAAACTTGCTGTAGCAAGTTAGCTATTATTGGTACAATTGCTTTCTGTATAACCAGCCTCGGCAAGTTTAAAAACTTGCTGTAGCCAATGTTCCAGTGTTCTAGTACTTGATTCAATATCAAAACTTGCCACGCTGTTTTGCTTTAGTGTTCAATTTGATGTGTGGTGAGATTGGTTAGTTCTCAGTACTTGATTTAGTATGATATGGTTAATACTTATTGGTCTGGAGCTCATTTGGTGGTTTATAAGGTATTTGGGAATGTTTTATGTGTGTACAGGGTAGCTATTATGTTTTGTTTTTTACAGCTGAAGTTGCCACGGCAAGTGTCAAAACTTGCCGTAGCAAGTGTTTTTTATGCTCTCTGTCAGACTGGCCTTAGCAAGTTTTGACACTTGCCGTGGCTAGTGACTTAGAGTTCTTCTCTGTGAAACTGGCCGCAGCAAGTGTAAAAACTGGCTGAGGCCAGTGGTGTCTGAGCTAAAAAAAAATCGTTTTATCTCTAAAAATTAAAAAAAAATATAAATTTTAATTTTTGTTTTATCTCTAAAAAAAAGAAATAAATAAAATAAAAATAAACAAATAAAAAAAAATGTTTTACACTTCCCTCTTTGTCCCTATTCTTTTGTTTTATTCCCATATCATCCTTATAAACCTACCCCATGTTGACCCAATCAATTTTTAAAACTCACAACTTTCCCCCTTTTTTTTGTAAATTCCCCAAAATCCTCCATTACCCATAGCTTCATCTCCGAAACCCTCAGCTCACTCTCTACTCCTTCAGCTGAACCTCAAACCCTAACTCAGATTCGCCCTCAGCTCTCTCACCGCTCACTCTCTCATCTTTTGGGCAGCTCCACCTCCTTCACCATTCGCCATCAGCTCACCCTTCAGCTCACAAATCCTAAGCTCCGACCTTCAGATCAACTCTCTCCGTCTCTGTCTCCACCGTCGCAGCCAACCTCTCCTCTCACTGTCGGCCATATCGCGTCTTACTCCACCTCCTCAGCTCACCGTCGGCCACATTGCATCTCCTCCCCCATCCTCCGTGTCTTTCTTCTTCATTCTTGCTGAGTTTCGGTGTTCAATTCTGTACTTCTACCTTTGTTCTATGTCATTTTCGCTTTGAGGTATTTGTTCTTTCTCTCTTCCTAATCAGTTTTGTTCTGGGTAGTTTAGAGACAAAGGCACCATACGCCTTGACTAATTTTAGGAAGTGATCTATCTTAGGCTTGAACAGATGAAGCATTGGACTTAGCCATTTTGTAGTTGAGGAATGTCATTAGCTTTACTTTGTGGACTCTGAATGCATGTTACTGGATTTGGAATTTTGGTAATGAGCATTACTCTAAGATCATCAGGTTAGCAATTATTGATGAGTGCTTGTTTAATAGTTCTAGAAATCAGTCATTTAATTTCTTCATTTCCTAGCATAGCTAAGCATGATTGGCTAATTTGAACACTGAAGCATGTAGAGAGACATTAAAAGCTCTGGAAATTGCATTTCCATTTTCAAGTTGCAATAAAATGAGTTTTGAAGTGTTTAAATCATCTTTTGCATTCTGATCTGTGAATGTACTTGGGAGCTTCTGTTTTTATAGGTGGTATTTTGTTTGAATTCCATAGGTTTCACAACTTCTTATTAACATTATATCACCTCCAGAAGTTCCTTTCACATGCGAACTGTTTTCCAAACTTTTCTGATTTGCCTTCATATCTTAGCTAGTTGGAAATTCTTCCTCTCCTAGAACTTAGGACTGAATTACAAACTGCATTTGAGGAGTAGAGAATCACAATTGTTGATGCTTTGAACATTCTTCTTTGAACTTGTTCTGATAAGTTTAATGGCTCTAAGTCTGAAGTTGCGATGATGCACATTCACTTCTAGCTTGAAGCAATGAAATTTACATTAAGGCACCCTTTTTGTTTTCTTAAATAAGATTTATTTTAGGTACTTTCAGTAATTTTAATTTTAAGTTTTCTTTGCTGATCACTTTTTTTGCATACAAAAACACATATGATTTTGCACTTTCACTTTATATGCCTCAGTTAAATTTCAAATGCCTCATGCTAGAAGTGAATGTTTTCTGTCAAATTGCCATAATGAAATGGGTTACTCAGTTGAGCCTTCACTGTCTGCAAGTTTCATTTTGATTAGCTCCAAATTGATTTTGAAGGTAGTAAGGAGTTAGGTTTAAGCTTGGAATTCTAGTTGAAAGCTTTGGAATTAGATATAATTCAAGTTTGGGGGGTCTTTTCTTTTCTCTTTAGGATAGGTTAGGTTAGATTTCTTTCATGTTGATTGTGTTACGTTCTTTTGTGAAGATTCTGAGATTTATTGTGTTAATCCAGCTGCCTTTAGCTGTGAATGCGTCCTTTTGCTTGTCATTATAAATCATGGTACACTCCTCTATTCTGGATTAGGCTGCTGATCGCCTTTTGATGTGGATTTTTGTTTGTGGTTCTTGATGGTTGCTAATGGCTATTGTTATTTGACACTCTTGTTAACATGAGAATATGGCTTTCCTAGCTCCTGATGGCTAGTTTTGAATGGTTCATATAATTGTCTCCTTCTGATGATATGTTTGCTGTGATTTTCAATTGCTTAGCTACTAATGGCTAGTGATAAAAGCATGTACAGGTTTTGGCTAGGCTACTGAGGGCCTAATTTTTGCTAGTAATTGATGTTTGTAAATGTGGATTTGATCCTATTTAGGTACTGGTTCTTTTATTTCCCTTCCTTTTAATTGACAATGAGGACATTGTCAGTTTTAAGTTGGGGGTGAGAGCTTTTTACGATTTTGACAAATTTGAAACTTTGATGAGTGCCCAGTAAAAGTTGTGAAATTTTGAACAGTTTTTGAAAGAAAATTGTGGGAATTTTTGAAATTTCTCAGGCTTAAATTTTTGTTTTTGAAGAATGTTAAAAATGAGCTGAAATTCTTATTTATTTATCAAAGTTGCTTGGATAATCCAATGATATAAATTACTGCTCACTCTTTTATATTTGATAGGGAATTTTGTTTAATGTACATTGATGGATATATTATAGTGATAAATCATGTTATTCAGGAATTTTTAAGCTAAGAAAGCACTATTGGAGTTGATTTTATTTTGGATGTTCTTGTTGAAGGGCTTTGTGGCAATTTGAGTTATATACCTTTGTTTCAAATTTGTAATTTCAGAATAATCTTTGGAATTCTTCAAAGCTTTGATTTATGTCATGAGATTTAGAGAAATGATTAGGGCACTTCATAAAATGTGTTTGAGCCTTTCAAGCTTACCAAATGGATGTTATTCCCTTTTTGAACCCTTATCTTGAGCCTAATAGAAAAACCAATTAGTGATTCTCTTTTAAAAACCTAACATTTACCTACCTTATCCAATATGAAAAACCATGATTCCCTTGCTTTGAGATAGATGATAATTGATTGGGTAGTGGAATGTGGTGATGTGTAGAATATCGAATGATTGGAAAAAGGAGTGTAGAAAGTAAAAGGGTTCACAATGTATAGAAATCAAGTAAAAGAAAAAAAAGAAAAAGAAAAGCAAGAATATAAAAACAAAAAAAAAGAAAAAAACAACAAAAAGAAAAAAGAAAAAGGAAAAGTACAAAAAGGCTGATATGGAAAAGATCAATTTAGTTCAAGTTGGGGGGAGTATGTTTAATGAGAAAAGGAAGAAACCCCTTGAGTGATTATCATCTATCTTGAGGTATTTGTTGATTATCCTTTATCTTTTCTTTTGAGAACCTAAACCCCTTGGCCCCATTACAAGCTGAAAAGTCCCTTTGATTTCTAAGTCAAGTGAAGTGAATTAGAAGAAAGAGGAAGGAATTGGAGAATGATGAAATTGATTGTTTGAATATGGGTATATGACTTGAAGTGTTGCTTTTAACTTTAGCAAGTGCAAAAAGGATTACATGTTAACTCCATTCACACACACACACTTAGAAATTCTTGAAACGCATGTTTTAAATCTATGAAATGTTCATCTTTGCATGTTTTCTTGGTTTCCTGTTTCATATAACTTTTTGAGCAGCTAATGAGGACAAATTTATTCATGCATTAATGACTGATACTTGAGAAATTTAGTAAAGATACAAGTTTTTGCTCGAGGACAAGCAAATGTTTAAGTTTGGGGGTGTGTTGACTCTTAGAAATTCTAAACATTCCAACACATTTTCTTCTCTTTTACATACTTTTGGGTTCAAGATGTACATTGAAAGAAGTGTATAGAAGAAAATGTGCATATCAAAGTACAAATCAAAAAAATCAAAGAAATTCTTGGTATATTTGTGAATTAATTGAGAATTTATAAATCCTCTCTCTTTGGTAGGAGGATGAAGACAAGTTTTAAAGCCTTAAAAAAACCAAGAAACAAGGAAAGAGCGAAGGAGGTAAAGCAGTGCAAAGATAGAAGGAGCTTATGCAACTTGCCTCAGCAAGTTGACAAACTTGCTGTAGCAAGTGAAGAATCAAAAGAAGAATTGCTCTCTGTGTAACTGGCTACGGCAAGTTGACAGACTTGCCGTAGCAAGTCCTGAAAAAGTGTAGCTGTGCGTTTTGATGTCAGAAGCGAAAAAATCCTATTTAACCTAGGGAAGGGCGCCGAAATGAAGCATTCTACACTCTTGGAAGTTGGAGCACGCAAGGGAAGAGCTTGGGAGAGAGATTTAGAGCATTTTGGAGGCTTGGGTGCTCTTCTCAAAAGAGATTTTGGGATTTCCACCTTGGTTTTTCTTCTTTTCTCCTCTTTCTCCACTTAGCTTCTTATGTATTCAGCAACTATGTGTAGTATTTCTTTATATTTGAACATGAGTAGCTAGAACTCTAATTTAGGATTACTTTTACCCATTGTATGGATTGAAACTACTAGATTATTTTGCTTTTGTTGGTTAATGAGTATTATATGTTGATTTTTCTTTGAGCTTAATGCTATCTTGTGCTTGATCACCACATGATTAGAGTTGTTCAATTAGAAGATGCTTGAGAGAGCTATTTTGATTGTAGAACTTAAGAAAAATCATGCTAGAATTGAAGTTTAGGGATTAAATGGATGGTTTATTGTTAGAATAGAGATATATCTAACAACCTAGCATAGTCAAGTGAAGGCTTGCTTTGGAAAGATGATTTTCATTAATTATAAACAAGAGATTGAATATTTTTAATGAAGATTAAAAATCAATCTTGACTTGAGAGAGCTTGGTTGATGATTTTAGGATCTTCGACTAGCATATAGGCTCATTTAACTAGCATAAGCGAATATTTGCATAGTTTCATGAAATACAATGGGGAAGAAGTAATCCTAAGCCTTTAAACCTTGAAGTAGAATCAATTTTACATTCACCTTTATTTTACCTTATTGTTTTTAGCAAATTCTCTTAATTAACACACTCAATTCCACATGATTCATTTCAACCTAATTAAACATTTATTTATCACTTTATTACTTGCGACCCGTGCGCTTGCGGAAGCTAAACGATGAACACCCCTACAAAACATGGGAAGACGGTTGTTTGTGTGAGTGAACCAATCTCTTCGAACCTGTACGACATACAAAAATTGTATATCTTATATGTATTTACTTATAACATACATACTATTTCTGTTATCTTTATATAAAAGAAGTTCACGACCTTATATTTTATTTGCACCCCAAGATTTTCACAACTCAATGAATATCAAGCTACTGGCTCAGTAAGGGGATTTACCAACATTCCATCGACAGAAGGTCATTGAACTATCACTTTCCATTTTTGAAAGCATATATCTCATAGAGATATATCAAATATATGCTTCGCCTTGCTGTGATACTTGGGATCCTCATCATAAGATACTATCGCTTGGATCTTTCTATCTACCATTCATTCCCAATCACTCATAGGAATTTCTCTAGCCATATGACAAATTGAATGATGGTAGAACACACTATGTGTTCTAATTCCATGGATAGCAGAAATACATTATATTTTTCTTTACTCTATTATCATTTGCCCAAGTCTTGTATTAGAGTATCCTTTGAAAGAAAAGTTGTTGCCTTAACAACTTAATCCATGGTTATTCTCATAATCTATTTCACAGCAGGACCAAAAATAGCTTCCAAGTCCGACAAAAATATTTGGTCTTATATACACCAATGTGTACATTCATATTACCAACCATAATCTTATTATGGGACTCTATCCACTTTTTCTATGTTAGATTCCTTATAGGACATATAACCTCTCTAGGTTTGTGCCCTGAACTTCAGGTGTGTCCATGAGTTTGCAGTTTGACATCCTAAGATGCCTAAGGATAACACTTGTACATGTTTTAGGTGGTAAAAACTGTATCTTCCTTATGCAATCTCTGTTTACCTTGTCATCCAAGATATTATTTGTTCAACCCCTGATTTTTCTTTTCAACTCAGAATTTAAGTATTCTCTAATCCTTTATGCTTTTGACTCCCTTGACGCTTGTTTTAGCTAAACATATGTCATTTGACAAAGGATGACTTTACAAAGAATCATCATTAGACCATTTGGTACTCATAGTGTTCTTCGATTATCTCAAAGTTGGTGAGGCTTTCATCTTGTGAAACCTCATATACTACTATTTGGGTGATTGTTTCTATGAAGCCCTTAAGCTTCTTTATGTAGAGTTCATTATCCAATTTCGAGAATTCCAAATTAGAAAGCAGTCTACACATCATCTGGATGTAATTTCAAGATTAAGCTTGTTGCCATAGCCAAAGTTTAGAGTTAAAATGCATAACAGACAACCTTCTATTGTTGTACCCCTTAGCCACTAAGTGTTTTAGGTTTTACATGCCCCCAACAGATTTAAGAACCTTACTTGTTCCCAATCACCTCTTAGCTAGGTGACAAATTGCCCAAATATGTACTTGGCTAGTTTAAAAAAGAATTCATATCCTCCTGCATGACACTTTGCAATTCTTCTTAGCAGGTCTTTCTAGTGTCTTTCAGACATTTATAGGTAGTTATCATTACCTTCTTAATGATGAAGAGAGCATTCAATCCGTTACGGAATTTATCCCTTTATAATCATTTGCTAGATGACTATTTACTCTAAGGTAGATTTCATAAGATTCTTTTCCTATGTATGGGTGAGGTAATCCTCTCATAACTTACCTCTTACTTCTTTCATTGTGAAAATGGTCTCAACCCTCCCATTCGGATCAGTGAACTTAGGAACACTTGGTTATTCCTTATTTATGTGAACCTCTTAAAGAGATTTGGTATGATTAATGCTCATTTCCTGCTCAAAAATATGGGTTTTATAAACATTGTGTCCCTCAATTATCTCACAGTCACTGAGCCACCATCATTTTCACTGATGAAGACATGTCTTGTCAAATTCTCAGGTCATCTCATAAAGAGATACCTTGTATAACTTAGCCCTAATCTTCCTTACTTACAGGAAGCATTATAGATATGAAGTTTCTTACCCTTATGGTCTTAACGAGCTTGAGCCTGATCTAAGGCCTATCCATGATTCACAGGGTAAGGTTGTGACTGACATAGAGGGCATTTGGTTAAGTGTGAAGATAATAGCTTTGAGTTTACATACCAATATATGGCTAATAGTTTCACTTATGCCATTATTTACTCAACTATGTCAGGGAGAGATGTATCTCTCCATTTCAACAACTTTAATATATTGAAGGGTTCTAGGTATTGATAGTTGCCTAACAATCCCTTTTTTATACACAAAGCAGCTTGAACTAATAACATGGGTGTCCTTAACCCTTTTTAGTTTGAAAGGTCTTATCCTTTTAGTGTAACTAATTTCTGACTAGTTCAGCCATTATCTAATAGCTTCACACTTGCCTAAAATCAAGTAAACATTACTGTATTTTGAGTAAACATCCACGACATTAACAAAACACCAAGCTTTGTGTTTTGCCCTCATGTTCATTTGGTTCAAAAACGTCATAGTTTTCTAATTGCAGAGGATAACTTCTTAAAATGTTTCTTTGTCTTTCTTGCCAGGTAGACTAAGCTGCTCAACTTACTGACAAGAGTATTAACCCTTTAGCACACATTATTTAGCAAATTCTCTTTTGCTAGTTCGATAATTTCTTTTGATCAATATGTGCATGTGGCAAAAATTAGATTTATTATCCCTAAAAGAAACATCAAAATCCAACAAAGGATTTGAGAGCCACAGTCCTATCGATCCTTATCTAAAGATATAGTAAAGATGAGATTTTTTTGGTTGTAATTACATGGAGTGAATCAGGGTGGTTTTTCTATGCAAAGTTAAATTGCAAGTCCCAATCCCTTGATTCTTTCTCTTTCTTTCTTTGCATATGACATGAAGCCATATGCTTCTATGAAACATCCACTACTCATGTGGATTACTACTTCTACAACCCTTAAAGGATTATTGTAACCCCCTCCGTAATTATATCCGAAATACGCGATTAAAATAAAATAGAGACTAATAATAATCAAATAACATTTACTAACCCATCACATGATGGGGTTTTCACAAATACTTTCAAAATCATTTATAAACTTGGTCTTATATTCACATTTCGAATACAATTACTACACGGAGATAAATCACATTCATATAAATATCAGAGTGCACAACATAATCATCCTAGCAATCCCAGGTCTATACCTTCGTGAAAGATACACAGGGCACAATTACCCATTATAATTCTTCAAATGGGGATTACACAATCTCATCTCAAATTCATAACTCTATATTCAACCAAATCATATACAGTCTTCACAACTCATTGATAACTAACTACCAACTCTCATCTCGAAGGAGTCCTAGTTGCTCCTTCCACGAGCCACTTGCCCTGTCAAAATTATTGGTAGGGGAGGGTGAGATTCGAGAGAATCTCAGTAGGGAAACATTATCAATATGCAGGTAATGGGGGTGTGCATTTTTTCCTGTCCCGACCTTCCCGTCCCGATCCCGAACAAATCGGGATGGGATGAAAATTTTGGGACGAGAAAAAATCGGGATCGGGATCGGGATCGGGAATGGTATTTCCCGATCCCGAAATAATAGATTTTTTCAGTTATCTCTTTCTCTTATCTAATATTCTAACTCACTGACGGTAAAAAAACCATTCTAACTCACTCGACACTCGACTCATCTCATGCACACAGTCACGGTCACGACTCTCACACTCTCTGTTCTCGGCCTCAACCCATACCCTTGGAGAGCCCTAATTCCCTTCCTCCCAGTTTGGTAGTTCCCGCTCTCAAGCTCTCTCAACGTCAGCGTTGGTATCGGTGACTTTTGAGCCCTAATTCCCTTCACACTTTGGCAATTTCCAGCCTCTCTCGGTCTTCAAATTCCTAATCTTGGCGTCGGCGTCGGCGACTCAGACGCCTAATCTCGGTCTCTCGTCCCCTCCCTCTAGGCGTCGGCGATGGTGATGCTGCCTAAGGATGCCTAATCTCGGTCTCCAAATCCCTAATCTCATATCCGCTCTCAGGCTCTCTCGGCGACGGTATCGCATATTCAAGATATATAAGTAGATGAATTGACTTTTTGTTCTTTGGTCTTTCTAGTTGTAGTTGTAGAATTTATATGTAAATAGCAATGTTCGTTTGAATTGCTCTGTTACCATGGACTTGCAAATATGAGTATACAATGTTTAGGAAACAATGGAATGAAGGAAACGATGATTAGTGTTACAGCGATGTTAATTTTCCTTTGTTTTCATGTTTTAGATATTGTTTTGTCTGTATTATTGTTAGATTGTGTCTGAATCAGTCTGTATTATTTAGTATACGCTTAGTTGCACTTGATAGGCTTATGTATATGTTTGTTTTAAGATTAACTTCCTGGGATTAAATATCTAAAAATAGGATTTTGGAGGCTTTATGTATGAATCTTGATCATTATGTGGTTAATGTGGCCAATTTGTTTAGGTTAATTAGGTTTATTTTTTTGTTATACATGAAATGCATTCTGTTTCAAAGTAGTTGTGATACAAAAATTAATTAAAGACCTACCTTGATGTATCTCAATTGTTTAACTATATCCATTCAGAAAAATACTAGAGTTGGTATGGCTGCTGAAGGATATATTGAAATAAGTCAGGCAGAACCTAAAGATCCTTCTACACAAGGTAGTGAAACTACTAGTATAGTTGAAGAGGGAAATATCACAAGCGATACAAAAGATTATGAAGTTGAAGGTCCAAGGAAGAAACAAAAATCTTTAGTTTGGGATGCTTTTGAGAAGCTACCCATTGACCAATTTAAAGATGGACAACTTCAAGCCAAGTGCAAGTATTGCAACAAGCCACTTAAATGTGACCCTGTACTCCAAGGGACAAGTGGATTGTTGAAACATCTACAAACGTGTCTCAAAAATCTAAACAGACCAAACAAGGCCAAACAATCTTTGTTGGCATCCACTCTAGAAGGAAGTAGCAGAAAGCTGACTCATCACGTGTTCAATCAAGAAGAATGTAGATTGTCAGTTGCAAAGTTTGTTATAATGGATGAAATGCCATTTCAAGTGGTAGAAGGTGTGGGGTTTAAGCAAATGATGATGCAAGTTGAACCTCGTTTTCAAATTCCTTCGAGAATGACAGTAACAAGGAATTGCTTGAGATTGTATATGCAAGAATCAATCAAGTTGAAGAGGTATTTTAAAAGAACAAAAGTTCGTGTTTCCCTCACAATAGATACTTGGACTTCTTATCAAAATGCCAAATATATGTGCTTGACTGCTCACTGGATTGATGAGGATTAGACATACTAGAAGCAAATCTTGAATTTTTGTGTAATAGAAAACCATAAGGGTGAGACAATTGAGGCAAGTTTGGAAAGATGTTTATTAGCTTGGAACATTGATAATGTTTATACAATCACTGTTGATAATACTGCTTCAAATGACAATGCAGTGGCAAGATTGAAAGAAGTTTTAAGACATTGGAATGGTTTAGTCTGTGATGGAGACTTTTTGCACTCGAGGTGTTTTGCACATATTTTGAATTTGATTGTTTTTGATGGTGTGAAGGATTTGCCCAGTAGTGTTAAAGGCATTAGAAATGCCGTCAAATATGTAAGATCTTCTCCTTCAAGGCTTAAAAAGTTCAAAGAGCTTGTTGAGAAGATGAAAATTGACTCAAAAAGCACACTAACAATGGATTGTCCAACTAGATGGAATTCAATTTATCTCATGTTGGAGAGTGCCATTAAATTCAGCATTGTTTTTCAAAGGATAATCAATGATGATAAAGATTACCAACCGTTCTTTGCGGAAAAAAAAGATAATTGGTCCTCCTTCGAAAGTGGATTTTAAAAAAGCTACAGAATTTGTTGAGTTTTTGAAAGTGTTCTATGACATGACTTTGCAATTTTCAGGGTCACTTCTTGTTACTTCAAATGAATGCTTCCAACAAATAGCTGAAGTTTATGTTATCCTCAAAGATGCAACCAATGATCATATGAGTTTGTAGTCTAACATGGTTGAAAATATGTTGTCCAAGTATGAAAAGTATTAGGGAAATCTAGGTGACATTAATCCTTTGCAGATGATAGGGATTTTGGTTGACCCTAGGTATAAAATTAAGTATTTGCAGTATGCTTTTGAGGCTATCTTTGAGGAGGCCACACAGTATGAGACAATGATCAAAATGGTGATAAATGTTTTGTATCGTTTGTATGATCAGTATGTAGTTAGGCTAGATACATCTCAATCTCAGACTCTAAGCCAAACTCAGGCAGAAGCATCTAGTGAAATTCAAAGTACTATTAGTAGTACTTCTTCAACTCAGTCTCGCATATATGAGTTGCGTAAAAGAATGCCTATAATGAGGTGGTTTATGGTTGGAGCTGAGGTTGATAATCAGCTAGATAAGTATGGAGAAGTGGATAAATACCTTAAATCTGAGTTGGTTGCATTAAAAGATGAAGAGTTTGATGTTTTGGCGTGGTGGAAAGAAAATGGTTGTAAATTCAGAGTCCTTTTATTGATTGCACGTGATGTGCTAGCCATACCTGTCTCCATTGTCTTTTCTGAATCTGCATTTAGTACGGGGGTCATGTCATTTTAGAATACAGAAGTTCACTCTCATCAAAGATAGTTGAGGCCCTTATTTGTGCGCAAAACTGGTTATCTCTATCTACTTCCGCTTTGTGTGATCAACTAAAAGGACTTCAAATTGATATCTTCAATGACACTATTATTATAGAATAAGCTAATAATATCTAGTCTTTTGATCTAATTATTTCGTTTCATTTGTTATTTATTAATTAGTAGTAATTTTCAATTCTTTCATTTTTGTTTCTTGTAGCTGAATCGGTGTCTTCAACTTCAAGCATGTCATATGAAGAGCAATCACTAGACAACTAATTAATTGTTAGTTTTCTTCTTATTTCATTTACCTTAATTTATTCTCAATAAATGGTTGCTACAATTTGATGCTAATTTTGTGTAGATATGTCATGAGTTTGAGAGGTTCAGTACCTACTTGCTTGATCTCAAGGTTGTTGTTTTCTATGGTGGTATCAACATTAAAGTTCACAAGGATTTGTTGAAAAATGAGTGCCCTCACAAGGACCTTTCTTTAAATAATATGTTAGGCATTTCATTTTGGATAAATGTGATGAGATGTTGGAATCACTGGATATGTTAGTTGCTAATCTTTTTTCTTTGTTGCATAATACTTTTTTCCGTTGGTGATAATGCTTTTGTTACTGATTTTTGTTATTGATTCCAACATCTCATAGGTTGGAGTATGTTTTAGGCCTTATATTGTCATGATGGGCATTTCATGAGTTGCTGATCTATATGCTTTTTGTTGTATGTTTTAATATCAGAATTTTTAAGCTTTAAGCTTTGGCATTATCACGATGGGCATATTCATTTTCCCCTTTCATGCAACCTTTGATTTTTACAAGTGTTTTTCTTGTCTCCCCCCTTTTTACTTGCATTTATTATATATATTTGGGTATAAAAGAAAGAGCCCAGCTTTATCTACTGCCTATTACTCATTAACAATTAGGGGGCACTGGTTTGTCAAATGTATATTGCCTTAAATATCATCATTTTATCTCAGATTAGGTCAAAACTGTGTAGGGACTTAGAATATTATCCTTGAATATCATTTACCTAAGATTGGTCGACTGGGTCCAACATATATTGCCTTGAATATATGTATTTGTTGGCATGTATGTTTTTGTAAAGAACCTTGGCAATAAATAAATAAATAAATAAAGAACCTTGGCATTTCGAGCTCGGGAATTCTCGTCCCGACATTTCAAGAAATTTTTGAGATCGGGATCGGGAATCAAATTTCTTCCCGAAGACTTTTTGGGATCGGGATCAGGAATGGGATTTCCAGATCCCGATCCCAAATACCCCTAGCAGGCAAGATAAGTGTTTAATGCATGACATGCTAGCATCACATAACTCATGCACACACACAATGACAAATCTATAAGCTCAATGCTCCGAACGATACACATATGGCCATAGCATATATTGAAACATAGCTTCAAATCATTCATACATGTTCCACATAATCAAGCAAAGCAATAACATGTATCAACACATTAATACATTTATCAGAACATGCAATAAAGATAAATTCCCTGCCTTAACCCTTTTATGCCTCAAAACGTGTGCCTCAATCTACGTGCAAACAGCTCAGGGCTTCATATTCTATCCTACAATGTCAAATGTACTATTTAGACACTTCCATAGTGTTTCTGGGGGTTATATGAGGCTATATTGAAAATTTAATAAAATGCCCCCGGGGACACGGCCCCACCGTATCTGGTGCGGCTGTACTTTTCTCGAAATTTTAACATTGGCTATTCTAACATATTTCCGCCCAAGGAATCCATTTCCAAACTTGAAATTATCAAATTCATTGTCAATTACAAAATTACCCTTGGCAACCCCACTTTAAGGGTTTCGGGGCGTTTTCGTAATTGTGCTTTTTTAGCCTTTTCCGAAAAAGTGCCCAACTGTAACCCACCTAATTTTCGCTCCTGAACTCAATGGAATCATCAAATCATTGAAAATCTAACTCTAAGACCCATTTCTAGAGCTGGCCAAAATTCTCAAGTATTCCGAGGACAATTGGGGTTTTCCAGTTTCGGCTCCATAAACGCGTTCCTTTCTACTCTTAACCACTTTATTGACTATTCCATTAGGTTACAACTACTATTTAGTATCAATTTGGGCAGTATAACAGCCCCACACACCCATTTTCCATTTTTGAAACCAATAACAATTCGGCGAAATTTCACCGATTAAATTGTCCACAGCAACCATAATAGTCAATACACAAGAGTTTGGAAGTTACCTCAAGCTCCCACTAGCTTTTCTCAAGAGTGGCTGAAACCCTAGCCCTTCTTAACCATGAAAATTGAGCTTCCAACACCTTAAAGAACATGAAAGAAAAGCTTAGGAGCAAGGTTATACGCGTTAGGAGCTAGTTCGTCGGAGAAATCGGCTTAGCTTGTGAGATTTCTCCTCTTTCTCTCTCTAAGTGCTCTCAACCTTATCTCACTAGTTTCAGATGGTTCAGCACGTCAGAAATGAGAGCTGACGATGATGAGAAAATATTTAATTCCATGCTGATGTCATCTTTTATTTTGATGATGTCATAATTCCCATTTTCAGATTTTCTGGCAGATTTCTAACCAATCTTTGAAAAATCATAACTAATTCTAGAAAAATTAAAATAAGGTGATCCTAAAGCTAAATGAAATATATTTAAGTCCTCTTTATAGGAAAAATATAGCCCATTACCAGAAATCACCACACAATTCTAAAATTACACAAATTCCGCCACTGTTCCAGAACAGAGTCCAATTTCGACATCAAACTTTGGACAGTCATATCTCCTAGCTCACAAAATGAATGGCACAAATTATATGTCCATTTTGAATCTTGGGATGTGAAATTTAATACTAGAAAGTTTCATAATTTTTAGACACGATTTGGTCATTCAAAAAGTTCACACAAAATGACTGCTTGAATAGAGTTTAACTGGACAGAATTCCAAATTTTTCATCTTTACTTCCAATGGTCCCATTTTCATACCAAACATGATTCCCACATAAATTTTCACAAGGAATCCATTGGAAATACCAAATCAATCAAATTCACATCACATTGACATGTTTTCACAACAATCTCAGCATGTCAACACAATTCACATTTCAAAACCTAATATTGCAACTTTTCCATTCCAAAGTTCCAAACCAATTTCAATGACATCAAAACACACTATGAAACCATTTCCAACACAATACCCCATTCAATTCTTCCCTTTATTCTAAGTCAATTTGGATATTAATCCATAATTGAACTCAAATACAGGGTTTCAGAGCTGCTCACAACAAACACGAATCACATTCGAGTGCCAAATCATATCATATTCTCCAAAAGGGTTATTTATCACTAACCACATCTACTTTTGGAGTCATTAACCTTTAATCACAATTTGGGATCTTGCTAAACCGGGGCTTAGCAATCCACTAATCTCAGGCTTATTCTCTAAGCTCAAGTCTCAAAAATCGGGGTATTACAATTATCAATGTAGCCTTTTATCTTTGTAGAAACCATGGACCTCCTCTAGAACTAGTTTACCTCATAGGTTTCTTACCCTTAGGCTTAGAGGATGAATCCTCCTTCTCTTTAGCTAAGTTTGTATGACTGATGGATCTTGGATCCTTTAATCTTTCACACTCAGGTTCAATATGGCGAATCACATTGCTAAAGGTCATAATATGCATATCAGAAGCAATATTTGATTTCGTATATGCCCACTCACTAGAAGACGTGGCTTACTCCTACTCATTGGGAGATGTGGCTTACTCCCACTCACTAAGAGACGTCTTATTACAACATATACTTGCTATTTGTTAGAAAGTACATGGCATTATACTTGTCCTAACTTCTTAGTTTGATATTTGCCTCAAGTGTTGCCTAAATGACATGTTAGGACTTAATACACTATATTAAAACTTAACTTAGTTTTAACTTTATGGAAGAAGATCATCTATTTCACTATCTTCCAATACTATCCAAATAGCTTGGTTAAAGTTATATTGCTTGTACCATCATAAGTCTGAGCAATGTTGTTCTTTCTATGCTTGATAGCATAAAAATTTTGTATCCTTCAGTTGCTTCAGCCTCTAAATGTTGAAGACTAGTTGGTAAGATGTTCCTGACATCTCATTCTTCTTGAATGAAAGAGATTTGAGAGTTTCTAACTCCATAGATATCTCTTTTGAGCTTATTTTCATAAGCTCAGTCAAATAGACTTGGTCATAATTGGTCACTTAGGCGATTATGGTATACAAATCATATTTGTTCAAATAAGACAAAGATAATTAGATAATAAGTTTACTAGTTCATATTCAGGAAACAACTATGTTGACTCTCATCCCACTCACGCTAGTTAGCTCATCACCCTCTTAACCATAGTTTTTATTGAACACATTCCCCTTTGGATTTCTAAACACATTCTAGAAACTCCCACTCAATCAAAAATAGTTATAATAATAAGATAATATCATCTAATCAACATGAATGTCCATGAAAACAAGAAGATAATAGCTTAATTCAATTCTAATAACAAATAATTTAATCATAAATTCAATGAAAAAAGGACATTCAAAAAATTTATAAAAAACTTTTCCTCATATTATTGTCTGTTAACTAGGTTTTCCCTCTCATAGGCCCTTCTGACCATATGAACTCATGTAGCATCTAGCTACAATGTAAAGCTCCTCTTTTGCCATGTTTACATCCACTCACTTGGATGTATTTGCAACATACCTCCCACTTGATGAAATAATTCTCACATCTCTATCTGTCTTGTCATTTGTCACCATATTTGTGATAAAGGGTTGACTTTAGAAGTCACTGCTTCAATTCCAATTGAAACAATGTAGTTAAAAGCATGGGAAGACTTATTATTATTCAATAATTTCAAGTTGCTGCAATTTTCAGGTTTTATCTCTAAACGTTTGAGCCAACGTTGGATAGGATCTTATATGCAAAAAATTCATTTGAATAATTTCTCACTTTAAAGAATCTTTCATCATTAACCTTTTGCTGCAGCTGAAATACTCTTAATAAGTAAGCTACCTTATCCTAAAAACAATAGAATCCTCATTGACTAAGTTTCAACATTTTTGGGAATCTCTAAGTGCATATAAGCACCTTTTCGACTTAAAGCAGATCCAAACGTGCTTCAAATATATGCAAATTATATATCAAATTGAAGCTCTTGAATTGAGGGATTTTTATGAATAAACCGTGTCTCAATCGAAGGTCCCACGTACTCTCATGTGAGCCTAGAAGGTGTTTGGATCAAAAAATGCTAAAAAATTGGAAAGTTCCAGCAAAGGCCACTCTTAGTGAAGGTGTGTGCACGTCACATACCGCCTTGCAGCTGTCTACTGGTGACACGAGCTGGTTTCCCTGACTCCACGAGCCGTCCTTTCTCCGATGGTGCTTGCCATGTTTAAACACTGGCCCCAGTGGGGCCCACCCGCTACATGTTGATTTCAGGTTTTTTTTAAAACATTCAATGTTTTTTACTGTTGACTTTGACTAGTCAATACTTGACCGTTGACTAGCGCTTGACCAAGACCAGGTTGATGTGTCTCTAAACGCTGACATGACACTCTCTCTTTGGCACCACGTGGCTTTAGTTGACCGATGATGTGGCAGTTGACTGCCACGTCATCCTCTTCAACCTCCAACCGGGTCATCCCAACCCGGTTGGAGCTCTGGCGAGTTATCACGACCCGCCAACTTTGGAAGGTCATATCTCCCTCGTTTTATTTTTGCATTATTGGTGTCGTTGGAATCATAGTTGAACAAACTACAAATCCATGGCACTTATTTGATTTGAAAACCTCTTTTTCATTGATCAAATTGTGGCTTAAGTGGTGGCGGCCACAAGTGACCCACGAACTTCTTTCCTTCGTTTCTCCCTCATCCGAACTCTGTTTGACATGTTCTAAGCGCCGTTTGAATCGTCACTTTGAGATCTACACATCCATGCCCTTACTTTAGTGGAAAAATCTCATTTTTGAATGCCCAATTTTTCTCGACGTAAACGTTGCTCCAAAACGTGACTTGGATATGTGTCCTCTTTGTTTCAAAAGCTTTCATAGCTTTTGAGGGTTAAATTCTCTTATTTTTGGTTCCACATAGGTCCCTAAAACTCACCTTTAAGAAATCAAAGGAGTGAGGAGAAGAAGAACAAATCTTTGTACAAGAAGCTTTTAAACTCAAGAACCCAGTTTTATATACACAGAAGTATAGATTCTTATAGCAACATCATTGCATGCTTGAAGGTAGGGCACGTATTCGAAACAGAGTTCATATAGATGAAAATTTCAAGCAAAAGAAGTAAAAGCTAGAATAACCTTTCAAGCTGAAAGATTTACAAAAAAAGGCAGCTTCTCACATATTCAATTCAATGATAATGTTTATTGAATCACCAATACATATTGCCATGGAAAACAAACTTTTAATCATGGATATTTATTTATTCAATCATGTTTATATACATACATATATGTGCTAATATGAGATGAGAAGTAATATGTACAATATCTATTTACATATGTGTAGTAGCACAGCGGAAAAAATATGATGGAGATATAAACAAATTATATCACATAGAATAATCATAGCCACAAGATCAACAGGCTCTGATTCCAATGTAACAGCCTGGGACCACACATAGCACCTGCAGTTGCCAGTAGGATTTGTCCTCCCTACACAGGTGCTTAGGGCATTTCCTCTTGGGTACTTTTAATTTCCCTAAGAGTTGCCTCCCTAAGGACTTGAATTGTGGACCTGAGGGATAAGTCCAAAGCCTAAGAGCCACTTGGTAATGAAGTATATAGCACACTTGGCTACCAAGTGGCTCTTAGGCTTTGGATTTAGCCCTTAGGTCAAGAGTTCAAGTCCTTGGGGAGGCGACTCTTGGGGAAATTAGGAGTACCCAAGAGGAAAATCCCTAAACACCTGTGTGGTGTGGAGGGGGGGACAAACCTGCCAGCAGCTACAGGTACTATGTGAGGTTACAAAAGCTTTGTTGAATGATTAATGATTTCAATATCATAGTTGATGATTTTAGGCTGAGCCCAACTTTTGTAAACTCACGTTGGATAGATAATGCAAATTTTTTTAATGGAGTTGAATGAATTTTATGTCTGTACTTGCGGAATGTTTGTTTTTATAAATTGGGCCTCAAAGTAAGTTAAGCCAAGTTTTTGAGATCCTAACAGTTTATTGTCACTAAGGTTTGTAAAATTGGCAAGTATACATGTTTTGTTTTAACAGCGCAGCCTTGTAACTTAGTGTGGTATGAAAAACTTCTCTTATAAGTGAGAAATCATGGGTTGGATCTCGTTTGTAATCTTATATTGTTAGTGCCAACCCCTCTAATTTTTCAAAAGACACATATATAAGAAACTTGAATTGAAAATTGAAATTACTAAATCCGAGCAATTAGGCACGATCAAATACAATCACAAAGAAAAATTGGAAAAAGTAACGAGGGAGAGTGACAAAATTTGGGGGGGAAAGCACATTAAGTGATAAGACAAGTTCAAAGTTTAGCTTATAAAAAAATCATACCCCTTCACAATTTTTAACCTTATATTTTTATGAATAAGAGGGATTAAATTTTAAAACAAAAACAGTTACAAACAATTTTGTATAAGCTAGATCGCAATCCTTCATGCGCTCGCTCTGTTCTTCTTTTTTAAGGTTTGATTTCTTTTTTGCATTTCACATTCTCCATTCTACATTTTGCATTCTCCTTATTTTTCACTTCATCTTGCCTAGGTAGGTTTTGACCTTAGTCGTGCCTCATGTTTTTCTAGAAAACCTATTGCTCTGTTCCCTATGGCTAATCATGAGTTTTGTTTTCTAGTTAAAATGGCCATTTCTACTTCTTGCAACAATGACAATGCCTATAGTTATGATAGTGACCCTAGTTCCGATAATGTTCCTACTATTGGTATTTCCACTAGTACTAATGTTGTCTCTATGCAACCCAGAAATGAGACCCCATAACAAGTGTTAGAACAAGTGTGGCATGTTGTAAGGAGGAGTTGCTATGCCTTGACTTTTGTGAATGAAGAAAAGTCCTTGAGGGGAAAATTCCATGCGATATGGAACAATGAAGGTCAATCTATTAACCTATTACACTTCAATAGCTACATCGGCTTAACGGCAAGGACTAACATTCCTATCTCGGTGGGTAATTGCACTACTACAAAAAAAGGGTCTATTGGCGCTTAATTTAAAGAATACTTTGGCGCTTAAGAAATGCCAAAGCTTTCAACACTATTAAAAATACCTATGGTGCTTTAGAATTTATAGAAACGCCATACATTAGTTTTTGAAATTAAATATATAAATTAAATACCTATGGCGGTTAATAATCAAGCGCCAAAGGAGGGTCTTGACCCTCCTTTGGCGCTTTAAACTCAAGTGCCAAAGGAGGGTGTTGCACCCTCCTTTGGCGTTTGTTCAATAAGTGCCAAAGGAGGGGCACCCCCTCCTTTGGCACTTATTGAACAAGCGCCAAATAAGGTCTCTAATTTTTTTTTAATAATTGTTCTAATTATTTCTTTTCCTGTACGATGGTGTAATGCAAAAAATCAAATAAACTAATTGCCTGAACATATATTTCTAGTAGACAAATGGCTATATATTTCAAGTAGACAAATTATAATATGCTGGTGTAATGCTAAAAAAATAGCTATAATGAATAATTATAATGTTTAACAACTACAATACCTTAAACATTTTTTTGAAAGTGGTCAATTGCTTGCCTCTTGCAGTTACTTATCTTTTGTTATTTATTTTTAAAAAAAAATCAGCAGCATAACATCCAAAAATTTAAAGTTTTCCAAAATATTAAACACTCTCCTTGAATCACAAATAATCACCCAATTAATCCAGCAGCATCTAATAATTCTTCACAACTCACAACAGAATAAATCATATTTGCCAACTCTAGTACATATCATAGTTAAATAATTGGGTACATAACAAGCCAACAAAAATACAACCCTATGTTTGTTAAATTAATTGATTCCAAAATAATCATTTATTAAACTACCAGTGGTATTTATAACACTTCCACCCAATTTGACCATTTCATCAATGCCATTCACAACAATTTTTTCACTGTTGACAACATGTACTTCTACGAAAAAGTATAAGCAAATATATAAGAGTCATACATATTTTAACTAAAAAGAAAAAAAACATGGATCAAATGTTTAAAAAAAACACTTACAGGAGCTTCTGTAGGAGGCTGAGGCAAGAAGAAGAAAAACATGTGGGGAGAGGAAGCTATGTACTGCAACCAGCCAAGAAGAAAAAGAACACATGAGGGAGGAAACTTTGTAACGCAATAGAACTGGCTAACAAATGTTAAAAATGTGTGCGCGAGGAGGAGACAAGAAAAAAATAGAAAGTGGAGGACAAAGAAGCTTCTACTTGCTGCCGGTCAAAGAGAGGGAGGGGTGGGGATAATGGAAAGGTAAAGCAGGAAGGTGATAATGGCGGGATGAAAATGGCGGGTGGTGAAAATTTTTAAAATTTTATATAACCTTTTATGGCGCTTATATAAGAAGTGCCAAAGAAGGTGTGTGCTTTCTTTAGGGGAAAAACAAAACAAAACCAAAGTAATAATCAAATCATATGCAAATAATTTTTTTTTTGTGGCCTTGGAGGTAGAAGTTTTGGCCCTTAATAGTGGAAGTGCCAAAGCTTCCATTATAAAAAAAGACTAATTTGGCATTATATAGCTTCCTATTTAAAAAAAAATATATGTATGAAAGAATCACAAGAAACATTGTTTATTCTAGCGTATTTATGAATTATATCTTTTTTAGGAATTAATTAATAAAAATATTCAGATAGTTAATAAAAAAAACCTTGAGATCGATATTGGTCATACTCAAATAATAAAGTAAAATAAAAATTCAGTTTGGGCATACTCATATAATAAAGTAAAATAAAAATTCAGAGTCAAAAAATGCTCGTATATGTGACTTTGAGTTTGATCCATGTGGCCATTCAATGAAATCAGTTTCTTTTATTTTTTTTATTAAATACTAGGAAGCTTTGGCGCTTCCTAAGGAAGCGCCAAAGCTTCCTATATAATTTTTTCTTAATATTACATGGAAGCTTTGGCCCTTCATTAAGAAGCGCCAAAGCTTCCTATTTTCATTTTTTTAAGCTTCTAATTCTTTTCGACATGTGGTCTTTTTTTTAAAAAAACAATTATGAACTTCAGGGAGCTCACTCAGTTTTACGCTTCATTATGAGTTTAAGTTAATACTAGTTACGACAATATATATCCAACCATTCGTTCAAGTAGATAATATTGGATGTATAGAAAGAAAGAGCAAAAAAGTATGGTAAAAATATCATATAGCGTTACGTTGATTGTAACTATTAAACATTTACCGATAATAAATTTATAACAGTATAATGACCCAAATTAAAAAATAAATTAATTTAACTTTTTTTTTAAAAAAAAAACCTAATGCAAATATTATCGGCATATTACAGGGACTCGTAACCAGTTAGAAAGAAATTAAACTTCTTTTGCAAAGCATACGCAGGACTATAGGAAGATTAAAAAGAAAGAAAAAAAATAATATATTAAACTTCCTATTATATATATATATTTAAAAAAAATATAGGATGCTTTGGCGCTTAGTAAGGAAGCGCCAAAGCTTCCTATTATATTTTCTTTTTTTAAAAAAAAAAATATAGGAAGCTTTGTCACTTCCTTATAAAACGCCAAAGCTTCCTATTGTTGAAAAAAAAATATTGAAGGCCTTGTTTGGCGCTTGTTCAGGGAAGCGTCCTGCAAGGTTAACGTCAATTATGACGTTTATAATTGTAAGTGCCAAACCTTCTAAATAATTTTGATTTTAAAAAAATAAATAACTATCTTTGGCACTTCATTAAAAAAATGCCACAAAAGTCACGCAACTAAAGCCCTTTTTTGTAGTAGTGCTGGCATTGGGTATAGGGAGATTACACAAATGCTTTTTGGGACAATGTCAGGGTAAGGCATATATGCCTACTAATTACTTGCTATGTACTTGTAAAAAATGTTAACTTGAATTATGTGTTTTGCAGTCTACATATCATGTAAATGAAAATTCCATCAGGGAATTTGTCATCAAAAAGGCTGGCCAATCACTACACACATTTTATCATGCATTGATGAAGGTGTATTTGCAAAATCATAAAGAAGATGATGAGACAGAAGTTCCTGTGGATCTTCAGTCCACCATCAAACCAAATGATTAAAGAGATTTTGTCATCTTACATTGTGACCCTACATTCTAGGTAATTGTTATTCGTAATTCATAAGGCTTACATGTATTTATTTAATATTAACTTTAGTGTTTTGTGTCTTCGTAGGAATTATGCAGGGTGAATAGGAAGAGGGCGAAGAACAATAAGTGTTCCTATAAGGGAGGGTTGAAAAGTTAGCTGCTAAGAGTGGGAACAGTATTAGACCTCCCCTTCATGAACTTTGGTTAGTGTCAAGGAAAAATAAAGACGGCTCTTATGATGATCCTCAGATAAAGGAGGTCATTGATAAAATGGTAAGTGTTAATATTAGTTCTCGATTCATGGAAGTAATGTCTTCAATTAACTATCAATATTAACATTATTATTAAATGCATAGTAAGCCATGTCCCAGGAAGTTACAACATAAAGGAGCTACCTTTCCGTAAGTAAAGACATGCATTAGCCAAGACATTGGGGCTTGACCATCCTAGCCTTCTTAAGGGTGCTGACTTTAGACTGACAAAGACAAAATATTATGGTCAATGGTAACCTCAAAGAAATAACTGGGACAAAAAGTATGAAAAGCTCCAGAAACAGTGTGATGAAATGCATCACTAAATGCAGTTTCTCACGTAAGAGTTGATGAAGGAACGTTCTATGAAGCAGCAAGGGGGAAATGGTAGCCCAAGTAGTGGTGGCAATTGCACATTTTCCTCTATGATTTGCTTGAGGGTTTGGCAGATGTTGAATGTTTTGCCGATGGCCCTAGACATTATATAGTTGCAATAGGCAGCATGTTCAACTGCCCAGAAGATAACACATGCTTCATAATGAGCCTAACCCTTCAAACATGTGAATGTACAAATCAACACTAAAATCAACCCCAACTATCCACTCCTTGTGCCTACCAAAGACACAAATATAGTCAGAGGGGCTACGGTCAGCTTCGTTGCGTGGCTTCACTATCTACTTAAAGTATAGAAGCCTCCTACTCAAAACACTATTACAAAAAAATAAAGTTGTGGCACTTATATTTGAATTAAATGTGGCGCTTAATAAGTGCCATATGTTAAGACGCTACTAAAAAATGTTGTGGCGCTTAGAAGTGCCACAACATATATTTTTTTTTTAAAAAAAACACTTCTTGTGACGCTTTCTTGAGGAAGGGCCATAGGAAGTCAATCATTATTTGTTTAAAAAATAATACTTTAGATAGCGCTTCCTTGAAGAAGTGTCACACTTCCTGTAGCACTTCTTTAAGGAAGTGCCACCAAAAGTATTATTTTTTTAAAAAAAAATTATTTTTGTATTTTTCTTTGAGAACTCTATAATTATTTTTTTTTATCAAAAGAACCCTATAATTATAGTTGATATTACACTTTGAATACATTTTCATATCCTAACAAAATGAAAAAAGGAAAACCACAATCAAATAACTCCAAAATGATATAAATTAACAAAATCACTACTAAGTAAAATACAAGTGTTAAAAATAAATAATTATTTTACTTATGCAAATCATCAATGTTAATAATTACTATAACAACTAAAAATCATAACTACTAGATAAATACAACTTATATATAATAACATTTAATTTTATCTCATTTATTTTTTAGCACATAAAAATGAGAATAATTTTTTCAGGAATAAAATGAGAAAAGAAATTTTAGAAGCATTCTTCATCAAATGCAAATAATCAATGTTAATAATTACTACAACAACTAAAAATTATAACTACTAAATAAATACAACTTATATATAATAACATTTAATTTTATCTTGTTTATTTTTTAGCATATAAAACAATACACAATAATAAATATGACAATACACAACTTATAAAATGAGAAAAGAAATTTCAGAAGCATTCTTCATCAAGGAAAATTAGAACAATTAAAAGCAGAAAACTTGAAAGTAAATATGATCGTTCTTTACCAACGCTGCAATTGATAAAACAATACGAACACCATTCCCTCCATCATAAAAAACCAAAGATTTCTTCTCATATAGAAACATATGCAACATAATAGTAAGAAACTATTATTCAAAATAAACTGGTAAGCTATATATGTGATATAATGCAGCTAAAATAGCAATTAGACCAAATAAACTTACTACTTTGTGGCTAATGCTAAGTTGGACGATGCAGATCTAAAATTCGAAGCTTAATATAAAAATAATGGAAGAAGAAACAAGTGAAAAGAGAGAGAGAAAGTGCATGTGTGAAGGAAGAAAGTGTCACCATCTTCATAAGATTTGGGGAAGGGAAAGCGATTGAAGATTTATTATTTATAGATGTAAAAATATGGCAGACCACAATTTTTCCAAAAGAAAATCCTCACAAAGGTGATTAGTGACAAAGGAATAAGGAGGAAGTGCTGATTGAAGTGGAAACGGTGATGAGTGACAAAAAGAAGAGAAGGAGAAAATGTGGGGACTAAGAGGATAAGGAGTGATGGCACATGTTAGATGGGGAGTGAAGACTAAGAGGATAAATGTGATAGAAGCATATTGCAGGAGAGAGAATAATTTGAAAAAAAATTAAAACAAAAATTACTTTGTGTGCTGCTTCCTAAGCCAAGTGCCACACAAAATACGTAGCAGCTGTGGCACTTCCTTATGCAAGCGCCACAGCTGCTACTTCATTTTTAAAAAAAAAACACCTTAGGTGGCGCTTCTTCAAGGAAGCACCACCTAATGTCACTAAGCAGTTGTGGCCCTTCCTTAAGGAAGCACCACCTAAAGTGCTTTTTGTAAAAAAAAAATTAAAAATCTAGAAAACAGTTGTGGCACTTCTTTAAAGAAGTTTCATAAAAGGTGCGCAACTAATATCTATTTTTGTAGTAGTAAAAGAAGTTGGCCACTCGAAAGAAGCTGCCTACTAAGTCCAAACCCCCTACTCACTCTAAGCTCCCCAATCAGTTCAAGCCCCGCACTTCCAACACACTCGATCCATGAAGCGAAAGTATCTCACCCCCAATGATTAATCCGGGAAGAAGTCTTCCGCACAAAATAAGGCCATTGGTCAATCTACCCGGAAGTCCCTAGAAGAGTTCACTGAAAAGTGCTTTTCTTTAAACCCGTTTCCATTGATCAAATTTGAGAGAGAGGTCTTTGACTAACCAAACCAAGAGGAAGCTATAATCGAAGAGCTTGTTACTGAGGTCTTGGATAAGGACATGACAAGTTCAAGCTTTGACAACTTCTTTATGAGGCATTTCTTCAACTGTGTGTGAACAATTGGCTGCTTTTAACTTTAATTACATTTTGATATATTGGTTTTCATATTTCATGCACCTATGCATAATTACTGTAATACCCCAAAATTTGGGATTGGAAGCTTTGGAATAAGCCTAAATTGAGTGGAATACTAAGCCCCGATTTAGTAGATGTCCCAAATCTAGTCTCTAATGTTCCTTATATCTTTGGGGCATTAAAGAAAGTAAAATGGTGAATTTTGGAGAATATAATTATGTTTTCGATAAAATCGCCTATGAGGCAGTGAGCTTATCATAAGGTTTTGGAAGACTAAATGATAAGTAAAAATTATGAGATTTTACAGGATGAACGTAGACATCCTAAGCTTTAATTTGATAGGTCATATGAATCAATTAGAGCTATACACAAAAAGATATGAATTTTTGAAGTCAGCACAGAAAAACTGTGAAATTTCTGGAACAATATGCAAAGATTGAAATTCAGGGAATTTTGTGATTCCATAAAGCAAAAGTCTATATTTGTCCTTGAAACTAGACTAATAAGGGTTCTATAGGCTTTGGAATCACTCTAATTCAATTTTTCTAGAATTAGTTATGATTTTTCAAAGTTTGGACAGAAATCTGCCAAAATTTTTGAAAAATCCGAAAATGGAAAATTGTTGATGACATAAGCAATGACATAAGCATAAGATTATTAAAGAAACATCATCTTTCTCCTTCAGCATTCCGACGCCATTCTGCAACCAAAGTAAAGAAAAAGAGTTGAGAGGGTTTTGGGAGAAAAAGAGAAGAGAACTCGCATGGTAAGCCGATTTCTCCGATGATTTAGCTCCTAACGCGTATAACTCCGATCCTAAGCTACTCCTTTATGTTCTTTAAGGTTTGGAAGCTCCTCTTTTGATGTTTTGAAGTTAGGGTTTTCAGCCACAAGAAGGAAAAGCTAGTGGGAGCTTGAGGTAACTTCCAAACTCTTGCATATTGACTATTCTGGCTGTTATAGACAATTTAATCGGTGAAATTTCGCCGGATTGTCTTTGGTTCTAAAAATGGAAAATGGGTTTGTGGGGCTGTTATGCTGCCCAAATTGACACTAAATAGTAGTTCTAACCTAATGGAATAGTCAATAAAGTGGTTAGGAGTAGAAAGGAACGCGTTTACGCAGCCGAAACCGAAAAACCTCATTTTTCCCTGGAAAACCCATATATTTCGGTCTGGGCTATAAATGGGTCTTAGAGTTGGATTTTCAATGATTTGATGATTCCATTGAGTTCAGGAGCGAAAATTAGGTGGGGTTACAGTTGGGCGCTTTTTCAGAAAAGGCCGAAAAAGCATAATTACGAAAATGCCCCTGAAACCCTTAAAGTGGGGCTGTCAAGGGTAATTTTGTAATTGACATTGAATTTGATAATTCCGAGTCTGGAAATGGATTCCTTGGGTGAAAATATGTCAGAACAGCCCATGTCAAAATTTCAAGAAAAGTACAGCCGAACCGGGTACGGCGGGGCCGGGCCGGGCCGGGTCCCCGGGGGTATTTTAGTAAATTTTCAATATAGCCTCATATAACCCCCAGAAACACTATGGAAGTGTCTAAATGGTACATTTGACATTGTAGGATCGAATGTAAAGCCCCGAGTTGATGGCACGCAAATCGAGGAGAAAAGACTAGAGGTAGGGGACTTACCTTACTTGCATGTATTCGATATCTTTGCTTGTGTAGTGATGTATGTGATTGCTTTACTTGATTGCGTGGAGCATATTTGAATAAATGAAGCTCTGTTTTTGTTTTGCTGTGGCTATATTTTCGTTATATGAAACATTGAGAATGCAGAAATATCATTATGGGGCATGCATCTAGATAAAGCTAACATGTCATACACATAGCATCTATCATGCATGCATTATGGTATCTGTTTCCTACTGAGATTCTCTCGAATCTCACTCTCCCCTACCAACAATTTAGACAAGGCAAGTGGCTCGTGGAGGGAGCGGCTAGGACTCCTCCGAGATGAGATTGTGTAATCCCCATTTGAAGAATTGTAATGGGCAATTTTACCCTATGTATCTTTAGTGAAGGTATGTACCAAAGATTGTCGGGATGATTAAGTTGTGCACTCTGATATTTATATGAATGTGATTTATCTTCGCGTAGTAATTGTATTCGAAATGTGAATATGAGACCAAGTTTATAAATGATTTCAAAAAGTATTCGTGAAAACCCCGTCATGTGATGGGTTAGTAAATGTTATTTGATTATTATTGGTCTCTATTTCATTTTAATCGCGTATTTCGGATATAATTACGGAGGGGGTTACAATTACCTCATCCCCCGTGGCCTCCAGCATAAGATCAAGTTCATCCGCCTGACTATCTCAATAACTAGGGTGACGGCATGAACGAAGATGTCAAGCAACAACAAGCGAGGTTTTTGTGGGATGAATCCATCAGGAGGGCGCCAGACAGAAGTGATACTTACTTTTTTATGCCTTACGTTCAAGGGTAGGAATATCATTAACTCTGCTTAAATTAGTATTTATTTATTTTGTAATTGTCTTGATGGTGTAATCTATTGTTGTACTTAGAAACTACTGGATGCTCATAGTCAGAAATCCAATACACAAAAGGTTTTGGTAATATGACTCCGTAAGCGGGGTTCTAGACAAGAGACCATACAAGTATGAGACATTCAACCAGTAAGTTATTCATTCATCATCTCTTATAATTTAGTTCATCTTGCATGTTTCTATATATATATATACATATTATATGTTATCTTCTCAAAGTGGCCTACAATTACTGCAATCAAAATGGTCCCGAGGACACCATGAACGAGCTCATTGGTGGTACCTAAAGTTGCGTCTTCCAATGACTATGTCCAAAAGTATATATTATTCACCAATCACTATAATATTAATAAATTGATGAAGCACACATTATAGTTTTTATATATATACATATATATTTGATTGATAGACAAATTTTTCTTCTTATTTCTATAGTGCCCAAAGCAAACAGACAACAACAATGATTGTGGGTACTACATGATGCAGTACATGAAGGACATTATCACCCAAGGTCCTAAAAATATTGATACAAATTAGGTATATTAATGCTCAATTCATTCATATATACATTGTCATATATATATTACAATATCTAACTTCATCTATTGTTTCCCTTTATGCACAGTATTGTAATGCCTCTTGCATGATGTTTAGCAACTCACAAATGGAAGAAGTAGCTAAAGAGTTGGCAACATATGTTCAACATCAGTGGGAGAGTAAATGCATATAGAATGACTGTAAATTTCTTAATACTAATGGTTTGTTTGTTTTAAATTTTTGGTTTTAATAGTATATATATGTACATGAATTACCTTAAATATATTCTAATATGTTGCATTGTTTTGTATATGAATGAATGTAAATATATATTATGATTCATTCTATACAAATATATATATATATATATGCAGAGGGAATATCGAAAGTAAAACCCCCCCCCCCAATTTCTTTTTCAAATTTCACTTCAATAAATCATGGTTGTTACTTAACAACCGTTATATATATTAACTATATATAATTTTTGTTTAAATAAATCCGTTGGCATTATCAATATATAATAGTTGTTAAAGAGGAACCGTTATTTATTATGCAAGCATTATCATACATTATTACGGTTGTTTACGGAATTATGTGTGACCATCAATTATTATCACAGCAATGTGCATATCACCAAGCCTCAATACATAACAGGTGTTAACGTATAATTGTTATAATAGATTTAGAATAAATAATGGTTCGGAACCATGAAGTATGATGTCATATATCGCAATTTCTGTAGTAGTGTTTGTAAGATATATATTTCAAATATTTTTGTTTAAAATTAAATCATGATACAACTTGTTTTGCAGTGAGCTACGAGCTAGCGGGTTGGATTAGAAAAAGCTCGCTTCAGAATGTACCAATCGAGTATGCCATTTTTTGCATATTGGATGATTGAGCTTATGAGCTCAACCCATATCATTTCTTTAAAATGAAATAATGTGATTATTTGTTGGGAATTGAAAGCAAAATTGGCCCAACGAGTTTCAAACAAAATAATAGTAGATTCACCAGTTTACCTGTTTATTTCAATCAATGATATGAATGAATTGTCATGTCATTTAACCATATTATTCATTTTTAGGAAGTCCTTTATCAGACAAGGTGAAGGAACAAATAAAGAGCAATAAAACAAAAAGGGAAAAATAAAGAGAAAGATTTTCAAAAAAATGAAATGCTAATTTGACAAGAAAAAAAGTAGTCAAACAATAACAATCCACTACTACAAACTAGACTTTTTACTACCCTAAAGGACTTCCCTTTTTAAGTTAGGGACGCTCAAAGTTCAATATTTGGTAGGAGGCTTTGGTGCTAGATGAATTTTAAAAAAAAAATTTCTACCACTTTAGACGTCTCCTGCATAAATGGGGACGTCTAAAGTGAGCTTTAAACATCCCCATTTTGACTAGGGACGTCTAAAGCTTACTTTAGGCATCCCCATTTTGACTGGGGACGCAGAACCATCACCTCATACAACTGTAGAGTTGCAGCTTTACCTTCTCTGCATTCTCTTGGCCCATAGCTGTTATTGCTGCTGTGTTCCATGCTAATTTACCTGTTGCATTTGTTTTCATTCTTCTCCCATACCTGTGAGCACACTATCATAACTCCTTCCCTGAACAAAGGCGAACCTCCCCTTCATTTTTCTTCCCTCTTCTCCCATTCCCGTGGCAGTGGGTCTTGCTATTTGCTGCTATAGTTGTGTTCTCAATTTGTGCATTTCCCTTTAAACTTGTAAAATTTATATCAGTTTGTTCTCTTCTTGTTAACCATTAACTGATAACTGATATTAAATTATTTTTGCACTGCCTGATTTTTAGATACAAGAGAAGAGAGAAGTGGAAGCTTGTCTCTGAATATTCGCATAAAGGATCTTGAAGGAATACTTGTGAGTTCTAAACATTCTCTGAATATTTTTTTTATTTTAAGTTGTAGAATCTGTTGAGATTGGTTTTGGTTGTTTGGGTTGGCAAAGGTGATGTTACATAGCCATAATTAGGTGCACCGAAGGTTAAATATCTTTTCCAAGTGAACTTTGTAGTAGCTAGTTCTATTTGATTTTGCAGGTTCTTGAGAAGAATGAAAACCAATATAATATGTTTATATTCTGCCCGTAATCAGATGGTTGGTTCACCAAAGCTGCTAGATTCTAAACTGAAATAATGAAAATGGCATTGGTTTCTAAGGCCCTTTTCTATGGACTAAAACAAACCATATCAATTGGTGCCTTCTACATGTTTTCATTTTAGTTTCTGAACTTAGTTGTTCATCGAATGTTGTTCTTCTAGCAATTGTCTTGGAATTTCTAGTTGTTTTGCTAATTTAAATGTGGAAGCATTGAATTGATTATGTGTTTTCACCCCTAGCTAGAGCTGAAACTGTGGTGGTGATTGTATTTTTAATTCCAAATGTATATTCTAGGCAATTTTTTGAATAGACATGTATCCTTTGAACTTGGTCAGTTTTCCCTTCTATTTAGGAATTTCTTAGTTGATGAATATGACTTGATCCTAAATATAGGATCTTGATGTATCACTTTGTCTCATTTATTAGATTCTTTTTTTTTTTTACATTTTTCTTATTAATTTTATAATTTTTCTCACTTTGTTTTCTTCCACCACGTTTGATGCCCTCAATAAAAGAGAGGTATTTTAGAGAAAGCATCACACACACACACACACCCAACTCTCGTCTATCTAGTTCAATTCAATATAATAGTTTGCTTTTATTTAGTTTTGGTTATTTAGATTGAGTTTGCTACTTTAGTTTGCCAATATTTATTATCTGAATAAAAAAATTTATGAGATCTTTTCTTCTATTTTTTTCTAGTTGAAAATAAGTAAAAAATATTGAAAATTTTAAAAGGGCCTAGAACTTGCTAGTCAAGAACTTGGTGCCAATTTTTGTGGCGCCAATTTTTTAATGTTTAGTTGAACTTGGTGCTTCCTTTAGCGTTCAAGAACATAGAAAAATGGGTAGAATTTGAATTGGAATTCTTGAAAACCATAATCTTGTTCTCTATGCTTTCTGGTACATGAGATTATGGTACTTTCTTTCCTTGCATTTACCTAATTCTCCAAAGTAGAGAAAATGAAGCTATGAATTTTTGTTTGGGTTAGAAGAATTAATGCTAGCTTCCTTCTTTTTACTCTTGTTTTAGTGCTATGAAATTTTATTTTACTCTTCTTAATTAGTTTAATTTTATTTAAATTAAGCTGAGATGGTTTGTTATTTTGATTTTGGGATGTCTCACTTTTAAGGGGAAATGTTGCCAAAATTTTGGAAAACAAAATAGTAAAAGGCAATTCCATGTATTGACAATTATTCTAAACTTGAGTGTTATTGGGAATGGCATATGTGGTAATAAAATGGATCATAGTTGGATGAATACTTTGAGAACAAGTAAACAATATGAGAATGGAGTTGAAGAGTTTATTGAATATGCTAGAAGGAACGCTCCAGCAAAAAATGGGATGTATTTTTGTCCTTGTGTCAATTGCTTAAATGAGAGAAGACGGGAATTTGAAGTTATAAGGGATCACCTACTTTGTGATGGAATAAATCTTCGATACACAAGGTGGATATGGCATGGTGAGGAAGTAACTGATTATCCGTTGCACAAAAAGCAAGTTGTGGGTGTCATAGATGAAGATAGAATGGAGAGAATGATTCACGATGTTGAGGTAGAATCCTTTGCGTAGTCGCATGAATATGATAGCCTGCGGAGTGATGCAGAGACACCATTGTACCCAGGGAGTAAATACACACAGCTGACAGGAACATTATATTTGGTTAACTTAAAAGCAACTTATGGGTGGACCGATAGTAGTTTCACAATGTTGCTTGAACTATTGTGTGATATGTTTCTAGATGATAATGTACTTCCAAATCATATGTATGAGGCCAAGAAAATCCTATCTACAATGGGTATAGAGTATAAAAAGATACACGCTTGCCCTAATGACTGCGTACTGTACAGAAAGGAATATGATGGTCTGAGTGAGTGCCCCAAGTGTCAAACTACATGATACAAAGTGAAGAAAGATGGTGGTTGTGGCGATGGGACAACTAAAAGGCAACCTGTAAAATTTTTGTGGTATCTTCCAATAATACCGTGCTTTAAGCGCTTGTTTGGCACTGCAAAAAAATCAAAGAAGTTGAGATAGCATTCAGATGATAGAATATCCGACGGAAAATATTTTTGGCACCTATCTGACTCTTTATAGTGGAAGAAAATAGATGAAATGTTCCCTGAATTTGGCAGCGATCTGATAAACCTTCGGCTTGGGCTTTGTACAGATGGCATCAATCCGTATGGAACTCTTAATAGCACGCACAGTATGTGGATAGTACTCCTTGTAATATACAACTTGCCTCCCTGGCTTTGTATGAAATGCAAGTATGTGATGCTTTCTATGATGATCTCTGGACCAAAACAACCAGAAAATGATATCGATGTCTACTTGGCGCCTTTGATTGAGGACTTGAAGAAGTTATGGGAGGAAGGCGTAGATGTGTTTGATGCATATAAAAATGAGTCATTCAAGCTACGTGCAATAATTCTCACCACGATAAATGACTTCCCTACGTACGGAAACCTCTCAGGGAACAGTGTGAAGGGGCATAAGCATGTCCGATCTGTGAATCAGACACTCACTTCTACCAACTTAAACATGGAAGAAAGACGGTCTACCTTGGTCACAAGAGGTTCCTTCCTAGGTTCCACCTGTATTGTAGGTTAAGAAAGCGTTTTAACGGCTTGCAGGAGCATAGACTGGCTCTAAATGCATTTTAATGATAGGGCATGCATGACGTATTGAGCGCTTGACGAGCCACGAGATTGTAAAGGTGGCCAAGACCCGAGATGGTTGTTTCCAAAGGTACATAGTTTCAAATCAAGTTCTTTTGATTGACGGTCATTTTAGATATGCCTTTATTGATTTTAACCATTTGCTTTTGATTTATAGTGCCCTCAACAACCTAACGGCTGAGAATGTGGATACTATGTCTTACTTTATATGTTTAATATCATTCAGAGTGGCATTACGATAGATTTTGAAAAAGTAGTCGCTTCTTCATTCTCAGAAGATAATATTCTTGGTGTTGTAATTTAATGGAAATTCATTCAAATTATTCATTATTTCATCTAAGAATATTTTCTAATTTACAGATTTTTGACAATGAAGATGCCTACTCATATGAAGACATAAATATGATCACAAACTTTTTTGGCTGGACATCTTCTTCAATGTATACCAGAGTAAAGTCTTTAGTAGTTTGTGTAGGACATACTTTTGTAGAGCCTTGGGTAGATCACTGTGTTTCAAGTTGTTGTTTCCATTCTGCTGAACTGCTGTTGTTTTATTCTGTTGTTTCCATCCTATTTCTGCAATTTACATTTTCCAGACAGTGAAATATATATAAAAAGGCCATTTATAAAAATAATTTCAACGTCCTTAAAATAAAAAGGGACATGGGAGAGGTGGGGGCGACACTTTAGATGTCCCCAGTTTGTACTAGGTGTAACCCCCTCCGTAATTATATCCAAAATACGCGATTAAAATGAAATAGAGACCAATAATAATCAAATAACATTTACTAACCCATCATATGATGGGGTTTTCAAAAATACCTTTCGAAATCATTTATAAACTTGGTCTCATATTCACATTTCGAATACAATTACTACGCGAAGATAAATCACATTCATATAAATATCAGAGTGTACAACATAATCATCCCGGCAATCTCGGGTGCATACCTTCACTAAAGATATATAGGGCACAATTGCCCATTACAATTCTTCAAATGGGGATTACATAATCTCATCTCGAATAAGTCCTGCCGCTCCCTCCACCAGCTACTTGCCCTGTCTAAATTGTTGGTAAGGGAGGGTGAGATTCGAGAGAATCTCAGTAGGAAACAGATACCATAATGCATGCATGATAGATGCTATGTGTATGACATGTTAGCTTTATCTAGATGCATGCCCCATAATGACATTTTTGCATACTCAATGTTTCATGTAACAAAACTATGGCCATAGCAAAACAGAAACAGAGCTTCATTTATTCAAATATGCTCTACACAATCAAATAAAGCAATCACATACATCACTACACAAGCAAAGATATCAAATACATGCAAGTAAGGTAAGTCCCCTACCTTAACCCATTTCCGCCTCGAAACGCGTGCCTCGATCTACGTGCAAACAGCTCGGGGCTCCATATTCGATCCTACAATGTCAAATGTACCATTTAGACACTTCCATAGTGTTTCTGGGGGTTATATGAGGCTATATTGAAAATTTACTAAAATACCCTCGGGGACCCAGCCCGGCCCCGCCGTACCCGGTCCGGCTGTACTTTTCTTGAAATTTTGACATGGGCTATTCTGACATATTTTCGCCCAAGGAATCCACTTCCGGACTCGGAATTATCAAATTCAATGTCAATTACAAAATTACCCTTGACAGCCCCACTTTAAGGGTTTCAGGGGCGTTTTCGTAATTATGCTTTTTCGGCCTTTTCCGAAAAAGTGACCAACTGTAACCCCACCTAATTTTCGCTCCTGAACTCAATGGAATCATCAAATCATTGAAAATCCAACTCTAAGACCCATTTATAGCCTTGGCCAAAATATACATGTACTCTGGGAAAAATTGGGGTTTTTCGGTTTCGGCTCCGTAAACGCGTTCCTTTCTACTCCTAACCACTTTATTGACTATTCCATTAGGTTACAACTACCATTTAGTACCAATTTGGGCAGCATAACAGCCCCACACACCCATTTTCCATTTTTGAAACCAATGACAATCCGACGAAATTTCACCGATTAAATTGTCTATAACAGCCAGAATAGTCAATATACAAGAGTTTGGAAGTTACCTCAAGCTCCCACTAGCTTTTCCTTGACTTGAATGAAACCCTAGCCCCTTTTAAACAGAAAAATTAAGCTTCAAATACCTTAATCCATGTAGAAGAGAAGCTTAGGAAAAGGATTATACGCGTTAGGTACGAATTCACCGAAGAAATCGACCTACCTCCCGAGTTTTCTCCTCCCTTCTCCCTATTTTCTCCAAGGTCTCTCTCTCACGTTTTGTATCTGAAATGGCGTCGGTTTGGAGGAAGGAAGATGAATAAAAAGTGTTTTAACATTAGGATGATGTCATGTTTTATTATGCTGATGTCATAAATCCCAAAATTGGCATTTTCGGATTTTCTGGCAGATTTTCTGCCCAATCTTTGAAAAATCATAACAAATTCTAGAAAAATCGAAATGAGGTGATTCCAAAGCCAAATGAAAGGTATTTAAGTCCTCTTCATTGGAAAAATATGATCCATTACCAGAAATCACCACAAAATTCCATAATTACACAAATGTCATCACTGCCCCAAAACAGAGTCCATTTTCGACCTCAAACTTTGGACAGTCATATCTCCTAGTTCCCAACATGAAATGGCACAAATTATATGTCCATTTTGAAGCTTTGGATGTGACCTTCAAGACTAAAAAGTTTCATAATTGTCTGACATCATTTGCCTATTAAAAACGTCCACACGAGAAGACTGCCTAGACAGAATTCACACTGGACAACATTTCTAGTTTTGCAACCAATGTGTCCAATCCAATTTAAATCAATTCCAATGATTAAATACCACAACATGACACCATTTCCATCACAATATCCCATTCAATTCCTCCCTCTATTCTAAGTCAATTTGGATGTTAATCCACAATTGAACTCAAATACAGGGTTTTGGCGTTGCTCATAACACAAGCGACTACAATCCACTTTATATTCTCTAAAAGGGTTCATTAATCACTAACCACGTCCACTTTTGTAGTCATTAACCCCTAATCACAATTTTGGATCTTGCTCAACCGGGGTTTAGCAATCCACTAATCTCAGGCTTATTCTCTAGCCTCGAGTCTCAAAATTCGGGGTATTACACTGGGGACATCTAAAGGGGGGACATCTAAAGTGCACCTCAGACCTCAGACGTCCCCAGTCTGAAGTGGGGACATCTAAAGTCCTGCCTATTTAACGTCCCTTATTTTACAGACGTTATTGACGTTTTTTTTTCCACAACCCTCAGATAGACATCCCTCTGTTTTTAGACATTAAAAGGCCAAAAAAAGTGACGTTAAAACCATTTTTTCTAGTAGTGATCGTTTAATTTAACTCTAGTAATGCATATGCCAACTCATCAGTTATTAGTTGACAAATCATTTGTTGCATTATTTAAGGAATCAGTGTTATGTAAACATTAAACAAGATGATTAATTAAAGGATCAGTTCTAATATGATTATTGGCTGTCATTTGTTGACAATTATTTCTAAACGAATATAAAATTTGAAATACATTCACTACCCAAAAAAACATCAAATTAGTGACGAAATTAGCGACGGAACTAAATTAGCGATGGAATTAGTGACAAAATTTTTTCCGTTGGTAAAAATACCATTACAAATTGATTGGTGATGGAATTTTGAATTCCGTCGGTAATTTGCAATGGATTAGTGATAGAAACTTTCCTTCCCTAATTAACAACAGAAAATTTTCATCACTAACCTGTCACAAAAAGTTGGAATAGGTTATCCCTGAAATTAGCAACGGATTAGTGACTGAAAGTTTATGTCGCTAATTAGGGACGGAAAATTCCGTCGCTAATCTATGACAAAATTAAAATAGGTTGTCCCCTAAATTAGTGATAGATTAGGGATGGAATTTTCCGTCACTAATTAGCGACAAAATTTCTATCACTAATCCGTCACAAAATATTTTTTTATATAATTTAAATTGCCACATGCCCTCACAATGAGTCTCTATATGTCCGTCACCGGCAGCTGCCACATCACTGTAGGCTGCCAGGTATACCCACTGCTCGACCATTTATCCCCATCCGCCGCCGCCGCCTCGTCTCCGGTCTCCACATGTCTCAGTCAACCGCCACCTTACCGTCAGCTGCCACGTGTACCTACCACCAGGCCATGTGTCCTCGTCAGCCACTTGTCTCGGTCAACTATCGCTTATCGCCCTCCTTCACTAACCACATGTTGATGTCATAGTCTTATCTTATTTTCACCTTTTTAGAGTATTTGCAAAAAATGATATGCAGTTCAGTAGGCAACACATGAATAGCATTAATATACTGATAAAAAGTACTCGATTATGGAAATTCCCCATTGGGATTCGTACATATCAATTACAAATGATGTAGCCGCATAGGGCTACTAGGGTATCTAAACCCATTATAATGAAACGAAGACATCTTCCCATCTTCATTCCACTACTGCATTCCTCCCGTATGGTTCTCTTCTCTGCTTTCAGTATATCTATTTTCACTTGTCTAAATTGTTGGTAGGGGAGGGTGAGATTCGAGTGAATCTTAGAGGAAACGTATATCATAATGTATGCATGATAGATGCTATGTGTATGACATGTTAGATTTAATTAGATGTATGCTTCATAATGATATTTCTGCATGCTCAATGTTTTATGCAACAAAACTATGGCCACAATGAAAACAAAAATAGAGCTTTACTTATTTAAATATGCTATACACAATTAAGTAAAGCAATCACATACATCATTACACAAGCAGAGATATCAAATACATGCAAGTAAGGTATGTTGCCTACTTTAACCCTTTTTTATCCTTAAATGAACTCCTCGAACTTCGTGCCGCAAGTTGGACTATCAATCGAGTCCTAAAACTCCAAATATGCAAGGATTAAGTTCGAGCTCATTCATGTACTATTTTAGGCACTCCTATAGTGTTTATAATTGTTATATGAGCCTATTGTGAAAATTTATCAAAATGCCCCCGGGGACCCCACTCGGCCCTACCTAGCCCCGCCGTACCCAGTTCGACCGTACTTTCTCAAAATTTTGACCAAGGCTATTCTAACATATTTTTGCCCAAAGAATCCATTTCCAAACTTGGAAGTTGGAATTACCAAATTCACTACCAAAAGACAAGAATGCCCTTAGCAGCCCCTATTTTAGGGTTTCAGGGGCGTATTCGTAATTATACTTTTTTAGACTTTTCTGAAAAGGTGATCAATTGTAACCCCACCCAATTTTCCCTCCTGAACTTAATGGAATCATCATAACATCAAAAATCCAGCCCTAACCCCTCCAAACAGTACTAGCTGAAACCTGAAATTCTCAAAAAAAATTGGGGTTTTTGAGTTTTGACTTCGGAGACTTTCTCCTTTTTACTCTTAGTCACTTTATTAACTATTTAATTATGTTATAACTACCATTTAGACTCAATCTGGGTAGCATAACGTTTAGGACACCACATTCCCAAACTTACAAACAGAGCAAAATCAGCACAATTTCACCGATTAAATTACTCACAGCAGCCAAAATAATCAATATTTGAAGTTTTAGACCTTACCTTAAGCTCCTTCTTGCTTTTCCTTTAGGTGGCACTTTTATAATACTTGGCATATGTCATATTTGCTAATTTCCAAAAATTCCAACTTTGAATTTTCATGTAATTAATTTCTATCTTCATCCAATTGCATCATAAGCTAAGTTAGCGTGCAACTAACATTTCCCTCTTCATGTTACAAGTAAGAGATGCCTAGGGGTCCTTCCTTTTAATCTCAATTGGTTTCAAAATTTGTTCAAATTACGTGTATACTTTAAGTCACAATTTTGGTTAAATTTGCACTTTTGCTCAAATTTTCCATTAATTCATATTTATTTGACCAAAACCCTCCAAATATATTTTTCCCATTTATTTCCATTAATTAATTGAAATTAACTTTAATTAATTGGAAAATAATTAATTGGGCACTTGTTTGGAAAAATTACAAGTTTGTCATTACATTTTTCTTCATTTTAGGATTTCTGGCAGATTTTCTGCCTAAATTTTGAAAAATCATAACTAAATTTGTAGATATCTTATTAGAGTGATTCCAAAGGCTATAGAACCCTTATTGAGTATAGTTTCAACGAACAATATAGCTCTTTACCAATTGGAAGCACAAAATTCCTAGAATTAAATTCTTTAGATGTTGTTCCAGAAAATCAACAGCTTTTCTGGGCTAACATAAAAAATTTATAACCTTTTACATACAACTCCAAAAATTAGCCATTGTCTATCAAATTAAAGCTTAGGATGTCTACTTTCACCTGATATAATTTCATAATTTTAGATCATCGTTTGGTCATCCAAAAACATATGACAAACTCACTGCCTCACAGGAAATCTTACTAGCAGCACTATTCACATTCTCCAAAATTCACCATTTTATTAAGTATTTCAAATAATTGCAATACATTGGGGAATAAAATTTGGGGTGTTACAGTCAATGTCACAAATTGATTGCATTTTGTGACCAAGTTGGGACTCGAAGCCATGACCTCTCACAAGCACACCAGCGCCTTTGTCAGTTGAGCTAAGAAGAACACACGTGATTTAAATGCAAAATTCTATATATATATATATATATTTCACTTTACACACAAAAATATAAATATAAATTTTAATATATTGCTAAATATTTCAATTTAGTTTTCTTACCTTATTTTATGTAAATATTCTACCTAAATTTTTATTATTAATATATTTTCTTATTCATGTTATTATATTTTTTGTTGTATTTATAAAATTTGTATTTGTATTTGTATATGATATATTATTAAAAATTCATATATATTATATTATAATTTCAATTTCAATAAAAATATTAATTAATAATATTTATTTCTTTACATTAATATTTATATTATACTTTTATAATAATTTAAATTTAAAAATTTAAATTATTTAACAAATTTATAACTATGAAAAAATTAAATATTATAAAATTTAATTATTTTATTTAATAAAATAAATTAATTTTGAGATATTATAAAATAAATTTAATTATTCTAAATTTTGAGTTATACATAACTAAATCAAGATGTGATGTTAATTCAATTCACGTTTAAAAATTATATTATTAAAATAAAAGATATTTTTTACCAATTTATTTCATCATTATATAATTATAAAAAACTTCTAATTATGAAAAATATAATTATTATATTGGTAATCATATTATATAACAAAATCAAATAATTTGAAAATGTTATTTGTATTCAATTATGTAGCCTTTATAGCTGATTAACTTATGTGGATACCTTTGAATAAACTTCTTCACTAAAGCCCATTCTCTTAAGATGTTGTTTTCTTATTAAATGATACTCTTTCTACAATTGATTATCTTAATGATTCATTCGACTGATCATGTCTTCTTCTGATAATATTATCCATGATTATCATGACCTTACTCAGGATTATAACTAAGTTTTTCCCATCTAGTAGTGATGCACTTAATCATGTTTTGTTATCATCAAAATATGGAATCTAATCCTTATCATATAAATTTGATTAATTATCATTAAGGCACAAGAAGTATAGATCTTAATGAAATATAAAAAAGGATTTTTTGAGATTATAATCTTAAATAACAAGATTTGAAATTAGCGACAGAATTTCTTGTCACAAACATGTCACAAAATATTTTGAGAAGGAAATTAGTGATGGATTAATGACAGAATTTTTTTGTCACTAATTTTTGTTTCAAAATAGTTTGTGACGGAATTAGTGATGAAAATTAGGGACAAAAAAATTTCGTCCCTAATTCTGTTGCAAACTATTTTGTAATAGAAATTAATGATAGATTAGTGACGGAATTATTTCCGTCGTAAATTTCTGTCACAAATTAGTTAGCGATCGAAATTAGTGAAGGAAAAATGCTGTCACTAATTCTATCACAAAACATTTAGTGACAGAAATTAGGGACGGATTATGACGAAAATTAGTGATGAAAAATTTTAGTCGTTAATTCGGTCACAAAATATTCTTGACAGAAGTTAGTTACGGGTTAGAGATGGAAATTAGTGACGGAATTTGTGCGTCAATAATTTCCGTCGCTAATTTTTTTATGACGGAATTAGGGATGGTTTAGTGAAAAAATTTAGTGACAAAATGTTATTCCGTCAATAATTTAGTGATGGAAAAATTTTGTCATAATTTGTGAAGGATTACCGACAGATTTCATTTCATCACTAATTCTCTATTTTTTTTTTTGTAGCAATTTGATAAATGCAATATTGATTGCACAATTAAACTATATAACCTTAGTTACTTGCATGACCATGACATAATTAAATCAATGCTTGAAAAAACTCAGTCGATTTCGAACTATGAATTATAGACAAGCATAAGTGTGATACATGGATATGTTCCCACAGGTATAGTAAGGAAAGTTGATTTAATATGAAGGTAAGACTTAAATCCAACATTATAAGTTTATAACCCTTTGATTGACTAATTAATGGACAAGGGATCATAACAAAACTTATGTCCATTTTCTAATAAGTTATATCTATTAAGTCCAACTTCCAATTCTTCAATTAAATAGTTCATCTCCACATGAGTGTGAGAGTTTCATTTTTATCTCCGTGTGAGTGTGAGGGTTTTGTTTGTATTTGAGTAATACCACCACTACTTCTTACTGCTACATGGGTGAGAGATTCGCCATAGCTTCTTAGTGGTGATTCAGAAGGATGGAGGAGATTGGAGGTGAGTCGATGGTAGAAGCGAATTCTATGGTATGGAAGGAGGAAGAGAGTATGGCTTCGACGAAATCTGTATTGATAAGGAAAGTTTTAACAGAGAAGGACTTTGGTAACAGTACAGTCTTATTGGTAATACAAAAGGCATGGAACATGGAGGAAGAATTGAGAGTGATCGATGTTTGGAAGAATGTCTTCATGTTTGTTATAGATTTGAAAGAGGAATACAGGCAGATCTTGTGAGGTCATCCTTGGTTGATCCAAGGTCATTTGATTTGTCTCTAGGAAAGAGGTCAATATGAGGTAATAGGTGAAATTGACTTCAATTCTAGTCCGTTCTGGATCTAATTACATGATGTTTCTTTAGAGGCGATGAGTGTGGAAAATCTTCATTGCTTTAGTAAGAAATTTGGAAGGATGGTGATGATAGAGGATCTAGACTACAATGGCTTGATGTAGCAAATTTTTCTTCTATTCAGAGCTGTGGAAAAAGTTGACAAGGCGCTAGTGGAGGGATTTTAGATCGAGCATCTGTATGGAAAGAAATTGTGGAGCCAAGTAAAATATGAGAAACTGCCTAAATTTTGTTTAAAGTGTGGATGTTTGAACTATAAATCAAGGTCTTGCATCTGAGAAAGATTGAGATTTAAGTATGATCTAAAGGAGCCACATTATGGTTTATGGCATGGTGTGGGACAAGCCATAAATTGTGAAGAGATTATAGTTGTAGAAGATCCTATTTGGTTTAGATTTGAAGGTGTTGGTAAACCATGGAGATAATACTTGGAAATTGATGGAGGTCTGGAGATAAAGAAGGTAGGAAGTTTGATAATGAAGGATAGTGGAAGGAAGGAAGAGGGGGATTCAGGGGTGGAAGTGATTAAGGGAGGTAAGTATAATTTAGAGTGTGTAATGGACGTGAATTTGGCTAGCAATACACAGAGTAATATCATGGTCCAGGAGAAAGTGGATTTTGTGGGAAGGAAATTAGTGGAGAAGGAAAGTCTGGGTATTAAAATGGTGGCAAGGAAACAAGTGTTGGTGGAAGAGGATGTGTTTACGGGGTCTAGAAGGTTTTAAATTGTAAGAAGGCATTTCTATAAAGGTAAGTCCAATGGAGCAAAAAGGAACTTGGATGCTTATGTAGTTAGCCTACCTAGTGATGAAGAGGAGAATAATAAGGCAATTATTCCTTACATCAAAAAGGAAATAACTGTATAAGTGTCAGAGAAACTAGAAAGTAGGAAGTTGAAGAGAAATACTAAGGAAGAACTACAAGTTGAAAAGGAGAAATATAGAAGAATCAGCAAGGGAACAAAAAATGAAGTGAAATGGATATCTCAGTTTGCTAATCAAATGAAAAAAGAAAAACTTGTAGAAGAAAGCTATAGAAAGAAGAGGGAAAGGAGTTAGGAAGATGAATGGGATGGGTATCTTAAATGAAATCTGTGTGAATACGATGACAAGTAAAGAAGCAGTGGCTGGTTGTTTGGAGAATGATGGAAGAATATTGGCTGAAGATGAGGGCGGCTGGCCTAAAATAGCCACCAATGAGCCGTGAGTTTAATATCTTGGAACTGTCAAGGTTTGGGGGTAGCCTTGATATGTAAAAATTTGAGAGATGTTTGTAGTAAGAAGAAGCCCTCTATTGTATACCTCATGGAGACTAAAATGAGAAATGAGAAATTATAAAGAATTAAGAGAAGTTGCGGTATGACTCTAAGTGTATATTGTGAACCAAAAGGATGTTCAGGTGGGTTAGCTTTATGGTGGAAGGATGAGGTGTAACCAAAGGTTTTGTAATGTTCAATAAATTATATTCATATGAGGATGAAGGGTGTTTCTGTAACCCCCTGCCGTAACTATATCCAAAATACGCGATTAAAGTGAAATAGAAACCAATAATAAACAAATAACATTTACTAACCCATCACATGACAGGGTTTTCACAATTACCTTTCGAAATCATTTATAAACTTGGTCTCATAATCACTTTTCGAATACAATTACTACGCGGAATATCACATTCATAACAAATCAGAGTACACAAAAATAATCTCGGCAATCTCGGGTTCCATACATTAACTCAAAGCCTTATAGGGCATATTCGCCCCTACAAGCCCTCATATGGGGATTACACAAAGTCTTCTCAAATACACATCTCAAATACATATCTGAATACATACTCAAATATACATCCATATCATATCTAATTATCCCAACATCTATGATAACCAACTACCAAACTCAAATACTCTAAGGAGTCTTCACCGTCCTTGAATGCCTGCACCATCCTCGCTCTCCCTTCCCTGTCTACAATGTTGATAGGGGAGGGTGAGATTCTAGAAAATCTTAGTAGGATAACAATATCAATATGCACGTACAATACATGTTTAATGCATGACATGCTTGCATCACACAACTCATGATAACACAATGACAATTTACAAGCTCAATGCTTCGAACAATATACCTATGGCCATAGCATAAATTGAAACATAGTTTCAAATCACACATAATTATGCAAAGCTAAGACATGCACCAACACATTAACACATATATCAAATACAAGCAGAAGAGATATGTTCCCTACACTCTTTCCAAGTAAGCTCCAGCTCCAGCTGCTCACGATCAGGGCGAACACCAAATCCTATAACCAAACAAGGACATAGGGTTAATCCCTTTTCCAATTCCTTAACTCTCAAACACTTAAGTTGGTTATCAAGCACGACCTTTAGGTGGCTAATCAAAGCCCAAATATATGCCTAAAGGCTTGGGAAACACTTGACCAAAGATCACATTTTAAAAGTCCAAAATGCTGATTTTTGGGGGTTGGCCGCGGCCCACAAATCCACTAGCCGCAGCCAAAAACTGCCCAGAAACATTTGGGCCGCGGCCCAAAATCAGCTGGCCGCGGCCAAGAAAATCCAGTTTCTTGGCTGAACTTCCAAAAATCATAACTAATTACAAAAAAATAGAAATGAGGTGATCCCAAAGCCAAATGAAAGCTATTGAAGTCCTCTACACAGGAAAAATATTGGTCAATACTGAAAATCACTATAAAAATACAGAATTACACACATTTCATCACTGGCCCAAAACAGAATCCATTTTCGACCTCAAACTTTGGACAGATATAACTCCCAGTTCTCAAAACGAAATGGCACAAATTATATGTCCATTTTGAAGCTTTTGATGTGAAATTTAAGACTGAAAAGTTTCACAATTTGCTGACACCATTTGCTCAGTCAAAAAGTCCACACGAACAGACTGCTCAGACAGAATTCACACTGGACAAAATTTCCAAACTTTGCACATATTGTATCCAATCCAATCCAAACCAATTCCAATGACTAAATACCACAACATGACACCATTTTCAACATAAAACGACAACCAATTCATCCAATTACATACCACATGAAAATACCATAAAATCAGGGCAAAATCCCCAATTCATCATACTTAACCAAAACTTACAAAACTTAGATCAAAAGGCTTCAAATACTCACCTCTTCCTCTTTCCCAAACCAATTCCTTGATTCTTCATCTTTCCCCTTTTGCTCAAGTAACAAAACACCTCCTCTCACAAATCTAAAACCATTGAGATGAAGCTCTCATCACTATGAATAAGATTATAGAAGGACATTAGAGCATTAGAGGACCATAAACCAACCAAAATCTCACCTCTAGTTTTCTCTTTCCTCCTTGAGCTAAGCGAAAATGGAAGCTTTAGAGAGATGACGATGATGAAGAGAGTGATCAGCTTTTGGGATGCCAAAACCGACCAAGTAAAGAGAGGAGAGAAGGAAAATGAGGTTTGACACTTTGACCTCATCCAAGGGCTCACAAAGTGCCAAGTGTCACCATCTTGACAAACCTCACATGAGCTCACACAAGCTCACACACATGTGATTCCACCCCTTGATCTCTTGCACAAATCAATCCTAACCATTGATCTTGAAGTTACCAATAAGTTTCCTCTTCGGTAACTGACCAATTGGTCAGTAACTTTACCGTTTTGCCCCTGATTATGGCAATTCCTCTTGAATCACCATCAAATACATTTTCTCATTCATTTTCTTTCACAATGCGCCCTCCCCTCTATTTTAAGTCAATTTAGAGGTTAATCCATAATTGAACTTAAATACAGGGTTTCGGCACTGCTCACAACACATACGAATCACATTTGAGTGCCAATCACATCATAGTCTCTAAATGGGTTATTTATCACTAACCACATCCACTTTTTGAGTCATTATCTCTTAATCACAATTTGGGATCCTGCTAAACCAGGGCTTAGCAGTCCACTAATCTCAGGCTTATTCTCTAAGCTCAAGTCTCAGAATTCGGGATATTACAGTTTCCATAAATCTACCTCATTATTTTACTTGGGTTTATGAACCATTGGATGAAGCAGAGAGAAGAGAAGTTTGGAACAGATTAACGCAACTTGTGAAAAGTGTTTGGGGTCATGGCTTTATATAGGTTATTTTAATTTTTTTTAATACACAAGACAACATACACTCTTGATGGAGTTTTCTCACTGTTTACATATTAAGTTTAACAACCCAAAAACAAAGGGAAACAAACAGTATCAGACAATATCATCTAGCAATTGTTGGACACAATATCCTAGTGCTCCCCCTAGATAGAGCTAATTTGCTTCCATACTGAAAGCTTGTTTCGCCATTGTATTTGCACAAATCAAAGCCTCCCTCTTAGCGTGAATAATCTCAAGAGCATGGTATTCAAATACCCACTTTCAAACTTTCTATATTTCAGAGATATGCAGATGTAAGGGATTACTAGCTGCATATAGTAGCTGTACAGCTTCCAGAGAATCAAAGTAAAGCTTAATTCTCTTTAAGCCCATCTCCTGACAAACTTGTACTCCCATTTTAATTGCCTGTAGTTCAGCCATAACTATTGTGATGAAACCCAATTTCCTTTAGAAACCAATGAGCCGTTGACTATCGTAGTCCCTAACAAGACCTCTACAAGCTACTTGTCCATGTTGAGTGCGAGCTCCATCAACATCGACTCTAACATGCCCTACTAATGGCTTGCTCTAGCGTTCCTCAAGTTTCATTGGAAAGTTAAACAATTCATGTTTAAAATTTCCATTCTCAACCTCCTTCATAAGATGATGCAAACACCTATATAGCAAACTTTGGGATGAATCACAGTTTTTGTTGAAGATTCTCCAGCACCTGTTCTTCCATATTGTCCAGCATACTATCCCAAAGACTCTTAGCTATGGCACTTGCCAACTCTCAGACTGCCTGGTATATGTGTTTCATTCCACTGTAGCCACCCCTGGAAATTGCTAGAAAAGAAAGTACTATAATATACTAGGTTAATTAATGACATCAAAATAGTACTAGCTCTCTTATAATCTCTCAGAGTGTGTAAAATTATTTCCTCACTTTGACACTCAAATGGGCACTCTTTATTCTCATTAATTCCTCTCTGTGGTCTAAGTGAGTTTGTTGGGATTCTCTCACGGAATACTTACCACATGAAATATTCCACTTCTATAGATTTTTCCACCTTGGACCTGGCACCTGCAAGTGTTGGTTATACACCATTTTATATGCTGAGTTCCTACTGAAATTTCCATCCTATGAGGCTCGCCATTAGTATGCATCCATCCCATTTGCTGTAATAATTCCCCAAATTGGTAATGTGCCTTCCCCATATTTATATTTGTTTCTCAGACATCTCACCCAAAGCGCCTTCAGCTTATATACAAGTCCCCAGCAAAGCTTCATTATAAACTCCATATTCTAGGACAAAAGTTCTTTTTTCCCAAGCCCGCTAACTTCCCTTTCATTTTTTACTAGATCCCATGCAACAAGATAGAGCTTGCAGCTGTCCTGTCCATGTTTCCAGAAAAAATCCCTACTCATTCAGTTAATAACCTTGATTATGTTTTTGGGAATGAAGAGAGTTTGCATTTGGTAGTATGGAAGTATAAACTAGACTGACTTGATTAATACTATTCTTCCTATCATGCTAATGAAACGTCCCTTCCAACTAGTTAGCCTCTCCCTAACCTCCTGTAATAAAGGAGTAAAGGTTTGTCGGGTAGCTCGTTTATGAAGTAGGGGGACCCCAAGGTATTTACCCAAGTCACTCATAAGGCTAATATTGAGCATCCTACTGAAATCATATGCCTTGCTAAAGTGCACATTTTGAGAGATAAACATTTTTATTTTATGGAAGCTGATTTTATAGCCCGATACCTTGCAGAAAAATGCCATAATATCTCTTACCACTTCCAGCGATCTTAAGAAGCTTCACAAAACAAGAAAAGATCGTCTATAAAAAATAAGTTGTATAAAGCTGGCCCTCTTCTACTTATCATCAATGGTTTCCATTGCTTTCCTTCAACTGCCTGTGAGATAATTTGGCCTAATCTCTATATACAAAGAATAAATAGATATGGGCTTAGAGGGTCACCTTGGCGAACTCCTCTAGAAGGGCTAAATTCCTCTGACATCCTACCATTCCATAATACCTTCATAGTCGTAGATGTTACACATTGCATGATCAACTGAACAAAATTGTCACTCAATCCTAGACTTCATAGATTGAAGTCAATAAACCCCCAGTCTAAGCGATTATATGCTTTCTCCATATCCAACTTATTGCTACATAGCCCTTTCTCCAAAACTTGGTATGCATTGTATGTATTTCTTCTTTTGCAAAAATAATATTATCACTACCTTGTCTTTCTCTTATGAAACTACATTGGTTTGGCTGGACAAGATAATCCATAACGCTCTTCAATCTTTTTGTAAGCACTTTAGTGATGATCTTGAAGCTAACATTGCATAAAGAGATGGGTATGAAATCCTTCAGTGTACATGGGTGTTCCGCCTTTGGGATCAATACTATATTCTTTTGGTTAAGATCCTTAACCAATTTAAAGGATTAGAACACCCTAACAATCATATCACATACTTTAGAGCCTATCACCTTCCACTATGTCTGGAAAAAATGAGGTTGTAATCTCTCTGGACTAAGGACCTTGAATGCTCCCATCTCGAAGGCACATTCTTAATCTCAATTTCCGTCACCCCTCTCTGAATCCAACTGAGTTGAGTATCATCCAATCGAGGAAATGACTCTAGCCAATTTGTAGTTGCAGGAATACTCTAATTTTTAGTGTAAAGTATCTTAAAAAAGTTACAGGCCATACCCTTGAGCTTAATCAGAAACCCATGTGCCATTTTCATCTTGAAGAGCTTCAACCTTATTCCTTTTATGTCTAGACACTGCAGATGTATGAAAAAGTTTTGTATTCTTATCAACAAATTGGAGCCATTGGCACTTGGATTTCTGAAACCATAAGATTTCCTCTTGGTTAGACACTTTAATATACTCTTTCCAAAGTCTCCTATCAAGCCGCTCTAAGCCCAGGTAGTACCATTATTGTTGTTTAGCCTTGTCAATGCCTGCAAGTCACCTCAGTATCTCTTTTCTCTTCCTCGGAATACTACCCACTACTTGTGAATTCCAATTGGTAGCTTCTATCTCAAACCAATTTTTCCCTTCCAGCCAATTCTTATCTTTCCATAAGTCCTGAACCAGATTGGAGAAGCCCTCTTCTAAACACCACCCCGCTTGATATCGAAAAACATTGTCTCGCTCCCCTTACTGGTCTTGATTAGGCTTTGCCGCTACTAACACTCTATGAGAAATTTCCCACTCAATATTGCAAAACGCCCAGTCCAGTCTCTCCTTAATGCCATGCCATTCCCATGTAAATTTGTTACCAACAAGAGGTACTTCCAACAATTCACAAGACCCCAAACACTCCTAAAATTGGCCAAGACTCTATAGATTTGGCAGGGCCCCCCAACATTTATCTGAAGGGTCTAAGAATGCATTAAAATTTCCTAAAACTAGCCAAGCACCTTCTATTGTCTCAGCCATATTCTTTAAAGAATTCCACACCTCCATTCTTTTCCTACATATGGTATCTCCATATACAAATGATACACAAGTAGATTCAGCTATTTTCTTATTAACAACTCTACAATGTAGGGACACTAGAACTCAGGTATACCACTGATACATCCCACTCATTCCATAAAAACCAAATGCCTCCCAAAAACCCTGTGGGTTCTACTCTAATCCAATTATTAAACACCAATTTTGTAATCAGCCCCATAACCTATATATTTTATTCCCTAACTATATCTTTCAAAATTAGTGAAAATGATCTACCCCCTACTCCGTGACAATTCCATGATGAAGTAATCATTAAACAATCCATATTTAAGGAAATGGAAACAAAATTACTCATGACTTATCTGGAGGGATATTTTTCGTTGCTACTTCTCCTTTGGCAATCTTCTTTCTCTCTTTTTCAACTGCCTTCCTAACCATTATTCTTGTCTGGTCATTGATTCCACCGTGGTCATCATTCCTGACTCTCTTCCTATGGTTATTTAACAAAACTGGTGTCATGTTTACCTTTGTTATTTTACCAGGCATATTCGGGCGAGAGAGCTTCATCTCTAGGTCAAAACAAACTAGTGATACCTCTGCCCCATGTTGAGAAGTCGGTTAAGCTACAATGAGAGGCTCTAAATTTTTCATACTCCCACTAACCACACAATGAACCCTTTGGCCCACACTTCTTTGATCTTTTTTCGTTTTTGGGCTACCTTGACAAGGCCCATTTGTCTTGCTACACTCACCACTTGCTTGGATCTTTAATTGGCCCACTTTAATTTTTGGTTTAGTATTTTGCTTCCCCTTCGGTACATAGGTATTCTTTAAACTTGGTTGGCTCTTTGTTTTATTCCTTGACTTTGTCCTTGTCACCAAATTCGGTTCTCTCTGCTTTATATCATCCTCGTAAATAAAAATTTCCTTTCCACTTTCTCATCCTTCCGAACCCATTCCCTCTTATCAAAACTCTAACAGTCGTCGCCCTCCTCTTTTGTTTCAAGTTCTAAAATTACTACAAATCTTGAGGGAGTTTATCTGATTTCTAGCTTTTTTCCCATCCTATTATGAGTTCCATACCCATCATTCCCATGTCTTATGGTGTCTTTCTTCAAAAATATACTCGATTTGACCTACCCACATGCATCCAAGGCCCAAATTCTTCACCTTCCACTGGCAGCACTACTTTCAGCGACTAGGTTTCATGAGTCTGTGGGGTTCTTGCTTCATTTGGACTATACTTCTAGGGGTAAGTCTCCTTTTTTATGTCCATATTTGCCACAAATAAAGCATATAAGGTCTAACCCTTCATACTCAATGTTGAAGATAGATGATGCTAAGATTACTCTTGGAACTAATGTCTTTAGAAGGTCAATTTCAACTCAAATTCTTGCATATTTACCCCTTCCCACTCTCAGTTTGTCTTTATCTCCATTTGATAATGTATGCATATCAATTTTCAGTGTCTTGCCTACCATATCCACAAGTCTCCATATATCATTCTTCATGTAATAATGCAGTGGTATGTTAGGAACTCTAATCCATGTTGTAATACAACCCAATTGATTGTAAAATGGATCAAAGTAGGGTGACCATCTCTGTACCAGCACACTATGTTGGAAGACTATCCATGGCCCTTCAAACAACACCTTCTTATATTATTGCCCCCAGTTCTTTTCATCCATGAATTTCACAACGTAATAGTTATTCAAAAGATCCACCAAGTCAAAGTCACTGAATCCCCATAATATACTAAGTTTTTCCTTCAGTTTATAATAGTTTAAGCGAGCCCCCCAACACTGTAATGATGAGCGCATTGTTCCGTTCCTTACATCCTTCATTAAACTCTTCTTCGCAGAGCGGCATGGCAGGGTATACACTTATCAGTTTCTTCAGTTCATCATATGCTTCTGGAATGCTGCATTCCTTACCAATCAAGTCCAAAAGCAATGCGTCTTCCTCTACGTCCTAAGATCCATATGCTATTCCATTAAAACCATTACCTTTGAAGCCAAGGAAAAAGTCTTTGCACAAGACTTGCTATTTTTCTCTGGGCCCCCCACTCTGTTCTTGGTTCTGCATACTCTCCTTATCTCCTTCCTCCGTATCAATCATCAGATCCAACATAATACAATCTTCCTTTTCTTCTTTCCTTGATTTCTTAGCTCTAGAATTAGTTTCAATGTCAAGTTGTGGCCAGTCCAACAGAATTTTCCAGCCCGTAGTTCTTCCATTAAAAGTTCCTTTTCAAATGGAACTTGTTCCAAGAGAGAGAAAAATTCACAAATTTATTATTACAATTCTAATTATGAGTATTATGTTGGTGATTTTAATGATGTGATGTCTTAATCTGAAAAATTTGGTGGGAGACAGAGGGCATTAAGAAAAATCTTGAACTTCGAATGTGTTGTGTCAAGCTGCAGTTTGATAGATTTGGAGTTTCAAGGGTCTAAATATGTGGAATAATAAAAGATAGGGCCAAGCTAATGTGAAGGAACACTTTGATAGAGCCATGGGAAATGTTGAGTTTTGTGAGGAATTTCCTAAGGCTTAGGCGTTCCATATAGAACCTATTGGTTCTGACCACCATCTATTATTAATTGAGTGTTGTTTTAAGGAAAGAAAGGCTTCAAGAACATTTAAGTTTGAGGCATCATGGATTGATCATCCATATTTAAAGTGGTGGTTAGAAAAGGGTGGGAAATGGTGGAAAAGGGAGAGTTAGGGAGTGTGATGGATGTAGTTAGGAGGTTGAAGGCCTATAGCAAATCTCTTACAGCATGGAGTAAAGTTGAGCTCCAAATAAGAGGAAATTGATTAACAGTCTAAGGGCATAAGTGGCAAATTGCTATGAAGGAGTGATATCAGAGGAGGTTGCTGTGATGATTGAAATTTTCATTGAATCAATTGAAGAAGTGTGGGATAAAGAAGAGGTATACTAATGGCAAAGGTCTTGGATTAAATGGTTAAAACATGGTGACAAGAATGAAAATTTTTTTCATGGCCTAGTGATACAGAGGATGCAAAGAAATAAAATTATGAGAATAAAAGGGGAAGGGAATAGATGGATGGAATTTGAGGTAGAAATTAATAATGGTTTCTCAAATTATTATTCTAATTTTTTTAGCTCTTCTCTTGATAGGAATTTAGATGAGGCTATTAGTTATATGAAAAAGGTTATTATTGAGGCTGATTATGATTATCTGATGGGTAGCTGTATCTAATGAGGAGATTGAGAGAGTTGTGTTTCAGATTGGGGCTAAGAAAGCTCTGGGTCCTGACGGTTATTCTGCCATATTTTACCATGCTGATTGGCAAGAAATTAAAGAGGAGGTATGTTGTATGGTTTTTGATTTTTTTTGGAAGGGCGAGAAGAGATAGCTGCTATTAATGAGACTAATATAGTCCTAATACTGAAGGTGGATAAACCTGAGGTAGTGAGCCATTTTAGACCCATTGGCTTGTGTAATGTAGCCTATAAAATAATTGCCAAATAAATTCCTTTGAGGCTGAGAAGGTTGATGAATAGGATTATACCTCAACATCAAAGGACGTTTATAACTAAGAGATTAATCCAAGATAACGTGATTATTACTCATGAGGTTTTTCATTACTTTAAGAATAAGAAGAAAGGGAAGAAATGAAAAATGGCTCTTAAGATTGATATGAATAAGGCGTAAGATAGGGTGGAATGGAATTTTTTGGAAGGTATTATAAAGAGGATGGGCTTTAATGATATATATATATATATATATATATATATATATAGGCCAAATAATAAGGTGTATATCTTCAGTGAATTTTAACTTGATTATTTCTCATAGAAAGATTGCTAGTCTTAAACCTAAGCGTGGGGTAAGGCAAGGAGATCCAATATCTCCTTATCTTTTCATCATGGTAACTGAAGTGTTATCTATGATGGTTCAATACCATATTGAGAGGAAGGAATTGAGGGGAATTAAACTAGCAAATAATTGTCCAGTACTATCTGCCTTGTTTTTTTTGTTGATGACGCCTTGTTTTTTTATAAAGATTGATTCTATTACACTACTACAGAAATCAATTTTAATGTCCCTTTTTTGGCCCTTTCTGCGTCCTTTCTAGGGGACGCCTATATGAGAGATGTAGTAGAGTCTAGCTACAACGTCCGTTAAAAAAAGATGCTATAAGACACTTATGGTGTCCCTTTTTCCCGGTTCTCAAGTACCCAGTTAAACTTGAAGAAGATAGTGGATTGAAAATCTTAGGAGGAGCCTGGGGACTGGACGTAGGTCATCATGGATTGGGCCAAACTAGAATAAATCATAGTTTGCATCTTCTCTTCCCTAAGCTCTTATATTTCCATCATATATGTTTTAGATGCTTACTTATGGTCTCATGCTTCTATACTTATTGATTTCATAAGATGCGAAAAGATTTTTAAAGTTATTAAGTTTTTATCTTACACCCAATTCACCCCCTTCTTGGGTGTCGGTTAGTTCTAACAGATATAACCCACCGCTAATGTGCACGAGCACTAACCACCACCATTACTGGCGAACATAGCATAATAGCCTATTCATCTTCCTTATTGCTCTCTAATGAGCCCAACTTGTAGATCCACTTGATAATGGCAAACTTGCAAATCAGTTGTGGCTTTTTCTCACAAATCAATGGTGTAGATCCAATCCAATGGTTGTAGTTGAGAGCGGCAACCTAGCGGTGATGGTCTTCTTTGATTGCAACCTCCATCTTCTTTGTTTTAATCTATGAGAGTGACGGCCTCCACCCTTGTAGAGATCAACAGCTTGACAATATTGAAGAGTTCGATAGCTTGATGGTGATGGTTACCTAAACACCGGCATTGCCATCGTTGCCTCAACATTGAAGAAGGAGGGCCACCGACCTGTGCTTGAAATCTTCCATGGAGGGCACTAAAATCTGGCGACCCAAACTCTTTCTGAAATCTTTGAAGGCTACTGGATTTTTTTTGTTTAAGAAGGGAATTTTGGTCTTTTCACCTGAAAATCATTTCTCATTTCCTTGACATACCAAACATACTTTTAAACCCCATTTTCATATCCAGATCCATATTCATTTCCATTTCTATTTCCATCAGAATCAATTCCAATGTACCAAACAAGCCCTTAGATATAAACAAACACACACACAAATGAAGAAAAAAATGGAAGGCATTAAAATAGTAGTAACAGTACTACTTCCCTCTAGTATTGCCCTTTTTCCAAAAGAACTTTAAAACAACAGTAACAGTTATAAGCAGAGACTAAATAGCCTTGAGTTATTATTAGCCACAACAATCAAAAAGAGCCTAGTTGCTGGTTTTTTCAGTTAGTATGAAATTTATATAGTTATGAGCATATTGGCCAGAAACCCTTTTGAATCTAATGGTAAAGGAAAATACATATACCTCAATTCAACTCTAACCCACCTGCAAATACTTTTTTCCACAGTCACACTTTAGCATTCTAATTCTTCTTGCCTTTTTTCCCCTTATACATACCATCAGTGGAGGTGCCAAATCAGATGCCGTCATAAGCATCCACATAATTGGGAGTGTGCTACATCACAAATGATAGCATTGGATGTTGTATCGCCTCAACAAAGCTAAGGGAGAAGGTTAAGTTAAGGGAGATATATCACAGTTTCAGAATTAAGACACATGTTTGCAAATGACTTAGTGTTGAAGGGTTGATTTACACTTTTATGCTATTAATAGCAAAGCATTGCATTTTAAAGAAGCCAAAATTACATCAGTATTTCCTCAAAAAGTCCACCTTAGGATTACTCCTAAGATCACTCCTTTATTCAAATGTCGAAACTATCCTCATTAGATGTCAACTGTCAAGAATTGCATTTTATGTGATATAGGAGAACACAGCAGGAAAATCCAAACAAGTTTGGATGTTTGGTTCTCTAATGATAGAAGTAATATATTCTTCTTTTAGCCTAAGGGGTACACACCTTAAAACACATACGGATAACAACCATCTCCTAGCGCGCCATCTAATGAATATATAAAGATCAATTTAAGGAAATTCTCATGACATACCACCAGGCATTTTGATTTTGATCCATGCTACTTAATAGGACCCACATCACTCATTCCAACAATTAATCAGTGCACCTGCCACCAAAAGTAATTTTACTACGAATTTTTTTTGGAGACCAATTATTTAAGAGACATCAGCACAATCAGGAAAAATCTCCAACACAAACTTGTTTATAATCCGCCTTTCCAACTATATATCACGGTTTTAGGATAGTTTTGAGCCAAAAATTTCAACTTGAATCCTCTACCCTTTTCAAGAGAAGCTATCTCTTGAGCTAGTCTTTTTTCCTATGAGAAAAATGAATAACAATACTGCTTATCTATTTCACGGATGCACGATTACTTGTTTGTCCATTTTGATTTTCTAACACAGTAAAGGGAAAAAACCAGAAATGGACACAATGGACAAAACAGACTCAAAATTCTGAGCTTGAAATATGTATTAACTTTACTGAACTTCTAGTGGGGGAACCCCGAACCTGGCCATTAGAGAGGAACCTGGCAATATCTATGACAGCACTAAATTCCTTAAGGAGCAACTTTGGCTTGTTCACGCCAACTTTGGCCTCAGCCAGTCCAATTCCTACCAAGTTCGTACTTTTCATATTTGAGTTTCACAATTTATTCAGTATCAAAGGAGGGAGATAAATTGACAGCCCATAGTTAACCAAAAGTTTTTGAATGAATTTGGGCAATGCATCTCTTAGAGTTGGCATATATTGGTAATACAGAAGGCATAGGAGAGAGACGAGATGACACCGTCTTGGATAATGTCCAGACATGATGTGACTTGGTTGGTGAGGGTAGATTGAGAGATAGAGAGGAAGGTATTCAAGTCAACCGACCCAATACTGTCAACATAGCCACGTGGTTGCTCTGGTAGCGGGAGGACTATGCAACAGAGTGAGAAAGCGAGGAGGATGACAAGAGGAAGCGGTGGTCAAAGCGAGGAGGACGATGAGACTTGAGAAGAGAGAAGGACGCTGCGCAAGAGAAAAGAGGAAGAGCACTAAGTTTCATAAAAGGACAACAAAATTTACATATATAATTATCAAAATGCCACCATCTTTATTTTTTACTTCCATTTTTAAAAAATAGACATTTTTAGGGGAAGAAAAATCTATATCTTGTAGTAGCATTAATTGCTTGGCTTTAAAGAAGATTTTTCAGGTGTATTGCAAAGCTTCAAGGCAAAAGGTGAATTTTGAGAAATATTTTTTTTTTTTTCTGCAAATACACTGAAACATGTTAAGGATGAAATGATTGCAATTATGGGGACTAAGCATGTCAATCAACCTGGTAAATATTTGGGACTACCAATCTTGTGGGGAAGATCAAAGTCTGCTACTCTAGCATTTGTGAGGAATAAGGTGGGGTTGAAGCTGCAAGGTTGGAAGCAAAGCTTGTTGACTTTCTTAGATAAGGAAGTACTTATTAAAGCAGTAGCTAATTCTATCCATGTTTATCCTATGACATGTTTTCTCTTTCCCCAAAAATCCTGTAAGGAGATTGATAAATTAGTGGCTGGATTTTGGTGGGGGATAGTGAGAATAAGAGTAACATCCATTGGAAAAGATGGGATATACTTGCTATAAGCAAAAACAGTGGTGGAATGGGATTTCGAGATTTGATGTGCTTTAGTAGGGCTCTTTTGGCAAAATCAGCATGGAGACTAATCCAAAATCCGTAGGATTTGTGGTGTAGGATTTTAAAAGGGATATATTTCCCAAAATCTGACTTTCTACATGCTAATATATTTCCCGCAGGAGACCCTCTTGGTGTTGGAATAGGATATTGGAGGGGAGGTCATTACTAACTAAGAAGCTATGTTGGAAAATTGGTAGTGGCCAATCCATCAACGTATGGGAAGATAATTGGATACCATAATTGAAGTATGGCAGATTGTTGGGTATCAATGTGGGTGAACAAAAGAAAAAGTTGAAGGTCTCGGACTTGATTCATGATGAAAGATGGGATCTTGAGTGTATTAAGGAGTGCCTATCGAATGAGGAGTTAATCCTGAAAATTCCCATCCCTTCCCTTAATGTCAAGGATAAGTTGATTTGGCTGGGGGTAAGAAATGGGATTTATATTGTTAAATCAAGATAGGTACGGAGGAAAAGGCTCCGGTGGTGAAAAAAGATCCTAATTCTTTTTATCAATGCCAAAAGAGGTATGGAAGTTAGTATGGAAATTGATAGTCCCTCTTAAGGTACAGCCGTTTATTTGGATACTTCTTAATGGGGCAATAGCTACTAAGGAACCATTATTTAAAAGAAAATGCTCTGTAGGTATGGACTGTCCAGTATGTGGTAAAGAGCCTGAAACCATTGAGCATATTGTTTTGTCCCTGGATTAATAAGTGTTGGTTTGGTTGTAACTTGGGTATAAACATTGAAAGGATGCAAATAACAAGGGTGGAAAAGTGGTGGGAGGATGTGCTGCTGGACAGAAAGGGGCCAGATGAAGTGTAGAAATCGATGTTGTCTATGATGTGTTGGTGGATATGGAAGACTACATGCGGCCGAATTTTTAAGATGGAGGTAAATCCGAAGGAAGTAATTCATCAAGTTCATGAGCTAGTGGAGGAAATAATTTAACCATATTATTCATTTTCTGGAAGTTCTTTATCAGACAAGGTGAAGGAACAAATAAAGAGCAATAAAACATAAAGGGAAAAATAAAGAGAAAGATTTCCAAAAAAATGAAAAGATAATTTGACATGGGAAAAAAAAAAAAGCAGTCCAACAATAACAATAGTTTAATTTAACTTAGTAATACATATGCCAACTCATCAGTTATTAGTTGACAAATCATTTGTTGCATTATTTAAGGAATCTGTGTTATTTAAACATTAAACAAGATGATTAATTAAATGATCAGTTCCAATATGATTATTGGCTGTCATTTGTTGACAATTATTTCTGAACGAATATATAATTTGAAATACATTTGATAAATGCAGCCTCAATCGCACAATTAAACTATATAACCTTAGTTACTTGCATGACCATGATATAATTAAGTCAATGGTTGGATAAAACTCAGTCGGTTTCAAACCATGAATTATAGACAAGCATAAGTGTGAGACACTGATACATTCTCGCAGTTATAGTAAGATAAGTTGATTTGATATGAACGTAAACTTAAATCCAACATTATAAGTTTATAACCCTTTGATCGACTAATTAATGGATAGAGGATCATAAAAAAAAATAATGTCCATTTGCTTATAAATTTTATCTATTAAGTGCAACTTCCAATTCTTCACTCTATTTGATTGGAATTAAATGAGATGAAAAAGCAAAAGAAGGGAAGAATGAAGCAAAACATAAAGCCACTTATTATTGTTCACTCACTAGCTTGTATGGGGGGAGGGGTTGACATGACTAAAGGCATTGGAAAGGAGAAGTGGTATGCAAACAAGCAAGGAATTTTGCAGCGAAGAATATTTCTGATAAACCCATTTTTAATTATTTTTAAAAAAGTTACATCATATAGAAATCATTTACACGAAGAACAATTCTAAAATAGTTCTTGCAAAGAACAATTTCTGCCTCTTGTCAGACTGAAAATTGTTCCTCTTTAAGAACAACTTCTTCATAAGTGTAAAATCGTTCTTTACAAGAATAATTTTAATTGTGGTATCACGGTAAATGCTTTATACTTTGTAGTATTTCGGTATTATTTTCTATTGTTTATAGTCTTCTGATTAAAAAGCCCCAACTATATTATACTCTTTTTAACCCGTTACTTCAGGTCCAAAAAAAAAAATCCTTGTTACAAGAACCTTTTGCATATTTCATAATATAACATATTTTATTCAAACATTATTTTTTTTCTACTTAGTATTGCTAACAAACTATAAAACTTCCTAAGTACATATTTAATTAATTAAACTTCTCTAACTAATGAACTTTATTAAGAATAATTTTGATATTTTTTAAGAATTAACTTATTTTAACTAACTTTTTACGTAAATTAGTTCATTAAAAATACAAGGAGTATTGCATTTCGCATGGAACACTACTAGCTATTGTTAAATTCTCGTTGAAGCAACATTATCCTTCAATTGTCAAAATAATTACAAGCACTAGTTATTCTTTTCTCTGTTTTTTTTACTCTCCTCATCCTATCCCTATTTTTGAATGAAGAATTTAACAATTGAGATTTAAGAAAAGAAGGGGAAAACAAAGAGGAAAAGTTCCCAAAAAAAAAAAAGGAAACGGAAATGACAATTTAATAAGAAAAATAGTCTAACTAAAACAATAGTTTAACTGAACAAAATGACAATTTAATAAGAAAAAAAAAATAGTCTAACGAAAACGATAGTTTAACTAAACTATATGCCAACTCACCCCTGAAGAAAAGTTTGTATCTGTTGATCATATTATTGCTTTACTGCCCAGTTAATCATGTGAATGATATTGCCCAACATCTATAGAGTAGTAGTTGAGAATGTCCAAAAACCAATATACATAAAAGTAGGAGGCACATCATCAGAACGTAAAACCCATTGACAATGAAAAAACAGATGATGAGTTGCTTCATCACACATCTAGCTGCATATATATCAGAAATTTAAAATATAACAACTAATAATTAGCAACATTCGCTCTTATTTATCTAATGCTACATACCCAATTGATATCAAGATATTGTAAGGCCTTCCAAAAGCATGTGTGTCCGCGCGTGCGCGTCTGCAATTTATAATGAGATGCCAACAACAAAATGATGATTGGTCAGAATGTATCAAATATCAAGTAAAAGAAAACCACAAAATGAAAATAAATCCACCTGCCAGGTCATGTTAAATCATTAATAATCTTAATAATCGAAGGACAATTACAAAACCAGAAATCAACCCACTACCATTTCAAGAAACAAAGTCGACTGTCATGTGTCTAAAGATAATCTCTCAAGCTTTCTCATCTCATGCTCATACTCATCAACTTCAGCAAGCTGCTGGTCATCAACCAGCTCTGAAGCTCTTTCAATTGCATCCTCAATATTCTTTCTGTCTGCAGCGGAAAGCCCTGATCCAATCATCCCATTATTTATGCCAGTCCTGATTTTGTAGATATGGTCCTCCAAGGCATTCTTTGCTTCAGCTTTCTTCTTGTACCTCTCATCATCAGCCTTGTATATCTCAGCTTCTTGAACCATCCTTTCAATCTCTTCTTTTGATAGCCTTCCTTCTCTGTTGGTTATTGTTATCCCATTCTCGTTCCCTGTTTTAGTTTCCTTGGCAGAGACTTCTAAGATCCCATTCTCATCAATGGAAAAGCAAACTTTGAAACTAGGAACACCCTTTGGCTTTGGGGGAATGGTAACCTTAAACGTATCCAGCCAATTGTTATCATTAGCCCTTGTTCTCTCACCTTGAAAAATAGAAAACGAAGCCGCTGTTTGGTTGTCAAACACAGTGGTTACCTCTGACGACATTGATGTAGGAATGCTAGTGTTCCTTGGAATTACAACTTTCATCAGACCACCAAGTACCTCAATGCCCAAGGACAATGGGGTGACATCTCTCAAGACAATGCCCTGTAAATTTTCATTTTCTTGCCCACTTAATATAGCAGCTTCAACAGCAGCACCATAAGCAACAGCCTCATCAGGGTTGATGCTCCTGCATAGCTCCTTCCCATTAAATAAGTCCTGCAATAGCTGTTGGATTTTAGGAATTCTTGTAGACCCACCAACCAGGACAACCTCATCAATACTCCTCTTGTCCATCTTGGCATCTGTAAGACACTTCCCTGCAATTTCTAAACATTTTGTGAAGCAGTCCTTGTTCAATTCCTCAAACCTAGCACGAGTGATTGTTGAATAAAAATCAATGCCTTCATATAAAGCATCAACCTCAATGGTTGCAACGGATGTGGATGAGAGTGTTCTTTTTGCCCTCTCGCAAGCAGTTCTCAACCTCCTAAGGGCCTTTGCATTCCCGGTGATATCCTTTTTTTGCTTCCTCTTCAACTCTTCCACAAAGTAGTTGACCATTCTGTTGTCGAAGTCCTCTCCTCCAAGGTGTGTGTCACCATCAACTGCTTTAACATTGAAGTCACCCTTATTAATTGTGACAACAGACACATCAAAGGTACCGCCGCCCAGATCAAATATAAAAATGTTTCTCTCAAGGTTATAGCATCCTTTTTTGTCAAGACCATATGCAATTGCTGCAGCAGTGGGCTCGTTAATTATTCGCAATACATTAAGGCCAGCAATTGCAGCTGCATCTTTGGTTGCTTGGCGTTGAGAGTCGTTGAAATAAGCAGGCACAGTGACGACTGCTTCCTTAACTGTTGAACCAAGATATACCTCTGCAATCTCATGCATCTTCCCTAAGACCATGGATGAGATTTCTTCTGGTAGAAACTGTCTTTCCTCAGATTTAAATTTCACAACAATCTTGGGCTTATCATCAAAACCTCCAATGATCGTAAATGGCCAAAGGTTTATATCACTTTGAACAAGAGAATCACTAAACCTCCGACCGATCAACCTCTTCGCATCTGCAAAATATTAATCATTGTAAGTGTAAATAAAAATAAATAACCATACGTACAGCATAAGATCCTACAAAAGAAAAAAAGGTTAACGGTAGAAGTGATCGACTTGCATGAAAGAGAGCATAAATGAACTAAAAAAAAGGAAAGACATTATCAAAGAATTTTTATTTTTAATTTATTATTTTTACATGCTATGAAGCTTTTTCCCAAGTTCAGATCAGCAATTAAAGGAAAGACGAAAATATATGTGAAAGGAGAATTACCAAACACAGTGTTAGTAGGGTTCAGTGCAGCCTGGTTCTTGGCAGCATCACCGACCATCCTTTGAGTATCAGTGAAGGCAACATAAGACGGCGTTGTTCTATTTCCATGGTCGTTCACGATAATATCTACTCGATCATGCTGCCACACTGCAACACACGAGGATGTGGTTCCGAGATCGATTCCAATGGCTAGTTTCTGCTGTGATCTATCACCCATCCTTTTTCTTTCAAAGTCAATGGAGTTTTCGGAGACTTAGCCTGACAAGAAAGTGTTTCTAGAGATTGGTAAGCTACCCAGCATGGTCAGCAAGTTACAAACCAAAGCATTTTAGCATAAACTAGAAAACACAATGGCCATCAATTACAGCTCCCAACAAGAAATTGTAAGTTACCACTGAGAGAAAAATGGTGATGAAGAACTAATTAGTCGAAACTCGAAAATGAAATAATTGAGACACTAGAAACTCTTCCGGTTTATGCTTCCCCCATTCAAAGAATTTTATTATTAATATTCATAACATGATACTTGGGCAGCAAAGAGTTCTTATTCAAAACAGGAAAGAATAAACTGATTATGTAAAATTATATAGGAATTCAAACTCTTCCATAAAATAAATCTCTTTGAAAGAAGCTTATCAACATGCACCTGCAATTCCTATAGTGGTGTTAAGCATAAGCGTGACTGATGTAACACACTCACCCACACTTAGATCTTATGCTGAGCAGAGGTAGTTTAGGGAGAAAATATAGAACCTGTGAAGGATTATGGGGGAGAGGTGCAGAAACAGAGAAGAGCAACAAGGGGGATGTAACCCCCTGCCGTAATTAATATCCGGATTATACGATTAACGTGAAATAGAGACCAATAAGACAAAACAACCTTTATAAACCCATCAACCAGACGGGGTTTTTCATGAATGCATTTCGAAATCATTTACAACACGGTCTCATATTTACACACCGAATATAATTACTATGCGAAGATAAATTACATTTATACAATTATCAGAGTACGCAATATAAATTCCCGACAATTCCGGGATCATATCTTCGCTCAATAATCATAGGGCACATTAGCCCATACAACTCAAATAACAGGGATTACACAATTTATCCGAATACATTCTCAATTACTGATCCATATAATCACATACACAATCCCAATTACACATTGATAACCAACTCCTAAGCTCTCACCCAAAACGAGTCCTCTTCGTCCTTGGATGCTTGCTTCATCCTCAATCTTCCTTCCCTGTCTAAAATGTTGATAGGGGAGGGTGAGATTCTGGGGAATCTCAGTAGGAAAACAAATACCACTATGCATGCAAGATAAGTATTTAATGCATGACATGCTTGCATCACAATAACTCATGTTCACAATATGATATACTCGCATGCTCAATGTTCACACAACATACTCATGGCCATAGTATAAACAGAAACAGAGCTTCGATCATTCTCATAGGTTTCACATAAACACGCAAGGCAATAACATGCATCAATACACAAATACAATTATCACTACATGCAGGAGAGGTAAGTTCCCTACACTCTTTTCCACGTAAGCTCCAGCTCCGGCTGCTCACGCTCCAGTAAATCATCAAATCCTATAACCATAATCAAGGACATAGGATTAATCCCTTTTCCAATTCCTTTACATTTAGACACTCAAGTTGGTTATCATTATTGCCCTTTAAGTGCCCTCAAACACCTCAATCCATAGCTCTAAAGGGTTGGAAGACTATCCCCAAAGATCCCCTTTTGAACACTTAAACTTGATATTTTTCACTGCCTCACTCGAGCACAGAAGCTCTCACTCGAGCACAAGTACGGACATCACTCGAGCACAGATGCTCTCACTCGAGCACGCGTACGGACAACACCCGGGCACAAGAGAAAGTGAGACAGAAAGCACATGCCCGAGAGCACAACCCTCACCTGAGGCACAAGCTCACTCGAGCACAGATCCTCACTCGAGCACAAGACCAAAAGTCTCGCTCGAGCACCCGCGAGCACAACTCCGCGAGTGACAACCCGAGAGCACCCCAAAGCTCTCCAAAAACGGGATCACTCAAGCACTCCACTCTCACCCGCGAGCACACCCGCGAGCACACACCTCTCACCCGCGAGCACACACGGCTCACTCGAGCAGATGCCCTCCACCCGCGAGTGAGAAGGCTCACTTCTTGCACCTTGCCCGCGAGCATCCACCCAAGAGCAACCCTCTACTCTGGGCGTACACCTTCACCCGAGAATGCCATGCTCACTTCGAGCATGCTCTTCGCTCACTCGAGCACAAAGCGATGTGCTCGAGCAGAACCCATAGAAAACCCAGGCGCACTCGCAGCACACAGGGAAAACTCACGCATCACTCGAGCAGGTTCTTCCTCACTCGAGCAATGATCATCCCTCACTCGAGCACACCCCTGTCTGCTCGAGTGAATCTATCAGATTCCAGAGAACGCAGCAAAACTTACCACATTCCTTAACTCTTGCCCAATTGATCCAAAGGGATCCAAAACCTCTACCAAAGCTACTCCCACACAAAATCACTCACTGAATTCAATGGAATCCATAGAATTACCAAATTCTCATCCCATTAACTAGCTTTGGTTTAGGGCAACATAATCACCCATTTTCCAAATCATTATCCTTACACATTTCAATCCCCAATCCATTCTATCTATTCAAAACTCATACCAATATACCATTTCCAATGCCATATCATGCCAAACTACCCATTACCCATATTTTCACAATTAGGGCAATAATTCCAGAAATTCATAACATAATCATTTGGCATGAAACATAGATAGAAGGATTGGTTTCACATACCTTATCAACTTTCTCAAAGACACTCTTTGATTCTCCATACTTCATATTTTCGTGATCTTCAAATCACCACCAATAGAGAAGCTACAATCATCAAATTGAAGCTCTCAGCTCAAGGATTAACATTGGAGAAGAGAGTTTGAGCTAAAGAGGTCATTTGCTTACCTCACAATTCAGATTTCCCTTTCTCTTTCCCAAGCTCCATGGCTTCCGCACAAGAGAGAGAAACCGAGAGAGAGAAGAGAAGAGAGAGCACGAGAGAGAGAAGAGAGGGGATGGAAGATGATGATGTGTCACTTGACTCATCCTAGGGCTCTCCATATGCCACTTGTCACCATCTCCCTTCAACTCACATGGGTTCACATGCATGCACCTACACTTGATCATGCCCCATGCTCAACTACACAATCAATCTTAGCCATTGATCATTTAATCATACATCTCATTTTCTCTTAGCTAGTAATTAATTTCTCTATTAATCACTAACTAATTCCCAACAATTTCACTATTTCAATTTCCAATAATTATGGCTTATTAATTAATGTCGCCATAAAACACATAATTATTCTCAATAATTATCATTAGTCCTTAGTCAAAAATCGGGATGTTACATTTCTCCCCCCGTTCAATAAATTTCGTCCTCGAAATTTGTTCCACTACTAAGGACATAACCATCGGATGCTTCTTCACGACAGCTTCCGTTTCACAATTTATTCCATATTGGGATGGTCTCCTCTAGACCACTTACACAATGGAGCGTCTCAACTTGATTCTTGTAAGAATCTTAAACCATAAATGCAACCCTAGTTGCCATAAACTGCAATCGGCCCATATCACGATTGCTATACAACCACAATCATCACAAGTCCTCCTCATTCATGAGTGGCTAGCGCATCTCAATATCCGGTGACTCTAATTCATGAGTCATGTCATAAGGTTTCAGCAGTTAGGTGGCATAGACCACCACTCTGCTACTCAATCTAGTTACCCCTTCCGGGAGTAAACACCACATCCTCAATATCAAACGACAGCCTCAGCTGTATACACAAACATTCCGCTTCCGCACAAGTGCTTGTGTATCCACTTTCACAGCATTACCCTCACCCGTACACCCACCAATGATTCCACTAGTGGTAACCGAGACTTCCGGGTATTCACAACAATCACACTGCCGTATCAAATTCCACGGCATTACCCTCACCCATCCGGGACTTTTGGGCCTCAATCACAATTTCCACGACAGATTCACATTGATGCGTGACGATTGTCACAAGACGACAGCACCCACGGCTGTATGCACAATTATACGTAGCTTTCGCCACTTGCACACATATCACATTGCAAGAATACCTCGGCTTCCGCCGCTTGCACAAATACGACAACTTCCCGCTGTCTCACAAATACACTTTGCCCTTCCGGCATTCATATCACATCAACACATATCACATCATCAGGTCACTCCAGAATCTCAATCTCATCTATCCAAAGCACCCTACCACAATGGTCCACCTAGAATCTCAGTCTCATCTATCCAGGCGACCGGTTGAGAGTCTCAATCTCCCAATACCACCTTCATGCTCTTGCACCACACAAACAACTACAACGGCAGTCCAACGGCCGAGCTAGAGATGACCAGCGTCAAACCCTAAACGGCTCACGCTGACCTGCACACGCTGTAATTTGTCACATAGCTTTCATCACAATCCGCATCGCAGACTCTAATTTTACGCACCACCTTCCGGCCTTGGGTCAACACCGGTGCAACCAACGTGGTGGCTAGCCAGGCTGGCCATACCGGGGTAATTGCCCTCACAACAAAATCCCCAAACATGTAGTCGAATTCGCCATCAGCTAAACTAGCTCTGCTCTGCCACAACACACCTCAATCCCAGCTTATTCACAACTGTCACAGATTCACAATCACACTCCACCCTCATCCCCTTTTACCGCCGAGAAGACACACAGTCTTAACTCGAACTGTTGTTAGCGACTCAGGGACTATTGGCATGGCAGTGCACACATATAGCCATTCAGGCTTACAATAGTAGGTCCACAATCACACCCTACCCTCATCCCCTTTCTCCGCCGGGAAAACACACAGTCTTAACCCGAACCGTTGTTAGCTACTCAGGGACTGTTGGCGTAGCGGTGCTCACAAATAGCCTTTCGGCTTCCATATCACACTCCACCCTCATCCCCTTTCTCCGCCGAGAAGACACACAGTCTTAACCCGAACCGTTGTTAGCTACTCAGGGACTGTTGGCGTAGCAGTGCATAAACATAGCCTTATAGCACATAGCTAACCGGCTTCACAAACGGCCCGTCGGCCTCACAAATAGCCTATCCCCCGTAAACTACCGCCCCGAAGGCACGGTCCTCCGCCATAGGAATCACCCCATGCGGCCGCAGGTAAGAGACTCACAAATAGCCGTCACACCACACCGCCGTCTCACCCCACCGGGCCACAACGGTTGGTGCCCTCTCCCACCAATCGGGTGCGGAGAGGCTGAGTACACTACGTCGACCCAGGACTCACAATGCACAATTGTAACAAGCTGGAACCAGGCATCTTAACCACTTCACTTTCAACCTCTCAAATTCTTTTCACATACTGAGATCCTTCAAGACCTCTTTTTACAACACTACTTGACCCGAAGTTTTACCTCCCGAAGTCATAGTTATCATATCATTCTCACATCAACCTCGAGCCTTTGCTCAACACAATTCTCAAACATAATACATTCCCACGCTTCCGCTGCACACTCTGAGGTCTACTCCTCATCTGTGCATTCATAATGTCAAGTTGATTTAACAGGAGTCCCATAGAAATCTCCTACTACAACTGACAACATTCACAATCTGTACCAAATCTTGGCTTGATTCAACTCGAATCATTGGAAACCACAACCAGCACTTCGTTGAGATCCCATACTCCCAACGTTCCCAGAGCTCTATTCTACGATTCAACGTCACGGCTATTACTCTCCACGGTTCATTATCAAGGCGGCTGCACTCTAGGGTTCATCATCACAGTGGCTCCACTCTAGGGTTCATCGTCATGGTGGCTCCACACTATGCTACTGCACTCGGTGCTTCACTCAGTCCACTGACTGGTCAGCCCCTCCGGTCAGAACTATCCATAGGTAGCCCTTTCCAATCAGATCTCACCGTAGGTAGCCCTTTCCGATCGAATCTCACCGTAGGTAGCCCTTTCCTATCAAAAGTCCCCGTAGATAGCACTCTCCGATCCGAATCCTCCGTAGATGACTTTCTCCCTGTGCTGGATTAACAACCAACACTCTCAGAATAACTGATACCCATTTCAGTTCACTACTAGTACCATACCCTGGTACCACATACCATTGAGGTCAAATCCAATTCTTAAGAATCAACCCAACTATTGAGTCTAATCCTTAGATCACATCTCATCTTTCAAACTTTCAACCTCAGTTGAACCGGGAAATCACTTACCTCGAATCCACAGAGCCTCACAACTCCAACACAAATCCAAATATCATGCCAGCCTAAGGCACACCGGTCCCCTAGGTCTTAAGGCCTTTACACACACAAGATCAGTATAACATTACTACATGTAACATCATACTACATTGGGTTACATACCCAACATCTAGGTTGGAACCCTGATACCTAGAACATCAATATCAAGCACCTCGGAAACCATTTTCCTCGGTTCTCAAATCAGATGATGAGTTTGATTACAACCACCTCTGGGTTTACACCTCAAATTCTAGGACGAATCACTATGTCTGTCGATTACACAATGATTCACCACTCAAGACTAACCAACAATGTATACACATATTCCACAAATCTCTTATGTCCACAATGACAAATCACACATGTGTATACATAATCACTATCACAAAACATCATCTACCACCAAGGTAGAGATCTAAGAGAGCTATCCTAGCAAATTCCCAAGTTTGCCAGGAACTGTAGCTCTGATACCAAAATGTAACCCCCTGCCGTAATTAATATCCGGATTATACGATTAACGTGAAATAGAGACCAATAAGACAAAACAACCTTTATAAACCCATCAACCAGACGGGGTTTTTCATGAATGCATTTCGAAATCATTTACAACACGGTCTCATATTTACACACCGAATATAATTACTATGCGAAGATAAATTACATTTATACAATTATCAGAGTACGCAATATAAATTCCCGACAATTCCGGGATCATATCTTCGCTCAATAATCATAGGGCACATTAGCCCATACAACTCAAATAACAGGGATTACACAATTTATCCGAATACATTCTCAATTACTGATCCATATAATCACATACACAATCCCAATTACACATTGATAACCAACTCCTAAGCTCTCACCCAAAACGAGTCCTCTTCGTCCTTGGATGCTTGCTTCATCCTCAATCTTCCTTCCCTGTCTAAAATGTTGATAGGGGAGGGTGAGATTCTGGGGAATCTCAGTAGGAAAACAAATACCACTATGCATGCAAGATAAGTATTTAATGCATGACATGCTTGCATCACAATAACTCATGTTCACAATATGATATACTCGCATGCTCAATGTTCACACAACATACTCATGGCCATAGTATAAACAGAAACAGAGCTTCGATCATTCTCATAGGTTTCACATAAACACGCAAGGCAATAACATGCATCAATACACAAATACAATTATCACTACATGCAGGAGAGGTAAGTTCCCTACACTCTTTTCCACGTAAGCTCCAGCTCCGGCTGCTCACGCTCCAGTAAATCATCAAATCCTATAACCATAATCAAGGACATAGGATTAATCCCTTTTCCAATTCCTTTACATTTAGACACTCAAGTTGGTTATCATTATTGCCCTTTAAGTGCCCTCAAACACCTCAATCCATAGCTCTAAAGGGTTGGAAGACTATCCCCAAAGATCCCCTTTTGAACACTTAAACTTGATATTTTTCACTGCCTCACTCGAGCACAGAAGCTCTCACTCGAGCACAAGTACGGACATCACTCGAGCACAGATGCTCTCACTCGAGCACGCGTACGGACAACACCCGGGCACAAGAGAAAGTGAGACAGAAAGCACATGCCCGAGAGCACAACCCTCACCTGAGGCACAAGCTCACTCGAGCACAGATCCTCACTCGAGCACAAGACCAAAAGTCTCGCTCGAGCACCCGCGAGCACAACTCCGCGAGTGACAACCCGAGAGCACCCCAAAGCTCTCCAAAAACGGGATCACTCAAGCACTCCACTCTCACCCGCGAGCACACCCGCGAGCACACACCTCTCACCCGCGAGCACACACGGCTCACTCGAGCAGATGCCCTCCACCCGCGAGTGAGAAGGCTCACTTCTTGCACCTTGCCCGCGAGCATCCACCCAAGAGCAACCCTCTACTCTGGGCGTACACCTTCACCCGAGAATGCCATGCTCACTTCGAGCATGCTCTTCGCTCACTCGAGCACAAAGCGATGTGCTCGAGCAGAACCCATAGAAAACCCAGGCGCACTCGCAGCACACAGGGAAAACTCACGCATCACTCGAGCAGGTTCTTCCTCACTCGAGCAATGATCATCCCTCACTCGAGCACACCCCTGTCTGCTCGAGTGAATCTATCAGATTCCAGAGAACGCAGCAAAACTTACCACATTCCTTAACTCTTGCCCAATTGATCCAAAGGGATCCAAAACCTCTACCAAAGCTACTCCCACACAAAATCACTCACTGAATTCAATGGAATCCATAGAATTACCAAATTCTCATCCCATTAACTAGCTTTGGTTTAGGGCAACATAATCACCCATTTTCCAAATCATTATCCTTACACATTTCAATCCCCAATCCATTCTATCTATTCAAAACTCATACCAATATACCATTTCCAATGCCATATCATGCCAAACTACCCATTACCCATATTTTCACAATTAGGGCAATAATTCCAGAAATTCATAACATAATCATTTGGCATGAAACATAGATAGAAGGATTGGTTTCACATACCTTATCAACTTTCTCAAAGACACTCTTTGATTCTCCATACTTCATATTTTCGTGATCTTCAAATCACCACCAATAGAGAAGCTACAATCATCAAATTGAAGCTCTCAGCTCAAGGATTAACATTGGAGAAGAGAGTTTGAGCTAAAGAGGTCATTTGCTTACCTCACAATTCAGATTTCCCTTTCTCTTTCCCAAGCTCCATGGCTTCCGCACAAGAGAGAGAAACCGAGAGAGAGAAGAGAAGAGAGAGCACGAGAGAGAGAAGAGAGGGGATGGAAGATGATGATGTGTCACTTGACTCATCCTAGGGCTCTCCATATGCCACTTGTCACCATCTCCCTTCAACTCACATGGGTTCACATGCATGCACCTACACTTGATCATGCCCCATGCTCAACTACACAATCAATCTTAGCCATTGATCATTTAATCATACATCTCATTTTCTCTTAGCTAGTAATTAATTTCTCTATTAATCACTAACTAATTCCCAATAATTTCACTATTTCAATTTCCAATAATTATGGCTTATTAATTAATGTCGCCATAAAACACATAATTATTCTCAATAATTATCATTAGTCCTTAGTCAAAAATCGGGATGTTACAGGGGAGGCAGAATAGAGAGGTGGGGGAAATGAATCAGAATCTCGGGGAGAGAAACAGAGAGCTCACATAGCCATCATAATAATTCCATTAATCCAAGTCTACCATACATATGCTGCTTTACTTCCTATTTATAGAAGAGATTTCCTTATCATGAAGGAAACTCCTTTCTTTCCTAAGAAGAAACCTCAATGCACCTTGCAACCAAAAGCTACCAGCAGTAAATGAAAAAGTAAACTTACAGAAGCAAATGCAAAAGTGAACTTAAAAGTATGATAAATAATAAAAAGCAACGTCATCTTTTTCTAGCACAAGTCTTTCTAAATTTCCTATCAGTGACCCTGTATCCAATTGTCACATATGCACGCCTTTGGACATAAGTTGGTGGACTCCCCTACTTCAGATTATTATTATTTTAATTATAATAAATGTTATGGTAATGTTTATAAGTTAAAAAATTATAAACAATAAATGTTAAGAAAGGATAAGGATTTTAAATACACAGAAAAGATGAAAGTGAATAGGAATGAGGTGAATGCACTATTGGAAAAAAAAAACCCTTTTTAGACCTCCATATTTAGACCGATTTTGGTGGATAAGGTTTTAAAAATTTGCGCGGTGGCAGTTTTGTAATTATATTGAACTTCATAGACCGGTTCCTAAAACAACCGGTCTTAAAAATTTTATTTAGAATGGTTATAAATAAAACCGATCTTAAAGTCTTAAAATTTTTATGAATTTAAAATGTGTTAACATTTAAGACCGGTTTACATATAAACCGGTCTTAAATGTTAAATATTTAAGACCGATTTTGTATTAAAACCGGTCTAAAATATTTAACATTTAAGACCGGTTTATATGTAAACCAGTCTTAAATGTTAACACATTTTAAATTTAAAATGTGATAATGTTTCAAGATCAGTTGTGGTAAAAACTGGTCTTAAATGTGTTAAATTTAAGACCGGTTTTTGTACAAGCCGATCTTAAATGTGAAATTTCCCTCTTTTAAGACCGGTTTTTATTAAAGGTAAGATTTTTCACCCTTATTTTTCCTCCTGCGCCCAAATCGCGCGCTTTGTAAACCCTTTCTTCTCTCTTTGCTATTTATCTGTGAGCTCTGTCCGTGCTTTTTCTGAACTCGTCCATGGCGTCCCGTCCCTCATTTGCTCAACTCTCCTCCGTCATTACCGCTGTCGTTGCTGTGTTTGTCGTCACTGTTCTTTGATTATACCTAGTCTTCTCTGCCGCCACCTCTAATCTCCGCAGTGACTATTCTCCTTTGACTTGACTTCCCTTTGTCAGTGCCGTGAATTTGAGGACTTCATTTTAATCTCAGTCAATGCCACCGTGACTTTGGGTTGAAGCTCACTCCTTGGTCTTCATTCAGGTTAGTGTTTAATCTATTATTTAGTTGTACGTTGTTTTATAATTAATAATGTTCAATGAAAAAATAGTTCTTGTTGTTGCTTTGAGCACTTAAACGTAATCTGGAAAAAATTAAATCTGCACATTCTTATTAGATATATGCTCTGACTTTTAATTATATCCCTGTGATATTTGGCTTGGATTAATACCACTCTATGTTCTGTTTTAGTTTAGTGCGGTTGTTTAATTATTGTCAGTGTTATTGGTTTGTTAAAACAATACTAGTTTCAAATGGTGCCTGTTAATTTCGTTGAAATATCTAAAACTCTATTGTTGTTGTTTTTTTTTTTTTTTGTCTATCCTTTTGTTGTTGAATATAAGGTACTAGAAGTGTTAAGATATATATGGATCATAGTTGAATAAATGTTAAACAAAAGAGTGTTGAATATGATAATGGGGTGAGGGGTTTTTTAGACTTCGTAGTAGAAATGCCGATGATGGTAGTGGAAAGTTTTATTGCCCTTGTGTAGTATGTTTGAATGAGAAGTGACTAAGTACTGCAGATATATATACACATTTAATTTGTGAAGGATTCTGTAAAGGTTATACAGTGTGGGTATGGTATGGTGAAGAATTAGAAATGCCAAGTTCATCTCAACAGGGGGGAGTGAACTTTGATGATAATGACACAGATACGGATGATCGAATAGAGGATATTATTCGTGATGTAGGAGAAGAGACTTTTGAGTAATCACATGCATATGGTAATATGTGTAGTGATGCTGAGACGCAGTTGTACCCGGGGTGTAAAAAGTACCAATTGTTGAAAGCAGTATTGAAATTAGTAAGCTTGAAAGCATGGCATATATAGAGCGACAAGAGTTTTTTAGAAACGCTTGAGGCTTTTAAGGACATGCTTCCGGATGATAATGTGTTGCCTTCTCGATACTATGATGCTAAGAAAATATTGTGTCCACTAGGGATGAAGTATAAAAACATCTATGCATGCCCTAATGATTGTATATTGTATAGAAAATATCATGAAGAGGAACAACAGTGTCCAATATGTGAAACCCCGAGGTACAAATCAAATAACGCTCCTGCAAAAGTATTATGGTACCTTCCAATCATACCAAGGTTCAACCACTTGTTTGCTAATGAAAACGATGCAAGAAATTTGAGATGGCATGTGGATGAGAGGATATCTGATGAAAAGCTTCGACATCCAGCTGATTCTTCTCAATGGAAGAAAATCGATCAATTATTTCCTGCCTTCGGTGAAGAGCTTAGGAACCTTAGGCTTGGGCTTAGCACGGATGGCATGAATCCTTTTGGTAGCCTGAGCAGTATACTTAGTTCATGGCCTGTTTTATTGGTAATTTACAACTTATCTTCTCTGTTATGCATGAAACGAAAGTACATCATGTTATCACTACTACAAAAAACCAAATCTATGGCGCTTATAATTGCAGTAGCTGTGGCGCTTGCGAAATGCCACATATCTTAACGCTACTAAAAAAAGCTGTGGCGCTTGGAAGCGCCACAGATTTTTAAATTTTTTTTTTTTAAAAATAACTTCCTGTGGCGCCTAACCTGCCAGGCGCCACAGGAAGCTTACCTCCTGTGGGTGGGTGGGCCTTCTGTGGCGCCTGGCCGGTCAGGCGCCACAGTAGGCCTATACCTCCTGTGGCGCCTGGCTGGCCAGGCGCCACAGTAGGTCTTTTTTTTTTTAATTTTTCGTTCTGGTTTATTTTAGCATATTTTTTCCTCATATTTTTTTGGGTTTTTCATATTGGTTTTTTTTTTAGCATATTTTTTCCTCATGCATATATAATTATAGTCTGCAAGGTTTAATAAGAACAATAATAGATAACTTTAAAATGATACCAACAAATGATTGATTAGCTAAAGTAGTAATGAAAATTGTTATACAATATACTGTAAACCTAGCTGAATGAAATATAATACAACAAATTCAACTTGAACAAACATGCATGACACAACAATTATATTGGCAATTAGAAACAACACAAAAAAAACCAGCTAGTGAATTTAATAGTAAATATAGCTACCTAGGGATTTGCCTAAACACATATTCACACCATTCCTCGATCACTTCATTAACCTGATGGTCTGTCAAAGCGTCACAACGTTGATCTTCATAATACTACAGATATATACAATCAGACACAAGTTAGAACGAATTAAAATCAGTAAAACATAACTGTCAGGCACTAATTCAATTTCATTACAACACAATATGAAGTGCAACTAAATGACTTACTTTTTGAGGAATAAATGGTTGATCATGCATAATAACATCCTTCATAAATTTCATGATATAGTACCCACAATCATTGTCATTAGGTTGGAAAGGGCACTGCAATAATATAATGCAATATTTAACTCTGTTCATGAATAAAAAGTGTTTACTAACAAAGTCTAAGTAAAGTCAAATATCAATACCTGTATCTTCTTCCAAGGATAGCTAAGACGGGGGTCAGTAGCTTTAGAATAGTTTAACATGACAGACGACCGATATGCAGTCAATGCGCTAACAAAAGAAACAGAAAATGATTACTTTTGATTATTCAATCATGTTCGCAAATATTTATACATAGGCACGTATACTTACCTACTGATCAATAGCATCATATCAAAACGGTCTTGTGGAAGACCATTTTTCAGAGGATCCACATAATAAATGCGAGGGCCTGAAGGTTCCGCTGGATTGATAACGATCAATATCCAATGGCGCCTAAAATATATTTTAAAAATATTTTTTGAACAATCATGTTATGATAGAAGTTAAACAATAAAAACAAAAATTGTACCAATAATAACTTACCTCGCATTATACGGCACTAAAAATAATGTATTTGCTGTCGCTTTCTTGCTAAAGTAATCTTTCAGCTCATTAGACTGTGCAGTCACATCTATTTTACCCTCATGATGACCAACGAGAAAAGGGTTGACAAATGCGAATTGGACCCTATGTGTATCCATTAAAACGTCCTCGTCCAAATGCCTGATATAAAACATACAGTGTCATGAGAAACAAAAGAAATGGAACGAGATTTATTAATAACAGTGATAAACGATGATAGTGAAGTACCTTATCCAGATGTTGATAGCCAAAGCACTAACCCAATCACGAGCACATATTTCCTGCACGACCTCGGCAGTAATATAGTCAACTAGACTACCAACAGTGTAGATATGTCTTGGAATACGTAATGGCACTACTCCCTCACCGATCAATTGTGGTGCAATCGATATTAATTGATCGAGATATGAGGTATGTCTTCTTCTGCTCTGTTGGCTGGCCAATGCTTTTGACTTGGGTTGTGTTGTTGAAGACTTTGAAATCTTACCCTGCGCAAATCAGAAAATTAAATCACAGTTCGAGATGAAAGTTCGAAGGAAAAGTGCAGGGAATTTTGAATGAACGACCTTTCCACATGGCTCGATAAGACCTATTGGCCAAGCAACATAGCCACCTACAATATCTGCCACCTTATTTTGCTCATCCTGAGACGGGATCGGTAAGAGGGCGTCTTCGTTCGTGCAGATGTCAACCCTAACCCGGAGTGTGTTATCGAGCAACGGTGAATTGTGCAGTATGTCCTCACCAGTGTTGTAGGCAACACCTACTGCAACCGCGTGCTTGGATGCTTGCTCGACATATAGCTTGCATTGAAATTCGCCCTACGGAAAATAGAGTTAATATGTTAAATTCGCTTAATTATAATTTAACATAAAGTTAAGTAGAAAAGAAATTAATTACCGAAGGAAAAGGGACTTTAGGCATGGAATTGCAGCTATCTCTGAAACTTGGGCTATCACAAAATGGAACATTTGGTGTTGGCCTACCCTGGACCAACTGTTGTATTTGCGTTGTTAACAACGCATTCTGTTCTTGCAGCAAACGCATTTGTTCGGTGAATTGTTCTTCTCGTTGTTCCTTGTAGCGCATTTGTTGTTGAAGTTCTTGCATTTGATGCTTAAAGCTAGACATCTCGTCACGTAGGTGAGAAACATCACTTCTACTCGAGCGCTTCTGACGTCCGAAGTATGCTGATGGGGTGACTGCAAAACCAGTACCCCGAACACGACCATCATACTCGGGTACTGGTAACGCTCTGCTCAATAAATCGTCCCGACCAACATAGGTCGCCAACGCAGGATCCTCCTGTGTCATTTGTCGCTTTCCCAAAAAGAATTACAATGAAAATTAGTTATTATAAATGGAGTTCATTTAAGTAAAGCCAATTATTTATTGAACGCATAATATAATTGAATACTTACACAATATTCGGCTACTCTTCTTGCTTCCTCACTAGGAATTTCACCTTTCTTATTTGTGACACCCTGGACCCACAGCTCATGTCGTGGAACCTGTGTAATATCTGAGCCTGATTCTTGTATCTGCACATCAAAGTTAGTCGAAGTTAAATGATATTCATACAATTTTTATTATGAATGAAATAATCATCAGTTCGTACCATTTTTCTTTGTAAAGTTGCGTATGAAGCAGGTCCTTGTGTGTACCGGTATGGCATGTTGGTCGCGTTAGCTCGATTTTTCTCGCTCAACTCCTAGTTAGATCAAAATGATTTATATAAATATATAAATGTTACTTACAAATACGTACATTACACGTAATAGGGAAAAATAAACAAATCCCCTTACCAGGAAATCAGGAGTTGTATGTGTTTTGGTAAACTCATCCCACATTGCTTGAGTGATGATTCCTTCGTACAATGGATAAGGCGGTGTAGTAATGATATCATCCCTCAAGAAATATTTGACGAGATCAGAACGAAACTTTCGCTTAAGTTTTCTGGCTTTTCTCATTACGAAGTTCTTCCGATCATCATCAATAATAAAAATACTCTGTAAACAAGTCAAAAAACATATATCATATGTAAGATTGAAATGAAGTGAAACAAAGCAAACCGAATAAATATATAATTAAGGTGTTACCTGTATTTCAGCCCAGATCACATCCTCATAACTTTTCTTTACCATTTTCCAATTTTGAACTGTAATAGGGACTCTGTCTCGAACCGTAGTCCCGATGAAGTTATTTAAGGAGGTACTGTTCTCCCCAAACGGGTTTCCATTTTCATTCCACTCCAGTTGTAACTTGATTCCGTTACTTCTCAGTCTGATCAACCTCACCATAATTGTCCTGCCACGTCTGACGTTCGCCTCAAATCTCTGTCTACCAATGTGCCTGGGAACGTCATCAATGTCATCAGGTACGGGACTGGGAACATCATCAATGTCATGATGTGGTGAGTCCATACTCCTACAAGTGAAATAAACCAAATCAAAACATCAGTGCATAATGGTCTTGTATGTCAACGAAAGCAAATTATTTTGAAATTTATAAAAACATACGTACAAGTAAATGAGTCAAGGCAATCATTATCTTTTCCTTTTTCTTGTCTGATTTAAAATTTTATTCTTCAGAATTCGTGTTGGATTGAGAATTGTGTTCCTCTTGACCCAAGTTCCCTCTTTAACATGGACAACATCATAAACTTGCGTTTCATGATTAAGTGTGGAGGAAGGTTATAAATCATCAATATCACCGACCACGTGCTATGTGTGCTACTCTGAACACCGTGCGGATTAATTCCATCAGTTGATAGTGTAAGGTGAAGGTTCCTGACTTCATCAGCAAAGTCAGGGTACTCATGATCAATTTTTTTCCATTGAGGAGCGTCTGCAGGGTGCCTAAGCTTCGTGTCTTTAATCCTTTCATCCGCATGCCATGTCAACTGCTTAGCAATCTCTGCATTACTATACAGTCGCCTGAATCTCGGAACAATGGGAAAATACCATAGCACCTTCAAAGGACTTTTTCCTTTCTTCTTCCTATATCGAGATGCGTTGCATTTAGGGCACTTCTCCAACGTTGCATACTGATTTCGAAATAATACGCAATCGTTAGGACATGCATGTATCTTCTCATATCTCATACCGGTTGTAGAGCAAAGAATTCGCTTTGCCTCATATGTCTTGGTAGGAAGTACATTTTCTTCTAGAAGCATATCTTGCAACAGTTCAAGCAATGCGGTAAAACCCGAATCACTCAATCCGTAGCGAGCTTTAAAGTTATACAACTTCAACACTGCTAGCAATCTTGTGTATTTAGTACTTTCGACATATAATGGTTTCTCTGCATCACCTTTCAACTTCTCATATTCGTTAGGGCAGTTATGAAGCACCCCTTCAACCATATTTACCATTTCTTCAAGACCATCATCTTCTTCAAACATGCTTTGATCAAATTCATCCGAGGCACCACCTGTGGTATGCACCCGATCACTATATGAATCGTTGGTCTCACCATGCCTTGTCTATCGCATATATGTTTGATCAATACCATAACACACTAGATGATCTAGCAAATCAAATTGACTAATCCGCTTTCCAAAACAACAGGCAGGACATAAGATTTTTCCAGGATCTTTTGTGTGCTCAGTTGCAAATGTAATAAAATCCTTCACCCCATCTATATATTCCCTTGAACATCGATTAGATGACATCCATTTACGATCCATCTATGGGCTTCAATCTATTTTTTTAAAAAATTACGTGGTTAGTTGTATAACTATTGCATTTACTAATTACTTTTATATTCTCTTACCAATTTTAATTTAAAATAACATACACCACATGAATCTTCATAATTGAAGCTTTCTAAGTCTTAAACTGAATATTTAAATTGCCAAATAATTCATTAATTATTCCCAGGCATTATAATAAAATTTTACAACTCATAACAAAAGAAACCATATTTGCCACAATAATATATCATAGTTAAATTAGAAAACATTACAAGTCAATAATTAAATAAAATACAAGTGTTAAGAATATATAAATAATTATTTTGCTTATGCAATTAATCAATAACAATCATTAGAACACCTACAAATTATAACTATTAAATTTAACTAAATAATTTGAAGATCTAAGATGGTTAGGTAGCTTGAGATATCCCATGCACCCCGGGCCTTAATATACACAGTACTTAACTAATTTGGATAGATCAACAAAATTAGTTTTTTATTTCAAATATAATATATGTTAGTTTCTCTAAAATACCCTTTCAAGTCATTTGCATTGAAACTATACCTTATTGTAAACTCTTTTAGCATGTGCAATCAATATGGATAGTTAAGGGAAAAAAATACGTATAGGAACAAAATGAATTGAAGTTTTGTATTCAAGACCAAATTCAAATCCTATCTAGCTCTTATATTAATAACTAAAAATAGTTTTTTTTTATTTTTTTGATACTATGAACAAATTAAAGAGTCTAGGTATTAATAATGAACACAAGAAAGCAAGACGATGTATTCCATGGTGGAACGTGAAAACCCACCCAACCAAAAAAGAAAAAAAAAGAATGGGGGAGGCTCTATGTTTTCTTATTGCTTTTATGGTTTTATAAAGATTGCATAATTGACTTTAAGATGTGAAAAAAGCCACATGTTGGATCACTTGATTGGATGTACCTTTATCATATCCTACTTTCTTAGTTCACGTACACTCATTATATTCATACAAAAAGGTTTCAAGATAAGTACGTTATTGATATTAACATTATATATAATTGAACCGCACAAACATCATATCATACCCATTATCTTTTCCCCCCTTTCCTCCCTCTATATATATGTGTGTGTATTCCTTTCTCTCTGTCTTTCCCTTTTGAAATATTTGGGGCTTAGAAATTCTATCAAACTCGCAAAAATGATGAACCAAAAGAGAAGGCCCCATAGCATATGGTTACCATATGACCAACCACTGAAAAGCGATACCTATTCATGCCTAATAATGACAAAATCTTAATCTAATTCGTTACTGTGTGCTATATAATTTGAGAATAATCCTTATATTAGATTGACGTCCAAATAAATTCAACTGCTATATCTGAAAAATCTCTCAATAAATATAAATATACATGTATGCGTGTCATAACAGGGAAAAAATCAAAAAAAGCATCGCAACCATGCCATAAAGAAAAAAAGAGCACACAAAACAACCTGAAAAAAAATTAATAAAAAGAAAACGCAAGTTGAACTTACAGGTTGATCAATGGAGTGGGGGACCACGTAATTGCCGTTGGTGACGCAATCTCAGTGAGGGAAGGAAGAAATTTGAGCACTAGCTACCAAATGGAGTAGGGACCAAAAGAGTTGAAGACAACGGAATAATACGGAAAGAAGTGGGGTTGGCAGTTGTAAAAATACAAAAATGTGTGCGCGTGTGGGTGTAGTTTTAAGATATGAAGAAGAGAAAATGGAGGGACGGGGTGCACGCACAGATGGAAGGGAAAGTGATAGAGGGAATAATTAATGATAGAGAGAAAGAGATGGAGGGGGGTGGAAGCGGAAAATGAAAGAGATTGGGGGGGCGGCGGGAAAACAAAAGGGGATAAGGGAGGGCGGGTTGGGATCTCATTGGTGGGGAAGGGATAGGATATCAAAAATTATTTTTTTTAAAAAAAAAGAGTCAGGGGTGGCGCCTGACCAGGCAGGCGCCACTCCTGACAAATTTTTATTTTTATTTTTTTAAAAAAGGGTTAGGGGTGGCGCCTGGCCAGGCAGGCACCACTCCTGACAAATTTTTTTTTTAAAAAAAAAAAGTGTCAAGGGTGCGCCAGTTATGAAAAAAAAATTTTTTTTTTTTAAAAAAGGGTAAGGGGTGGCGCCTGGCCAGGCAGGCGCCACCCCTGACAAAATTTTTTTTTCAAAAAAAAAAAGGGTCAGGGGTGCGCCAGTCTTGACAAATTTTTTTTTTTTTAAAAAAAAGGGTCAGGGGTGGCGCCTGGTCAGGCAGGCGCCACCCCTGACAAAAACTTTTTTTTTTTAAGGGTCAGGGGTGGCGCTTGACCAGCCAGGCGCCACACCTGACCACAAGCTAGTGTGGCGCCTGGCGTGCCAGGCGCCACAGCTGCTACCACCTTGTCAAGTGTGGCGACTTCCTAGCCAGGCGCCACACTTGATCATACCAGCTGTGGCACCTACCCTCCCAAGCGCCACAGCTGGTTAAAAAAAACATATAATATAAAAATAATAATAAATGAGCAGCTGTGGCACTTCATTAAGGAAGGGCCACAATATGTGCGCCACCTTTCAACCTTTTTGTAGTAGTGTATCTATGTTGATTTCGGGACCAAAACAACCCGGAAATGATATAGATGTTTACCTGGAGCCCTTGATCGAAGACTTGAAAGATTTGTGGGACGAAGGTGTTGATGTTTTTTATACGAACAAGAAAGAGGTTTTTAAAATGTGAGCCATAATCTTTTGTACTATAAATGACTTCCCTGCATATGAAAACTTGTCAGGCTATAGTGTTAAAGGCCATAAAGCATGTCCGATTTGTGAAGAAAGAACATGCTACCATCAACTTCAACATGGAAGAAAGACAGTTTATCTTGGCCATAGGAGATTTCTTAGACGAGACCACCTGTATCGCAGATTAAAGAAAGCTTTTTTGGTGGACAAGAGTTTGAAGATGCTCCAAAGGCATTGACTAGGGAGCAAGTTTATGAAAAGGTGAAAAATATGAATGTTATCTTTGGTAAGACTACAAAGAAAAGTAATGAGAAAAGTAAATGGAAAAAGAGGTCTGTCTTCTTCAATCTTCCATATTGGCCAAAGCTTGATGTAAGACACTGTATTGATTTCATGCATGTGGAGAAAAACGCTTGTAATAATATTGTTGGGACACTGCTTAACATACAAGATAGTTCTAAGGATGGCGTAAAGACAAGATTAGATTTGTAAGAAATGGGGATACGAGAGGACTTACATCCAAAGCCATATGGTAAGAGAACTTTTTGTCCTCTAGCTGCCCATACTTTGTCTAAGGATGAGAAAAGAAGCTTTTGTCAGTGTTTACATGGCATCAAAGTTCCTTCAGGGTATTCTTCAAATGTTATGAAGCTTGTGTTGATGAAAGACTTGAAGTTAGTGGGGCTAAAGTCTTATGATTGTCATGTCTTAATGCAACAACTGCTCCCAGTAGCTATTCGAAGCATTGCCGAATATGATCTTCAACATATTTTGACTAGACTTTGTTTCTTCTTCAATGCTATTTGTAGTAAAGTCATTGAGACAGAAAAATTGAATGAACTAGAAAATGAAGGATATCTGATCTTGTGCCAGCTTGAGAAGCTTTTCTTCCTTCTTTTTTTGACATCATGATACATCTAATTGTTCATCTAGTCAGGGAGATCAAGTTGTGTGGCCCTATCTATTTATGATGGATGTACCCAATTGAAAGAATTATGAAAATCCTAAAAGGGTATGTGAAGAACCCTAATCGGCCTGAAGCATCTATTGTTCATAAATATGTTTCTGAAGAAGCAATGGAGTTTTATCAAGATTACTTGTCAAATGTAGGACACATTAGACTTCCTGAACGTCATGACGAAGAAGGCGATAGACGTGGAGATTGAGTAAAGAGTATGGATTATGATGAATTGCAATAAGTCCACTTGTACATCTTGAATCATGTTGATGAAGTTCAAGATTACATTAATGCTCATAAAGAAATTGTAAGGAAAGGAAATAGTCGAATGACTGAACAAAGGTTAATTAAGGAGCATAACAAAACTTTTGCACATTGGTTCAAACAAAAGGTTGATGGTGAAAAATGTGTTTTTGATACAATTAAATGGTTAGCACGTGGTCCTAAGGCTGATGTCATAAGTTGGACTTCCTTTGTGATCAATGGTTATACATTTTACACGAAGTCCCTTGATGATAGGAGAACCGTCCAGAACAGTGGGATTATGTTAGTGGCTAAATCTATGCACTTCTCTAGTTCAAAAGATAAGAATCCTAGATTGGCAGCAATACCTTATTATGAGGTGATTGAAGAGATTTGGGTGGTTGATTATGTTAAATTTAAACTTCCCATTTTCAAATGCAACTGGGTTGATGTCAATAATGGTGTGATAATTGATTAGTTAGGATTTACATTGGTTGATTTGAATAGTAGAAGTTTTAGAGATGAACCTTTTATTATGGCATATCAAGCGAAACAAGTGTTCTATGTTACTGATCAGGCAAACAAAATGTGGTATGTAGCTCTCCAAGGAAAAAGGGTCGTTGATATTAATCAGGAAAGTCATTCAATGAATGATCTTCTTGAGACTCCTTTTTCTAGGGGTTTACAAAAATTGAACAAAGAAGATGAAGCAGACAATGAACACGGCACAAGAAACGATCATCATGAAAGGATATGGAAAGATATCCCTTTATAAAACTACATTGAAGGTTAGTTAGCCAAAATAATTATCATGAACTATATTTGAATTATGTATATTGTTATTGGTGTATATATATAACTACTTTTTTTGTTGTCGTCACAGGAAAATGAAGGATATGAGGTGTACGTCTTAGTGTAGATTCTCCGAAGCCAGGCCAACTAGTGATCATCAGCCTGAGAAGAGTGTGTATAAAGTATTTTGGCCCTAATGAATAACAGAATTGTCATTAATGTAATTTAATCTTTGATGTATGTATGTAAGTAAAAAGATAAGGAACTTGGTCAAAACAGCATTGTCATGGTTGTATGATTTCCTTGCATTATGATTCTGTCTATGATTGTGAGTTTATTATTCATGGTTGTTTTCCTTGCTTCTGTTTCGGCCAGCACTGTTTAAGCACAAGGGAGTTGAGTTTAATATGTTCCAATGAGTTTTAAGTCTCTCACATGTCATTAAGATGTTAGTATAATATGTAAGAGAAGATTTATTTGAATGTCGTTGGACTGGCTGCTGCTTGCTGAGTGAAATATTTTAACAGGGGAAATGGTTTGCTAGGTATATCTTTTAAATGAAAATTTTTTTTTTAAAAAAAATCATCTTTTAAGACCGGTTATCTCTAAAACCGATCTAAAAAGTACATTTAAGACTGGTTTTGGATAAAACCAGTCTAAAAATTTGTTTTATTAAGACCGGTTTTATTAAGAACCGGTCTAAAAAGTAATACTTTTTAGAAAAGAGTAAAACCGGTCTAAAATGTTAACATTTTAGACCAGTTCCTCTGATAACCAGTCTAAAAATATTTATTTTTAGACCGGTTTTTATAAAACCGGTCTTAAAACGTTTTTTTTAAAACCAGTTCCATAACCGGCCTAAAAAGTAGCAGACTTTTTAGACCGGCTGTATCAAGACCGGATCCAAAACCGGTCTAAATGTCTTTTTTAACCGATCTTAAAAATAATTTTTCCAATAGTGATGGGTTCTCATAACGAATGGGAAAGGAATTAATTGCATCTTGCAGACAAGTGGGTCAAGACATGTTTATACGTAACAATAAGGGACCACCACCATACAAATACACAGTACTATTTATAAAAAGATAATTGAATTATTGATCTTATTTCAAAGTCTTTGTTTTATATATAGTAGTTTTCATCATTAAAAGCAATTGTTTACTCACCATAAAAAGAGAAATCATAAAAACATTAATCAAAAGAAGGGGAAATGGAATAGAAGAATCTAGATTCCAGAAGATATAAACCTTCACTAAAAATGAGCTCCATTATAACGTGATGCAACATAGCCCTCCTACAAGACAGCAAACCATACATCTGGCCAGTTAGATATCAGACACTATATAGAGCATAAAGGAAAATCACGAGCTTGGCATATTATGAAGCATAAAAAACAATATCGTAAACACTGTCTATATTTGTATATTATTAAGAATAAAAATCTATCCGCCGAAAACCAGGGAAAAGACGAGCAAGAAATGCTTACGGGAACTTCAAAAAGAAAAGGAAAAATCATAATCAAAGAGCAACAAAACCAATCGAAGAACAGATGTAAAAAAAACAAAAGATGCCATGGCTATCGACTACGGAACATCAAATAGAGAGCTAAAGAACCACAATGACTTGGCAAGTAAGCTTACAAGCAACGCCGAAGCCCAGAATGAAGTAGAGAGAAGACAAAAGAACACAACGCAGCACCACGAGCAAATATGATGATGATGATGATGAAGCACTACACTACATGATAATGGAGACCCAAACTCTCAAAGAGGCCAAACGATTTGTAGGACTGAAGGAGCAGAGAAATTGCTGCGAGAAGGGAAAGAAATCATCTTTAACAGTAGTGCTAGTTACTTTGTGATTGCTCTACGTGTATTATTGATCCACATAATCAATAAGTTCATTCTCATTGGTTAATTTGGTTTAATTTTTCTTTCTTTATAATAAATTCCAATCATTAAATATGTGTTTAGTTTAATATTTAAAATTTGAAATATCTCAAAATCTAATATTCTCTTTTAGGTTTTTCATATTAGAGGTAAGCACAGCTCTAGTGCATCGCTCGGAGGTGACGTCTTTCTACTAAACGGAAATGGGAGATTCAATTAGGGCTATGACCAAATAAAAGAAAAAAGCTGGAAAATAGATAGCGTTTCGAATCTAGTCTGGCCACCTCGTTTTTCTTTCTTACCTTCACCACATCCTTTTCTTTTTCGCTTTATGCTTCCAAATTCTATTTAATTCATATTTTATTTTAATTTTAATAGTATATATGCTAGGAAAACATTTTGCAGGTTCCTATATTTTTTCTCCCTTTTTAATTATGAATACTTAATTTGATACTCATTTGCCTTTTTTCTCTTAATTAAATCCTCTAATGCTTCTATCAAAAAAAAAAAAAAATCCTCTAATGCTGCTCTGTCAGAACTGTTTGCCCTGTCACTTTAATCTTAATGCTAATAATTCCTGTACGTGAATTAATTGTGCTAACAAAACAAAGTTAAACATTTAATTAAGAGAAAAAATGCATAGGTGCCAAATTAAAACTTGAGAAAAATCATGGGCACCTACAATATGGGTTTACTTTAGCTCTTAATTTGAGAAAAAAAAACATAGGTACCTACATATGGATGTTGTATGTAAAAATTAATTATTTGTGATCCATAATTTCTATCAATTCCGAATTAGTAGGAGTATGTAATTTAGTTTTTGGCTAAATTATATAAAACTCTCATTGAACTTTGGCTCAATTGTATATAATCCGCTAACATTTATAGTTTAAAGCTAAGCCCTTGAGCTTTTATTTTTTTAATTATAAACACATTGCAGTTAACTAGAGCCGGGAAAACGGGCCTAGCCCGTCGAGCCGGCCTTTTTAGGCCCTGGCCCTTCAAGGGCCGGGCTTGCAAATTGTAGCATCAAAAGGAAGTCGAGCCTAAAAGGGCCGGCCCTATAGAACCTTGGACTTAAAAGTGCCGGCCCTGAAGGGCCTCGGGCCAGCCCTTTAAGCCCGTTTATTTTTTTTTTTATTTTGCTTGGACAGGAACCATATTACATTTTTGAATTGCCTTATTGAATCTATATGTCACTCTATATATCCTCATATTGTATAGAATATGATTTTTGAGTATATTGTTTTATCTAATTGAATCATATTGTGATTTTTGAATATGATTTTTAAATATATTGTTCTGCCTATTTAGAATAAACTCATATTATATATTATTCTGCCTGATAGAGTATGATAGAGGTTGTGATTATTTGACTACTTGAACCTACTGCTCAAAGTGAAATACAATCAAATGTCCTTGAAATTGATGATAGTGGCGAAGAAGGTGGAAATGATAGTCGCCATACTCATGTTGTTTAGAGGTTAGAGTATTGAGCTTCTTGCCTTCTTATACTTTGGCCTTTGTGTGAGTTATTTATAGACATGATTTTACCTTTGATTATACATTAGTAACTGTCTTTGTTTGTTGCAAGAGACGTGTTATTTAAACCTTAATGTTGACAACATTTATGTATTAAATTAGAACGTTAATCGTTGTTATTTATTAATTATATCTCTCTGGGGAAAATACGCAAAAAAAATAGTTAAATATTGTGAAAAATGACTTCTCGGCCCTGCGGGCCGGCCCTGGCCCTGATGCTCTCAAGCCGGACTTTGAAAAACTGTAATTTTCCTTACCCTGAACCCTTTAGGGCCAGCCCTGTTAGGCCCTGACCCGTCAAGGGCTGGCCCTGATTCCCAGCTCTACAGTTAACTGACTGTTATTATCTTTTTAATAGAAATTGCCACATCAGATTAACAGGTGACATGTTGCAACCTATGTAAATTGCTAATTTTACAAAATGCCTTGAACTTTGATTGATTACAGATAATCTCTTAAACTTTGATCACTTCAAAATAACTCCCTGACATTTAAAATTTAAACTTAACTCCCCTTAAAAATTTGATTTATAATATTAAACAATGTTTCATAACTTTTATCATCTTAATAATTTTATTAATATTTTTACTATCATTTATCAATTAAAATAGCTTTTTTTTATAGTAAAAACTAGAAGAATGATATTTTAAAAAATATAAAAAAAAATGTTGCAAATTTTTTCTTGAATAAGAGGTTCAGTAGGGGTTATCTATAACTGATCAAAATTCAGAGGATTATCTATAGGGAAAAAGACAATTAAATATCACTTGAACTTCAAAATTGCAAGTTAGTTTTATTGACAATAAGAGTAATGAGATTGATAAAAGGAGTATAGCAATTGGCAAATCAATTTTCTGAGAAATCACTTATTTAGGATTTTGAAGTTCAAGTGGTATTTAAGTGTATTTTTCCCTTATCTATAACTAATCAAAGTTCAAGAGGATTTGTAAAATTAGTAATTTATATAGGATGTCATGTAGGATGCCAAGTGTCACTTGTTAATCTGACGTGGCAATTTTCATTCAAAAGATAACGGTACTCATAATCAAAAAAATAAAATTTTAGGGGGTTAGCTTTAAACTTTAAAATGTTGTCAGGATGTTATATACAAATGACCTAAAGTTCAAGAAGAATTTATATAATTTAATAATAGCATTTTTGTGAGCGCGGTCCAATAAAGAGATAATGGTAGATATGCGTTGGGGAAAAAAAAGATAATGATAGATATACAGCTCCTACACGACGGCTAAGAAGCAAAGGATGCTTCTTTGTTTATGCACATATTTAGTTTAATTTATATTTCAAATGCAAATAGATGGAACTGACTTTTCTCTTTTTCTTTTTTCATCTGGTGCCATCCTGTTCCCTCTTCACAATCATTGGATCAAAATCTAATAGTCCACATTTAATATTTTCTTCCCATACTTTTCTTCATTATCTTCCCATCATTCTTTACATTGTAATAATATTTTTATAAAATATTAAATCTAGACTATGAGATTTTAATCCAATGGTCATGAAGAGGGAAAAGGATAACAGTGGATAGGAAAGAAAAGGAGAAAAACCGGTCTATAATTAGATTATTCTAGAAGATATTTTTGGTCAAACTAAGATAGATAGAATCACGTTACCCGGTATTCTTTAAGTTCCAACTAAGGAAAATCCTTACCCCAAAGCTTAGAGTAATGATAAATGTAATTAACGCAAAGTCTTTTAGCAATATTAAATGTTTATAATTTCTCCTCCATTGAGTTGCTCAGAATTTCCTACGAACAGGAAATGTTATATTAGAACTATATTAGATGCCTTCCAAAAAAATTTATCTTTTTCTCTCTCCTTATGGGGTGGGTGTGAACAAGTAATTCAATCAACAATATGGGGAGGTAACTAAAGGTTCATCCTCTCTTTAACCTATTGACCATACTAAGTTGCATAATCAGCTACTCTTTCATCTCTCCTAGCTAGGAATCAAATCCACCAGAGGTACATTCATCTCAAACCAATTATTAAACTAGAAAAATGAAGATTTGCCATTATCAACCTTTCTACCAAGGGCACTTCTAAATGAACTCCAAACTTTGAATATACCTTTCCAAGTGAGAGAAGCAGTTTGTTTTATAGTTACCTTTGGTAAATCCAGAAGGTGCTATCTAGTACGGTTAAAACACAAATATCATACAAAGCTAAACTTGGGGGCATGAGGAAAAGGCTTGCACACAGGGCTTTGAGGCAAAAATAAAAGAATGGCTATAAGAGGGGGAAGCTATTGCTCTGATACTATTGAAAGATTAGAAGAAGCTATTGGAGATTCTGCCAAAATTGAATATGCCAGACGATAGATCGAAGGAGTTATATAGGCCATGGACAGATGCCTTAATTGTCACCTTGTTGGGAGAAAATACAAACTTGATAATGATGAAAGATTGCATCCACTAGTTGATTAAGTCAAGGATTTTTGAACTAATATACATATTGAATAACTACTATGTCTTTTGATCAGAAGACATAGAGTTGTGTAGGAGGTTAATATTGTTAGTGTCAACAGTTTCACCCAAGAGTGGGGTGAATTGCATGAGTTTTAAATTTAAAATATTATAATTAAAATACTTAATTAAAAAAATAAGAGTTGGAGAAATATCACCGAAGTGTACACCGAGGTTTATGATGGTTCGGTCTCAACTTCTTAACCTACATCCAGTCCTTAGAGCGCCTCTAAGATTCCTACTAGACTTTCATGATTCAATGGGTTCTTAGTACTAGAGTACAAGTAAGTCATCAATAGGGCACTCACTCCCCCCTTATGCTTTGTAATCTGATACCCACTCAAGGTCCCCCTACCTTAAGATTCTCTTTACGCAAGTAGTGAATAAAAGTAATAAAGTCTTTCTCAAAGAGTAGATAGATGAATGTTACGAGTGTAAATGATCTATTAAATAGCGTAAGTAAGTCTTTCTCAAAGAGTAGATAGATGAATGTTACGAATATAAATGATCTATTAAATAGCGTAAGTGGTCATTGTCATAATCAAGTAATATAGAAGTAAGTAGAGTACTGTTCCACACGAATTGATCACTAAGTACCAAAATGGGTAATTTTAATTTTATTTAGTCGATTGAATAGTTGATGGTTGAGAGTACAAAATAGAAAATGAATGCAAATAATATGAAAGCAAATATGAGAAAAAGTCCGAGGAGTGAGATTTCACTTAACAAATTTCGGATTGAATCACTTATCCATTTTAGTCCAAATTATTCCATATGATTGATAGTTGAGTTTCTCTCATTTAATTACTAGCCCCTTCCAAGGTCAAATTTTCTATAATTAATTGCTAATCCAATATATTCCTATATGAATTTAAGCAATTAATCATGCATTAAGATTTGTGGAACTCATCATTAAGACTATACAACCCATATGAATATATTCCTATTTCATATACAAATTATGGTTTTAATTATATGGTCTACACGCATACATCTCCTTCCAGTCTCAATATAAATATTGAAATCATTCAAAATATTACCAATCAATTGAAAGCATTAAGCACAATAATTAAAACTCAATCATGAAGGAAAAATTAAAACTAGATTTAATAAGTTAGGATTCAATTCGTCATTAGTAAGCTACATCATCACTCTAGAAAAATATAAATTTAACTTATGATGAAATTAAAAACAAAATCAAAATAAATTAACATTTCATAAAAATTAATTATTAAATTATAAAACATAAATATACACCCACAAGATGCATGAAAATGGAGAAATCTAGCCGACCTTATAGGGGGTAAAACCTTCCATGTAGGTGGCAACCTATACCATCCATAAATGAGGACTACCTATATGGTCCACAAAGGAGATCTACCTAAACCTTCCAAGATGGAGGCATGCAAAAAGTAATGCAATATATGAAATTAAATCTAAGATATAATACAATGTCTTGCTCAGTCAGAGACAAGATGCCACACCCTGCTTCCTATGCAATGCGATGTATTTATAGGCAGGTGATTGAACAGTGACATCATTTTTTTCCATGCATGAATAGCGAGGAAAACAAGGAAATATTTATCAATTACACCCAAATTTATTACATTAAGCTCAAATATTGTCCACAACATCATCATATAAGGAAAAATAAATAAGCAAATATTTTACTTATTAATGAATACCAAGGAAAGATAAGAATTTCAGAGAATAACAGATAGATATAAAAACAGAGCACCTAATGAATAGAATTAATTTCATCGTTGGTTTGCTACTTCCTCTTGAATGCTTTTGTATTTATAGGTGGAATGTCTTTGATAACAGTTGAGAGAATTCAAATATATCCGATCACGGCCTTAAGTCATTGGGGAGGCGAAAATCCCTTGAGGAGAGAAAATCCCTAAGCCTTTGAGAGGTAGAAGGGGGATAATTCTTGGCCATCCAAAAGACCTCGGGGAGGTGGGGTGAGGTTGGTCCGACACTGCTCTATAGTCCCTTGGGTGGGGGTGTCACACCCTTATCTTATTTCAACTATTTCAGAATATTTGTGGAAAACAATATGCGGTTTGGCAGGCAACAAAGGAATAACATAATTATACTGATAACATGTGCATGATTATAGAAATTCCCCATAGGGGTTCGTACATAATAATTACCATTAATGTAGCCACACAGGGCTACTTGAATATCTAAAACCATCCCAATGAAACAAACACATCTTCTCGTCTTCGTTCTGCCACTGCGTTCCTTCCTTGTAGTTCTCTTCTCTGCTTTTAGTACACCTCTTGTTTTCACCTGCCTAATTTGTAAGTATGGGAGGGTGAGACTCAAGAGAATCTTAATAGGAAAACAATACCAATATGCATGCAAGATAAGTGCTTAATGCATGACATGCTTGCATTACATAACTCATGCTCACACAATGACATATCTGCGTACTCATTGTTTCAAACAACATACTTATGGCATAGCATAAATAGAAACAGAGCTTGAATCATTCATATATGTTTTACATAATCAAGCTAAGTGTTACAAGGGTAAATGGTCCATTAAAAAGTGCAAGTGTACACTGTCAAAATCAAGTAATACAGAAGTGAGTAGAGTATCATTCCCATGAGGATTGATCACTAAGTATCAAAATGAGTAATTTTAATTCTATTTAGTCGACCGAGTAGTTAGTAGTTGAGAGAACAAAATAAAATGACTAAATATGAGTGCAAATAATATGAAAGAAAATATGATAACAAGCCCTAGAGGTTAGATTTCACTTAACAAATCCCGGATTGAATCACTTATCTATTCTAGCCCAATTTATTCCACATGATTAATAGTCGAGTTTCCCTAATTTAATTATTAGCCTCTTCCAAGGTCAAGCAATTCTATAATTAATTGCTAATCCAATATATTTCTATATGAATTTAAGCAATTAATTATGCATTAAGATTTATGGAACTCAGTAGGACTACACAACTCATAAATATATTCCTATTTCATATGCAAGTCATGGTTTTAATTATATGATCTACACACATGCATCTCCTTCCAGTCTTAACATGCATATTGAAATCATTCAAAAGGTGGCCAATCAATCAAAAGCATTAAGAACAATAATTAAAACTCAATCATGAAGGAGAAATTAAAACTAGATTTAATAAGTTAACATTCAATCCGTCATTAGTAAGCTACATCATCACCCTAGGAAAATAGAAATTTAGATCATGATGAAATTAAAAACAAAGTAAAACTAAATTAACATTACATAAAACTAGAATGAAATTCTCATAAATACTGCATAAAACTTGAATATTAAATTCTCAAACATAAATATACAATCAAAAGATGAATGAAAAATGGAGAAATCTAACCGTCCATTTAAGAGGTAAAACCTTCCATGTAGGCGGAATGCAAAAAGTAATACAATCCTAAGCCTTCCATATAAGAGGCATGCAAGAAGAAATAGAAGAGAGGAAAGTAATGGATATGAAATGGTTCTAAGTAAAGAAGAGAGAAGAGTAATGGATATGAATTGGTGTCTGAAATGTGAAGGAGAGGGTGGCTATATATTAGGAAGAATGAAGTAGGGTAGATGAAGTAATTGGTGAAATGTGGTAGGTGAAGTAGTAGGTGAAAAGGAAGATGAAGTGGTAGATAATTCCCGCTTTCAACTTCCAAGTAAAATTCGAAACCCTTGGAGATAGAATTGGATTTTTGTCTCAACATCAAAGTTGTAGAGCTCTTTCTTAGCTTTTTATCCATATAAAGAATACCCCAATCCGACATCTAGAGCTCCAGATATTGTCTGAAAACTGAAAGATGGTTTAATTTATTATTTTTTTCAAGAAATTCTATTTTACGCCAAAATCATTATTTTTTTATTAATTACACCCAAATTTATTAAATTGAGCTCAAATATCATCCATAAAATCATCATATAAGGGAAAATAAATATGTAAATACTTTACTTATCACAAAGCAATAACGTTCATCAATACACCAGCACAAATATCAAATACACGCAAGAGAGGTAAATTCCCTACCTTAACCCTTTTTCGCCTTGAAATGTGTGCCTCGTAAAGCATGTCGCAACTCGTCTCTCTACACGATTCTACAATTCCAAATGTACCATTTAGACACTTCCATAGTATTTCTGGAGGTTACTTGAGTCTATATTGAAAAATGACCAAAATGCCCCAACGACCCTGGCCCCGACCAGCCCCGTTGTACCCGGTCTGATTATACTTTTCCGGAGATTTTGACATAGGCTATCCTGACATATTTTCATCCAAGTAATTCATTTTCAGACTCAGAATTACCAAATTCACTGCCAAAAAATAATAATGCCCTTGCCAGCCCCGCTTTAAGGGTTTCAGAGGCGTTTTTGTAATTATGCTTTTTCAGCTTTTTCTGAAAAAGTGACTAACTGTAACCCCACCTAATTTTCCCTCCTGAACTAAATGGAACCTCATATTTATAAAAATCCAGCTCCTAACCCTCCACTTAGCCCTAGATGAAAGTTTCATCAAGAAAAGTGAAATTGCAAGTTTTGATTTTTTTTTTTTAAATTTAAATCCTTGATCCTTTCTACTCCTAATCACTTGATTAACTACTTAAGCATATTCTAAACATGATTAGATCAAATTTGGGCAGCATAATAGCTAGGGTTTGGCATATCCCAAATTTATAAATCACAACAAATTAACCACAAAACCACTAACCAATCCAACAACAACAATAGCAACAAAGACTTGAAGTGTATGAAGCTACGTACCTTTGATTTCTCTTTGGATATCTCTCTTGGCCAAATTTCCTCCCTCCACAAACCTTAAGATTTTGCTTCCTAAATACCTTGAATCATGAAGAGGAGAGGCTTAGAGGAGATTTCACAACTTAGGAACCAAATCACAAGAGAGAATTTCACTTACTTTAAGATTTCTCCTTTCTCTCTCTAGATTTCTTAACAACACACTCCCTCTCTCTTTCTTTATGTTTAGGCATGAAAGTGGGTGGAGAAAGATGAACCAAGAGCTTAAAAATATCTCTCTCATTTTCCTTAATTAGCTTTATTACAAAATTAGGTTTATGACATCACATATACTTTGGCTCTATCTCCTTCTAAGTATGACATAACCCTTCCATTACATTCCAACCAAATTTCCTTCCCTCTTCCCTTGGCCTATGACGCCATTTAAGGGTCCTTTATGACCCAATTGGGCTTCATCCCATTATCCTTAACTATATGTACAAGGATATCCTATTTTATGATTAATTAAGCATATGCTCATACTTATCAATTATTATTTAATTCCCTTGGCTCAAGATGATGCCACTTGTCATGTTTATGAGCCAAATAATTGTTTTCCCTTCCTATTTCTTTGTTCTATAATTTACACAATCGTCAACACATTTTATTTTCCAATTTTTGGAATAGTGCCAATTCTAGCATATTTTTTGCCCAAACTTTGAAAAATAATAATTAAATTTGTAGACATCATTTCGAAGCGATTCCAAAGGCTATGGAATCCTTATTAAGTCTAGTTTCAAGAAAAAATATGAAATTTAGCTAGTTGGAAGTACATCATTCCCAGATTTAATTTCTTTGACCGCTGCTCTAGAAACATTCCAGTTTTTCTGGGCTAACTTCAAAAATTCATAACTCTTTGTATATAGCTTCAATTGATTCATATAACCTTTTAAATTAAAGCTTATGATGTCTACTTTCACCCTGTAAAATTTCATAATTTTTGCTCATCATTTAGTCTTCCAAAACCTCATGAAAAACTAACTACCTCGTAAGAAATTTCATCAGATGCATAATCAATTTCTTCAAAATTCACTATTTTATTTTCTTTAATGCCCCAAAGATATAAAAAAATATTAGAGAATAGATTTGGGACACCTATTAAACCGGGGATTAGGAATCCATTTAGTTTAGGCTTATTCCCAAGCCTCCAATCTCAAAATTCGGGGTATTACAGGGGATCGTGCCATTACATGAAAAGGCTTAAAATGTAATACCCTCATTTATTTTGACTTGCAGCAGAATATTAATACGTGGTTCAGTGAGCAGAACAAGAATAGATAAATATCCTGATATTCTTGATACAATACGCTTGATTGTATACAAAATTTCCTATACAGGGTATTGCACAATAAATTACAGACTTTAAAAATAATAAAAGGCCTTCAAATAACCAACGTCTCCTCTTGTCTTGGTCCGGAATCTTCCATTGCTAGTAATTACGATTCTCCCCTCGGAGCCGCTGTCTGCTACTAAAAGCTTTTACATTTATGGAAAGGGTAAGATACAGGGGAATCTCATAAGCAAACAATACCAATATTATGTAAAATAAGTGCTTAATGCATGACTTGCTTGCATTATATAAACTCATGCTAACACAATGACGTATCTGCATACTCAATATTTCAAATAACATACCACGGCCATAGCACAAATAGAAACAGAGCTTCAATCATTCATATATGTTTCACATTGTAACCCCCTTCGCTATCAAGGCCGTGATTACACAAAAACTACAATGCTATGCTCTATTCAATATATATACATTTATCCAAAATGATAACCAGTTCAATATAAAACCAAAATATCTAATTAAGACTACCGCCGGCAGTCCTAATCGCTCTTATCCACTTGCTTGTTCCTCAATCCACTTGCCCTATCTAAAAATGTTGTTTGGAAAGAGTGAGACTCAAAAGAATCCCAGTAGCAACAATTTACGAATATGATGCATATATACAAAGCAAGTAAACATATATCATAATGTAGCAATCAATATTCGAGGCCGGGCACACTGCCACATTCCCTTCACTGTATACAAGGTCGGGCTTTCACCACGTCCCCTCACTATATCTGTATTCAAGGCCGGGCTTTCACCACGTCCTACCAACTATATCTGTATTCGAGATCGGGCTTATGCCACGTTCCATTCACTGTATCTGTATTCAAGGCCGGGCTTTCACCACGTCCCCTCACTGTATTCAATGATTAATGCATACAAGCTATGCAATATATATGATATAGGATAAAGTGTCACTACCTTGGTCTTTTCGTTCTTGAGCAGGTACGGGCCTTCTACGCTCCGGGCAAATATCGAATCATAAAGTCATAATTAAGGACGATTCATTACCACTTAGTCTAATTCTCAATACTATCACAATACTTATTTTGGTTATCATTAATGTATCTTAAGTACCCATATATGCCTCTAACAAAAGCCCTAAAGGGTTGGAAGAACTACCCTAGGGATCCCCTTTTAGAAGCACAAACACTGATATTTTTCACTGTTTCACTCGAGTGAAGATGGCCTCACTAGAGTGATGGTACGGTCTGCACTCAGGTACCAGAGAGTGAAGGATAGCGAGTGAGCACCCGAGAGCACAAGAACTTTTCATAGACTACAACACTCGAGCACACTGGACATCACTCGAGTGGAAGCCAAATGCTTCACTCGAGTACTAGAGAGTAAAGTCCAGGAAGTGAGAACCCAAGAACAAATGGAAATTTCAAAGAAGAGAAGCACTCGAGCACTAGCCTTTGTACTCAAGTGTTACTGAATGCTTGTGAGTGTTAAGGCACACTCTTGCACTTTACCTGCGAGTGACAACTCGAGAGGCAGGTTTAGGGTGTCAAATACACCCTCACTCGAGTGAGAGGAGTCCCACTCGAGTGATGACTCACTTCACTCGTAAGTGAGGCTACACTCTTACTCTTTTCATCGAAGCACAATACAAAAACTGAAGGGAAAAGGAAGAATTACACTGACTCACTCGAGTGGAACCCAACCTCACCCGAGTGATGTTCATCCCTCACTCAAGTGAGCCCCAGATCACTCAAGTGACCATATCAGAACCTAGAAAATGCAGACAAAATGACAGTTTTTCAAAATTTTTACCAAAGGCTACCAATGGACCCAAAATCTCAACCAAAGCTATCCTCACACAAAAGCACTCAAGGAATCCAATGAACATGTTAAAATCATCAAAATCCTTTTCCACTATCATGCTTTGGACTTGGGCAACATTCAACACTAAAACTCCAAAATTTCCAAACTCAATCATTTAATCTCCAATCAATCTTATCTATCCATATACATTCTAAATATATCATTTCCATTCCAATAACATGCCAAATGCCCAATGATCATCATTTTCGAATTCAACACCAAAATTTCCAGAAATCCAAAGTTAATCCATTTGACATAAAACTTAGATAGATAGGTTGGTTTCACTTACCCCTTCAACTTTTCTAAAAAGGACTTCTTGATCCTTCAACTTCACAATCTCTTGAAATCACAAACCAACACCAATGGCCAAATTATAAACATGGAAATGAAACTCTCAAGCCAAGGAACAACATTAATGAATGATGTTTGAGCAATAGAGATCATTTTCCCTTACCTTTTCAAACTTTTCTTCCTTCCCTTATGGCAACAATGACTGATGAAGAGAGGGAGAGGAGAGAGAACGAGAGATATGAGAGATGCAGAATGATGATAAGAAATGATCACCCTACTCCCCCTTACCATTTCAGCTCCAAGTGAGGGAAGAGAGGAGAGAGAAATTGATTAAAATATGCATTTGACTTTTCTTCACTCCACCCACTACACCAAGTTGCCACATGTCATTTTCCTATTGGTTCTCATACACTTAGTCACCAATTAGCTTCTCTAATCTATCCCTTAGCCATTTAAGCACACATCTCATTTCCTCATAGTTAGTAATTAATTTCTCCACTAATCACTAACTTATGACCATTATTTCCATTCTATAAATTTTCCATCAATTATGACATATTAGATAATATCATCACAAATACACATTAATTCAACTTTAATCCACAATTACATTCTCAATAATCAACATTAGCCCATAATCAAAATGTGGGATGTTACACACATAATCAAGCAAAGCAATCATATGCATCAATACACAAGCACAAATATCAAACACATGCGGGAAAGGTAAATTTACTACCTGGATCGCCCTTCCTTTACCTGTCTATCGGTTTAATACACTGTGTCCGGCTCGGCTATCGATATATCCTAAAATTCTAAATTTAAGATAAATGAGTTATTTGTCACTCATAATTCATTATAAACTCATTGTGTTAGTTATCTTTGTCTAAAACTACAAAATTATCAAAATAACCCTAGGGACCCAGTCTAAGTCCCTTTGTACTCAGTCTAATTGTACTTTTCTAAAAATTATAACCCAGGCTTATCCTACATATTTTCACCCAAGGAATCCATTTTTTACCTCAGAATTACCAAATTCACTGCCAAAAGATAAAAATATCCTTGACAACCCCCAACTTAGGGTTTTAGGGGTATATTTGACATTTCATATCCTAATGCTTTTCACACTTCATGATCAACATAAACCCTACACAATTTTCCATTCTAAACACAATGCAATTATCAAAAACACCAAAATCCAGTCCAAACCCTCTGTGAATAGTGTCTGGATGAAATTCCAAAGAAAAGGGAAAAATGTTATTTCATGTTTTAACCCCTTAAACTCTTTCCTTTTTACTCCTAATCACTTGTTTAATTTCTTAAACACTTATTTGACATATTTTGAAGAAATTTGGGCAGCATAACCCCTTAGGGTTTCATCATCCAAAATTTACAAAACAACCAATCAATCCACAAATCAAGTCAAGAACCACAACAATAACAACACCATAACACCAAAAGTATTGAGGTTATTGAAGTTACCTTTGATTTCTCAAGCTTTCTCTCTCTAGGCATGTCCTTCTCTCTCCTCAACCTTGAAGATTTGCTTGCTACAAATGGTTTTTCATGGAGAACAAGAGCTTAGAAGAGAAATTACACAAGTTAGAAAGTTTAACTACTTGAAAGCACAAGCCTTACCTTTAATTTTTGCTTCCTCTTGCTCTCTTTCTCAAAGTTCTTCAAAGCTACTCTCTCTCTCTCTCTCCCTCCATTTGATGAACTAGGACGGAAATGAGGAAGATAAAAGATGACCCAAGTGTTAATAATATCTCTCCATCTTTCCTTAATTAATTTTATTAATAATTTGGATTTATGACATAAGCATTAGTACTTGGCTTTATCTCCTGCTAGGTGTGTCATAAACTCTCATTACATTTGGACTAATTTTACATCATCCTTCCTTGGCCCAAAAGATGCCTAAAGGGGTCTTTCATAAACCCATTTGGTTCCTTCAATTATCTTATCCAAGTGCACAAAGATATTATATTTTATTGGAAATGCCCACATGCTCATATTTTATTAAACACTTATTTAATCCCTTATCTTAAGATAACGATGCTTGGCACAATTTGTAACCAAGTAAATAGTTTCCTTTTCCTTTAATATTTTGGTAGCAAATATCCACCAATAAAGGGAAAATATGAGCTTTTACTTTATTCCACAATTTACACATTTGTCATTACATTTTTATTTCCAAATTCACAATAGTTGGCAATTCTGGCAAATTTTTTGACCAAACTTTGAAAAATCATAACTTGTAGAAATTCAATTGGAGTGATTCCAAAGACTATGAAACCCTTATTGAGTCTAGTTTCAAGGAAAAATATAGTCTTTAGCTAACTGGAAGCTCAAAATTCTCAAAATTATTATTTTTGGACACCGCCATAGATGTTGGCCAGTTTCACTAGACTAACTTCAAAAATACATAACTGTTTGTATACAGCTCCAAATGACTTGTATGACTATAAAATTAAAGCTTGATAAGTCTACTTTCATATTGGAAAATATCATAAGCATTGAACATCATTTGCCTATTTGAAAATTCCACACAACAAGACTACTACATAGGGAAACTCACTGGCAGCAAATTCAAATGTTTACAATTTATGTTCTAAACATACTCAAGTTGTGTGTGACCACCAATTGCCTTGTTTTTATCATTTCATATGATCTTTAATTCACCATTTTATTCCCTTAAATAAAAGGAATTTCAGTGACCGAAATTCGGGATGTTACACTGCTCCAACAAAAAAATTATTTGAGGGCCAAATTGAAATTTTTTGACAACTTCTGGGGAAAACGTGGACATTAACCCAAAAGCACATTGTGTTGGGGTGCACTTTGGGTAAAATCTCATAGGTAATTTTGCATCTTAACCCATAATTTAAAAATGAATATATAAACACTATAAAATATTAAATTTTCAAAAAATAGATATAAACAATTAGACTTTATTATATAGTTAAACAGTACTATAAGGAAAGAGTAAAAAGAACACTGTACAATATACTAAATTTAATTTGAAATTTTCAAATTCCTCTCCCTAAATAGGTTTAGTCATCAATTGCAATATGGTTGGACTCACCATTATAAAGGGCGACGAGCAATTCATCAAAGATAGTCCCTTTATCTTTGAAAGAGAAAATGAAAAAGAAAATGGTTAAGGGGCAAAAATGTTTATATACTTTTCTCCAATGGGTATTTGGTACCATATACTTTCCTTAGATGCAAAAGTTCCTATGAATTTCATAAAATAACGCAAAATGCGTTGAGGAAAATGGAAATTATTTTTTGTGATAGTGGGCCTCACACAGTAATTTTTAAATGAATTTTTAAAGAACACCTCACATCTCTTCAACTCCCCTTCTCTTCAGTCAAACACCCATATCCCCTTCTCTCTCTCCATCTCCATGGCCAGAGCACCACATACTCACGTCCTCTCTCTCGCCACATCCTTTCTCATGCCACCTTTTGAAGATCACTATCAGCTTCTTTTATTATGAATTCACCTCATTTGCTTAATTTATTATAGCTAGACTTATAAAGACCGGTCATCATGATGAATCCTATGATGAATTCCGGTCATCATTTATCAACACTTTCAATTCATTTTCTGTAAAGAAGTCTTTGTTAGTATTTGTAGAACACTAAATTGCATTGAAACACTTTAAATTCATTTTCTTTACTTTTACTGTTCATATCTATTCATGTGAACAGCATCGGCCCCGTTAATAGTGTTGCTTGTGCATGTGGCTCCACATGTACTTTTTCCTACAAGATGATCTCAAATTTTGAAATTCCCTCCATTTGAAATTCCTTTTCTGTCTCTTATTTCTTTTCATCTATCTTAGTATATAAAGGAGCTCCTTTATCCTAGTGATAAATAAAGAAGGCTCATCCTCTCCCTCTAATCTCACTTTTCTATCATTATATCTCACCTCCCCCATGCCTTTTTCTCATCTCTCTATCCTCCATTTCATCTCCCTCCAAAAACCACTCCTTTATTCTCGCTAATATGTGATGTTAAAGATCTTACCTTTGTTATTTGTCTACTGATTTGGTCTGTGATTATTCATATTCTTCATTCATCTCAATGGGGGCATGCCAAGGCGATGGTGAAGGATAAGAGGAAGGATCCATTGATGGTAGATTGTTAGTAGTGGTGGAGGTGCGTTTCTAGTGACAGTGATGAGGACAACTATTTCTGAGTAGCGAAGGGGATGGAAGTGATTTCTAATAGTTTTAAAATGTCATTTCCCAGTGGAAAAAAAAGATATAAAATCTCCCATGAAATTTGTTTTGCAAAATGAATTGGACACTAATGAGACAGAGAGGGGATATGTTTTCACTAAAATAGTGGACCCATACTATATGGCGTTGTAAGTTTACCATGTCACGGTTTAACCCATACTATATGGCGCTGTAAGTACACCATGTCACGGCTCAATATTGTTGGGTAGTGAGCCTTTTACTGGGGAATGAGAAAGCAAAAGCAAATTTTAAAGAAAACCCTCTCAAGCTTAGAAGCAACTTATCTATTTCACCCCCAAACAGTGTTTTGGGGTCTAAAGTATCTGTATATCTGATGTTAGGGAGGCCAGTTGAGCAAAGAAAAAAGAGAGAGGAGAGATATTAGGGTCAAAAGACAAAGCAAAGCCAACCCACATAGAAACAAGATAGTGGCATATTGGATCAAATCAATCACTTGAATAAAATTTGCAAGACAAGTGAAATAAGCACAACTCATCAATATAAAGTACATATATATACCATCAGTGTCAACCATTAAAAAAGGACTAATGGAAAGAAGGTCATGTGTCCTCTAAATATATTGCAACCCCCAACCTATTTTTCATTTATTAATTCCCTTTCATTTCAATGCATGCAAAATCCTCTTTTCAAAGTGTCTCATTGTCCCTCATTTTAATTTCTCTTCATTTATTTTCACCATCTTTCCAGATTCATACCCTTGACTTTCCCTTATTCACCCACAGTTTAACCTTTCCTTCTTCATCAATAGTTCTGTATCTCTGCTAGCAGTTTGGTTCACAAATTCAAAAAGAAAAAAAAGGAAGACGAAGGAGAGAAAAAAAGGGGAGAGAGGAGAGCAATCAAAACTTTGAAGGCATAAACGTATTTATAATGTTGTACTTTATTTTTTAAAAAAATATTATATATTATACTATTTAAATTTTTAAGTCTAGAGTTTAACCTGAGTCTGAAGGAGCCATTTGTGTGTTTAATTTGAGGGGAGGGGAGTGTTCCTCATTATCTCATTTGGTTTGAATGTTTTAGTAGGATAGAAGCCAAAATTTTGGTTCTCATTCTCTTCTCTCTCTTTATTTTTGCCTCTCGTTACAAAAGATCCCCTCTCCACCCCTCTATAACAAACCAAATAAGATAACAAACCCCCTCCCCTCAACCTAAACACACCAAGGGAAAGCATATAGCAAATTGAAATTTTGACTGACATATTAAGTAGAGTGTTTTGTCCTATTGCTCTCACTTTAAACACAGCAATTGAACCTCACCCAACAAGCTATCGTTCCCTCCAACCGTCTGCTCCACCTGTAACCCCCTACCTTTAAATAGCGTAATTAAGATTCGATAATACATAATAAAAAGGGGTTAGAGACCGTCAGATAGCTCAAAATTCGTTAAAACCCCCCACTAAGTAGTAAGAACTTTACAAAAACTTCAAAACTTCTTTCTTATTCCGGTCTCAATTTTGATTATCGAACATAATCACCTGTGCAGTTAATTTACTTCCATTCATATCAGAGTATCTAACAGCAATCTCGGCAACCCCCGAGTTCCATTCGTTCACAAAAGGGTTAAAATTCCCATAGAGGGGATTACACAACTACGTTCTACTACTGTTTACAACCCGAAAATAATTTACAAAGTCTCTGTCCAACATGATTAACCAACATATCCCAAGAAAATGTCCCTACAGGGCTCTAACCACTCCGAGTCGTACACTTCTCCTTGAAGCTACTCGCCCTGTCTGAAAGGTTAGTTTAAAGGAAAGAATGAGATTTAAAAGAATCCCAGTACTAACTAAACATTTATACCATACATAAGCACACAGCATTAAGCAAATCATCATACAGCAGCATAAATCACACTCCACCCTCATCCCCTTTCTCCGCCGGGAAGGCACACAACCCTTACCCGAATCGTTGTTAGCTACTCAGGGACTGTTGGCGTGGCAGTGCATACACATAGCCGTGTAGCTCATTTAGCTATCCGGCTTCCACAAATGGCCCGTCGGCCTTCACAAATAGCCTTTTCGCTTTTCACATAATCACAAAGTCACTCCTCATCCCCTTTCTCCACCGGGAAGGCATACCGTCCTAACCCGAACTGTTGTTAGCTACTCAGGGACTATCGAAATGACGGTGCTTACACATATTCATAATGTCGCAGCATACAAATTTATCACAAATCAATGATAATACACACATACAATGCATCATATATGGTACGAAAAAAAAGTCACTACCTCGTTCCTTCCTGACGTTTGCTGGCTCAGTGGGCTCACGAGGACGGCAGATATCAAATCCTATAAAAATAGGGACAATAGGTCAATCTCTTTTCCAAGCTTCCAAATTTCGTAATACTTTATGTTGGTTATCATGTAGACTCTTTAGGTGGCTATAATAGGCCTAAACATATCCCTAAAGGGTTGGAAGAAACTACCCAAAAGATACATTTTTCTAATGCAAAACAATACTTTTGGCCTGCCTCACTCGAGTGACAACCACCTCACTCGAGTGATGCCCACAATTGTGCTTGAGCACCAGTGAGTGCAACATAGAAAGTGTTTGCCTGAGAGCAAAGATCACTTCCAGGCAAGACCTCACTCGAGCACAAGGAACTGCACTCGAGCAATAACTTCAGGTGCACCCGAGCACCAAGAAGTGGGGCTCAGCGAGTGACTACCCGAGAGCAACCATAAATTCTAAAGTCTTAAACTCACTCCCACACTCGAGCATGCCCATGCTCACTCGAGCATAATCATATCTCAATCGCAAGTCAGGAAGTGTGCTCACGATTTTTTCCTCAAGACTCAACCATAATACCCAGAATTTCATATCGTGCTCGAGTGAGACCCTCCCTCACTCAAGTGATGCCTATCAAATACCATATCGCAGCAACTGATATGGTTTTCCAGAATTGACCAATTGGCTACCAATGGTCCCAAAATTTATACCAATACTCATTCTTACCTATTTTAACACAAAGAACCCATTGGTTACCCTAAGCAACCAAACTTCCACTCAAACCACCCATTCTCATCTCTAAACCACAAGATCACCAAAACCACACTTTGTCAAACTTCTTCTTTTCAAATCCCATCCAAAACCATTAACACCCATACACTATTTGGCATCTATTCCACTACACTACATCACTTAACTGATATCTTCTAAAATCACAAGAAATCAGGGAAAAAATCCAGAATTTACAAAACCAAACCAATAGCCAAAACAATTATACCAAACTTTATCAAATGTTTACCTCTTTCTTTCCTAAATGTGATTTCCTTGATTCCACCAACTTCCAAATTTGATTAAGTATCAAACACCACTTTTAGAAATTCTGAAAGCATGGCAAGGAAGCCCTCAACACCATAAACAACTTTAATAAACACAATATAAGCATTTGAAGGCATTAACCCACCTAAAACCAAGCTTTTCACTTTCTCTTTCTTGGTTGTATGCAGCGAAAATGGAGGTGAGAAGAGAAATGAGAGAGAAATAAGGCATTTAGATGATGATCTCATTCCTTTCTTTTTTCTCCATGCACAAACCGACTAAGAGGAGAGAGGGAAAATATTTGACTTTTTGACTTCTCATCCAATGGCTCTCATTTGACCACATGCCACCATCTCCTTCTTCCTACCATTATTTCATATGATCTTGCATGGATAGAATTCCACCTCTTGTTCTTTCAATCCTAGCCATTGATCTTGATTACTAAAGAGTTTTCTCTTCGGTAACTAACCAATCGGTGGTAAATTTACCATTTCGCCCTTGATTGTCACAATACTCCATAAGCCATCACTACGCATCCTTATATCACATTGCACAACACATGCTTTAAAAGTATTCAATTAATATTAATTCCATCACTTTGAAGTTATTAATCCTTGATTACAATCCAGGATATTACACTACCAACGCCTCTGGCACTCTTCAGTTTTTCCAACCTTGTTCACATCCTCTTCTTCAATCACGACATTACTTCGGCTTGTTCACTTCCCTTTTTGTTTTAAACTATCCAAGGCTACTTGTGTCATTTTCTGTGAAATTTAAAATCCTTGATTCCTATAGCCACACTATTAAGGGATTTGCCTATTTCACTGCACTAAATAGGGATTTCACTATTTTAAAAGTATTTTATAGGAATTTTCCCTTTTGAACATCACTTATACATTTCTTTTAAATTGACCTCATTAAAATATTCTCTTCCCTCCACTTTCCTCATGACAAACGAGCTAGGATGTCGTTTTAACATCTGAAAACACATTCCATGCTCATATAAAAGGCATTAACCCTATGTTGGGATGGAGAGAAAAGTGACACTAGTGAAAAATTGACTTTTTAGACCGGTTGTGTATTAGGTCTTTTTACAAAAGGTCTAAAAAGTCTATTATTTTTTAGACTGGTTGTTGCAACCGGTCTTAAAAGTCATACTTTTAAGGCCGGTTGTTCCTAAAACCGGTTTTAAATATCACCTTTAAGACCTGTTCTACCTACAAGAGGTCTTAAAGGTCAGACCTTTTAAGACCGATTGTACCTACAACCGATCTTAAAGGTCCACCTTTAAGATCGGTTGTAGGCACAACTGGTCTTAAATGTTTGTCCTTTAAGACTGGTTGTAGCTACAACCAATGTTAAAGGTTCTATTTTTTTTTAAAAAAAGGTCCCTTTAATATATATACGCAGTGGATGTTTAAGAAATCTTATCTACGCAATGGATAGTTTCACAAATTTCACGATTGTTGAATTCAAGTTATGCACAAGTGAATATATATTCTCAATATCAGGTTAACAAGCAAAAGGTCAGAATGATAACAAAAATAGAACTCAACTCTAGTAGCATGTTTAATGAACCTATTTTAACAAAAGTACAGAACAAACACATATTTCAATTTCAATCTTTAAAGGCAGCAGTCTATAGCAGCAACAAATTTTCAAACAAGCCAGTCACACATTGATGATTCATTTGCAGCAGTTTAACTACAGTATGGAAGAATATGGCAGCAAGTAATGTATACTTCATTAGCTCAATTTCAGCACATATGCACTTATAGTTTTAGTCCCTAACTTAACAGATTGGGAAAGTATTTCACATATTTAATTTACTATGATAGCTTTCCAAAGACTCAATTTTGTTACAGTAAGGTCAATGAAGTGAAAATGCACATTTTCACCAAGTTTCAAATAACATCCACTTCAAACAGAGGCTAGAAATAGGGAAAAACTAGGAATGAGTTCAGACAATGTTAACAGCAGACCAGTGCAATAGAATGTGCAACAAAACTCAGATGAAGATAATGCTTGACCTAACCCAACCTGCAAAAACAATAAGCAGACAAGAAATTCATATCAAATGCACAGAAAATGCCAAACAGATTTGCTCAATTTCAGCAAAGGCTTCATAATGATACAGAAATTTATTTAAATCCCAAACTTCAGGAAACTATGCATAACAGCTTAATGCACAACTTTGACAGTAATTCTAGTTATAGTAGAGTGCAAGCAAATTTGTCAAGAATTTAGCCAAAGGTAATGACCAACCTTAGTTTAGCACTAAATAACACCAACAATGCAATTAGACAATAAGGAGGACCAAATGATAGCAGTAATGAATCTTGAAGCAACAGAGAACAATGCAAAATACAACGGATGCAATAGAGTACATGTATGAAGTAAGTAACAGATTGCACAAAAGCAACGTAACAGATTTCATTGTTAGCAATACATATGAAAACAATGTACAATGTAACGTTGGATCCAAAAACTCACTATTTTTGTAATAGCTCATGGATGAATTCAGCACAACATATGCGAATGAAATTAATATCTTCTTCAGGAAAGGGATCAGCAAGATCAAACATCTGTAACACCAAAACTAGACAAAACATTAACTTAGTAGCTTAAAAATAATAAAGTAATACGAAAGTTCTGAAACATAAATTTACCTCTTGAGTAAAATCAATCGTGCCTAGAGTGATAATATTGTAACTGTGCCTCAAAACATAAAAACCACATAAGTTGGACCTCTGTAGTTGTCTACAGCTCTGAGAAAAAACATGATATCATTAAAACAAATATAAAGGCATGGCTTATTACATTCTTTAAACAAATAAATATGTACTAACCTTTGGCATGATCTATGTAGAGTCTTTTAAGTCACGAACATGCTTACCACAAGCAGTGTGTAGGAATGTCCGCATAGCCCTATGATCATCAAAATCACAAAGGTTATTTATTTTATACAAATTCCATAAAATTTGCACACAAAAGGTAATAATGCAAGAAAACTAACGAGTTCATGGTCTTTTTCAAATCATTCCCTGGTTTGAAGTGGAGGGAGCATAAGAGGATGACAGTGTAACTACTATTACATAGAAGAACCAACTGCCAATGATCACTGAAAAAAAGAAAAGAATATTATGCAAACATAAAACATGATATAAATTATAAAATATAAGTTTGTTTCTTACCCATGCACATATGGAGCCAAGAAATACTCAGTTCTAGTTTCACTAAGCCTCTCTAATAAGTATCTATGTCTAATAGTAGTAGTGGTCCCTTTTTCTTGGATATGATGGGGGCATAAGAATCCAAATTTTTCGCTTTTGCCAGAGGAGACCAACCTGTGATGAATGTACCTACAATAATGCAAGCACATAAATCAAAGGTAAACAGTGAAATTTTTAAAATATTTACTTTGAATTGCAAAAGATACTTACATTAAAAACAGATGGACAATCCCAATCGTAAATGGCCTTATTTGTGTTGTGAATGGTTTTATTTGTTTAGTAAATTCCTTTATTCACTACAAAAAAATGGTATTCTGTAGCGGTGGCATTGTAGCGGTTATACCAAATTGCTACAAATTTTAATATTTGTAGTGGTTTTAGCCTAAACCGCTACAAATTTGTAGCGGCAAGCTACATGCCAAGTGGCGCGGCAGATTAGCAACGTTTTTTGTAGCGGTTAGGTAGAAAAAACCGCTACAAATTTGGCGCGAAATTCCCGCTAAAACTTGTAGCGGTTCAATTGTAGCGGTTAATAAACAAAAACCGCTATAATATTCCTACCACTTGGCGCGACCAAGACCTGCCAACAGTGTAGCAGTTATAGCAACAAAACCGCTACAAAATCCCAAACGTCAGGAATTTGTAGCAGTTATAAGGATATAACCACTACAGAATTTCAGGAGTCTCCAAGTTTGTAGCGGTTATAGACCATAACCGCTACAGAATTTCAAAGGTTTTTGTACTTTGTAGCAGTTATTATAAAACCGCTACAAATTTAAGTCACCCTTGGTGATTTGTAGCGGTTAACGTAGCGGTTATTGGGATAACCGCTATAAATTGCTGGTCTATTTAAGGGTGCCACCTCCCTCCTTGTTTCCATTTGCTCATTTTTTTCCTGAAGTTTCTCTGAGTGTTTTCTTTTAGATTTGAGCGTTCAGACGTCTGTGAAGAAGTTTTTGCTGTAGTATTTCTCAGTATTTGCACTTGAGGTATGGAGAAAAGACGTATTTTATTTTTATTTTTATTATATTTTTGCATAATAATGTGACTAAATTATTTTTTTTTTGGAATTTTTACAGTTGATATGGCTTCAAGAGAGGATAGGGGAAGGCCCCTAAGGTCCCCATACCGATTTTGTGGGGTGGCAACAACCGAGCAGGGGGTAGATGGAGGGGGCAGCGTGGAGGCAGGTCGACCGCGGCATTTCAGCCTATCCCCCCACAGGAGTCGACCCTACCACAGGCACCGCAGACGATCCCACAGGAGACAACCACACCATAAGTGCTTGAGTTTGGGGCAGCAGATATCAGCATCAAGGACTACGACGAGGAGGACTTCGAGATCCCGATTAGGATCAGGGAGATGGAGTAGTTCCTCGATGAGGAGGAAGCTCGGGAGCAGAACAACCCATGAGGGTCGTCTTCACGGTCTACTGGGTTTGAGGTGCAGGTCCAAGGTAAATAAATGGATACATTAACCGCTACAAACAATACGTTGATCCCTATAAATACCCTTACTACAACTCATTTCAAACACTCCCCAATTTCTTTTCACCTTACCTTTCTTTCAATTTCTCTCATTTACAACTTCTTTTGTATGAGTAAATGAGTTGAATAATACGATCAAATATGGTAACAAGTTTTTTAATTTTTTTTTACAATACTTCTTTGCTTTATATAAAATTTATTCTCACCATTTTTTTTCCAGTTATTTCAGAGCTGTATCTCATTTTCATCTATTTTTCATACACAATTACATTATATTAGACAACATAATAATTCCTTATTACCTACGTATCCTTAATAATATTATTAATATAATTTTTATACTAATCCAATTAAATTAAATTTTTCCTTTTAATTTATTAATAAGTTAAACATTGAATAATAACCTAATTAAATTAGATAAACTAATAAAAAAATAAACTATTTAATTTAATATTAAAAAAACAGCAACAAATGATCGTATATTTTTTTTAAAAAAATTTAAATATTTGTAGCGGTTATTAAACCGCTACTAATAAACGCGCCTTTTTAAACTCAAATTAAATTTTTAGGCGCTAAATTTGAATTTCATTAAATTAGTAGCGGTTTTATAACCGCTATAAATTTCATAAAAATTCAAATTTAGAAGCGGTTTATTAACCGCCACAAAATTGGAAAAAATGTCATTTTTCTTTTCCCGCCTTCAAAATTTCAATTTTTTATATTTGTAGTGGTTATATAACCACTACAAGTATCTCTGAAAAAAATTTCGTTTATGGGAATGTTGTAGCGGTTTGGTGGAACCGCTACAAAGGATTTAGTGGTTATTTTCCTTGAGTAGCAGTTTTATATAACCGCTACAAAACCGCTTGCAACATACGATTTAGTAGCGGTTTTCCTAACCGCTACTAATGTTGTTTGTAGTAGTTAAAACCGCTACTAATACCCATTTTTAACCGCTATTAAATCACAGTTTTTTGTAGTGATTTGTCATACAACATTAATTTCCGTTGGCCAGGCCAATGCCGGAGTTTGAATGACCCATTGAAGTTTCAAAATTCTCTTATCAATGTGCAAGCTGTATTATTTGGCCTCAAGCTAATGTCTAATCCAATCGACTCTTCTTTACCTTCTTATCCATTCTGCGTTCATTTTTCTTATCCATTGATCAAGGTATAGCACTATTGCCTAAAACAATTTACAAATTACTACCAGAACAAGAAATCATCATTAAATTCAAAGGATTTAATCATGAATAATACATTATAATTGAAAAAAAATATCTTCTTTTCCTATGAATGAAATATTTGATAAATTTAAATTTGAGTCAAAGACAAACAAGCGTCATTAATAGGTTTGTGGATTCTCTTTGTTTCTTAATTTGTTCTAGTTCCTTTCCCTTTTAATGAGGTATGGGCAGCTCAATCTACGAAATATAGAATGCAAATGATAGACTTGGACTTTGTTTATATGAAGGTTCTCTCTCTCTCTCCTCTCTCTCTCTCTCTCTCTCTCTTCTAGGCCTCTTACTTTTGCCTTATATAATTCCCCATTGGATATATATTAGATTCCACACTCTCACTGGCAGACTTTGTCAACAACACAGCATTATTCATTATATAGCTACCTTTTTTTTCTTCTCTCTCTCCGTCTCCCTCTTCTATTTAGCCATTACTTAATGCTATACACTTCCTCACACACCAAGCCCCTATAAATAGGTGACATACTCTTGTTCAAGTCCAACACAGAAAAACAATCACCAATCAAAAGTTTCACTTACATACATATATCATTCAGTTACAAGGTTTTTAGTCATGTAAAAGAGAAAATTTAGGAATGTAAGTTACAAGGTTCATACCTATTGGACCAGTGTGCTAAGCAATTTGTCTGCAATATTTGAGTTAACATTCACCATGGGAGAGAGAACCAAAATAAGAATTTGATCATGAAAGAAAACGAGTTTGAATGACCAAAAATGCAAGAAGTTCGTCAGAATAGCTTACTCTGTCAAGAAGCTGACGGGTTCAGCTAGTGGTGTAAGTCTTAGTAAGCTCAACGCAAAAACCCAAGGCTGTTTGAAACAAAAACACAAAAACATTAAACTTTGCAATCAATTCTCAAGATGATTACCCGAAATTTGAAAGTATAATGCCCCTCCGGTCCTAAATGTAGCAGGACCTAGTTTGGTGCAAACAGTACTTTTCATAAATGTGCGACAAACACCGGTTATGACACCCAAGACCCGTTAACATCTAACTACAAACCAAAAGACTTCAGCAAAGATGTCAATACAAATCACAACCACCATAACCACCAAACACTAATAGTTGCAGCGCACTTTTCATATACCCAAAGTTCAAAACATTTCAAGAGTTTTCCTAACAGGTTTATCACACACTCAGTTTCATTTTCTTATTTCACTTTTCTCACCTACCAAACAACAGAATAAACATTTCAATGTCACTTACTCGACCAAACCTGTAGACTTCAACAATGATGGCAAACGAAATCGCAAGAAAGATAATGGACAACTTGGTGCCAAGAATGACCTCCTGGAAATTGACGAGCAAATTCCTAAGCAAACACCATTTAACCTTGCGCAAGGAAGAAGAAGACATGTTATGAGCAACTATTTAGTTTTCCCCAAAACTTCTACTCATACAATCATTGGCAGAACTAAGAGGACGAGGGGTAAATGTCACACCCTTACCTTGTTTTAACCTTTTTTCAGAGTATTCACAGAAAACGATATGCGGTTCAGTAGGTAACACAAGAATAATATGAATATACTAATAATAAGTGTATGATTACATAAATTCCCCATAGGGGTTCATACATAATAATTACCATCAATGTAGCCGCACAGGGCTACCAAGGTGTCTAAACCCGCCCGAGTGAAATGGAGACATCTTCATGTCTTCATTCCACCACCGTAATCCTCTCGTATGGTTCTTTGCATTGTTCTCAGCATATCTTCTATCTTCTCCTATCTAAATTATTGGTAGGGGAGGATGAGATTCGAGAGAATCTCAGTAGGAAAATAATACCAATATGCATGTACGATAAATGTTTAATGCATGACATGCTTTCATCACATAACTCATGCTCACATAATGACAAATCTGTAAGCTCAATGCTTCGAACAATATACTTATGGTCATAGCATAAATTGAAACATAGCTTCAAATCATTCATACATGTTTCACATAATCAAGCAAAGCAATAACATGTATCAACACACTAACATAAATATCATATACATGCAGGAGCAATAAGTTTCCTACCTTAACCCTTTTTCGCCTCGAGACGTGTGCCTCGTAACGCGTGCCAACAGCTCGAGCCCCATATTTGATCCTATAATGCCAAAGGTACCATTCAGTCACTCCCATAGTGTTTCTGGGGGTTATATGAGCCTATTATGAAAATTTTCTAAAATGCCCCCAGGGACTAGGCCCCGCCCTGCCTACCCAGTCCGACTGTACTTTTCCCGAAATTTTGACATGGGCTATTCTGACATATTTTTTCCCAAGGAATCCATCTCCGGATTCAGAATTATAAAATTCAATGTCAAATTACAAATTTACCCTTGGCAGCCCCACTTTAAGGATTTCAGGGGCGTTTTCGTAATTATGCTTTTTCGGTCTTTTGCGAAAAAGTGACCAACTGTAACCCCACCTATTTCAAAAAAGTGACCAATTGTAACCCCACCTAATTTTCCCTCCTGAACTCAATGGAACCATCAAAACATTGAAAATCAAACTTTAACCCTCAGATCTAGCCCAGGCCAAAATCTTGGTATACTTTGGGAAGAATCGGTGTTTTTCGATTTCAGCTCTATAAACGTGTTCCTTTCTACTCCTAACCACTTTATTGGCTATATCATTAAGTTACAACTAACAATAAGACACAATTTGGGCAGCATAACCTCTCAGCCATATCATTTCCAAACTTTAAAACCAATGGCAATCCGGTGAAATTTCACCGATTAAATTGCCCACAGCAGCCAAAAGAATCAATATTCGAAAGTTTGGAAGTTACTTCTCAAGGTGGCTGAAAACCTTAGCCTTAGAACACCCAAATTTGTGCTCTACAAACCTTGAAGAGCATAGAAGAATAGCTTAGGAGCGGAGTTATATGCGTTAGATAAGAATTTACCGAAGAAATCGACTTACCATACAAGTTATCTTATCTTTCTCTCTCTAGAATTTCTCACACCTTCTCTCTCTTGTTGTAGTTGAATGGCACAATTTTGAGCTGATGGAGAAGGTAGATGATGATTTAATATAATATAATATTACTTTCTAATTATTTACTGAATTTCCAACAATTTCGGATTTTTACAAAATTCTAGTAGATTTCTGCCTAAAATTTGAAAAATCATAACTAATTCTAGAAAAATCGAAATGAGGTGATTCTAAAGTCAAATGAAATCTATTTAAGTCCTCTTCACTTGAAACATATGGAAATTACCAAAAATCACCACAAAATTCCAGAATTACAAAAAATTCACTACTACCCCAAAACAGAGTCCAGTTTCAACATCAAACTTTGGACAACCAGAACTCCCAGCTCACAAAAGGAAATGACACAATTTATGTGTCCATTTTGAAGATTGGAATATGATATTTAAGATTGGAAAGTTTCCAAATTTTTAGACATAATTTGCCTATTCAAAATGTCAACACAAACAGACTGCCTTGCAAGAATTTTCAATGGACAAAATTTCTCGACTTTCCATTTAATGTTTCAAACCAATTCCATTGACCAAATAACACAACATGACATCAATTGCACCACATTACACCATCCAATTCCACCATTTTGAAATTATACAAAATTATGGCAAAATTCACAATTCTCATCATCTTCTCCAGAAGTGTTCATTTATTACTAATCACATCCACTTTTTGAGTTATTTACCCTTAACCGAAATTTGGAATTCGGCTAAACCGGGGCTTAGCAGTGCACTTATTTCAGGCTTATTCTCTAGCCTCAAATTTCAAAATTCGGGGTATTACAATAAATGTAGAGGACGAGGAAGCATACCTCAAAAAAGAGGATGAAGACGAAGAATCCCTGAAACGCAGTGAATAACGGACGGAGCTGACCACCTGAAGCAAAGGAAGATGGTGACCCATGAGCGACAACCACGAGCAGCTCGACTATATAGGTAGCTGAGCATAGAAGAGGAGTGCAAGACACTGTACCAAGAAAAAAGTTGCAATGAAGAAGAGAAGAATTATTCACGCACTAGTTCGTTATGTAAATTAATATACATGCAATGGTTAATTGTATAACCAGCATAACGAATGAATTAATAATCTAAACGCGATAATTGAATTAGGAATGGGTAATCGCATGGTACAAGCCCATTAGTTAAGAATCTTTCGCACATAAAAATGAGTAAAGAATCACTTTGATTAAGATAATAAAGAGAATTAAGGAACGATGAGTTACGAAGAAGTTACGAACCACTTCATGATAGTTTTTAAAAAGTTTTGAAATTTTCTGAAAAACCCACTCAACTACAGGTTTAAATCCTATCCTGAGGTTAAAAATTGAAAGCACTTTATAAATGAATATCACTTAATTGTTCAGATTCACTGCGTAAAACTCATCAGATCGATTACAGAAGTAAGGCGTTACAGTTATTAAGTTTGAAAAATCCTTTTGTTACTTGAATAGCTATGATAGATATTTTATGAGTATGATATTGCAGAATGAACCCAATCACTTTGCTGTTATATCTTAATATTTATTTCGGTTGGTTGGTATGTCGGTTGGTAAGTCTCACCTTTATGTGATTTTATTGATGTGGCATTACTTTACAGCAAATACTATAATGCCAGGGAAGAATATGTAATAGCGAAAGTTCATTTCTAACTGAGGTTGAGGGTAGTATTTCATGGTGGTGGTATCGAGTGATACGTCAGTTCCTATTAATATTAATTCAATTATCCATGAATGGTCTTCCTTAGGAGGATACATGTTTTTGGGCAAGCCATATAGGTTATAAAAGCAGATTTTATGGTTGCGAACCTAAATAGTCCTTCTTCATGCGTTTTGCCTTTAAAGAAAGGGTTGAATGTGTTGAACATCTTCTATTATAATAAAGGGTTAAGTCTATTATAATAAAGGGTTAAGGTGCACCTAGCACCACGAACTATTTTTAAAGGTTCAATCAGCACCCTAAAATATTTATGGGTCGCGATTTTGACCTTAAAGTAATAAAAATGGGGCAATTCTCACTCCCAAGATAACAGAACCATTAGCCCTGTTAAGTTACTATACCTATCATCTTCATCAAAGTCACCATTCTTCTCTCCTCCCTCTCGCTGATACATACCAAAGGAAAAAAAATTAATTTTGTGGCCTAACAGTATTAAAATTTTAATATTATAATGGCTTTATGCGAAGGGAATTAATGGAGGGCGATACAAATTTGGAAGCAACAGATTCCCTCTCTCCTCCCCCATTTTAATATCAAAATTTCACTGTTTTACATGGCCTGAGTGGGTATTAATATTATAATTTTTGGTCAGTGGCATTAATATTATAATGGCTTTATGCGAAGGGAATTAAGGGAGGGCGATACAAATTTGGAAGCAACAGATTCCCATGTAATATACTCAAGCCATGTAAAACAGTGAATCTCGGATTAAGCAGATTCCTTTTTCTCGCCATTGTTGCCTTCAATATAATTCACTGTTTGGCCACAAAATTAATTACTTTTCCTTTGGTATGTATCAGCGAGAGGGAGGAGAGAAGAATGGTGACTTTGATGAAGATGATAGATATAGTAACTTAACAGGGCTAATGGTTCTGTTATCTTGGGAGTGAGGATTGCCCCATTTTTATTACTTTAAAATCAAAATTGCACCCATAAATATTTTAGGATGCTGATTGAATCTTTAAAAATAGTTTGAGGTGTTTGGTGCACCTTAACCCTACAATAAATCCCACCCTAACACTTGTTGCTATCCCGAATATTATGATCTGTCCATCAAAATTCAAAATTATATTATTAATTAATTTATAATTTTGAAGATGGATTTACTCATTAGATGAAATCTATCTTTTTTTTTAACTTCGAAAGCTATCACTATATTGAGTTGCAAAATATCATGTTCCAACTTATTAGAAGAGCTAAAATCTCCTAACTTTGTACACTTACCTCGAAAGAAAATAGTCTTAAATTTAAAATGGCTTGATGATACAATTAATCAAAATAAAAAAAATCACGTTACAAGCTAAGTTCTTAATTTAAAAAACTATCTATCACTGTATAGAAAATTAGTGAAGGAAAAAAGAGCTTCTATTTAAAGAAAAATAATCATATAAATATTTTAAGACAAATAATAAAGTAGTCACAATTTTCTTGCAATGAAATTTTATCTGTTGCAGTTTTCTATTTTACTTTTTATTTTTTGGTAGTAAAAATAAATTACGAATATGGTATGAAATGTACCCTCTCAACATAATCAAGACCACTTGCCCGGCGCTTTCCCGAGACCACGTTGAAAACGTTCTAAAGAGGTTATATGTTGATCCAATCCGTAATGTGAGTGCACATGTGACCATCCTGAACTTGCAATTCAAAAAAAAAAAAAAAAAAAAAATTACGTATGCTATAATTAAATTTTTAAAACGTACACGATCATATCTAAGCAATATGTGATTTACCAAATTCGGAGGGACCAAGTCCGAGATGATAGCACCTCCACACATAGTTCCAGATTAGTCTTTCCGAAAGAAACAAATTCAAGGTAAAGAAGAAGAAGAAAGAAACACATAAAAGGAAGAAAACAAGAAGCGACGCAGAGGAAAGAGAAGGAAGGAAGTGAGAAAGTGAGGAAGAACAATGTAAAAAAACCTGATGAGGATTGAAGGTGAAAGAGTGGAGGCCGAAGGTTTCAAGTTTCAGTAGGGAGGATCGAAGTACGAACTTGAAGGAGATTGCTCTCAATAACGCAGGAAAACTGGGTATCTAAGCTTCGAAGCTTAAAGCTGAATGCAAAGAATGAGGCAAAGGGCGAGGAGAACCTTGAAGGTGCGAACGGTTTTAAATATAAGACATAGTTGATTATTTTTCTCAAATTTGTTTCTATTTTTATTTTTTAAAAAACAAATCACTGTTTTTTTTTAAATGTTAAGTAAAAATAAATTACTACCTCCGGTTTTAAATATAAGACATAGTTGACTTTTTTTGGAGAGAGTAAAAAAGTTGATTAAGTTGCTTAATCATATCACATGTTATGTATAATTAAATTATATATCAGTTTATAAGTCAGACAAATTAGTTTGTAGAAAAACGATAAATATAAGTACTTTAAAATAATTTAATTAGCTTTATTAATCTCCCCAAAAAAATAAACGGGGTCTTATATTTAAAACCAGGGGTAGTACCAAACATGTTTTATTATTATTTTTTGTTTTAAGAAACAAAGAAACTGTTTTTCAAATGGAATCAAACAAGCCCTTAGTATCACTTTAATTTGAAGGAAAAAATGTAATTACGAGGCAAGAATTTACCATATGGAACTTAAATAATCCACCAAGGCATATCAAACTATTAATAACCTGACAACAATCACAAAAAATCAGAAGTGAATCCCCTAATGCATCTCCACTCTCCAGAACCAGAAGCAACGGTTACAGGTCTAAAGATAATCCCTCGAAGCTCTCTCATCTCATGCTTGTTTGTACTCGTATACTTCTTGTCTTTAGTGGAAGGCCTTGAGCCAATCATTACCCCAGACCTGATTTTGCAAACATAATGATAGTGATGTTCTTCTTATACTCCCTGATAGAATGAGAATTGTCATATATTGAAAAAAATTTAGAATGAAATAAGATTGAGTGCATGTTTAGACTAATAGTAGAAACTGTTTTTCCAATATAATTTTCAGTGTACAAAATAAGTATGCGAGAGGAATTTTATCTCGACTTGTGTGAACATTCTTCTTGACTACCAGCTCAAACAACCACAAACCACACAAATGCAATTCATTTTATTTCTAGAAAAACATTTTCCATATTTTCTATCAATTCCTATTTCTTTCTAAGAAATGTTATTTAAATTAGCATATTTTAACAAAATCCTAGAAAGAAATAGGAATTGACAGAAAATATGAAAAATGTGTTTTTAAAAGAAAGAAATGAGTTGCTTTTGTGTTGCATCATTTTGGCAGTAAAGCTAGATTTTTACCCTCCTTTTATCGCGGTCATTGCTAGAGAAGTGAAAAACACTTGACAAAAAATAGTAGTACATCACTCTGCCAAAGATAACCAAAAAAAAAAAAAACTTGATTTAGGAAAGAAGGCTCTACTAATCAAGGTATTAAAATCCAGACCGAGTATTGAACCGGTTGGGGTACTGAGTTAAGGGTCAGTGGGTCAAACCGGGGCCAAACCGGTGAAAAATTGAAAATTTTAGACTTATAGTATGAAATTCTAAAGGAAAAATAAAAAAAAAAATTTTAAATAGTAACCAGGACCGGACCAGGAACTGAACCGGTTTACTGGCCGGTTCGCCGGTTTTCGGCAAGTCCAGCCTAGGTTATATAACCCTGCTACTAATAATGATAAGTTCTGTTAAAAAGGAAACTTCTTAAAATCTCTACAATTTAACAGTACAAGCACAATAACTACAGGGTTGACCTATGGATAATTCATTTGAGAGTTATTCGAAGGTTAAAAATGATTTTTCATTGCATGTACAAAAAAAAAATGAAAGAAGAAAATTGTTCATGTTTTTGTTATTTTGAATTTTGAATAGTTATGGATGTAAATTCTGCTCATAGTCTTCTTTTTTTTAAAAAAGAAAAATCCCCACGTATGGGTAATCAATTGTTAAAGGAACGACAAGAAGAATAAAATAAACTGATTTTTTTCTGGGAATTTAAAGAAAAAATGGCCTAGTGGGATTCAAAGTTCAAACAAAACAGTCCATTCACTTGTTGACTTTCTCCTTTAGTCAACGCTAATGATGAATTGGCACTTCATTTAACTAAGAAAACTGTTCATATATAAATATGTCAGCTTAGCAATATTTTTAATTTTTTTGGTATAATTTGTTATTCATTTTCAGAAAGTCCTTTATCAGACAAGGAAACAGAGATCAATAAAAATAAAAGGGAAAAACAAAAAGGAAAAGTTCAAAAGAAAAGGAAATGACAATTTAATAAGGAAAAATATAGTCTAAAAATAACAATAGTTTGATTTCACTATATGCCAACTCACCCCTGAAGAAAAGTTTGTATCTGTTAATCATATTATCGCCTTAACTTCCCAGTTAATAATGTGAGTGACATTGCCCAACGTATATAGAGTAGTGGCTGAGAAGGTCCAAAAACTCATCTTCATAAAAGAAGTAAGAGGAACATCATCAGAACGTAAACCCATTTACAATGGAAAAAACAGATGATGAGTTGTTTCAGCACACATCTAACTGCATATATATCAGCAATTTAAAATAAGATTGCCAACAACAAAATAATAATTAGCAACATTCAAGCTTATTGATCTAATGCTACATACCCAAATTGATATCAAGCTAATGTAAGGCCTTCCAAAAGTGCATATATATATATATATATATATTAGCAATTTAAAATGAGATGCCAACAAAAAGATAATTGGTCAGAATGTATCAAATATCAAGTATAAGAACCACAAAATTAAATGAAAACTAACCCACCTTACAAGTCAGGTTAAATCATCAACAATCTGAGGACAATTACAAAAAAGCAGAAATCCACCCACTACCATCTCAAGAAACAGAAGCAACTGTCACGTGTCTAAAGAAAATCTCTCAAGCTTTCTCATCTCATGCTCATACTCATCAACTTCAGCAAGCTGTTGGTCATCAACCAGCTCTGAGGCTCTTTCAATCGCATCCTCAATCTTCTTCCTGTCTGCAGCGTAAAGCCCTGATTTTGTATATACGGTCCTCCAAGGCATTCTTTGCCTGAGCTTTCTTCTTGTACCTCTCATCATCAGCCTTGTATATCTCAGCTTCTTGAACCATCCTTTCAATTTCTTCCTTTGATAGTCGTCCTTTTCCATTAATTATGGTTATCTGATTCTTGTTCCCTGATCTAGTTTCCTCCACAGAGACACTTAAGATCCCATTCTCATCAATGGAAAAGCAATCTTTAAACTTAGGAACACCCCTTGGTTTTGGGGGAAAGGTTAGGTAAAAACTATCCAGCAAAACGTTATCCTCTGCCATTGCTCTCTCACCCTGATAAACATCTATAGAGACACTTGTTTGGTTGTCCTCCGCAGTAGTCAAATTATCAACCCACATTGTTGCAGGAATGCTAGTGTTCCTTGGAATTACAACTTCCATGAGACCACTATGTAACTCAATTCCTAAGGACAATGGGGTGACATCTCTCAAGACAATGCCCTGTAAATTTTCATTTCCTTGCCCACTTAATATAGCAGCTTCAACAGCAGCACCATAAGCAACAGCCTCATCAGGGTTGATGCTCCTGCATAGCTCCTTCCCATTAAATAAGTCCTGCAATAGCTGTTGGATTTTAGGAATTCTTGTAGACCCACCAACCAGGACAACCTCATCAATACTCCTCTTGTCCATCTTGGCATCCAAAAGACACTTCTCTGCAATTTCTAAACATCTTGTGAAGTAGTCCTTGTTCAATTCCTCAAACCTAGCACGAGTGATTGTTGAATAAAAATCAATGCCTTCATATAAAGCATCAACCTCAATGGCTGTCTCAACCATAAAAGAGGATGAGAGTGTTCTTTTTGCCCTCTCACAAGCAGTTCTCAACCTCCTAAGGGCCTTTGGATTCCCGGTGATATCCTTTTTTTGCTTCCTCTTCAACTCTTCCACAAAGTAGTTGACCATTCTATTGTCGAAGTCCTCTCCTCCAAGGTGTGTGTCACCATCAACTGCTTTAACGTTGAAGTCACCCTTATTAATTGTGACAACAGACACATCAAAAGTACCACCACCCAGATCAAATATAAAAATGTTTCTCTCTAGGTTATAGCTTCCTTTTTTGTCAAGACCATATGCAATTGCTGCAGCAGTGGGCTCGTTAATTATTCGCAATACATTAAGGCCAGCAATTGCGGCTGCATCTTTGGTTGATTGGCGTTGAGAGTCATTGAAATAAGCAGGCACAGTGACAACTGCATCCTTAACTGTTGAACCAAGATATGTCTCTGCAATCTCATGCATCTTCGCTAATACCATGGATGAGATTTCTTCTGGTAGAAACTGTCTTTCCTCAGATTTAAATTTCACAACAATCTTGGGCTTATCATCAACACCACCAACGATCTTGAATGGCCAAAGGTTTATATCACTTTGAACAAGAGAATCACTAAACCTCCGACCAATTAACCTCTTCGCATCTACAAAATGTTAATCATTGTAAGTGTAAATAAAAATAAATAACCATACGTACAGTATAAGATCCTACAAAAGAAAAAAAGGTTAACGGTAGAAGTGATCAACTTGCATGAAAGAGAGCATAAATGAACTTGAAAAAAATGAAAAACATTATCAAAGAATTTTTATTTTTAATTTATTTATTTTACATGCTATGAAGCTTTTTCCCAAGTTCAGATCAGCAATTAAAGGAAAGCCGAAAATTTATATGAAAGGAGAATTACCAAACACAGTGTTAGTAGGATTAAGTGCAGCCTGGTTCTTGGCGGCATCACCGACCATCCTTTGAGTATCAGTGAAGGCAACATAAGACGGCGTTGTTCTATTTCCTTGGTCGTTCACGATAATATCAACTCGATCATGCTGCCACACTGCAACACACGAGTATGTGGTTCCAAGATCGATTCCAATGGCCAGTTTCTGCTTTGATCTATCACCCATACTTTTTCTTTCAAAGTCAATGGAGTTTTGGGAGACTTAGCCTGACAAGAAAGTGTTTCTAGAGATTGGTAAGCTACCCAGCATGGTCAGCAAGTTACAAACCAAAGCATTTTAGCATAAACTAGAAAACACAATGGCCATCAATTACAGCTCCCAACAAGAAATTGTAAGTTACCACTGTGAGAGAAAAATGGTGATGAAGAACTAAGTAGTCGAAACTCGAAAATGAAATAATTGAGACACTAGAAACTCTTCCGGTTTATGCTTCCCCCAATCAAAGAATTTTATTATTAATATTCATAACATGATATATGGGCAGCAGAGAGTTCTTATTCAAAACAGGAAAGAATAAACTGATTATGTAAAAGTATATAGGAATTCAAACTCTTCTATAAAATAAATCTCTTTGAAAGAAGCTTATCAACATGCACCTGCAATTCCTATAGTGGTGTTAAGCATATGCGTGACTGATGTAACACAATCACCCACACTTAGATCTTATGCTGAACAGAGGTAGTTTAGGGAGAAAATATAGAACCTGTGAAGGATTATGGGGGAGAGGTGCAGAAACAGAGAAGAGCAACAAGGGGGAGGCAGAATAGAGAGGTGGGGCAAATGAATCAGAATCTCGGGGAGAGAAACAGAGAGCTCACATAGCCATCATAATAATTCCATTAATCCAAGTCTGCCATACATATGCTGCTTTACTTCCTATTTATAGAAGAGATTTCCTTATCATGAAGGAAACTCCTTTCTTTCCTAAGAAGAAACCTCAATGCAACTTGCAACCAAAAGCTACTAGCAGTAAACGCAAAAGTAAACTTACAGAAGCAAATACAAAAGTGAACTTAAAAGTATAATAAATAATAAAAAGCAAAGTCATCTTTTTCTAGCACAAGTCTTTCTAACTTTCCTATCAGTGACCCTGTATCCAATTGCCACATATGCGCACCTTTGGACATAAGTTGGTGGACTCCCCTACTTCACACGTTTTTTCCTTTCCCCAGCCCCAATTATTATCATTTTAATTATAATAAATGTTATGGTAATGTTTATAAGTTAAAAAATGATAAACAATAAATATTAAGAAAGGATAAGGATTTTAAATACACAGAAAAGATGAAAGTGAATTGGAATGAGGTGAATGGGTTCTCATAAGGAATGGGAAAGGAATTAATTGCATCTTGCAGACAAGTGGACCAAGACATGTTTATACGTAACGATAAGGGACCACTACCATACAAATACACAGTATTATGTACAAATTATGTACAAAAAGATAATTGAATTATTGATCTTATTTCAAAGTCTTTTTTTTATATATGGTAGTTTTCATCATTAAAAGTTATAGTTCACTCACCATAAAAAGAGAAATCATAAAAACATTAATCAAAAGAAGGGGAAATGGTATAGAAGAATCTAGATTCCAGAGGATATAAACCTCCACTAAAAATGAGCTCCATTTATAGCTGGATGCAACATAGCCCTCCCATCACTCAAGACAGCAACCATACATCTGACCTATTAGATATCTACCAGGTTCTCAGATCGGCCCGGACGGGCAACAAGCCAACCGGCTGGCAGACTGGAGTCCGGGTCAATTTTTTTTCTTAAATCAATTTTTTTAATATTTTTTCTTAAATTGATTTTTTTAAATTTTTTCTTTAAAATTTCATATTAATAATTTTAAAATCTTCAATTTCTTATCAATTTAGTCTGGTTAGCTCCGATCCGACCCACTGACACTTGACCTAATATTCTGACAAATAAAGTGACAGGTCCGGTTTAATTACCTTGGATATCAGACACTATATAGAGCATAAAGGAAAATCACGTCTTGGCATAGTATGAAGCATAAATAAAATAAAATAAAATATCGTAGACACTGTCTATATTTGTATATTATGAAGAATAAAAATCTACCCACTGAAAACCAGAGGGAAAAAGACAAGTAAGAAATGATTACGGGAACCTCAAAAAGAAGAGGAAAAATGATAATCAAAGAGCAACAAGACCACTCGAAGATCAGATATAAATAAAACAAAAGATGACATGGCTATCGACTATGGAACATCATATAGAGGCCTAAAGAACCACATTGACTTGGCAAGTAAACTTACTAGCAACGCCGAAGCTCAGAATGAAGTAGAGAAAAGACAAAAGAGCACAACGCAGCACCACGAACAATGATGATGATGATGGAGCACCGCAATAAATGACAGTGGCGACCCAAAATCTCAAAGGAGCAGAGAAATTACTTTGAAAAGGGAAGGAAATTTCTACCAAACGGAAATGGGAGGCTCAATTAGGGCTATGACCTAACAAGAAAAAAGAAAGAAAATAGAGAGCGTTTCAAATCCAGGCTTTCCCACCTCTGTTTTTCTTTCTTACCCCCATCTTTTTTTCCAAATTCTATTTAATTCATATTTTATTTTAATTTTAACAGTGCATATGTTTTTTTTTTTTTGGAGGAAAAATATTTTGCAGGTTCCTATATTTTTTCTCCATTTTTAATTTGGCACTCATATTTTTTTTCCTAATTAAATCCTTTTATATTTCTTCATCAAAACTGCTTGCCCCGTCACTTTAATCTTAATACTAATAATTCTTGTATATGACTTAATTGTGCTAACAAAACAAAGTTAAACATTCAATTAAGAGGAAAAAAATGCACAAGTGCTAAATTGAAAATTGAGAAAAAAAATAAGCACCTAGAATATGGGTTTTCTGTAGTTCTTAATTTGAGGAAAAAATCAGGGTTCTTGGACCCAGATCGGACTGGCCTGTCCGGCCCAGAACCCACCGAACCGGTCAGTAGAGCGGTCCGGTCTGGGTCCCAATTTTAAAAAAAAAAAATTTTAACTTTTTTCTTTAGAATTTCATATTATAAACTTAAAATCTTCAATTACTCACCGGTTTAGCTCCGATTTGGCCCTGGTTTGACCCACTAACCCTTAATCCAGTACCCCGATCGGTTCAATACTTGATCCAGATTTTAATACCTTGGAAAAAATAGATGTTATAAGTAAAAATTAATTATTTGTGATCCATAATTTATATCAATTTCCAAATTAGTACTACCTCCGGTCCTAAATATAGGACAAAGTTTGTAGTGCAATTTGTACTACAAACTTTATCCTATATTTAGGACCGGAGGGAGTATCATTTTTATGAGCGGTCCAATCAAGAGACAATGGCAGATAAACGTTGGGGACAACAAAAAGATAACGGCAGATATCCAGCTCCTACACGGTGGCCAAGAGGCAACGTATGCTTCTTTGTTTAAGCGTATATTTAGTTTAATTTATATTTATATTTTCAAACGTATAATTAAATTAGGGTTAAGGGGCAAAAATACCCATAAACTTTTCTCAAAAGTGCACCCAATACCATAAACTTTTTTTTAGTGCAAAAATATACATGAACTTTCTAAAAGGGATCAAAAATGACAAATCCGTTAAATAAACCAGATGGCCGTTTCTTTTCTTGTCGTGGGTCCCACTAATGTCCAGATGGCAACTGCTGAGCTTCCTCTCTCACCTCAATCAATTTATCTCTCTCCCCCTGTCACCCCTTCCTCCCTCTTCGTTTTCTTCCCTCTCGCTCACTCCACTTCAGTTTCTCCAACAAACTGGAAGAACAGTGAGATTGAGCTCCAATTTTGTACATAACAAAATGGCTCTGTTCTACTGAAGTGTATTGAGTACAAGACCTTTACAGGTAGACTTTAACTGTATGTAATATTTATCCGCTTCTTATCCCCCTACCCCTTTTGTTGGGATCCAGAAGAATTTGCATCTTATTGACAATACCTCTTAGTTTTAAATCTTGTTTTTTTCTAAATTATGTTGTCATTTACTATTTTTAAAATTTAATCAAAGCCTATTTGCAAATTGGTTTGGTAAACAGGATAACATAAAGTTATAAATAACTCTATATACTGGTAATTCATAATTTTAAATGAGTATAACAATACCTTGCTTTGTATCGAGGCCTTTGTTAACAGGATTCCAATCTCAGATTTTCTATACGAAGGATAGTTGGGGCTTACGGACAGAAATGAGATGACGTCACGCGGGACATGATAGAGTGTGAATTGGTTAGCTTGGATCCAGAGCATGCTCTCGGAAGGGAATCTGATATGGTTTTACTCAAAAGCACAAAATTGATCTCTGTGTTTTTTATTCAAAAGAAGGCCATGACAAATTACGTGGATCAATATATCACAAAAACCCACTTATCTTCATCAACTACTTTAATGCCATAAAGTGGAGAGAGCGAGAGGGAAGAGAGGGAAGAAAACGAAGAGGGAGGAAGTGGTGACAGGGGGAGAGAGATAAATTGACTGAGGTGAGAGAGAAAGCTCAGCAGTTGCCATCTGGACATTAGTGGGACCCATGACAAGAAAAGAGACGGCCATCTGGTTTATTTAACGGATTTGGTATTTTTGCTCCCTTTTATAAAGTTAATGTGTATTTTTGCACCCAAAAAAAGTTTATGGTGCTGGGTGCACTTTTGAGAAAAGTTCATGGGTATTTTTGCCCCTTAACCCATTAAATTATTCTAGAAGATATTTTTGGCCAAACTAAGATTTCTTTTTTAGTTCTAAGGAGAAGTAGGCCAAGAGAAAGTAACCAATACAATGTTGGTCTAGTAGTAGTATGAGGTCCTCATAGATTCTTCTATATCTTAAGTTGGAGTCTTAAAAATAATGCCTATTGAGAGGGGACAATATAAAAAAAAAAATTCCCAAGAGAAATTTGTTGATATTATGTTCTATTCATATCCTATTATCATCCCCTTGCCCTCATCTCCATCCTGCATTTCATAAAACAGCCCACATGCTATAGTAGTGTGTTCCGCCAAATGGAGTTTTTTGTTGTCATCTCACAGACGCACTTTAGTCTTTGCCTCACCCTACATCATTGCCACCGAATGCCCATGAAGACGAAACAAAGACGTGGATACTGGCGGAGTACGGCGACTTTTCGGCGATTTCGGCAATTGTCAACCCATAGTCAGTTTCCTCACTTTTTTTTTTTGAATAAAAAAACTGGAATACAATAATCCCCTAAGGAAACCTCAAAAATAAAGCATCATCCATGATCATCCGCCGCCTCCTCCAAAAAAGATGGTGGTTGATCAAGAATAACAAAATTCCCAGTCATATTATGAGCTAGACCCGCTAAATAATCAGCAAGAGTGTTATTCTCCCTAGGCACATGGCTAATAAGAACTTGCCAGTCCTTCGACATCCAGTTTCTTGCATCCTCAATCACTTCCCCAAAAGGGTGACCGTTTGGATAACCTCGTGAAATTAAGTTGATCGCCTCCAGACAATCTGTAAAGACCATGATATTCCTCAGATACAATTAATCAAAATAAAAAAAAAATCACGTTACAAGCTAAGTTCTTAATTTACAAAACTATCTATCACTTTATAGAAATTAGTGAAGGAAAAAAGAGCTTCTATTTAAAGAAAAATCAATCATAGAAATATTTTAAGACAAATAATAAAGTAGTCGCAATTTTTTTGCAATGAAATTTTGTCTGTTGCAGTTTTCTATTTTACTTTTTATTTTTTTGGTAGTAAAAATAAATTACGAATATGGTATGAAATGTACCCTCTCAACATAATCAAGACCACTTGCCCGGCGCTTTCCCGAGACCACGTTGAAAACGTTCTAAAGAGGTTATATGTTGATCCAATCAGTAATGTGAGTGCACATGTGACCATCCTGAACTTGCAATTCAAAAAAAAAAAAAAATTACATATGCTATAATTAAATTTTTAAAACGTACACGATCATATCTAAGCAATATGTAATTTACCAAATTCGGAGGGACCAAGTCCGAGATGATAGCACCTCCACACATTGTTCCAGATTAGTCTTTCCGAAAGAAACAAATTCAAGGTAAAGAAGAAGAAGAAAGAAACACATAAAAGGAAGAAAACAAGAAGCGACGCAGAGGAAAGAGAAGGAAGGAAGTGAGAAAGTGAGGAAGAACGATGTAAAAAAACCTGATGAGGATTGAAGGTGAAAGAGTGGAGGCCGAAGGTTTCAAGTTTCAATGGGGAGGATCGAAGTACGAACGTGATGGAGATTGCTCTCAATAACGCAGGAAAACTGGGTATCTTAGCTTCGAAGCTTAAAGCTGAATGCAAAGAATGAGGCAAAGAGCGAGGAGAACCTTGAAGGTGCGACCGTTTTAAATATAAGACATAGTTAACTATTTTTTTTAAATTTGTTTCTATTTTTATTTTTTAGAAAACAAATCACTGTTTTTTTTAAATGTTAAGTAAAAATAAATTATTACCTCCGTTTTTAAATATAAGACATAGTTAACTTTTTTTGAAGAGAGTAAAAAAGTTGATTAAGTTGCTTAATCATATCACATGTTATGTATAATTAAATTATATATCAGTTTATAAGTCAGACAAATTAGTTTGGAGAAAAACGATAAATATAAGTACTTTAAAATAATTTAATTAGCTTTATTAATCTTCCCAAAAAAATAAACTGAGTCTTATATTTAAAACCAGAGATAGTACCAAACATGTTTTATTATTATTTTTTGTTTTAAGAAACAAAGAAACTGTTTTTCAAATGGAATCAAACAAGCCCTTATGCCCCGTTTGGTACAATGGAAGAGTTTTTGATGGAATTGGAAGTGGAAATTGAAGTGGAACTGGAAGTGGAAATTGAGGTGGAATTAGGGTTAAAAGTGTGTTTGGTATGACCATGGAAGTGAGATATAATTTATAAATAATATGTTGATTTAAAATGTGAAATTACCAATATACCCTTTCACCAAAAACCAAATTCCCCCAAAATAACCACAGGCATAGTTCTGGAAATCGGACCGGACCGGCCGGTCCGGTAACCGGCGAACCGACTGGTTGGCCGGTCCGGTTCCCATTTTAAAAAAAAAAAAAAAATTTTTTTTACTATTTTCTTTAGAATTTCATACCAATAAGCCTAAAATTTCCAATTTCTCACCGGTTTGGTCCCGGTTTAGCTCCGGTTTGGCCCCGGTCTGACCTACTGACCCTTAACCCAGTACCCCGACCGGTTCAGTACCCGGTTCGGGTTTTAATACCTTGACCACAGGCACCCAATAAGGAGGGCAATTGAGGAAACAAATCTTGAGAAGTGGAAGTGGAAGTCACTTCCATGGGGTGAGTGGTGGAAGTGACTTCCACCATTTTTGGTGGAAGTGACTTCCATGAGGAAGTGACTTCCATTGTACCAAACATCCCAAAAATTGAAATCCACTTCCAATTCCACTTCCTCCCTCTCAATTCCATGCTACCAAACGTGGCATTAGTATCACTTTAATTTGAAGGAAAAAATGTAATTACGAGGCAAGAATTTACCATATGGAACTTAAATAATCCACCAAGGCATATCAAATTATTAATAACCTGACAACAATCACAAAAAATCAGAAGTGAATCCCCTAATGCATCTCCACTCTCCAGAACCAGAAGCAACGGTTACAGGTCTAAAGATAATCCCTCGAAGCTCTCTCATCTCATGCTTGTACTCGTATACTTCTTGTCTTTAGTGGAAGGCCTTGAGCCAATCATTACGCCAGACCTGATTTTGCCAACATAATGATAGTGATGTTCTTCTTATACTCCCTGATAGAATGAGAATTGTCATATATTGAAAAAAATTTAGAATGAAATAAGATTGAGTGCATGTTTAGACTATAAGTAGAAACTGTTTTTCCAATATGATTTTCAGTGTACGAAATAAGTATGTGAGAGGAATTTTATCTCGACTTGTGTGCACATACTTCTTGACTACTAGCTCAAACAACCACAAACCACACAAATGCAATTCATTTTATTTCTAGAAAAACATTTTCCATATTTTCTATCAATTCCTATTTCTTTCTAAGAAATGTTATTTAAATTAGCATATTTTAACAAAATCCTAGAAAGAAATAGGAATTGACAGAAAATATGAAAAATGTGTTTTTAAAAGAAAGAAATGAGTTGCTTTTGTGTTGCATCATTTTGGCAGTAAAGCTAGATTTTTACCCTCCTTTTATCGCGGTCATTGCTAGAGAAGTGAAAAACACTTGACAAAAAATAGTAGTACATCACTCTGCAAAAGATAACGAAAAAAAAAAAAAAACTTGATTTTGGAAAAAAGGCTCTAGTAATCAAGGTATTAAAATTCGGATCGGGTATTGAACAGATCGGGGTACTGGGTTAAGGGTCAGTGGGTCAGATCGGGGCCAAACAGAAGCTAAACCAAGATCAAACCGGTGAAAAATTGAAAATTTTAGACTTATAATATGAAATTCTTAAAAAACAAAAAATTTAAAATAGTAACCCGGACCGGTTTACCGGCCGGTTCGCCGGTTTCTGGGCCGGATCGGCCGGTCCGGTCCGGGTTACATAACTAATAATGATAAGTTCTGTTAAAAAGGAAACTTCTTAAAATCTCTACAATTTAACAGTACAAGCACAATAACTACATGGTTGACCTATGGATAATTCATTTGAGAGTTATTCGAAGGTTAAAAATGATTTTTCATTGCATGTACAAAAAAAAAAAATGAAAGAAGAAAATTGTTCATGCTTTTGTTATTTTGAATTTTGAATAGTTATGGATGTAAGTTCTGCTCATAGTCTTCTTTTTTTAAAAAAGAAATCCCCACGTATGGGTAATCAATTGTTAAAGGAACGACAAGAAACCAACGGAAGTTGGTGCAGATGGGGAGGCATCTGCGCCACACCAATCCGTTCCTGAGTTCGATCCCAGGAAACGGAAGGTGTAGAGAATTTCTGTTGGGAGCTCTCTCCCCTGGGGCGCCTCAAAGAAGTGAATTCCTGTCGGGCCTATCAGATTGGAGGCGCCAGGACTAGTCAGTTGTCGGGGGCCCATGTCGGTAAATCCGGCGTTGGCTTTCAGGTTAACACCGGATACCTGGAAGGTGGGTGCACCGAAGGCCAAAAACGGTCCATTGCATAAACCATCAAAAAAAAAAAAAAAGGAACGACAAGAATAAAATAAATTGATTTTTTTCTGGGAATTTAAAAAAAAAATGGCCTGGTGGGGTTCAAAGTTCAAACAAAACAGTCCATTCACTTGTTGACTTTCTCCTTTAGTCAACACTAATGATGAATTGGCATTTCATTTAACTAAGAAAACTGTTCATATATAAATATGTCAGCTTAGCAATATTTTTAATTTTTTTGGTATAATTTGTTATTCATTTTCAGAAAGTCCTTTATCAGACAAGGAAACAGAGATCAATAAAAATAAAAGGGAAAAACAAAAAGGAAAAGTTCAAAAGAAAAGGAAATGACAATTTAATAAGGAAAAATATAGTCTAAAAATAACAATAGTTTGATTTCACTATATGCCAACTCACCCCTGAAGAAAAGTTTGTATCTGTTAATCATATTATCGCCTTAACTTCCCAGTTAATCATGTGAGTGACATTGCCCAACGTATATAGAGTAGTGGCTGAGAAGGTCCAAAAACTCATCTTCATAAAAGAAGTAAGAGGAACATCATCAGAACGTAAACCCATTTACAATGGAAAAAACAGATGATGAGTTGTTTCAGCACACATCTAACTGCATATATATCAGCAATTTAAAATAAGATTGCCAACAACAAAATAATAATTAGCAACATTCAAGCTTATTGATCTAATGCTACATACCCAAATTGATATCAAGCTAATGTAAGGCCTTCCAAAAGCGCATATATATATATATATATATATTAGCAATTTAAAATGAGATGCCAACAAAAAGATAATTGGTCAGAATGTATCAAATATCAAGTACAAGAAAACCACAAAATGAAAACTAACCCACCTTACAAGTCAGGTTAAATCATCAACAATCTGAGGACAATTACAAAAAAGCCGAAATCCACCCACTACCATCTCAAGAAACAGAAGCAACTGTCACGTGTCTAAAGAAAATCTCTCAAGCTTTCTCATCTCATGCTCATACTCATCAACTTCAGCAAGCTGTTGGTCATCAACCAGCTCTGAGGCTCTTTCAATCGCATCCTCAATCTTCTTCCTGTCTGCAGCATAAAGCCCTGATCCAATCATCCCATTATTTATGCCAGTCCTGATTTTGTATATATGGTCCTCCAAGGCATTCTTTGCTTGAACTTTCTTCTTGTACCTCTCATCATCAGCCTTGTATATCTCAGCTTCTTGAACCATCCTTTCAATTTCTTCCTTTGATAGTCTTCCTTTTCCATTAATTATGGTTATCTGATTCTTGTTCCCTGATCCAGTTTCCTCCACAGAGACACTTAAGATCCCATTCTCATCAATGGAAAAGCAATCTTTAAACTTAGGAACACCCCTTGGTTTTGGGGGAATGGTTAGGTAAAAAGTATCCAGTAAAACGTTATCGTTTGCCATTGCTCTCTCACCCTGGTAAACATTAATAGGAAGTATTGTTTGGTTATCATCCACAGTAGTCAAATTATCAACCCACATTGTTGCAGGAATGCTAGTGTTCCTTGGAATTACTACTTGCATGAGACCACCATGTAACTTAACTCCCAAGGACAATGGGGTGACATCTCTCAAGACAATGCCCTGTAAATTTTCATATCCTTGCCCACTTAATATAGCAGCTTCAACAGCAGCACCATAAGCAACAGCCTCATCAGGGTTGATGCTCCTGCATAGCTCCTTCCCATTAAATAAGTCCTGTAATAGCTGTTGAATTTTAGGAATTCTTGTAGACCCACCAACCAGGACAACCTCATCAATACTCCTCTTGTCCATCTTGGCATCCAAAAGACACTTCTCTGCAATTTCTATACATCTTGTGAAGTAGTCCTTGTTCAATTCCTCAAACCTAGCACGAGTGATTGTTGAATAAAAATCAATGCCTTCATATAAAGCATCAACCTCAATGGCTGTCTCAACCATAAAAGAGGATGAGAGTGTTCTTTTTGCCCTCTCACAAGCAGTTCTCAACCTCCTAAGGGCCTTTGGATTCCCGGTGATATCCTTTTTTTGCTTCCTCTTCAACTCTTCCACAAAGTAGTTGACCATTCTGTTGTCGAAGTCCTCTCCTCCAAGGTGTGTGTCACCATCAACTGCTTTAACATTGAAGTCACCCTTATTAATTGTGACAACAGACACATCAAAGGTACCACCGCCCAGATCAAATACAAAAATGTCTCTCTCTAGGTTATAGCTGCCTTTTTTGTCAAGACCATATGCAATTGCTGCAGCAGTGGGCTCGTTAATTATTCGCAATACATTAAGGCCAGCAATTGCAGCTGCATCTTTGGTTGATTGGCGTTGAGAGTCATTGAAATAAGCAGGCACAGTGACAACTGCATCCTTAACTGTTGAACCAAGATATGTCTCTGCAATCTCATGCATCTTCGCTAATACCATGGATGAGATTTCTTCTGGTAGAAACTGTCTTTCCTCAGATTTAAATTTCACAACAATCTTGGGCTTATCATCAACACCACCAACGATCTTGAATGGCCAAAGGTTTATATCACTTTGAACAAGAGAATCACTAAACCTCCGACCAATTAACCTCTTCGCATCTACAAAATGTTAATCATTGTAAGTGTAAATAAAAATAAATAACCATACGTACAGTATAAGATCCTACAAAAGAAAAAAAGGTTAACGGTAGAAGTGATCAACTTGCATGAAAGAGAGCATAAATGAACTTGAAAAAAATGAAAAACATTATCAAAGAATTTTTATTTTTAATTTATTTATTTTACATGCTATGAAGCTTTTTCCCAAGTTCAGATCAGCAATTAAAGGAAAGACGAAAATCTATATGAAAGGAGAATTACCAAACACAGTGTTAGTAGGATTAAGTGCAGCCTGGTTCTTGGCGGCATCACCGACCATCCTTTGAGTATCAGTGAAGGCAACATAAGACGGCGTTGTTCTATTTCCTTGGTCGTTCACGATAATATCAACTCGATCATGCTGCCACACTGCAACACACGAGTATGTGGTTCCAAGATCAATTCCAATGGCCAGTTTCTGCTGTGATCTATCACCCATCCTTTTTCTTTCAAAGTCAATGGAGTTTTGAGAGACTTAGCCTGACAAGAAAGTGTTTCTAGAGACTGGTAAGCTACTCAGCATGGTCAGCAAGTTACAAACCAAACCATTTTAGCATAAACTAGAGAACACAATGGCCATCAATTACAGCTCCTCATAGCACATATAACAAAACAAAACCAGAAAAAATAGTTAAATCTATTAAACTAAATGGTATCCAAAATCAAAGCAAAATGAGGGAACGCTCACCTCTATTTTGCTGTAATTTTGCAGAGCTATGATTCAAATTGTAGCCCGATTTATCAATCTACAACTTTATGGTGGACCAACAGATTCAAAATGGCTTTCAAGTTTTAAAGACAAAATCAGATCCGAACAAACTCAAGTCAGCAAGCAATAAAGCTCTTATCTTTAAGTGAGGTAACTACAATTTTCAAAATGGTGAGACTTAGACCAACAACTTCTATGTTAAACCTCTTGGTATCAAGAGTATTATTTTAATCCCAGTCGCACAGTCTACCAATATGCATGCATTACTTTTTGACAATCAGCCACCAAAGATCACACACACCAAGATGCAGGTGGAGAGCAATGAGGTGAATTGAACTACATAATTAATAATTACTAATAATTAATAATATTATAATAAAGATTTGTTTTTCATAATGAAATCTAGAAAGAGATGAAAGACAACTAAAGATAATCTCAAGTGATGAAAACAACGATTCATATACATCGAACTAAACCCTTAAAATAGCAGGATAACTTGAACTAATCATCCAAATAACAAGCTCCAAACTAGATTGCAATTACATTCAGTCTAAACACCATCCAACTTTTAAGAACCAACAATTATCATCAGGTATGCCCCAACAAGAAGGGTAATTAAGTCACATTTGATGGTGATACTTCCTATATATTTATATATCCTCTTTTTTCATAGTTCAATTTTTTTTACTTTGAAAATAAAATTTTAAAATCTTATTATATTTATATTCTTATTAAAAGTAATTGGGTACAAAAGCAACAACAAAACGAAAAGAACACGGGCAAGATATACTTAAAAGGTTTTGTCATGTCTTTAAGGACATGAAAGTGTGATTTGGAATTGAAAAGAAAAGAGTATTGCACTTCATCACTAAGGTGGAAATTTTCGAAGTTAGAGTCATGATTCAAAGTCAAGTATGAATATTAATGCCTTTAATAAAACAAGATTTCAATTTAGATCATATGACAGACTTGTGTAGACTTACATGAGTTGCAGCCATCCCATAATTTTATATGAATGCTTTAAAAAATGCTTTGTACGATAAGAGACTTGCATGTCAATCAGACTTAACTCATCCTCACTCCATTATTCATTCTCTTTCAACCTCTCATCAACATTGAACAACACCAAGCCCGTGATTGTTTTTAAATGATCACACAAACTCATCACTTATCCTAAATGTACTCCATTGCAAACTTAGACAGAAATATTAGATTGCTGACACAAAACGTAATTTCTACGAACTCTACAGCTTCATACATATCAGTAGATACCTACTCAGTTATCTTCGTAATAAATTTCTATAGAAATAATATATCTTGAAGTTCCATAAATAATACTATATTATTATGGTTCCCAACAAGAAATTGTAAGTTACCACTGTGAGCGAAATATGGTGATGAAGAACTAAGTAGTCAAAACTCGAAAAAGAAATAATTGAGACATTAGAAACTCTTATGGTTTATGCTTCCCCCAATCAAAGAATTTTATTATTAATATTCATAACATGATATATGGGCAGCAAAGAGTTCTTATTCAGAAAAGGAAAGAATAAACTGACTATGTAAAAGTATATAGGAATTCAAACTCTTCCATCAAATAAATCTCTTTGAAAGAAGCTTATCAATATGCACCTGCAATTCCCATAGTGGTATTAGGCATAAGCGTGACCCTGTATCCAATTGCCACATATGCACACCTTTGGACCTAAGTTGGTGGACTCCCCTACTAGACAGGTTTTTTTTCCTTTTATCCAGCCCCAATTATTATTATTTGAATTATAATAAATGTAATGGTAATGTTTATAAGTTAAAAAAATGATAAACAATAAATATTAAGAAAGGATAAGGATTTTAAATACACAGAAAAGATGAAAGTGAATTGGAACGAGGTGAATGGGCTCTCATAAGGAAAGGGAAAGGAATTAATTGCATCTTGCAGACAAGTGGGTCAAGACATGTTTATACGTGACAATAAGGGACCACCACCATACAAATACACAGTACTATTTACAAAAAGATCATTGTATTATTGATCTTATTTCAAAGTCTTTTTTTTGTATATAGTAGTTTTCATCATTAAAAGTTATTGTTCACTCACCATAAAAAGAGAAATCATAAAAACATTAATCAAAAGAAGGGGAAATGGTATAGAAGAATCTAGATTCCAGAGGATATAAACCTTCAGTAAAAATGAGCTCCATCATAACTTGATGAAACAAAGCCCTCCTATCACTCAAGACAGCAACCATACATCTGGCAAGTTAGATATCAGACACTATATAGAGCATAAAGGAAAATCACGAGCTGGGCATATTATGAAGCATAAAAAACAATATCGTAGACACTGTCTATTTTTGTATATTATTAAGAATAAAAATCTATCCACCGAAAACCAGGGAAAAGACAAGCAAGAAATGCTTACGGGAACTTCAAAAAGAAAAGGAAAAATCATAATCAAAGAGCAACAAAACCAATCGAAGAACAGATATAAATAAAACAAAAGATGACATGGCTATCGACTATGGATCATCAAATTGAGGGCTAAAGAACCACAATGACTTGGCAAGTAAACTTACAAGCAACGACGAAGCTCAGGATGAAGCAGAGAGAAGACAAAAGAGCACAACGCAGCACCACGAACAAAGATGATGATGGTGATGAAGCACCACACTACATGACATTGGAGACCCAAACTCTCAAAGAGGCCAACGATTTGTGGGATTGAAGGAGCAGAGAAATTACAGTGAAAAGGCAAGGAAATTTCTGCTAAACGGAAAAGGGAGATTCAACTAGAATCAATAAAGGATCTTACTTTGTTTTTAATAAATATTATAAAATATATCATTTAAAAATTTGAAATGCGAAGCCAAACTTCGACCCCAAAAAGAAATTGAAGCCTTAAGGGCGAAGGAAGAGTTTTGAACTTTTGATTGACATACTGGGGCAAGTGCTTTATCCTTTTCTTTAATTTTTACCCCTTTCCTGACACGCCTGTCTTTTCATTTTAGTCTTTACAAAATATTGCCATTAAGTACCCCAATGCTCATTCTTACCTTTCACTGACATGTCCTTTTTTTCTTTTGATCTTCAGAGTAAATTTCAATGCAGTACCCCATTCTATTGTCTTCCTGCTCTGCGGCATTTTCTTCCATCCATTAGGTCCCGTTTAATTCGCAGAAAATGGAGGGAATGGAAAAAAAATGGGAAAATTTCAAAAAATTACATTGAAAATAGCAAAAAGACAATTCAGTACATTGAAATTGGAAAAGGACAGATCAGACTGTGTCAGACTGGCAGAGGAATCTGGCATTTTGAAATCTCGGCCAAATGACGAAAATGCCCTTCAGCCCTCCATCCCCACTTCAGAATAACAACATGATCCTTGGAATTAACACCTCCGGATTCGTTATTAACAACTTCAATTCTTCTTTTACAATTCACAAGTTTCAGGGCCAATAACACCACCGATCTCGCCATTAACAACTACGGATTCGATATTAACAACTCCATTTTCTTCTTTCGCATTTAACAAATTTCAGGGCCAATAACAACACCCATATCTTAATTAACAACTCTGGATTCGAAATTAACAACTCAAATTTCTTCTTTCACAAATAACAAGTTCCAGGGCCAATAACACCATCGATCTTGCCATTAACAACTCCGGATTCGCCATTAACAACACCTATGTTGTTATTCCCACTGAGGGCTGAAGGGCATTTTCGTCATTTGGCCGAGATTTCAAAATCCCAAATTCATCTGCCCGTCTGACACCGCCTGATCTGTCCTTTTCCAATTTCAATGTACTGAATTGTCCTTTTACTATTTCCAATGTAGTTTTTTGGAATTTTCCCAAAAAAAATGGGAATTTGTCGGTGGCAGTGGCTGTTTGGTTCGAATTTCCATCAGAAAACATTTTCCAACCTACCTGAATTTTCAACCACATAAATGAAATGTGGTTGCCTCCAAAAATGATGGGAAGCCATTTTGCCGCAACGGGGAAGTTGAGCAAAAATCCCATTTGCCCCTGATATGACGTTGAGGTAGTATTAATAGTGGGAGGAGCAGAGTGGGATGGATACGGCTGGAGCTGAAAAAACAGAGGGTGGTGATGAATGGAGAAGGTGAATGGCATTTTGCAGGAGATGATGGTGCATCCCGAACAACACGTGGATTGGTCCTTCTCTATATCTTCTGTTTTGTTGTATGCTTGAGCTTCACTTCTTATATGTTGAGTTTAAGCGAGCACGGCAATGGCCGCGTTACTTCAGTCTGACTAGGTGGGTGTTGGAATGAAGCTATGTGTGTTGCAGACCATGGAGAACGAACTTGCTCTGTTGCGGTGATAGGAAACAGGGCCAAACAGAGTACATATATGACAGGTGAGATGAAATGCCACCTAGGGGTTCATGGTTGTTACCGCCACGTGAATAGGAATGATATTAAAAAACCATACTTCATGTCACATACACATGGACATATAATAGTTAAATGTATATGAATTAAGTAGGTTGTAATTCATTCACCCAATGGTTACCCTGTGGTTACGATCGACTCCTATTAGTAAAAGTCATTCACTCTAATAATGACGTTGTTAATACGCTTCTTGGTGACCGTTTTCAATTTAAATTACCATAACCATGGGTTGTATATGGGTACTGAGTGGCTACGCGAAACAAATTTAACTTCAAAACGTAAAAGACAACAACGTGTATGTACCATGTGCACACCATGGGTATACAGTGGGTATAAAGGAATGACACTACACATTATCTTTAGTTAATAATTCAAAGAACCTCTCAATGTGCTCATATTAAAAACATTCTTAACTAATCTCTAAAAACTTACAAATAAGATTATGTTCATTTGAAATGAGAATCGAGAGACTAATGATTACTAATCAGCGGAATAGACGCTGTTCTTATGTGCAGCAATCAAATATTAAGGCGAAGTGAAATAAATTTTGCAATAAAACCAAGTATATATCTTGCATAAGGAAATGACTAATTACAATATCTTAAGGTTAACAAAAAGTAAAAATCACTTGACAGTGCAAAATATGAGCCTCATAACTATTTAGTCAGGACAGAAAATAGCAATGAGACTATTCAAACGCCTTGTAGAGCAAACAGAATTAAATGCAGATGCAAAAAACAAGAACGCACTAGATTGAAAATGGAATATGAGAGCCGTATATGTAGCTCAACTACCTTGTAGGAGTAAGCGAGGGAGATGGAGATGGAGGCGGAGAAGAGAGAAGAAGCAAAGCAGAAGCAACCGTTTGTTCTTGCGAACTTGGAAATGGTGACAATGACATTGTTCATTTTTGTAGCTCTATGCCTCTATTTTCCAATTTTAATTTGGCAAGTTTATTCAACTCTTTTCAAATTTCTCTCCCCCTGCACACACATAGCCAAATTAGTTGAGATGGACTGAAACTTTCAAGCTGCACGTGTTTGGTGTGTGCTGTGTGTGTGTGTGTAACCCCCGTCACAATCAAGGCCGAGATTAGCATTTAATAATGAAATGAGAGATCAGAGGTAATTAAAAACTTTTTACAATACATGTATAAATAAATCTCCATTCATTCATTCATAAAAATAATTGGCCTGTTCAGTTTGTCACATATACAATATCAGAGTACTAATAAAATTCCTGACATTCACCGGGGATAATATCATTAATCCAAGAGTTTTACAGGGCATCATTGTCCATCTCCGTTTCCCATACCAGGGATTACACAATAACTACACATCTATGATCAATTCAATATATACATTGTCCAAAATGATAACCAATAAAAAACCAAAAAGATAGTAGTTAAGACTACAACCGGCAGTCCTAATCGCCCTTATCTACTTGCTTGCCTCTCGATCCACTTGCCATGTCTAAAAATGTTATTTAGAAAGAATGAGATTCAAGAGAATTCCAGTAGCAACAGTTTACATATATGATGTATAATAAACAAAGCAAGTAAGCATATATCACAAATCAACAATACAATATTTAATATTTCCTGTCATGCCCCGTAATCCCACCGGTTCGCAGGCATGGTCCTCCACCATGGGTTGATCCCCCCATGTGGCCGCAGGTCACAACCCACAAATCAATAACAGCAGCAATCACAATTTATTGTTATGCCCCGTAATCCCACCAACTCGCAAGTACAGTCCTCCACCATGGGTTGATCCCCCCATGCGGCCGCAAGTCACAGCTCTTCATTAGTATGCCCCATATTCCCACAGGCCGGCAGGCATGGTCCTCCACCATGGGTTGATCCCTCCCATATGGCCATAGGTCACAGCTCACAAGATTTAATGATAAATACACCCAAGCAATGCATTAAATATGATATATAATAAAGTGTCACTACTTTGGTCTTTCCATTCTTGAGCAGGCACAAGCCTTCTACGCTCCGGACAAATATCAAATCCAAAGGTCATAATTAAGGATGACGCGTTATCACTTATTCCAATATTCAATAACTTCACAACATTTAAATTGGTTATCATTATTATCTCTTAAATACCCATAAATGCCTTTAACAAACACCCTAAAGGATTGAAAGAACTATCCCAACGATTCCCTTTTTGGAAGCACAAAATTGTCATATTTCACTGTTTCACTCGAGTGAAGACGACCTCACTCGAGTAATGGTACGGTCTGCACTCGGGTTCTAGAGAGTGAAGAATAGCGAGTGCATACCCGAGAGCACAAGAACCTTCCAGAGAACAAGAACACTTGAGCACAGAATGCAACACTCGAGTGATACCAAATGCTCACTTGAGTACCAGGAAGTGAGGTGTAGAAAGTGAGGACCCGAGAGCAAATAGAAATTTCAAAGAAGAGAAGCACACGAGCACGAATCTTTACACTCAAGTGAAGACTGAATACCCGTGAGTGCTAAAACACACTCTTGCACTTTAACCGTGAGTGGTAACCCGAGAGGCAAGTTCATGGTGTCAAATACACCCACACTAGAGTGAGAACCCACCATACCACAAGTGAGGCAACACTTTTACCAAAAGTGTAGTTGAAAACTGAAGGGAACAAGAAATCACACTACCACAATTGAGTGAGACCCATCCTCACTAGAGTTATGCTATCAGAAACCAAAAAACGCAGAAGAACTGACAGCATTTCCCAAAGGTTACCCAATTAACTCCAATGGACCCAAAACCTCAATCAAAGCTATCCCCACACAAAATCACTCAAGGAATCCAATGGAAATGCCAAACTACCAAAATCATACTCTAATATCATGCTTTGACTTTGGGCAACATTAAACACTAAAATTCCAAAATCACCAAACTTAATCATTCAATCCCAAATCCCTTTCTATCTATCAAAATACATTCCAAACATACCAATAACATGCCAAACTTCCTAATGACAATCATTTCCGTGAATAGGCAATAAATTCCAAAAATTCAAAGCTAAACTATTTGGCTCAAAACTTAGATAGAAAGATTTCTTCAACTCACCTTAATAACTTTCTCGAAGGAGCTTCTTGATTCTCCAACTTCCAAAATTCTTGAAAGCTCAAACCAATTCCAAATGGAAAACTATAACCATAGAAATAAAGCTTTTAACTCAAGGAACAACTTTAATGAATGGAGTTTAAGCATTAAAGATCATTCTTCATACATTTTTCAAGCTTTCCTTCCTTCTTCTTTGATCTCCAATGGCGCCGAATGAGAAGAGAAGAGAGTGAGAGAGATGAGTGAAGATAAAGAAAACAATGATCACTCTACTCCCCCCATGCCTCTCTTGTCAGTGAAAATATGAGGGAAGAGAGAGAGAGAAATATTAAAATATAGGGGTTTGACTTTTCCCCTTCCTTCTCCCTTTACACACACACAATCTTGCCACATGTCACAACCTCATTGGCTCTCATAAAGTAAACACCCAATTAGTCACTTTAATCCCTCATTAGCCATTTAATCACATTTCTCCTTTTCCTCTTAGTTAGTAATTAATTTCCTCATTAACTACTAACTTATGGCCAATAATTCCATTCTTTAAATTTTCCATCAATTATGACATATTACTTAATATTGTCACAAAACACATAATAAATCCAATTTAATTCACAAATCTCTACAATAATCCTCATTAGCCCTTAATCAAAATTTGAGGCATTACTCTGTGTGTGTGTGTGTGGGTGAGTGAGTGAGAGAGAGAGTTAAAGGAAACAAAAGTGAAAATTGGATAAAAATAAAGGAGGAAGTGAAGATAAGAATAAATTTCAAAATATATTTTATTGAAGTAATCATCATTTATAACATATATGAAAGGTACTTCCTTGTTTATTCATTCTATGTGAAGTTAGATAAGTATGAGCCACCAATCACGTACATGTGGTTAAATTTGTTTATTCATTTATGTATAATCACAAGCAATTGGTGGGTATCTCATGATTGTTGCTCTATTACTTTATTAAGAAACAGGAGTAAACATAGTATTATTTTTGTATTAGCTCCACTCATTAAATCTCAAAACAAAGGGTTATTTGATCAAAAGTTATAAATTGAAGAAAGTAAGTTCCAAATAGGCTATTTCATCAAATTTTTGTTTGTCTCCGTCTTCTTTTGTTCTTCACTTTCTTCTCCTTTCTCTTTATTCTCACCATCCATACCACCACTTTCACCCACTTCGACTGAAGAAAATAAATACTAAGCACAAACAAAATAGAAAGCAGATAGAATTACGAAGGGAAATATAACACATATTATAATGATGATGATGGACTCCCAGAATGGAATCGCCTGATGAAACCAATATCTGAACTCTCACTGCAACCTGTAACCCAAAACCCATATCACGAATTAATGTTTGCTAAGCAAACCCACAAAAAATAACTTTTAAATGGATATCTTTTAATTTCAATCCTCAAAATCTTAAGCCAATTGAAGGATGTGAAGCATGCATGGAGAAAACTCAACATCGCCTACAAGATTTGAAAACATGGGAAGTAAAATTTGGAGCTAACCAAGGGATGGGGAATAGTAGCGTTTGACAGAGATCAGGCTCACCGGTGAACCACAGTGTCCCGACGAATGAAGGTGATCGTGAGAAGAAGCATATCGAGAGGAATCCAAACTTGAACTTGTGTTGAAAGGATTGCCCAAGCCTTCTTTCTCACCTAACCAAAAGCGGAGCAACAATGTGCCTTTAATTTTCTTTTGGCCTTTGATGCTAATAATAATTAGGTTCTCTACTTATTAATGATTGAGTAACAGCTTTGGGGTGTGTGGGTTTTTTTTGCCTTGAAAATAATGTTTTTAATATAGGGGTAAAATGATCTTTCGCTCATTTTCCTATCTCATTTTATTTCAACCAAACAAAAATTTTCTATTAACCCATTTTCTTTCCAATGTGAATCAAATACATCGGTGGAAAAATATTTTCTCTTCCTTTCCATTCTTTTTATTTATTTTCCTTTCAATTCCTATCTCTTCTTTGAACCAAACAGGCCCTTAGTTCTACCTTTTTCTAATGAAACAAGCCAGTTTTAATGGTAAGGGGTGAAGAGTAGAGCCGGGAATTCGGGCCGAGCCTATCGGGTCGGCCCATTTAGGAAGGGCTCGGGCTTATGATTTAGAGGCTAAAAAGAGAAGCGGGCCTAAATGGGCCAGCCCTGTAGGGCCGCAAGCCCTGTAGGGCTGGCCCAGTAGCCCTGAGGGCCGGCCCTTTTAAGCCCGTTTAATATTTTTTTAAAATAAATTAATAAATATAATATCATTTTATCAAATTATCAATATGAAAGACACCTAAGTACCTAATAGAGTATTAATAACAGGCAAACACTTATTAATTGGTTTGATTTATTTTATTTTCTACAATGATTTATTAATTTAAACTTTAAAAAATAGGCTAATTTGGACATTAGATGATTATTTTAACTAAATATTTATGAGTTTTAAAAATAATGTATCTCAATTTAAAGCAAAATAATAAATAAATTGTAAAACTTGAAAAAGAAATTTTTTTAAATTAAAATGAGTTTAAGCCCGAACCCGTAAAGGGCCAGCCCTGTAGGGCCGAGGGCCTAAAAAATATTGTACTTTTTAGCAAATGGGCCTAAACGGGCCGGCCCGTTTAGACCCGAGCCCGTGAAGGGCCGGCCCGTATTCCCGGCTCTAGACTGAAGAGGCTGCTAACACAACATTTTATGATTTTTGTTAAATTTTAATTTTTTAATTATATTAAATAATTTTATATATAAATTTCATAAAATTTTTTTGTTAAATATGATAAACTATAAATGTTGATATACTTAATTTCAATATTATTTAGATTTAAACTATATTTAAACTGAATTGTATCATTTTTTGTATTTTCATATTTAATTTTATATTTTTAATAGCTATTTATTAATGAAGGTAAACCTCATTGTCACTAGTTTACTCAATTTCACGAGTTTGACAATCTTAAGATAGAGAGGCAGGAATCAAAGTGACAAAAATCAAGTGAGAAAAGATGCTTCAATAACATTGAGGTTAATTAGAATATTACTCCCTCCAATCATTTTTATAATCAACTTTTTCTCTCTTGAGGTTTATCCTTTTTATAAGCAATTTTTTCTTTGTGTTTCAAAATTTAAACTATATTTTCCTTTTCTGCCTTATTAAATACACTTCTTTATGTTAATTATTCTCCACTCACCACTAATTTTTTTTCTCTTACTCATGTATTACACATTATGTCTCATATTCTATACTCGTACCCTCTTATATTTGTTACTCCTCTCTCCTATGTTATTTTTATAAGTAGGGGCATATTTGGAAGAAACATGATATTTTTAACACATTTATTGTTTTTAACTACTCCCCCGGTCTTATTTATAAGCAACTTTCTTTCTCATAGGGTTGGTCTCTTTTATAAGCAACTTTTACTTTTTGTTTGAAAATGTAAGCTTCTTTTTTCTATTTTACCCTTATTAAATACTGATCATTTCTCATATTTTATATTCATTACCTCTTATACTTTTTATCTATTATCTCTCTTATATTCTTTTCATAAATAAGGGCATATATGGAAAAAATATTACATTTTTAACACACTTATTGCTTTTAACTATCAGTTCGTTTTGTACAATCAAGGTAAAAGTTGCTTATAAATAGGATTAGGGAGAGTAATCTTAACTACCACTTCGTTTTACATAATAAAAATAAAAATTATTTAAAAAAAGGACAGGAGGGAGTAAATTAATTAATTGGATAGTACTATAAAATTATAATCAATCAAATGAATAAATGATTATTATTGCAAAAAAAAAAAAAAAAATATATATATATATATATTATGATTTGGTACCCTTTTGTTTGGCCCGATTTATGATTTGGTACCTTCAGCACTCAGCAGTTAATTGCATCGTTTTATTTTTTGGGTGTTTAAACCTTAAGTTGACTTTGCCGTCTGCATTTAAATTTTCGAAGAGCATCCTCAACGAGAAATCCTTAAACCCACCAATTTATTTAATGACTAATGCCTCGTCTGATCTTTAAAATTCTCCTTTTTCTCTTTTTAAAATTTAATTTTCAAATTACAAAATCATCAAATCAATCAAATTTCAAATGCGATGCATAGTTGTCAACTTCTGTTGGAAGATTTCATTGAGTATGTTTTTGACTTTTTAGAAACTTACAATACTATTCCACTCCTATTTATTTATTTATTGGGGAAAGAGAAACTTTTTTTATTCTATTTATAAGTTATGTTATTAAATTCTTTTATATGAATGTATAATTATATCTTTTTGTAGTTCATATATTATTATGTTGATTTTATTTTCATTAGATATATTGTATATTAAATAAGGATAAAATTAAAAAATTGTTAAATATTAAAGTAGAGTTAATGAGATTTAAAGTTTTCTTGTCTATGTGAAATATCCGGTAAATTATTTATAAATAGGATTAGAAGAGTATTTGTTTATGTGGTTCTGCTGGCAGAAAAAAAAACAGAGTTAATGCGATTCACATGTCACAAAAATGGTGTGGCTGCATTGTATTCCACTTGAAATTATTAGTATACTATGATTTTTGTTGCCTCTTGATAATGCAACTTGATCTTGTGGTATGGTTGGCAAATTAACCAACATTCATGTATTTTTTTTTTTTTTTTTGGTTATGAATTATGAATGCGGGAATCAAATTGGTTTGTGTGTGTGTGGCTCGAAAGTATTCAAAAAACAACAAATTAGTGGTAGTTATTGGTTAGATGGGAAGTAAGGACGTTACAAGAGTAATGTTTTAAAAGTCGGATTGGAGGTCAAGTTGGAAAGATCAATGGGTAATGATTGAAATGGTCAGATCGGTTGAGTCGTCCAGCTGAGTCGGTGGTGTAATAATTAAATTAAAATAATATTACAAAATATATATAATGATTAAAATATAATTAATCCTTAATCCAATTACATATTTTCTAATTATAAGGTAAAAAGATATTAATAATAAAATAGAAATATTACAAAGTACTAGTTATAGCAGAAGAGAAAGAAAAATTAACTACATCATTAAGCAGCTAGAGAGCCTTAATCCAATTTAATAAAAAAATTAACAAAGTCATAAAATATATCCAACAAGATGAAAATATATATATATATATATATATATATATATTTTAATTACACATCACTTATTATGAATAAAATTTAAATATCAAAAATACATTTTGAATTATATTATTTGACTCTATCAAAATTAAAAAAATTAAAAAAAATTTAAAATTAAAATTATATTATGACATATGTGATGTGTACTTCTGTCGCTAAAGTAATCAATTAAATGAGGTCCTAATTTATCATGCAGTTTATGGTTAACTTAGATTATTCTCTCAGGAAGCAATCTATAGATTTTCTTTAGAATTGATTTTTAAGTATGAAAGATGCAATGAAATGGACTTAAACTAGAATATAAGATAATACTACTTAAATGCAATCAAACTAACTAAATGCACTAATGCAATTGACTCTAAAACCTATATGAGAATGAGATTAATCTATATGAATGCAATTTCTTGGGGTTTTTTTTTTACGAAAGAAGAATTAAAATGCTAAGCAAAAAGATTAAAAAGATGTAAGACAAACAACAAAAGTTTAATTCAGTTATGATGATGAAGGAGACAACTTAAGACTCGTGTGGAGTAAACTTTTTTAGTCCAAATTAATTAATTAGACCGAAGGGAGGTTGATGAAATATTGGAATTAATAAATTTAATCATCTAATTGAAATATGGGAAACCCTCAAGCTCAATAACATTTATGCCCTATTTGATAGGCAGCATTGAGGGGTAGGGAATGGGATTGGGTTAGGGATTGAGCTAAGTTGTACTATTTGGTATGAGGGACTGGAGATAACCTGGGATCAGAAGTACCACGAAAGTGGGATTGCTGCAAAACCACCTCCCCTGGTATTGCATTTTCAATCTTGGGCTTGCAAATGTTAGAGATAAAAATATCCCTGTTTATAATATTTTTTGGATCAAAATGCCCACTATCAATTTTAATAATAAGGATACTTTAGTCTTTTCATAATTTATGAAGGATTATAAAATAAAATCAATTCAAGTATTCCATCTAAATATTACGTATATCAAACATAATTTTAAACATTCAGCCCCAATCCCAATGCCTGTCCCTATTCCAATACTAATCCTAATTCCAATCCATCAAAATTAGTGCCTCATACCAAACAGGGCCCTACTCTACTATAGAACTTATAATGAAATAAGCGGTGGTTCATTAAACTCATTAAAAACCAATCACAGTGAATTTCAAAATAATTTTGGAAATCTTATTTACAATTATCCAATTGAACAACTAGATAATTAATCAACCCAATTAAACAATCAAGAGGATAAACCAAGTTGACAATTAAATTAATAATGAAAACTCTATTAAAAATTCAATTGACAATCCAAAGGTTTGCAAACAAAAATTCCAGCAAATGTCTTAAGCACAAAACATTACTAAACATCAATATAATCCAAAAGAGATATTTCTACAATATAAAACTAGATTGTTCTCAATTAGTACAACTCAAAATCATTTAAAACTAAATGATATCAAGTTTTGAATTAAAAAGATAAAAGGGAAAATACGCCATTGTGGTCTTCAAGTGTAAGCTTTTACGTTATAACTTCCTCCTTGCTCTTCCTAAATTGCATCCCAAATGCTTAAGCTGCCATGAAAATCGCCCTCCCTCCAATCTCCTTGTTAAAAGCCACGGTCACGATGGAATTTGAAAGGGAAATAGTGTAGGTGGGAGAAGAATATTGTAATAATTGATGGATGAGTTTGTTCCAGGAGGTGTGCAAGGAGATGATGAGAGAATCAGTATTCAAGCGTGCTTCTCAATATGTGAGATTCGGCGTGTTTTTTCCCTCGAGAGAGAGAGCGCTTCAGTTCTCAATCAAAGCGTGTTTTTATATAGTGGCAGCTTGGTTAATTAATTGGAAGAATAGGGAGTTTTGACATTTAAATTTGAGCCTATTAAAATTTAAATAGCTCAACAAAATCCAATCATTAGATTCTTTTTTAGTTTCCAAGAAAATTTCTGCATCATAGGATCTTCTAATTTGCTTTTCATTGCCCTACAAAAATCAAATAAAATCATGATCTATCATATATTTGAAAATATTATCCAATCACAAGATAGCAATCAAAATATTAACAATTTAAGCCCAATAATCTCATAATCAATTCAGATTTATATTATTTCCTAAAATTAGTTAACAATATAAATATTATCTAATAAATCCAAATTAACCTAAAATAATTCCCAAAATAAATGAATAAGGTGGAATAAAATATATTAAAATTTGGATTTATCAATATGTAATATAAAAAAATGAGTGTTGAAAAAAATATAAAAAAGAAGTACTGTTAAAGTATTTTGCATTTCAACGTATATGGTGGTAGATTAACTTATTTATAATAAAATTATAAAAGTGAAAATTGAGTCAAAAAACACAGTTAAAATATTTTGTACATTTTTGTGTGTTTATTTTTAATTTTCTAATCCTTTTATGTCGGGGCATAAGATTTTCATAAAATTGTTTTAGGTCCCGGCTCAATAGCGACTTCTGGCTCAATGACAAGTAAATAATAGCTTAAGAGCCCGTTTGGTTCGACCGCATTGCATGCCTGCAATGGCAATCATGATTGCATTACCTAGAGAAGAGTGTTTGGTTGCTCTTTAGCATGGTAATAGGGTTTACCATGGTAATGATGATTACCAAAAAATTGGTAATCCACATTCATACCTCCCCCCCTATGAATCCTCATTACCATCCTATTGCATGGTCTAAAAAGTCTAATTTACCCTTTAGTTTTCCTTATCTTTATTTCACTTATCTTATTTCACTTGCCGTATCACGTCACAACTGTCACCTCCACCTTCTGCTGCCACCACTACCTCTTCCACCGCCGTCACCTCCACCCACCGCCACCCCCGGCCCAGCCACCGGCCCACCGCCACCGTGGCCACCTCCCCCTCTGCCGCCGCCCTCACCCCCGCCGCCCATCGCCGCCGCCGCCACCTCCTCCTCCACGGCCACCGGCCCACCGCCTACCACCACCTCTTCCACCCCCGCCGCCCACCGCCACCACCACCTCCTCCTCCGTTGCCACCCTCACCCCCGCCGCCACCGCCACCACCACCACCACCTCCTCCACCCCTATCGCCTACCGCCACCTCCTCCGCTGCCACTGGCCCACTGCCCACCCCCACCACCGCCACCACCTCCTCCACCACCCCTCGCTGCTACCACCACCACCACCTCTTCAGGCGCCGTCGGCGGCGGCCCACCACCCATTGCCACCACCACCACCTCCTCCTCCACCCCCGCCGCTCACTGCCACCACCACCACCTCCTCCTCCCTTGCCACCCCCATCTTTACCACCACCACTACCTCCTCCTCCTCCATCCCCTCCATCATCGGCTTGTAACTATTTTTTCTACAAAGATTATATTAAGGGGTAAAATGGACTTTGTGTAATATATTAATTTTAAATAATTGTTAAAATATTAACTCATTGCATGTTGCTTAAAAATCAAACCAAACACTACCCTTGTAATTAATATTACATTGCATTACCATTGCATCGCATTGCACTGCATCGCAAGGTGTAATGGAATCGAACCAAACGGGCCCTAAAGCTGTCTAACTGCTGAAACAGCCTAAAGGAAAAATCTGAGCTACTGTTATAACTGCATGACGATCCAACTGGTTGGATCGTCCGGTCCGGTCCAGCTCTGAAAACCTTGCACCAAAGGCCACGTCACAGTTGCAAATACAACTACATTTAATCAAAACGCCTCAGTTTGGTCTACAATGATGGAGAACATCCAAATGGGCTGCTCACCTGAACTTAGGGCCTGTTTAGAAAAAATGGGTGAATTGGGCAAGAGGGTTTAAAGGAATAATTTGGGCCCAAACCAATCTTTGAAAGTTAAAAATGATATCAACAAAAGGGCTTTTTTGGTGGAGCTTGCTGAGGAAAGTGATGAGAAGGCAGGAGAATCTTGGGCGATCATTTCGATAGAAATCAGGAGGGATAGGTGTGCTAGTTGAGAGAGTTGAGGTGGTGAACTTAAAGCGAGGCGCTGATGATACTTGGTTGTCCCTGATAGCAAAGAGAAGGAAGAGCCTCTAAGATCATTCCCCAAGTAAAGCAGCCGAGAGAATTCAGGTGGAAGAGGAGGAGCTAGCGGCGCAACTTGTGTTGGTTCCATATGAGGTAAACCCTTTTAATTTTTAAGGTGAATTAAAATTTGTTGAGGGTAAAAAGGATGAGGAATCAATTAAGGATGGAAAAAAGCAGAGTATGGCAAGAAGGGCCTTATTTTCAAACAACACTGCAAGTTTGAAAGCATATAGGGGATGGTTGTTGCAAGTGGCTTTTCCCGGGGGTGTAGATGTTGAAAGGGGTGATAGCTGGCTTGCTCCAGCCATCCAGGGACCATGAGTTGTTTGGTGTAGAACTGTTAGGGTTTAGAACCACCTTAACACTTCTGTAGATAAGATTCTAGTGTAGAAAGCTTAAACCTACCTTAATTTTTCTTTTGGAAACTAAGTTGAAATTTGTTAATATTGAGAAAGTGAGGGAAAAAACTGGGATTTGATCATGAGGTAGCTTTTTAACCAATAGGATGGTTTGTTGGCTTGTCTTTATGAGCTGAATGAGGCCTTGGTTGATAGAAATGTTATACATATGGATAATGTCAATGTTGGAGGCTCTAATTTGGGATCAATAACTTTTGTATATGGCCCTATCCAGGAACAAAAAATTAAACTAGACAATGAATCGATTGACATAGTGGTTTAAGGGTCAACGGGTCAGCTCAGGGTTAACTTGGTGTCAAACCGGTCGAAATTAAAATAATGTAATTTAATTAAATATAGTTATAGTCAAATATAAATATTTTTAATTAAATTTAAAGTGTGCTTCTAGGCCTCTAAGATAGTGGAGTATGTGGACGGTTGAGAAGTTATATAGATTATTTGAAATTCAAAAGATTATATTTGATTATGTGAGCATAATATTTACACAGTCATTTTTTTCCAAATTTGTTGTCCTTAAAATTTTTTAATCAATATTTTATACTTAAAAAACTAAAATAAAAACTAGATCGATTTGTTTTACGAATAAAAATAAGCAGAATTGTGTTGGCATGTAAATATTTTCTGCTTTTGAATAGTATGCAGAGGGAGAAAAAGCCTTCAGTAAAAACCCTTGTATGGAAAATCGGACCGGTCGGTTCAAACTGGAAATCAGAAACCGGTGAACCTGTCAATTGTCCGGTCTGATTGAGGGAAAAAACAGGTGAATTGGTTAACCCGGTCTGACCCGGTGTGAATCGGGGTGAATTGACCTGACCTGGACTAGTTATGGTTTGGCCCCCCCTTTTTTTTTTACTTTTTTACACTCCAAATGAAGTCATTTTGGCTTTTTTTCAAAAAAATATTTTCCTAACATTTTTTTATTTATAAGGAACTTTAAAAGGATTGTTGAATACTTTTGATATTGGTTGGGGAAAAATCCTTATATACTTAATGATATTTTTGTATGTATTAGGTTCAGGAGATTATATTGGACTATTAGTTGAAAAATAACTCTCATATAGTTTTTTGAATGGTATGTATGAACATTTAAATTATATATATATTTTTTAATTGATCCCGATCTGACCCCCCGATTTGACCTCGGTCTAAACCACTGACCCTTAATTTCGTACCACGACCAGTTCAATGTCTAGTTCGGTTTTCAATACCTTGGTAAAAACGAGTTGAAAAGCAAATAAAAAAAAGAAACAAAGAAAAAGAATAAAGGAATAAGATAACGCATCATCTCTTACTCTCTTATTTACCCTAACAAGCATTTAATCTCCGCGCGATGCGCGTGATGCATTAGCTTCAACATGTTAAACCAAAAAATTGCCATACAAAATACATGCACATAATAACGTAAAAAAAGGGGTTTCACCCCCTAAATCTCATCAATATATATAGCCCCAATACAATGCCATTAAATAGGGATCAACAGATAAAAATCAACCAAGTCTAGCCTGGGAATACAACGCATGAATCAAATAGAGGTTTCCTCGATTCACCCATATAATCCCTATCTTTCAATCAACATAATGTGTTTACAACATAAGTTACTAAACATCTGTTACCCCAGGCAATTAAGGACACCTATGTTCTGGAAAACCTCCCGGTACACAACATTCGTTGTTGTAGTTACTTGAGAACTTCCATCATTGTGCAACAAAATCTTTAGACCCCCCATGCTCCTAACCCTTGCAAGAGCAACATACAATTGACCATGTGCAAAAACAGGCTTTGGCAAGTAAAGGCCAACATATTGTAATGACTAGCCTTGGCTTTTATTAATGGTCATGGCAAAGGAAACAATTATTGGAAATTGCTTCCTCTTCATGCGAACTGGCAGGCATCTATCCGATGGATTCATATCCATCCTGTGAATAAGAACTTTTTCATTGGGGTTAGATCCATTCAATGTAATAGCTACAATAATAGATTGCCTAGTGTGTGTGACACGTAAACGTGTTCCATTACAAAGCCCTTCAGCCTGATGATGTTCCTCAACAACATAATAGGTGTGCCAACCTTAAGGGAAATCTTATGCATCGGAAGGCTAGAGCAAGTAATTGTGTTAAGGATCTCTGGAGAGTACAAGTCTTCAACACCATTGTGATCATGACATGTCTTGCAAATATAGTCACAACTGAAATAGTTAACTGATTCCCCAGGTAACAAAGAACACATGTACTCATTCACCTGGTTAACAATTTCAATTGTTGGTGCTAAGATTGCTTTGTCAGTAAAGTACTCAGTGCTATCTATATTGTCCATTAAATCTGGATATGTTGAAGAGGTAATTGTAGCAATAAGATCTGTATAGTTTTTTTATCAACAACTCGTGCGGGATTTGAACATTTGTTACCCCATCGTGTGGCATCCCTATCTTCCTATCACCAATGTCCAACAACCATGTCGAGAACTCCCTCAACTTCTCAGGGTCTTGAATAATACATGACGAGGACAATCGCATGTTCATCGTCAACTGAAATACTATGCAGTGTTCCCACCAAGAAGACGAACAAATACAAGAATTCACAATGTATGCCCTTGTCCCTTTAGGTATAACAGGAAGGATTTGGCGAAAATCACCACCAAACAACACACACTTCCCACCAAATGGATGGTTGCATTGCATAACATCCCTTAATGTACGCTCGAAAGCTTTAACACAATGACATTGCACCATTAGTGCTTTATCCCATATAATCAACTTCGTACAAGCTAATAAATTTGCCAGTGGTGAGTTTTTCTTGATGTTGCATACAGATTCCTCAGTAACTTGTATCAGTATCGCAAACCTTGAGTGCGTGGTTTTTCCAGCCGGTAGCAATGTAACGGCTATACTACTAGATGCAACTGCAATAACAATATCTCCCCTTGCACGAAATGTTGATATCAATGCTGTAATGACCCAATTTTAGACTAAGGGTTAATGACTCTGATATTGATTGTAATTAGTGTAATTAAACACTTTTGGAGAAATGTGATGTGAAATTTGATATAAATGTTTATAGTGATTAATTAATAGTCATAGTGAAACCAGGGGCAAAATGGTAAAATTGGAGATTTATCGACCAATTGATCAATTACCAAAGAGAAAACTCATTGGTGATTAAAGATTAAGGGTGGAGATTTGTTGCATATGAGTCGGAATCCTGTGCATTAAGTGTAATACCCCAGCTTTTGAGACTCGAGGCTAGAGAATAAGCCTGAGATTATTGGATTGCTAAGCCCCGGTTTAGCAAGATCCCAAATTGTGATTAAGGGTTAATGACTTTAAAAGTGGATGTGGTTAGTGATAAATAACCCTTTTGGAGAATATGATGTGATTTGGCACTCGAATGTGATTCGTGTGTGTTGTGAGCAGTGCCAAAACCCTGTATTTGAGTTCAATTGTGGATTAACATCTAAATTGACTTAGAATATAGGGAAGAATTGAATGTGAATTGTGTTGACATGTTGAGATTGTTGTGAAAAAATGTCAATGTGATGTGAATTTGATTGATTTGGTATTTCCAATGGATTCCTTGTGAAAATTTATGTGGGAATGATGTTTGGTATGAAAATGGAACCAATTGAAGCAAAGATGCAAAATCTGAAATTCTGTCCAGTGAAACTCTATTCTGGGCAGTCAGTTTGTGTGAACGTTTTGAATAAACAAATGGTGTCTAAAAATTCTGAAACTTTCCAGTCTTATAGTTCATATCTCAAGCTTCAAAATGGATATATAATTTGTGCCATTTCGTTTTTTGAACTATGAGATATGACTGTCCAAAGTTTGGGATGGAAACTGAACTCTGTTTTGGGGCAGTGATGAGTTTTATGTAATTCTGGAATTGTGTGGTGATTTTTAGTAATGGCCAATATTTTTCCTATAAAGAGGACTTAAATATATTTCATTTGGCTTTGAAATCACCTCATTTTGAGTTTTCTAGAATTAGTTATGGTTTTTCAAAGTTTTGGCAGAAAATCTGCCAGAAAATCCGAAAATGGGAATTATGACATCATCAAAATAAAAGATGACATCAGCATGGAAATTAAAACATTTTCTCATCATCTTCAGCTCTCATTTTCGTGCTGAACCAGAAGCCAAGAGAGAGAGAAAGTTTGAGAGCTTTTAGAGAGAGAAAGAGAAGAGAACTTATAAGGTATGTTGATTTCTTCGGTGAATTCGTACCTAATGCGTATAACCTTGTTCCTAAGCTTCTCTTCTATGTTATTTAAGGTGTTTGAGAAGCAAATTTGGTGTTCAAGAGGCTAGGGTTTTCAGCCAAGTCAAGGAGAAGCTATTAGGAGCTTGAGGTAACTTCCAAACTTTCGTATATTGACTATTTTGGCTGTTGTGGACAATTTAATTGGTGAAATTTCGCCGGATTGTCTTTGTTTGTAAAATTTGGAAATGTTGTGTTAGTAGTGTTATGCTGCCAAAATTTATACTAAATGGTAGTTGTAACCTAATGGAATAGTCAATAAAGTGGTTAGGAGTAGAAAGGAACGCATTTACGGAGCCGAAACCGAAAAACCCCGATTTTTCCCGGGGAATTGAGAATTTTGGCCAAGGCTAGTTTGGAGGGGTTAGAGATGGATTTTCAATGATTTGATGATTTCATTGAGTTCAGGAGCGAAAATTAGGTGGGGTTACAGTTGGTCACTTTTTCGGAAAAGGCCGAAAAAGCATAATTACGAAAACGCCCCTGAAACCCTTAAAGTGGGGCTGCCAAGGGTAAATTTGTAAATTGACATTGAATTTGATAATTCCGAGTCCGGAAATGGATTCCTTGGGCGAAAATATGTCAGAATAGCCCATGTCAAAATTTCAAGAAAAGTACAGCCGGACCGGGAACGGCGGGGCCGGGCCAGGTCCCCGGGGGTATTTTAGTAAATTTTCAATATAGCCTCATATAACCCCCAGAAATACTATGGAAGTGTCTAAATAGTACATTTGACATTGTAGGATCGAATGTGAAGCCCCGAGTTGCTGGCACGCAAATCGAGGAGAAAAGACTGGAGGTAGGGAACTTATCTCTCCTGCATGCTCCGATAACTGTGTTAATGTGTTGATGCATGTTATTGCTTTGCTTGATTTTGTGGAATATGTATGAATGATTTAAAGCTATGGTTCAATATATGTTATGGCCATATGGGTATCGTTCGAATAATTGAGCTTATAGATTTGTCATTGTATGTGTGCATGAGTTATGTGATGCAAGCATGTCATGCATTAAACACTTATCTTGCCTGCATATTGATAATATTTCCCTACTGAGATTCTCTCGAATCTCACCCTCCCCTACCAACAATTTAGACAGGGCAAGTGGCTCGTGGAGGGAGCGGTTAGGACTCCTTCGAGATGAGAGTTAGTAGTTGGTTATCAATGAGTTGTGAAGACTGTATATGATTCGGTTGAAAATAGGGTTATAAATTTGAGATGAGATTGTGTAATCTCCATTTGAAGAATTGTAATGGGCAATTGTGCCCCGTGTATCTTTAGCGAAGGTATGTACCCGGGATTGTCGGGATGATTATGTTGTGCACTCTGATATTTATATGAATGTGATTTATCTTCGCGTAGTAATTGTATTCGAAATGTGAATATGAGACCAAGTTAATTAGATTTTAAAAGGTATTTGTGAAAACCCTATCTCAAGGATGGGATTTTAAATGAGCTTTGATTATTATTGGTCTCTATTTCACTTTAATCGCATATTTCGGATATAATTACAGAGGGGGTTACATTAAGCTTGTATAAGCTTATGAAGGGAGTGAGTAAGATGGTGCCAAGTGGCATTTGGTGGACCATTGGATGCAACACAAAAGACAAAATTCCACTTTTTCTCTCTCTTCTCTCTCCTATGCGGTTGAGGGGGAGTATGGGCAAGGAAAACAATCATCATTTACACCATATCTCTCATCATCTCTCTTTTTCTCCATTCTTTCCGGCGACCAAGAAGAAAAGGAAGAGGAAAGGTGAGATTTTGATGTGTTAGTTGATCTCTAATGCCCTAAACCCTTTCTCTAATGTTGTGCACCTCATTGAGAGCTTCATTTTGGTGATTTCAGAATCTTGAAAGGTGGTGATTTGGGTGTTGGACGAAATTGAAATTTTGAGAATCAAGATTCTGGATTTGGCAAGTTGAAGAGGTAAGGATTTGATGCATTTTGGTATATTATTTGTTATTTTTGATGAAGTTTGTGAAAATCTGGAATTTGCCCTGGTTTTGTGTCATTTTTGGATGTATGAATTTCATAGTGATTGATGTTGGAATTAGTTCATTGTGAAGTTATTTAAATGTTGGTTATAGTTTTGAAGTTTGGAAGTGTATTGATTGGAATTGGGTATTATGTGTCATAGAGACCCAAGGGCATAGATTGTGGTTAAATTGGGATTTGGGTGTTTTGGAGGTTAACAATGGGTTCCCTATGTCATTTTGAGTGAGTATGAGCTTTGTGTGGAGTTTGGGAACCATTGGTGTGATTTTGGCCAATCTGGGAAATTCTGTCAGTTGTTGTGATCTGGCAATCTGATTGCCTCACTCGAGTGAGGGAGCAACTCACTCGAGTGCTGCCGTGTATTTACCCTTTTCTCTGTGTTTTTCCTGGGTTCTCATGAAGGGGGCTCGAGTGCACTTCCTTCACCGCGAGTGATGTTGGTGATCACTCGAGTGAGCATGAGATCACTCGAGTGAAGGGGTGTGTTCTTTGTTAGGGTTGCTCTTGGGTTGTCACTCGCTGTCGATGTTCAAGAGTGTGCTCTGACACTCGCAAGTGAAGGCCTCTCACCCGAGTACTGAGGGTTGTGCTCGAGTGAGCTTGTCCTTCTGATGTTGCATGTGCTCTCGGGTTGTCACTCTTTGTGTTGTACTTTCAGGGACTAGAGTGGATTTGGAGTCATCACCCGAGTCAGAGCTTTATGCTCGAGTATTGTGAGCACTTTCTGGCCGTGATGGTTGCTTACTGTCAAACACTCGCGAGTGAGAGCTAATCTCACTCGATCACGAGTCTTTCATGACTCGAGTGAGGTCATCTTCACTCGAGTAAGCCAGCTGAAAATCAATGTTTTTGCCTTTGAAAAGGGGCCTTCAGGGTAGTTTCTTCCAACCCTATAGGCATATGTTTAGGCCTCTAATAGTCACCTAAAGAATCCTAAATGATAACCAACTTAGAGTATTATGGAAATATGCATTTGGGAAAGAGATTAATCAATTGTCTCTAAATTGGTATAGGGTTTGATATCTATCAGACGCGTGAGCCCATTGTGCCAAAGAACGTCAGGAAAGATACAGGTAGTGACTTCTCTCTTAAACTTTGTGTAAATGTATTGTATGTTTGCCTATCATACATTGTGTGCTGCTGTTGCTGCTTTGAGATGCATTGAGATACCTTGTGGAGTTTTGTGCCTTGTGATACGTTGTGCTTTGAGATACTTTGTGCCTTGTGATGCTACTGCATAGTGATTACTGCGGAAACGAGCATAGTGATTATAGCAAAAGCTGGCATAGTGATTACAGCGAAAGCTGACATAGTGTTTACAACGAAAGCTACCATTGTGATTATCGCGAAAGCGGGCATAGTGCATTGTGATACAGCCGTGAGTGCTGTTGGTTGTGGCGCGAGCCATGACTCATAGTGTTGTTACTTAACATGATGACATTACATGCTTTGTGTTTATATATTGTATGAGTGATTTGTTACTACTGGGATTCTTTAGAATCTCACTCTTTCCAATGACTAACATTTTCAGACAGGGCAAGTGGCTCGAAAGGGAAGCGGCCAACCAGGAGTGGTTAAGGCTAGTAGGGACATATTAGTTTTTGGATTGTTAGTTATCTGTTTTGGATTTTGGGATTACTATATGTATATGATTTTAAATATGATCTTTTGGATATGTAATCCCCATGTTTGGGAAACTTTAAACCCATTGTATATATATAAGTAACCCAGGGCTGCCGGGATTTTGGTTACACACTCTGATATTTATTATGTGATATAATTGCACAGGTAATTGTATTCGAAAGTGAATGTGAGACCAGATGAATTCTGTTTTTAAATGTTTTGTTTGGACACCGCATCTCTTGGAGATGAGTGATTATAAATGTGATTTTTGTCTTATTGGTCTCTATTTCACTTAAATTTCATAATCCAGATATAATTACCATGAGGGGTTTACAAATACATTCCATAGGTATGTTTTGCCTGTCCCGCCATAACCATACACAAAGTAAAATGCCCCGGAAGGACAATCTAAAGATGACAATACAACATCAAAAATCCTTCTCTTCTCCACATTAAGATCTCTAATTAATTTGGCTGACGTCTCTTGCAATGCAACTCGATCATAACTTAACTCCTGCAAAATAAAGTGGTTTTCAACATCGAAAGATGACGCTGATAGGGGGTAAGGAAGTAAAGGGTAATCCTGTAGGCTCTTCCCATTTTGTTGAAGTAACATATCAATCTCCCTCAACACTGTATGCTCCCTCTCAATATCAGTTATGCAAACACCTATTTTCGTTCACAAAGATAAACCCTTATCGCCATGTAATTTAGTAATACAAAAAAATCAACGACAATAACACCAACAAAACAAAAGCTGTCTTGGTAAACATAACTAAGTATATGACCAACTTACTTTCAGATAAAGGATTCCCCCGTGGAATGTATATCATGTCCTCTAATATTATTTTCGAAGACTCATTCCAAACAAACTCAGGACGACTTAAGCAACAACACAGTAACATGCTGACAAACATCCTCCGTAATGGTTTGCCTGATGCCCAAACAGAAGTCTCCTTTAACGCAAAAACATACTCATTGTCATCATCAAGCAAATCCATCACATAACATGCATCCCTGAAAGTTGGGTGCAATAGACCATTAATTGTCTGAATTTCCTCAAAAGACTTAGGACCTTGAACCTTGTTTAGCAAAATACGAAGGAAGTATAGTTCCCCTAATGACAGTGTCATGTGAGTTATCCTGCCAAACACAATCCCCTTTTCCCTTAATTTCCACGCACGTTTGTTTCGTTGATAAACATAGTGCTGTGGAAACTCTGAATATGTTAACGTCCTCATAAATGTATCATCTTCATCATCATTCATTTTCATCCAAGCAAGGAACATCGACTCACATACAGTTGGCTTGTCTAAGAGATCCGCTACATCAACTTCACCAGCATAAATAACATATTGTTGATTAGGTAAATGAAAACTCAGTATCTCCACAGCAGGGTATCTATGATGTATGTCATACGAAAATATATGCCATGCAACTTCACATGCAGATATATACCTTAAGTTATAGTATTTTTGAATCTTGTCAACACATTTATGAGTCTTCACACCTGAATCCCTATCAAACATTGTTGCAACAACCTTGTCATTGCCCTTGGTTATATACTTAAATAAGTATTTAATAGCAGAAGATTGATTGCACTTCTCAACATTAATATGTGCTTGAAACATGGACAATAATGTTGGATTATATGGCACCACAAACCTATTGTCTAAAGGAACCCCTTTAACTTGCACCGTTCTACCATCATCCTTTCTTCTATAAGTTAGATAACCGTTTTCATCAACAATAGTCGTTTCAACAAACGTTTTTGGGAAATACTTGGTACTCTTTCCATCCTTCATGCAAGGGCTTTAGGCTTAAAGTGCCCACAAAGGCTATGAACCATAAATCTTTGTACAAGATCATACAATTCAGGATAGGTATCCTTGTTCGGAATCTCTACAAAAATTATCTTGTCAACCTCTGTTGGATTTTTGAACCAATTATAATCCTCAACCCATAGAAGAATATGTGGATGGGGCAAACTTCTTTTTTAGAACTCTATAGCGTACATATCTGCATATAAACCTCGTAACATGAATAATGCATGGGAAGCAAAGCATGTAAAATTTTTTTAAAAAATAAACAAAACATACCTGCAATAACTTTACTAAATATTTGCTTCTTAATTTTAGACATCAAGGATTTCAATTTCAAGTGGAAAACCCTAGCCAATACCTCCAGTTTATTTGATGCATGTGTCGATGCTAAGTCACACTGACGAACAATTTCCGGCCAAGCAGGATTGCAGGTAAAAGTTATAAAAATACTTGGGTATCTAAATTGTCCATAAATGGCCATTGCATCCTTGTAATTCTGCATCATATATCGAGCACCCCCTGTGAATGAAGACGGCAACACTACACGCTTCCCAATTGAAAACACATTCCTTTCTCCACTTAAAAATGCATCTGTCAAAACCTGGTACAACTCAGCCCTAAGTTCCTTCTAGTGCGTCTTAACCCAAAGAAGCCTTTGGGATTCAATCATGGTATACCCATCAACTATGAATTGCTGAAATAATTTACCCATACTCAAAATGGTAGATATTTTTGTATCCCTTGACATCAGTCTATAAGTAAAGTACTCCCTGATTGTGAGCCTATTCTTCTTCTTAGTTCTGCTTAGACTCTCCTCACAATGCTCTATATCCTCCCTATAGCCATTTTCACCTTTTGGAAAAAAAATTGGATATTGAAGTGGAAGATAAGATGGATGAAGCTCATCAATGTGTTGAGGTGCACCTGACAACTCATGCACAATAACATCCCTCCGAGAGAAATTCATGTCATTGTCACCTACAATCAAAGCCGCAACTTCAGAAGCAGAAGGAAAATTAAAAGTCTGCCCATCATGTTGCCTACTACTAAGAAGGCAAAGTTTCAAATATGAGTGCTGGCCATCTCTAATCACTAATGACGCCAACCTGTATTGTCTTACAAATGGGTTAACCTCATCAAGCACATCCTTGATTTGAGCAACTATATTATCATCTACACTACCTTTCTTCACATGTTTGCTGTTACATAACTAGTAAAAAACAAAACCGTTAGCAAGAACTGCAAGATATCACTCTATTTACATGATAATGTTGTCAACATCAAATTTATACCTTACAGCAGCTATCTGATTTTCAACTTCATTTTCTGGGTCATATATATAAAGTTGTGAATAAACAGGTCTCTGACCTTCAAGAGGCAAGAGACTGCCAATCTTGTGGTGGTTCATCCCTGAAAGCACAAATGTATATAGTCCAGACCCATTATTCTTTGAATAATCAATCTTCGCTCCCATTGATATGAATGAAAACATATTGTTGTATGTTCTAATGTTAGCATGGAAATTGATTGACTTAGCTAATTGCTTCTAAAAGAATAGACGATGCAGTTGATCAGGTGGGGCTGTCATTAGTGGTAAGTGTACTTTTCCTTTCAGACAGCATAATGAGAATGTTGGACCATGAACGAGACTCAAATTTCCAACCCTTTCGTTGAGCCACATCCTTGCACTACAAAAATTACAAGAGCACGTTGCATTACCTTCGTCAATGTAACCTACACAACAACAAAAAACCCTTATCATTGACCCAGCAAATACCACAACAGCTTAGAAACACACGCATTTGATACAACACTCAACCATACCATCAAATTGAATAGCCATCTCATCCATTGACAATGAAGTACCCATGGCACCAACATCTGACGCCATAGGTGTTTCCTTCATTTTTCCTACACAATCAAGCATGTCACAAATAATGCATATTAAGTAAAAAATGTTTTCAAAAATAACACATGATAGATCAACAATCTATTCTCTACAACAAAATAGTAATTTATATGAAATTTCATCAAGTATAGTTCTGAAAATGACCTCTATCTGGATATATATCACTGCCAATCGTTTCAACATCGTCATCATCATTTGCATCAAACTGAAAATATAATTCTTTATATCGAACCTCTGGAGGCACTGAATACATGACCATGCAACCTCAATTAAAAATAACATAGCAAAAGCCCGAGAATAAGTGGTCTTTAAAAAAATATTCCATGATGTTTAAATCTCCTACATAAATCCAAAACTGATTTAAACCATTAGGGAAATCAGTTCGCCGGCACACTGCTATTTCAATCAACAGCATGTGTTTACAACTTCAGTTACTAAACAACAGTGGGCGATTCCAGCGTGATTATGAGTCGCAGAACAAGAGAACAGTTAGTAACAGAAGTATCTATCGCTCAAAGTTTTGTTCACTGCTTTCGTTCATATCTTGGTGCCTTTTACGGTTTTATAAACACATTCTTCGATTGAATGTCACTTATTTCTCCTGACATTTCATAGTCAATGCTCGAAACGGGCATCACTTATGAAAAGTGGTACTTCAGATTTAGCCCTTTGACAATTACGATATCGATAGGTCAATTATTTTTCTATACTTCACCTAATTAATCCTGGAAACAATTGTGCGTTTCTAACGCAAAGTGATTGTCACTCGAGAATTTAGCTTCCAATTGTAAGCGATAACTATTTTTAAACCACTCTGATTTCAACTATCTTTAGTGGGTATTGAATGTGGGTTAGGTCAAACATTTCTGACATCCCTAGACATGCAGAATAGGTCCTACAATGTTGCTTCAATATCCCAACATAAAAAGTGAATCCAATCATGGATTATTTAGATGAAATGGGAAGACACCCAAATCGATACATATCTGATTATGAATGTAGACCCAAAAAAATAGGTCGGTCATAAGAAGTAAAAATCACTTCATTTGAGTGGTTTCAGGAGGTTTCAAACAAAAACTTTATTGATTATGATAACTGATACAAACTCAATCGTCATAATACTTATTTTAGTGTTTGCTCCATCAGTTATTAGGCTATAACTCAATCACTGAATATGGTAAAACATAAGTCTTTGCTACACTTTCTTATTCCTATTAAGAAGCAAATATTTGTATAAAATCTCAATTGAGTTTGAATCAATCTGGAATTTGGCAGATTTTCACACTTGGTCATGTGGTTTAGCATAAGATCTTTTGCATATTGTAGTTTTCTCATCTTTTCTCATTTTTTAAGCTGGGATGAAGTTGTGTAACTGAAAAGAAGTCTTGATGGGTGACACGGCTATAGTGGAATTAAGTATGATAAAAGACTAGATAATAACACTATCAATATATATGTAGATTAACAGAACATATGCAGCTACACCTGCTAAACCAAAACTCACTTACCATATAATTCACTCAAAATTGTTCTTTGATGACTTATATTTGGATTTCTAGCCCCATCCACACAACCACTGCCATGCCCACTTGGTTCAGCCGAAGACCCTAAAGTTATCTTCATTGGTCTACCCACCGAAATATCTGATTCTCATTGTGGGACAAATATACTAAATCATTTGTCACCAAAAAAAGTAAAAGCAAAACTTTGCATTTATATGACAAAACTAAAGTTCCAACAAAAAAAACATCCACATGCACTAACCTTTGGAGTTATTTGTTCCCAAATTGGTTAAATATATATCATCTAACAACAACACCTCTGAACTACATGCCTGAGTAAGAAATGAACCTTCAATACCTTCCAAATAGTTACCATATCTCATACCAACTTGAGCAGAACTTGGTAGCTGGGAGATATTTGGATCATTATTGTCAAATACACAAAACCGAGAACTCCTACGCCTTACAACACTATTTCTGAACTCAAGCTCCCCTGAAGATTTTAACATAACAGTGAAAAAATAAAATACCAGACTAACAAATGTGACCTCATGTTAACATGTAAGTTTCTGTCTCAATCATTAAACCCACATCAAAACACCCACGATCCATCATAAGCCCCAATACATACTTAGAAGACAAATACTTGTTGTATGAACTTACCGGATGCAATATAATTTGAGAACTTATCATCCAAGTTTTTTGCCAAGTTACTAATGTCTTTCAAAACAACTCGTCTACCTCCAAGCTTAGATCTCAACACACTACTGTCAGGGATGGTTGAAATGGATAAAGGTTGAGTCATGCATTTCTGAACTTCAAGGTCCAAAATATCTTCACTTACATTTATTTCATACCATGTAAGATCTCCAAAATTAGACGTTTACAAAAAAGGGAATACGTTTACAATTATTTATACCACCTACAGCAATTAATGAAACCATACAAAACAAACCTGTGGTCAAATTGCCTCCACTACTTAATACGGGGGTTAAGGAATTCTGAAAACAACCGATAGAAAAACTATTAAATGCCTTCCTCTTCATTGGCCTTAATTAAAGATGAAATCAGTTATGTATTAGAAACGAAGCTTCCATTGTTTCAAAGTTTTGGTTGAACAGGTGTACTATATGGCCTACGAACTGAAAGGAGCCATACTACAACTCCACGGTTTCACCCAGATCAGTTGAAACATGTAGTGCAAGTATTGCACCTCAGATGAACCATTACCCCCTACCAGCATAACATATAAGTTCACATCATAATATCAATACAACTGTCAACAGACATCGTTACAAAAATTGACCATTACCTATTTATCATTTTTACCCTTTATAGAAATAGCTAAATTATCACAGGCTAACTTTATTGACGAAATGGAATGCTTAAACATGTATACCATTGGTTGTTTTCATACTGATGGGGTGAAGTGATGTTTACAATCTGGCAGGAACACATGAGGTTCACCAATACCCCACATGGGACATCAAAATATCCAATAAATAACCAAAATTGTCATTTCACTGAACTTGTCAATGAAATTCTAACGAAAACAAACCATTTCGTAGTTAACATTTTTGCCATTTATAGGGGATAAAAACAAAAGAGCCTTTCATTATTGATTAGTGGTTATATACCAGTACACAATAAGCTATTCATTTTTTATAAACATGTTTCACAATAAGTATTTTTTCAAAACCGTATTGAAGTAATTAAAATGTTAATATAAGAAAAAGGCAATGTATTAATATATCAATAAAAGATACAAACTTTTTAATAACCACTCGTGTATATGATTTCTTTGTATCTTCAATTGCATGACACTTTGTCCATTATTTTTCATTGATGGAGCAACATTTCAATTCTTGTATATTATTTTTTTCAAAACATTTTGTTCACATTAGTCATATTAATAAAAGAGATTGCCGTTTATTTTTTTGCTTTTTCAATGGATGGTTACACTAACACTTTATATACACATCAACTGGGTATCAACCTCAACTTTTAGTTCAAAACCATCCATGACAACTTGGAAACACCACATGGCTACTGTTGAAAGTAACTCTTCTGCCTTTCATTGGTTAGATGTAAGTTACTTTTTAATAACCATCCAAGTCCCTGGCAAAGAATTATTGCACTGTATATTCATTTCTCCTACAACATTTTTTTCTTGTCATTTTAACTATTAATTTATAATACATTTCCATTAGTTATATGTAAGCGAATTTTTAATAAACATCCAATATACTGTCAAAAAATTAGTGGACTCTATCTTCATTTCTCTGTCATTTCTTTTTTGCTTGCGATGATAATTATTTAATTTATACTAACATGTACCTTGGTTGCCACCATGATGGAATAAGAATGATAAGGATATTGTGAATATAAATATCACAGCTGTCCATTGATTATTTTTTTCCTCTAAATCTATTGTGGAACTTGACTTGAACATTAGTTTGCTAAAAAATTCAAATGCACATCACTTTTACTGCCTGAATATTAGATTGCAATTCTTTTTAGCAGTGGCTCGCTAAGTTAGACCTTAGTAACTTCACAAGCTTATTCCAGTGGAACACATTAGTTAGATAAAGTCATAACCAAACATTATGTAACATTAGCTTGGAAATAAAAAGCAAACCGCATTAGATAGATAAAATAAGAACCACACAGGATTTCACATTCATTAGTCTTCACATTACATAACCTACATTGATCTGCCAGTAAGGCCCACACAACACAAAATAGTACATCACAATTAAATCCAACATAAAGTTTGCAAACAACCAACCAAACTAAATCAAACACCAAACATAGAGTGGCAGTTTAATATAAGTGCCACAAACATCCATGACAGACATAACACAATTATTACATAAACTTACAACACTTAAAACTTAACATAGACAAACCCAAAAGACAATGACAACACTTCAGTAGATAATCAATTCTTCTCTTGCTTGATGAACTTTAAAGGCTTAACATATGTCTTAACTGGTGAACCACTACCAATAGCCACTGATTTGTCCTTCAATGCAGCTGACTTCTTCCTGTAACTCTTCCTCTTCACTTTGGTTGCCCCTTCACTTATTAGACTACAAATAGGCATATCCTCTAACCCCCTTACTTCCTAGTTAGTGGCAGGTGCAATTAAGTTTTGGGTATCAACATCAGTAGTACCCTTGGCATTCTGAGTTCCAACAGTGACATAATTGATCTCCTATTAGAATTAGCAAAAATATGCATTATAACATATCAAACCTTAATACCAAGCATAGTTCTTGAACATAGAATGTTTGAAAATACCTGTTCAATGACATCCACCTCAGGATTTGCTGCCTTCATGTAACAAAATAGAAATATAAATTTTGAAACAAACAGAATATTTTGTACAAATGATAAGCAACCGATGAAAACACTTCCAACAAATTTCATCACTACTTAACTTGCTTGGTCAAAGTCGTTCAGCAGATCAACCATCTCTGTATAAGATGCAATCGAAATTGCTGAATTAGGATACTTCTTATTGTATTTGTTTAGCTTCAACTTTAGGAGGAGCCTCTTCCCAACCAAATTGTCCAGCTCATCAGGGAAATCATATCCGTATTCCTCCTATATACACAAAAAAAACTTTGTAAGCATGAGTCCTTTATAGGAAAAAAAAGCAGACAATGCGGTACCCTCTCGAGCTGCTACTTCAACTCAGCACCAGTTTTCCCAACAAACTGAACATCCAACTTTTCAAAAAACACAACTGAAGCCTTCCCAGATGCATCCTCTACAATATAGTATACCTTCATCCGGACAATAGTTTGCAACACCTTGAATTAAAACTAATAAATGTGAAGGAAAGTCCTATGGATGAAATAACTTAAAAGTTACTTACTTTAGCTCAACAACAAATTCCTTCCCCTTACACATATTCCCAGTACATGTGGCCTTCCCTCTAACAACTTTTACCTTACTTCCACACCTTGCACAAGCATTATAGTACCATCCATGTCTAGTATCAACCTTGATGACCACATACTCTATCAGAAAGTAATCATCTTGAAACATGCCCCCAATCAATTTAAGTATCCAAACATGTAAATAATTAAATTTTGAATAAATACAATATGAAAATGTCACACTAACTCCATGTTTCTCCGGAATCTCAACAATATTGATGACAGGATGAGAGCGAGTCAAAGTAATGGCTGAGACATTAGAAGGTTGGGTCTGAGGTGACATTGTACTAATTGTAGGAGATGGGATGATCTTAGCGCTGGCAAAACAAACTACAAAATAAAACGATATGCAAACTAAAATATTAAATTAAAAAGTTAACAGCCACATAAAGAAATGTAAACCTCTCAATAAATTCCTTCACTTCAGGAAACATAAGGTTGAAAGACACCTTAGTTGTATTAAAAGAACTACATATTTCAGGAGTGCCTACATATAAGAATAACAGAATTACCGCGGTTAGTTGTTAGTAGGCATTCTAAAGAAACGTATCAAAAAAGTTAAGAGTTAAAATATTGAAAAATAAACACTAGAGTAACACTCACCATCCTCTACAAATCCAACCCTGCATAACTGAATGAGGATAACCACTGGTGCTTCCATCCTCATGAAGTCATGCATGCATACAGTAAGGGCACACTCATCATACAATACACATGACACACTGATCCCCCTGTGTAATGCAGTAAAAACATAACCAACAATAATGAACACACAGACCAACCACAATCAAGACAGCACTAACATTCATCCTAGTCACAATACTCACATTTCATCAGCAATTGTTAGTCTGATCTTATTCTTTATCTCATTACCTGAACGATAATCCTCAAGGCAACGAACTGAGGTCACAAAGCCAATCACATCTGCATAAAAAACCCACAACATGCAAAGGAAAAGGTGGAATATACATAAATTTCCCCAAATAAACTATCTAATAACACATAATAACATAAATTACCAATGAGGTAGTCCATTGGGGTCTTCATCTCCTTCAACTCAATAATGTCAGCTATGGGGAAAAACATATATGAATACTCCAGTATTGAAACACTTGACTTAGTTATGAATGTTTGGCTACCAATTGTTAACTTAAATGGATGATTCGTAGCCCTATACTCCTTGTTATTCTCTGACACTCCAAAATTTGCCATGAAATAAACCTTGCCTTCAGCCAACAGATCATCAAACATACAGAATGAACCTTTGTTCAAAATAGACGCCTGAATCCTAGACCCTCGACAGAAAGAAATTAGAAAGGCATTACATGTTTTACACATGTCTACATCGTGATTATAAATATTGTGCATGACATAAGGATATCATAACCTGTTAGTTACGGTAGCAACACTTACCTCTGCATCGACCAAAAGCATTGAGATGTAGAATAGCTCATTAGGATTTTCTTTTTGGTACACATTCCACCTCCTAATCATCCTAACATAAACCCGCCACCTATCAGTTGAGACATTGAGGTCCTTGATCATTGACAACTTTCTCGGTGACATTTTGTGAAGGATATAGAACTAAAATAGGTTCAAGGGAATGGTATTCTGAAATGTCGTTGTGGAGTAGGCAGAACTCAACAAAGGAACATACCAATTTATAGCCTACATCAGCTGGGTATATGGGGATGTGAAAGTAGGAAACCAAATAGTGTAAATGCTAAAAATCCATATTAGACGGTTGTCATTACCAGGCATGGGTTTTTCACTAGTAATACTAACACAACATACACCGTAATCAACAAAGCGACCAATTACCCAGTTAAAACAAACTACTGTTACTGATAAACCTCAATCACCTTTGTCAGGCACATCCAAGTATCCAATAAGTTAACAATAAAAACCCCCTCTCCTGTCTCGTTGATATCAAGCACTGTATATGATGTTAGGTATTCTCTAAACCACAACATCTCAACCCCAATCAATGGAAGTACAACCAGGCCTTCTCGTACACTAAACAATTATACAACAGACTTCCTATTTTAGTAAGGGGGTCAATCCAAGACAGCCATCAGGTCAGGCTTGCAAAATCAACATTAGTTCTGACATGAGAAGATTTTAGTAACAGATAGATCTTTTAGGGCTCAATACAAACATTAGTTTACATGCAACAATAACTATTTTGTACTTTGCTTTACTGCCTTCTTAAGCATAACCTGCCAACCTAGTATCCAATACCTCAAGACCGAAAATATAAATTTATGTCCTCCTATAACCATCAGAAGAATTCATCAGTATCAAGGTAATATCCCACCCTTTTATCAGTATAGGTGTACGCTTCAAAATATAAAAAGAGATCAGTAGAAGTATCCTCACCCATATGTCAAAATTCAACAAAAAATGATGCAATTACACATTAACGCACTCCTACAATCACCATACTTTTTGTGTAATTACTCTAGTTTCACGATCAATACTTTCACTCATTCTGGTTCAAAGCACTTTTATAATCAAATTAATTAACCCATTCTGGGTTAAAAAATTTTGAATTATAATCAAAATACTTCACTTATTTCGGTTCAAAACACCTTTATAATCAAAATATTTCCTATGTAAATGATCCTGACATACGGTGATGCAAATTTTGTCCTCTTCCTGTGAAAAGAACAAAACCACTTCACTGTGTATACTTGGATAGGATGAATGTCTTTTTAGGTATAGAATGGCATTATAGGTGTCTTGACACTGTAACCACTGGATTATCTCTAGATAAACGAAATATCACTGGATTATCGGGTAAACAAAACATCTGCTGGATAAAATATTTACAATACAGTCATCAACAAACAAACCCATTCATTATATCACAACATATCATAAGACATCAAATGGATTGGTATCCACCAAAACCACTTTTTGGAGCCACATAACTATGCATCAGCATGCAAAATAAATTATACCATTTATTGTAAGAAATATTTCAAATATCTTTTTGGTAATGACTGCCACAGATTGATTAAAAACACCTGCCAATATGATGTCAATATTCTTGAGCCACAAAACAATGCATCAGCATGCAAATCTTATCATGATCTCTACACTCAATCTACCTACAGACTAAAAAGGAAACCGTCACCCTTCATATTTAGTATCAACTTCAACTTTCAGTTCAAAGCCATATCATAGTTTCAAGTATCGTAATAACCTTCATTATAATGCAAGAAACAATCCTTTGACCAATAGATTTGAAATATCTTATTGGATGACTCAAAATTCTGAATACTTGTCATAACTTGGGTTATAATCTCCATATCATGTTTAACCAAATATCTTGTTTCAATGAAAAGATCTTCATTATCCCACAAGCAACAGTCCTTTAACAAAAGATTTCAAATCTCTTTTTGGCAATGACTGCTATAGACTGTTTCTTTTACACCTGGCAACATGATCTCCATATTCTTGAGCCACAAAACAATGCGTCAGCATGAAAAAATTATCCTAATATATACACTCAATCCACCGTCACACTAAAAAGGAGACCGAAACGCTTCCTATTTAGTACTAACCTCAACTTGCAGTCCAAAACCATATCATAGTGTACACAAATTCAACTATGACTGCTATAAATTGATTATCAAAACCTGCCAACATGTTCTCCATCACATTATGCCATAAAACAATGTAGAGGCATTCAAATTTTATCATGATATCTACACTCAATCCATCTACACACTAAAAAGGAGACCAACTACCTTCCTATTTAGTATCAACCTCAACTTTTAGTTCAAAACCAAATCATAGTTTCAAGTATTGTAATGATCTTCAATATACTGCAAGAAACAATCCTTTGACCCATAAATTTGAAATATCTTATTCAATGGCTCAAAATTCTGAATGATTAGCATAACTTGGGTTATGATCTCCACTATATTGAGACCCAAACAATGCACTATTTGCAAGTAACCAACAACGATATGTAAGTTACAACCTGAGATTGACTCTTTAATTGCCTACGTTGATTTTTTCTTGTATTACCAATCCAATGACTTGAATCATGTCCCCCAAAATTAACAATTTTTATCTTTACTGTCTTTACTCGAATTCCATCATTCTATCAATGATTTCTTGGATTAATGGTGCTCAACACTTGATATGGCTTATGTATGAAATAACCAAACATCTTGTTTTAGGACAAAATAACCATACAACTTGTAGTCCAAATAAGTTAACCAAACACAACAACATTGGCATTCAAAATCTTCAATTACATAGACTTTCACAAATGACCAGTGCATGAAACAAAATGGTACTAATGGTTGAAGGCAGTCCTACATTCCCACTATCCCAATCCGTTACACCCATGCTACACATACATTCGGTATCATAACAGTAAATGAAATAAAGTTCAAAAAATGACTTCATCATTTGTGAATCGAATGCCAAATAGCCACTAACACGTCCAATAAACCTTGCCATTGTCATGATGTTACCGAAGTCAAACCCTCATTCCTCTTCCAAGCAACTCCCTCCTAGTAGTTTCACACTCATTGAATGTAGGGTTCCAAAACACTCTGGTTGCATAATTGAAGTTGGCTATCGAATCATCATCTGCACCATTAGATTTCAATTTTAGAAAAACATTCTATCCATAATAAATAGAATACAATATAATTTGTGTGGATGTCACACCTGCGTCCTTCTTCACCAACCCAAATTGCATGATAGCCATAAGTTTGTCCATGTCTTTGAAATGCTTGTAGGCTAACCATGCATGGTCGGCACAGTCACCCAACAGACACACGACAATCTTACTAGACCTAAGACATCATGTAGGAAAAATGTTACACAACATATTTCAAATGGTGGATTTAAAATTGAATTTAGTTTACATTGATCACTCAACTGTCTGTCTTCAAGCTCAAAAGATAACTCCCTAGTAATGAGTCCATGAACTCGCTTCCAGCCAAATGTCACAGGTGATGTCAGGATCCCATAAACATCTAACACAAATTGAAAAAACATGTAGTGCAATTAATTATGGGATATCTCATATAGTAAATGTGTATGTACATTGACCTATTAACCAAATGAAGCGGACTCATAAGTTAAAATGCCATAATATTAGCCCAAGTTTTAAAGTTAGCCTCTATCCAATACCTGCAACAATTTGTGACCGACCCCATTCCCTCCTAATATCCATGACATCTTTCAATTAGAAACCATGGTTAGGGGAATTAATAGAGTACTCCTGGACAGAAGTATTAGGAAGCAACACAATATGAAACTTATGGTTAATGCCTTCCCTACCCTCTGCCACAATAAAATTCTTCACATAGAACACCTTTCCCGGCTGGATAACATTCCTAAAATGATCGATGACTTTATCAGTACCCATGCGTATGATAACCTTGAACCCTGCAGATGACAAGAATATATAAAACATCAACTGATCCACTACATTAGAATGAACACTAGGCTAGATCCCCACCTTTTCATCGAATACAATAAGGTCCACTGACAAAACAACCTTGGGGTAGCCATAGTCTAACTCGTACAGGTCATAGTCTATCCTAGGAAATGAATGATCTACCTTCACTAATATCCTCCAACTTGTAGTCCCGGGATAGATGGTGTCCAGATAACTGTATGGTCCAGCCATGGTTGGAGTGAAGAGAATTTGAAAATCTGGAAAAAGAAATGAAAGTGCTCTAGCAGGCAGGTTATCAGGTTGTAGCCAGATGTATTTTTTGAAGGACTAACATGAGTTAGGTATTTAACAGTGGCTGTGTGCATTGACATTGATAGGGGGCATCCATGTAACCTATAGACCAAACTATAAGGCAAAAACAAACACAATATACTAAAAACAATATTACTATATTAGGAAACAACTAAAATACCTAGATGGACGACCCTTCATAGGTAAACAGAGAGAAGAGTTGAAACATGGAAGGGTATGGATAGGAAAATAGAGAGAACAGGCACTTGTTACAGGGACACGTGGCCTTCCCTGTGCCAACTATGAGGAAATAAGGGATAACTGATGGTAAACTAAAATGAATTTGTCCCCACACATGCACAACCACCAGTTAAAAATGAACTGAATAAATATAGCTCGGACTAGGGGACCATGTAAATACCCAATATATGTTAGACGGAATCAACAGGAGGCACCATATAACCCATTTAATGTTAAGGCATGAAGCCACAAGCACGCCGCTACTGTTCTTATGAATAGTAAAATGAGAGAGGAGCCTTAATAGGTGGTGGCTTAGCTCGACTGAATGGGTATACACTTTTATTATATTAAGTGGATTTCTTGTTGGATGCTCAGGAATCTCATAGACTGCCCACCTTCTGTTCCATCCCAAACTCCGTGCAATGATTCTTGTCCGCCGCACTAGGAAATCTCGGATGTGTTTGCAGTGGCCTACCACTTCCCTCACCATTCGGGTATGACCATGCACCAACGTCTCTGCTTTCTTCACCCATTCTCTCTTAAAGCTCTTGCTCCTCCATTTTGAACTCATCTGTCTGCGTTATCTCAACAAAATCACCTATTGTTGCCCTTTCTTGTCTCAATCTCATCCTGATCAGTCGCCATAGTTAAAATTAAAATCTGACAGAAATTACAGGAACATCAAAAATGGTTTTCCCTTTTAAAATATAAGAATATAATTTCTCATCTAACAAATTCTGTATTTATTACCAAAAGAAAGCAAATTAAATGGGTTATGTTTTAGTCTTTAGTGGTAGGCACTATCAGACACTATATGTGATAACATCTCCTAACTGAAATTCGAACCTTGATTCCTATGTTATGAGAGATTATCTCCTTTTACTAGATCCACCCTATTGTTTACAATATTAGTTGGACAGGAATAACCAAAATAAAACAAAGAATTACATCTTCATCAACCAAATAGCCCAAATAAACAATATTCTTATATTAGTTGGTGAATCTATGCATATGCGTCTATATATATTTTTGTATATATTAGAAAAAAAATATTTGGGAGTAATATTTCAAAAGGAAAAGTGGATGGACATCAGTGATAGTGAAATTAAGGAAGCTCTTTGACTTTATATTAAAAAAATGAGCACCATTTAAAAAATATCATGCAGAAAATGAAAAAAAAAATATAGGGACAATTAGAATAAAGGATCTAAAAAAACTAATATTTAGTATTAAGTATCTTAAAAGTTGTTTATTTAAAAGGAACAAAAAGTTAAAAGTATAGATGTACAGGTAATACTTTGCCCTTAACCTTCTCCATTCAACGATTCCTTTTACACTTCCTTCTTCCTCTCTCTTCCCCTCAGTATCACATTGTTTCCTTGCTATGGGTTCATCTTCTATACATTAAACAAGTAGAAAGCCTGAGAAAGATAGGGGCAAGATTGGGATTAAGAAAGTGGAACAAACTAGTAAGGCTTTTGTCACATTCTCAAAGCGCAAATTAGACTTCACCCAAAAAATGCAAATTAGGTATATTCTGTAAAGCTGCCGAACTATCCCTTCTTTGGGATTCATAAATCATCATCGTCTTCTCACATCTTGACATCGTGATCTTGCTACCTCTTTGGCACCTCCTTATTCTCAAACCCATGATCGGAATATGCATCTACGATGGGAATTCAACGAGGCCATGAAGGTGTTAGAGGAGGAGAATAAATTGTTAATCACCTTTAACTGAGGGATGATATTGTTAACCTAAGTAGGTTATAATTTTTATGAACATGTGTTTTTTATGTGGTTAATACAAGATTCTTTATCTTCTTCAATATGTTTTTCTAATTACTATCATTTACATGGAATCAGAGTAGGGTTGTTATTGGGCTCATAATTTTCTAGGCCTACATTAATATTTTTGCTGCCTTCTTTCTTGGTTAAACGCATCGTTTCATGGGTTCTTGGAATGAAGACCCAATTTTCTTGTTTTGGTTCTTGGGTTCATCGATGCTCCAGTAATCTTTCTAATGAACGCCACTGTCAAAGCTTCCTTAAAGCTCTAGTGTCCACCGAAATACTTCCAAGATAGCGACGGATTCATTATTTGCTTCAGTTGCCTGTTCGAGATCCAATCTGGCAAGGTCGCAATCATAAGAATATGACAGTAAGTGGTGAAGACGAGTAAAGGAATACTGTGTTGAGAACCAGTCGTCGAAATCTCCGATTGCATTCAAGATCTTTGGTTGTATCTTTCAAGATTGCATACTGCATTTTTGCTGTATCAGAGTTTTTATTTTTGATCTGCCATTACAACTCCATTACAAAGAAACCCATGCGCTCTAGATTCATGATTTGGTCACCAGTGCCTTCGATCCCCGATTTGTCCAATCGTACAATTGCCGCAAGATTTCAGTCCGAGAAACCCATACGCTTCCTGAAATTCCATTTGCATAATATTTCCTGAAGTTCTCAAGACTCCCCAGAGGTTAGACTTCTCATTCCTCTCCAAATATTTCTGTCATCATTGCTCAGTGAGAAGATTGTTGGGTCTGATTCTTGTTCAAAGCATAATCTTTTGCTTCTTTCAAGAACCAAGTTCTCTGTTAGAAGTCAGTAATATCATCCACCGCCGAACAAGAATGTGATGAAAATGTACAGGATTAGGGATGGTTTCAGATTGTGTTAGTTGTATATAAATATGTAGTTGTACATTTCATAAATAAGAATGAAGTTTGCTTAATAACATGGTACCAGAGCCTTGTTAGTATATTCTTCCCTTCTGATTTCATTTTGTTTTCCGGTGACCTCCATTTTTTCCGGTGATAAGCTTGTTTCAGTCCTTCAGATCCCCCTTCTTCAGTGTGTCTTCTCAAAACACGCATTCCTCCACCCTATTCCTTGACCACAGATCGGCCTAACCCTGAAACGGCATCCCAAGATGATGGCGTGTGTTGCCTCACGCGCCTCCAGCACCTCCGCTGCCTGAACTACGCGCTGGCGCATGGGGAGCTTTCCGGGGAGATTTTCCTACACTTCCTAGGTGTTTTCTGATCGTCTTCTCGAACCCGTTCCATCCCCAGTGGCTGTGTCATCAAATTTTCACTTTGGATTTTTGGGGTACATCTTAGTATTTATCTCCGTTGTGATACCTTCTAAGCTTTGTTTTTTGTTGGGTGTTTTCCCATTCCGTGGTGCTGTGACTTTTGGGGCCTTGACTTCCATTTTGTGATTGTGTGCCTGTTGGACTCTTGTGGCTAATCTCTGATTGAGTATTAGTATTATACTCTTTGATTCCTTTGATTTAATAATTTGTTCTCATTTGATTTCGGCACTTATTTTCTCAAATGAATTTGTGACTTTCACTTGCTTGTCACTATGGCTGACTCTAAGAACTTTGATATGCTGCCCATATCTGCTAAAATTACTGCTTCACAGTTGAACTGGACAAATTATAGTGATTGGAACAAAATTGTTAAAGTATATATTTTGGGCATAGAGATGGAAACTCATTTAACTGTGGATCCTCCTTCTGGTGACAAAACAAAACTTTTGGCCTGGCAATGAGCAGATGCTCGACCTCTGTTTCAAATTTGAAATTCTATTGAACCACAAATTCTATCTTCTGTCAGTCATTACAATACTGTGAAGGAAATCATGAGTTATCTTGAATTTATGTTTTCTGGCAAGGGCAATATTACCGGGTTCATGAAGTTTGTTAAGGTTTTTATTGTTCCCAACAGCAAGGCTGCTCATTGAAAGATTTCTTCTTGGATTTCAAGAGGATGTATGAAGAAATGAAGGTACTCATGTCTCCGCAAGCAGATCTCTCAATTCATATCAAGAACTTGGAACTTCAGGCTATCATAAGTTTCCTTGAAGCTCTCGATCCATCTTATGATACTATTCATTCTCAGATTCTGTCTAGTCAAGAGCTTCCTTCTCTCGAAGATGTTTTCTCCCGGGTTCTTCGTGCTGATAGCTTGATTCACTCTTCTGTTGATCCAACTACAAGTGCTCTAGCTGGTCGTGGCCCCTTTGAGAATAGGAATTATGGGTACAAACAAAATAATAATCCTCCGACAATGACTTCTGGAAATATTATCTGCAATTATTGTAAGGAACCTAGACACATTAAGAAAAATTGTCAAAAATTGCAAAATAAACATCAACGTGAACAACAGCGTGACCTTGCTCATATTGCCCAGACACCTGGTCCATCTGATTCTAGTCCTGGATCTTCTTCTGTAGGGGCCCTAGCTACAGGTATTCCATCCTCTGGCCTTACTACTGTTTCAACTAAGTGGGTCATTGATTCTGGTGCCACCGACCACATGACAGGTAATCATCACTTATTCTCTTCATATACCCCCTATGCCAACCCATCATCCATATTTGTCGCCAATGGTTCTCCAGTCCGTGTTACTGGCTCAGGCACTGTTAACCCAACTGTATCCCTTGCATTATCCTCTGTTCTTAATGTTCCTGATCTCACCTTCAATCTTTTATCCCCAAGTAAACTCACTCGTCATCTAAACTGCTTTATCTCATTCTTCCCTGACTATTGTTTAATTCAGGATCTATCGACAAAGTAGATTATTGGTAAAGGCTATGAATCTGGTGGACATTACATCCTTGATGACCAAGTGCCATGTTCTGTTGCTTGTTCTGGTGGGTCATCTCTCTTTGACATTCATTGTCATCTAGGTCATATGTCGCTATCGTCCCTCCGAAAATTGTATCCTCAGTTTTCTTCTATATCTACTTTAGATTGTGAGTCATATCAGTTTGTCAAACACCATCGTGTTCATTTGGCACTTCGCATAAATAAATGGCTGCATCCCCCTTTGAGTTGATACATTCTGATGTTTGGGGTCCTTGTTCAGTTCTTTCCCATACCGGTTATCGTTATTTTATTACTTTTGTTGATTATCTTTCCCGAACAACTTGGCTTTACTTAATGAAACAATGTTTTGAATTTTTTACTTATTTTCGTAATTTCTGTGCTGAAATTTAAACCCAGTTTAACACTCCTGTGAAAATCTTACAAAGTGATAATGCAAAAGAATATTTTTCCGCACCCTTCATTGATTACATGCAAAGTCATGGTATTCTTCACCAATCCTCTTGTGTTGATACTCCTGCTCAAAACGGTGTTGCTGAAAGAAAGAATCGACATCTTTTAGAAACTGCCCGAGCCCTCATGTTTCATTCCTCAGTCCCTAAAACTTTTTGGGCTGATGTTGTATCTACTGCATGTTTTCTCATCAATCACATGCCTTCAGCTATTCTTGGTGGGGATATTCCGTATTCCATTATGTTTCCTACCACTAAGTTGTTTCCTATTGATCCTAAAATCTTTGGTTGTGTCTGTTTTGTTCAGGATGTCTATCCTAGTGTTAGTAAACTTGATCCCAAGTCCCTCAAATGTATTTTCCTTGGCTATTCTAGAGTTTAAAAAGGTTACCGGTGTTACTCTCCTGATCTTCATAGTTACCTTGTGTCCACTGATGTGTACTTTCATGAGTGTTCTCCTTTCTTCACATCTTCAACCACCTTTGAGTCTCCATCTATCATTACTGAGTCTGATGATGTCTTGGTTTATCGTGTCCCTCTCTCACCAGTACAAGCTGCTGTTCCAGAACCTGCTATCATCAATGATATCGATGCAACCAATGTTTTGCCTTCTCTGATTGCTGCTTCGCCGATAGATTCTGGTAATGATTCCTTGGTTTTTGTTCCTGATTCCCCAGATCATTCCATTGATGTTCCTGATCCAATTGCCCATAATCCTGCTATTACTCCCTCTCCTGACCTACCTATTGCCTTCCGGAAAGGTACCCATTCTCGTTATCTTCCCAGAAGATATGCTGAATGTACCTATCCTCTATCCTCCTTTGTCTCTTACCAGAATTTGTCCTCTCCTACTTCTTCTCTTGTGGCCACCCTTGATTCCATCTCCATCCCTACTACCCTTCATCAAGCTTTGACTCATCCTAGTTGGTGTACCGCAATAGCCGAAGAACTTAACTTGAAATAGCTAGTACCTGGACACTTGTTGATCTCCCTCCTGGGAAGAAAGCCATTGGATGTAAATGGGTGTTTGTTGTTAAAACCAAGGTAGATGGTTCTTTGGAACGGTTAAAAGCTCGACTTGTTGCTAAAGGTTATGCACAAACTTATGGTCTTGATTACTCAGAAACTTTCTCTCCTATGGCTAAGCTAACCTCCATTCATCTTCTGATCTCTTTGGCTGCCACAAATCATTGGTCTTTGAATCAATTGGATGTTAAGAATGCATTTTTGAATGGTGATCTCCTTGAAGAAGTTTATATGGAGCAATCACCTGGGTTCGTTGCTCAGGGGGAGAATAGGAAAGTATGCTACCTCAAGAAATCACTGTATGGTCTAAAGCAAAGCCCTCATGCTTGGTTTGAGCAGTTTTGTGATGTAGTCAAGAAGTTTGGATTAAGTCAAAGCAAGTGTGATTACTCTGTGTTCTATTAGCAATCTGAAGCAGGAATGATTCTTCTAGTAGTATACGTTGATGATATTGTAATTACAGGAAGTAACATTTATGGAATCTCAGAACTTAAAATCTTCCTGAATTCTTACTTTCAGACAAAAGATTTGGGGTCATTAAAGTACTTTCTTGGTATTGAAGTTTTGAGAAGCAAGAAAGGTATTCTTTTGAGTCAAAGGAAGTATGTTCTTGATCTCTTAAAGGAGACTGGAAAGCTTGGAGCGGCACCAAGCAACATTCCTATGATTTTGAATCCCTTCTTAGATCTTGATGCTAGTATGTTTGATGAGCTTCCTGATGATTTAAAGAAGAAGATTGATCCAGAGAAATTGAAGCCATTTCCATTTCCTGAGAGATATAGAAGACTCATTGGTAAGCTGAATTATCTAACAGTAACTCATCCTGATATAACCTTCTAAGTCAGTAGGCTCAGCCAATTCATGACATCACCAACAGTGGCACAATGGGAAGCTTTAGAACATATCTTGTATTATTTGAAAGCTCTCCGGGTCTTGGTATTCTTTATACAGATTATGGGCACTTCAAAGTTGAGTGTTTTTATGATGCAGATCATGCAGGATCTAAGGCCATAAGATGATCTACTACGGGTTACTGTGTGTTTGTTGGTGGAAATTTGATATCTTGGAGAAGCAAGAAGCAAGGAGTCGTGTCAAAATCAAGTGCAGAATCAGAATACAGAGCCATGTCACAATCAGTATAAGAAATTGTGTGGGTATTTCAACTCTTGAAAGAAATTGGCATCACTACTACATTACCTGTAAAACTATGATGTGACAATAAAGCAGCACTTCATATAGCATCAAACTCTGTGTTTTATGAAAGAACAAAACATATTGAGATTGATTGTCATTTTATTCATGATAAGATTAAAGAAAATATTGTGTCTACAGGGCACATTCGGTCTGACGACCCATTGGCAGATCTTCTAACAAAAGCCTTAAATGGAACACGGGTTCAATGTTTTTGTAACAAGTTGGGCATGGATCAATATATATGCTCCAACTTGAGGGGGAGTGTTAGAAGTCAGTAATATCGTCCGCCGCCGAACAAGAATGTAATGAAAATGTACAGGATTAGGGATGATTTTAGATTGTGTTAGTTGTATATAAATATGTAGTTGTACATTTCATAAATAAGAATGAAGTTTGCTTAATAACATTCTCAAATATGCCAATGGTGTCTGTGATCATATCCCTTCATTATATTGAGTGTGTGCCTCTGCCGAATTTGAGAGAATTCAATGGTCTGAAATTTTGGCTTCTACATGAGTAGTGGGTTTTGAAGACTTAGGCGCCCCAATATTAGCCACAGGGATCTTCTTCTCAATAGCTTTTCATCTCCTTTCAAAATACTTGCCAAGTGTTCTTGCCATGTTATGTACATAATTTCTTGGAGGGTTCTAAATCTTTGCCTTTGAGAAAGTTAGCCGTACGTCAGCAGCAAAGTCTATAGAACTTGAATATCGGCTTGAAGTTATTCTACTCTTCACAGTACCTAAATCCATTGGATGCTTGATGACATTAAAATAATCAGGAATTTTTAGCTCTACTGCAGTGTTATTAAGTTTACCTTGTTTGTGTTGATTGGCTGAGATGGGTAACTATTGGCTTATGAATGTTTAAAGTTCGGAGTTCTCCACGGGTTATTTAGGACCATTTGTGGCTCTCGTGTTACTGGGATGCCTCAACAAGTTGTTTGAAAAGGAGATGCATTCATATATAAGAAGCCAAGTAGCATTTGCTTTATTTTCAGATACTGGAGCTATGCAAGCTAACTTCATTTTGAAGCTTTAGTTTCTTGGACTATGGTATCAAACAACATGTTCTGAATTTTATCAAGACAAGGGGTGACATGGTCTGTGTTTGTTATGAGAAAATTTCTGGTTTGAGAAGAGTTTGGGAATAAAATGAATTGAAAACATGGATTAAAGTGGAAGTGAAGTTGGTCCAATTGGTCTAATGTTTGCTTGCTTACCAAACTCTTCACATTATGGTACAAGGAAAGAAGATGGGATTTTAAGCAACTTATTGGTTCTGGTGGAATGCCATCATCTCCTTCAGCAATTGTAATCGCTCCTGCTACAACTATTGGATTTTAAAAGGGGTTTGGAGGACCTCTATTCTATGTTGTATGATTACAAGCTGGACGCCAACCAGAGGTTGAATCAAATTGTATATGAACTTCATGTTGAGCATCCTCTAGCTGAAAGCAGACCCGTTCGTGAACTTCTTGGGCTTACCCGTGTTGCTATGTGAAGAGGGAGTATGAGAGGCCACAAAAGATGCCAAGTGGGATGGAACTCAAAGCAACAATTTCTTTTATTCTGGGGAGGTTGAATCTGGTCAATCTTAGAAGCCAAGATCTTAACAGCATTAGGCAATGTAATTAGATAGAGTGCGCATCAGATTTTTAAGGGGCGAAATGATTGCAAATAGAAGAGGCTACAAAATTTGTTTTGATCAAAGAAGTATGGGAAAGGCAAAGAATATTGATGATGTTGCTACAAGAGAATCATGCCAGTAGATATGGAGAAGAATTTTTTAAAGAAATTTTTGTATTGTGAACTGAAATTGTTTGGTTTAATTGACCTTAACCTTATTGTTTTTGTATTGCAAGTTGACACTTTTATGAGTCTAAGTGGTGTCAACTTGAGGGGTCATGTTAGAGATATTAAAATGAAATTGAATGAGTAGTTATTTAGTTGAGGCCCTAGTCTATATAAAGGGTCCTACATAATATGGTATAGTGCGTATGATAGTTAAATTCTCACAATATTTAGAGAGAGGTTAATTTGAGTCTCTCTCTTGAGAGAAAGTTCTTCTTAATCCCCAAGTGGGGTTTTTAATCACCTTTAAGTGGGGGATGATATTGTTAAACTCAAGTGGGTTATAGTTTTTATGAGTATGTTTTTCTTACGTGGTTAATGCAAGATTCTTCATCTTCTTCATTATGTTTCTCTAGTTGCTATCGTTTACACAAATCTTTGAATGCTGATATTTGCAGTTGTTGGCCAAAAAAAAAAAATTGCTGTTTGGGTTGTCCGCATTGGTTCCAATGGAATTGTTCTGCTGGGGAGATGGGTTTAGAGGAAGTCATTGAATAGTTTAGGCACAATGTCGTTGCCGCAGCGGAAAAGAACACCTAGCTGATAGAGATCCATTCATACTTGCCGCCATGACCATAGCAGAGTTTATGTATTTCTCCCCGTTGAACATATTCCAGATTGATCAAACATGGGAATCATGGAATGCAACTGCCAGTTGTGATAGTTCTTACATGGTTTCGAATAGCGGTCGATATTGCCGATCAAAAAATAGCGGTCGATATTGGGCATTATTAACTACGAACAATTACGAACAACTTTGAGTTTAGCTCCTTGATTAATGTTGTTTTCAGAAAATGAGGATATATGGGATGTTAACATCTTTAGATTAACACGAGCAATCTAGTATTCATAGGTTTATATTGTTATTTTTGGTCCTTAGAAATAATTAGGATTTTCAAGATCCTTTTTATTAAATATTATTTTTTCCTTTATACTAACTTTCCTAAAAATTCATTATAACTTTAAATCTAAATATTTAGGTTTGTAGTTTAATCATAGTGAATAATCTATTATAGAAAGACATGACACTAGATTAAAAAATTGTAATAATTTTTTTAAAAAAAAACTGATAAAATAAGGGAAAAAAGATAAAAAAAAGAATTTTGAAATTGTAAAATCCCAAATCAGGTTTGTTACTAAGAGTTTATAAGAGAATGACAAAACTTGATAAGTAATTCACAATTCATTTTTCGAAAAACATCTGATTTGAAATTTTGGAATTTCAAAATTCTTTTTCTATCTTTTTCCCTGAAATAAATAATAAATTTTCTTTTTTTAAAAAATAGGCTGGCCCACTACTTGATGGTCTGCCAGCCACAACTCGTGGGTTAGGCTTGTTTTGAAAGTTATAGTACACCTTGACGGGTTGGAAAAATGCTAACTCAAACCCACCACTACTAACTCACATAGTTTTTGAATTATTATTAAAGAAAAATGTCAACCTGGAACTAAAACCATAGTAGTCTACCAATCAAACACATGTAAAAGATAAATAATTACGTAGTGACGGGAGAGAAAATCTTTGAACTCGATTTTAAGACCACAACCATCTTCTAACACCTTCACTTTCTCTATCGTTGGAAATGAAAAACACAGACGATGAGTTCTTGGAAGTGTTGAAGATTGTGATCATGATGCTGAACTTTCGACTGTAGGCTTTGGAAACAATAAATCTTGATTCTGTGTGGATAAACATAGTTCAATTCATGCACCATTTATAACATAACAAGATAGCGATGAGGATTATTAATGCGTTAATTAAGATTCCAGAGTACCATTCAAATGGAGAATAGTATGCTCTTAAAATAGCTATGTGACAATGTGGTGGATCGAGTTGGTACTAGGTTAACCCAAAATTTGTGATGGAATCAAAATTATTAAATTTGAAAGCTTGTTCGTTCATATATGCAGTCTTACCAGATAATTATATATTGCACTCAAAAATAAAATAGGTAATGTAGCTAGTTTCTTTATTCAGAAAATATGATACTTTTTATTTTAATTTAAATAGTTTATATCTTAGAATTTTTTCAAAAATATAATCATGTCAATTAAAATTGAGAAGAAGATATATCCTTTGAATTTTTCTTATATAAAGGGCAAAATGGGAAGAATGTGGATGATTGAGAGTACTTTTTTTGCTTATAGTATTTGAAAGCAAGAAATGTTATTGGGTTAACCCAACTTTTGGTTCTTATAGTTTACTCCGATTTAGGTTTTGGTCCCTAAAATTTTAAACATATGGTTTTGGTCCCTCAAGTTTTATCCGTTTAAAATTATTAGTCCCTATAGTTTTAAAATGACCTTAACGGTGTTAATTTTGCAAATGTGTCAAAGACTCCGTTAAATTCTTTGACATGACTAGACAATATGACAAGGAAATGAGGTGGATAAATGGTTTTTTTTTTTAAAAAAAAGCGCTTGCAGGTGGCCAGTTACTGAGAATGACTTCGGGTGTGTTTAAATTAGCAATGACAGAAGTAGCTTTTTTCAATGCGACTTTTGCAAATCTAGGATGGGATAAAAGTTCAATTGTGTAATGTGATTTATGTTTGGATTGATTTTTGAAAAGGTTAGTTTGATAAACTGAAACTTATTTAGATGATTAATGCAAAAGTAAGTTTGGATGTAAGATGACTAAAAATGATATGAATTTACTAAAAATAAAAATAGTTAATTTATTATTGGAAAAAAATTGAAAATACTACATTACTTAAATTTTAGGGAAAATTGGAGAAAAGTCCTCATTGAAAAATTTAAACTAAGAATGACTTCAATCAGAGTACTATCATTCTTCTTATATATAAACTTATTAGGTTATTCACACCAATTAAATTTCTAATAGGGGATTTTCCCCAATTTTCCTTAAATTTTATTTTATTTAGATACTTAAGGTTTTCCCAATTTTCCTTAAAATTTTCTAATAACACAAGAAGTAATTCACTCAATGAAAACCAAGAAGGTTAGTGAAGGGTAGCTGGCCGTGAAGGTGGGTCTTTAAAAGGCTTATGACAAATTCGAATGGCATTTCATCTTGAATACCCTTAAGGCAGTATGCATTAGTAATAAACTCACTAAAGTGATTATGTCTTGCTTCTCAAGTTCTTCATTCTGTGTACTATCGAATGAAGAGGCTATAGAAAGCTTCTTTCCATCTTGTGGTTTAAGGCAAGGTGATATCATATCCCCATACATCTTTACTCTTTGCATGGAGATATTGAGAAACATAACTCAAGATAGTATTGAGGAGGGCTCTTGGCCTCCAATTCTAGTAAACACAAGTAGTCCCCCAATCTCCTACTTGTTCTTTGCTGATGATCTCATTCTTTTTGGGGAAGCTTGACAAGTCATGTTGAGACTATGGATGAATGTATGAAACACTTTTGTGATGCTTTTGGTAAGATTATGAACAAAACCAAAACAAATATTTTCTTTTCAAACAATGTTCATATCTCTAGGGCCATAGAGATGAGTCAACAGATGGGTCTTGGCTTAACTAGTGATATGGGGAAGTACCTTGGGATCCCCCTTCTTCACAAGATGGCATCTTATGTGATGTTTACATCGATCCTTGAGAAAACTCAGAATAGGATGCTAGGCTGGAAGAAGAAATATTGAAGTTTGAAAGGGAGAACTACTTTAATCCACTTCGTGCCGTTGGCTTTACCCTCATCTTATATGCGACAATGCTGCTTCTGTAAGGACTCATTTGAGATTTGGAAAAGCAAAGTCAAAATTTCTTATGGGGAGACATGCCAACGAGAGGAAGCTATATCTCCTAGCTTGGGATAAGATCACTCTTACCAAAGCATAAGGAGGTCTCTAAGCAAAATATAAATGCAAAAGTCCTTTGTATTTTAAAATAATCAATATACGTGGCTTGTTGAGAGATTTTTCTAGGGATATTTATTATGAAAACATATAGCATTAAGGATTCATAATAATTTGATGAGCCACAACCCAGAAGGGATAAAAAAATTTTGACATCCCAAAAGTGAACTAAACATGAAACTTTCTTTAAGTGTTCATTCCCAAATGTACATGACAGAAAAGTACAATTCCACCAGCACAATACTTGTCAAGATCAATAGCTTCTAGGTTTCAGCTTTGACAAGTTTGAAAATGAAGCAAAACCAAAACACAAAAAAAGCCCTAATTAAAGGAAGCAGAAATGCAGGAAGAGTATCAGGCAGAAATAGTTTAACACCAAATTTCACCATCCATACCGGTAGAAATAGTTCATAAAGATAATAAACCAACAAAGCATGATTAGTACAACATATACAAGAGCAGAACTCACCGCCAGCGATTTCGTTGGCCACATAGAGGATAGTGAGACCATCAGTGTGCTTGATATGGAGAAAATGCTGAGTTGATCAATGATGAATTGATGACTTAAGATTTTAGGTTAAGGGTGGTGCCTTTTTGCTAGGGAGAACACCAAAATGGTGACATTATGAGGGCTTACATAGATGAAGGAGGAAGAGAAATTCAGGAATGGAAAATTGATTGAGAGAGGCAAAGGAGCACACAGATCTAGAGGGAGATTTCATAGAGGATAAATTCATTGATTCAAATCTATAAAATGCAAAGAAAAAAAATGCTACTAAAGGATGTTGGTAGAGAATCATCAACAACATTGATAGAGGATGTTGCCATCGATGCCATTTGTGGAGGAGGTTGCCGTCGTCATTTAAAAAGAAAATAAGAGATGAATCGAGAAAGAGAGAGAGTGATGGATGAAGAAGAAAAGGGTAGTAAAGTGAAATTATAAAAACTAGGCATCTTTTTTAATAGTGAAGGCCCCACTATAAAAAGTAACACCTGATCATAGGTATTTTTATATCTCCAAAAATGATAGGGTTAAGGTTCATTTTATCCTTAAAGTTGTCAAAAAATCTCAAATTTTCCCTATAAGTTTTTTTCAGCAATGATGCCCTAAAAGTTTCTCAATTGTAGCAATTTCATCTTAGCCATTATTTAGGTTGGTTTAAACTTTATTTGACCAAATATGTTGAGCTGGCAAGTCCACTTGTCTTCCATGCCATTTTTGTTAAGGTGCAAATTTTCCCTAAGGGTGTGTTTGGTTTGAGGGGAGGTGTCACGCCCTTGCCTTATTTTCACCTTTACCAGAGTAGTCACAGAAAACAATATGCGGTTCGGTGGGCAACACAGAAATAGCAAAATTATACTGATAATATGTACATGATTACAGAAAATCTCCATAAGGGTTTGTACATGATACTTACAATTAAGGTAGCCGCACAGGGCTACTAGGGTGTCTAAACCCATCCCAGTGAAACAAAGACTTCTTCCCGTCTTCGCTCCACCACTGCAACCCTCTCATACGATTCTTTTCTTTGTTCTCAGCGTATCTTCTATCTCCTCCTGTCTAAATTGTTGGTAGAGGAGGGTGAGATTCAAGAAAATCTCAGTAGGAAAATAGTACTAATATGCATGCAAGATAAGTGCTTAATGCATGACATGCTTGCATTACATAAACTCATGCTAACACAATGACATATCTGCGTGCTCAATGTTTCGTGCGACCACAGTATAAACAGAAACATAGCTTCAATCATTCATATATGTTTTATATAATCAAGCAAAGCAATAACATGCATCAATACACCAACAAAAATATCAAATATATGCAGGAGAGGTAAGTTCCCTACCTTAGACCTTGTCCACCTCGAACTGTGTGCTTCAATTCGCATGCCAATCCCTCCTGCTTTCAACTTGGTCCTAAAACGTCCAATGTACCAGTTTAGACATTTCTAAAGTGTTTCTGGTGGTTATATGAGTCTATCATAAAAAATTACCAAAATGCCCCAGGGGACCTGGCCCGGTCCCGTCGTACCCCGTCTGATTGTACTTTTCCCGAAATTTCGACATGGGCTTTTCTTACATATTTTCACCTAAGGAGTCCATTTTTGGACTCAGAATTATCAAATTCCAAATTAAAAAATTACCCTTGATAGCCCTGCTTTAAGGGTTTCATGGGCGTTTTCGTAATTATATTTTTTCAGGCTTTTTCGAAAAAGTGACTAACTGTAACCCCACTTAATTTTCCCTCATGAACACATTGGAATCATCATAATGTTAAAAATCCAACTCCAAACTCTCCAAATGGCATTGGCTGAAATTCCCAATTCTCCAAAGAAAATTGGGGTTTTCCAAATTTGACTCCACAGACATGTTCCTTTCTACTCCTAACTGCTTTATTAACTATTTAATTGAGTTATAACTACCATTTAAACCCAATTTTGGCAGCATAACATTTCCAACACACATTTTCCAATTTTCAGAAACAGACAATCTGGCGAAATTTCATAGATTAAATTGCCTAAAGTAGCCAGAATAGATAATATACGAGAGTTTGGAAGTTACCTCAAGCTCCCACTAGCTTTTCCTTGACATGGTTGAAACCCTAAGTGTTCCACAACAGGTTTTGAGCTTCACAACCTTAAAGAACATAGAGGAGTAGCTTAGGAACGGAGTTATATGCGTTAAAAGCTAAATCGTCGGAGGAATCGGCTTAACTTGTGATTTTTCTTCTCCTTTCTCTCTCTACAATTCCAAACATTCTCTCTCTATTTCACTTCATATTGCATCGGTTTAGAGGAAGGAAGATGAAGAAAAGGTGTTTTAATATATATTATGCTTGTGTCATGGTGTGTCTTGCGTAGGTCATAATTTCTCAAAATTCTAAAGCTTGAACTTTTTATGTACATAAAATTGTGTACATATAATATCATGCAACTAATATTTCACTTTTCATGTTACATGTAATGGCATCCTAGGGTACTTCCTTTTTTTCCCAATTGGCTTTTCCATTCATCTCATAATTTTAAAAATTGCCATCACATTTTTATTCCATTTTCGGATTTAATGAAAATTCTGGCAGATTTTTTGCCCAAACTTTGAAAAATCATAACTAAATTTGTAGAAATTATTTTGGAGTTATTCCAAAGGCTATAGAACCCTTATTGAGTTTAGTTTCAAGGAAAAATATAGCCTTTTACTATCTAGAAGCATATCATTCCCAGATTTTAAATCTTTGCATGCTGTTCCAAAAAAGAATCAATTTCATTGGGAAAATTTCAAAAATTCATAACTATTTTTATATAGCTCTAATTGAGTCATATGACCTATCAAATTAAAGCTTAGGATGTCTAATTTCATCCTGTAAAATTTCATAATTTTCGCACATCTTTTGTTCTTCCAAAACCTTATGACAAACTCACTGCCTCACTTGAAGCAATGAAATGACAAGCACTTGGAAATTCAATAAATTTCATTTTTGTATACAATTTTCTCATACTCTTTAATTAACAAAATCATTCTCTCAATATTCATTACAACCTCTTAAAAGGTTATTAGCCCTTAATCAAAATTTGGGGCATTACAGGAAGGGAGGGAAGGAGAGTGGGATTAAATTACCTTTTTTGGTTGAAGGTATTTAAATTTTAGGCGGAAATCCAAAATTTAAAAGGAATGAGAGGGTATATTTTGGGCAGGAATATAAAATTTAAAAGAATGAGAGGGTAAATTTTGGGTTTCTTAAACCCAAAATTGTAATTTCCACCCCCTCCCCTCCCCTCAAACCAAACACACCCTAAAAGTTTTCACTTAGGAGCAATGTTGCCCCATGAATTTTTTAGATTTAATATTGCCCTGGAAGTTTTTGTTGCAATGTCACCCTTACCATTATAAAGGTTACTATTAGGTAACCAAATATGCTAAATTGGCAATAAGAACGACATTAAAGAAAAAGCCACAATGGAGGAAGAGCTCATGTTTGCTAGAGAGTAATGAAGAAAATGATTCAATTATTAAATTCAAGATACACTGAGCAAGATTACTCTGGACAAGGCCATTAGTAACCCTCCCTTATTGTACCCTAGCGATGTCTAGATAAATAAGTACCCCATTGATTTTTTCTTCATCGAACAAGATACCTTCCTCTCTTTGATTTTCTCCAATCATTCAAATCGGGTGCATTTGTTTTTAAAAAATTGTTATTTATAAGTATAACTTGGAAAAAATGAAGTGCATAATACATGGAGTTGCTAAATAAGCAGATTTGGCTAACTAATGGGTAAACTTAAGTTGGATAACAACTAAGGTGAAGTTTCTATGATTTGTAAACTTTTGGGGCAACATAGCTCTTGTAATAAAAACTTTTAGGAATTAAGCACCTAAACCCAAAACAAAAATGACATGGATGTCAAGTGAATGGATAGCTTAGCATATTTGGTCAACTAATAGTAAAACTTAACCTAGATAATAGTCAAGGTTAAATTTCTACGATTTGAAAATTTTTGAAGTGGCATTGCTCCAAAAAAAATTTCTAGAGCAAAATTGAGATTTTTTGACAACTTCCGAGAAAAAAATGGATCTTAACCCAAAAGCATGTTGGATAAAAGCTCATGTGTATTTTTGTACCTTAACCAAAAAATAAAATATGTAATATAGCTAGTTTTTTAATCTAATATACAATGCCCAACAAATATTATACTTGTTATTTTAATTTAGAATAGTTAATAGCCACGAAACTTCTTAAAAGAATCATGTCAAATAAAATATAGAACAAGAAATAATTTGACTTTTGCTCATACGAATGGCAAAATGGGAAGCATGCATTTAATACAGCACTTTATGCTTATATTTAAAGAAAGTGGGAGTGATATTTTAACATTTAAAATCATATACCATAATATGCTATAGATAAATCATATATCATAATATTTCCTATTACTCTTTTCATGGAGGGTTTGGATTAGAAGGTAAGGAAAGGAATAAGAGGAGCTGGCCTAGTAGTAGTTTTTGATGAGCTCCTTCTGTGATCTGATGCACATGGTTTGCCTTGTCCTCTTACATCTATGGCCGTGACCTAGGTTCTTTTTTGTTGGTAAGTAAAGAAAGTAGTAAAAACCGATCTACATTACAAAAAAGGAACAAACGAAAATCATCTAAAGGAATCAAGTGAAGTCCAAGGGCATTGCTAAAGCACGTTTGACAAGCATATCAGCTTCAAAGTTATGTTCCCTTCCAACATGATCAAAATCATCAAACTACTCATATTTAATCATATTGTGTCTTTCTATAATTAAATTCTAGTTATCATGAAGCTCATTATTTCCATGTGTGATAAGATCATTATTTTCAGTGACCTAGGTTCTTGATAAACCATGTTATGAGATTTTTGAATGATTAATCCTTTTGGTTTAAGACTTTGTTGAATGATTAATGATTTCAATATCATTGTTGATGACTTTGGGCTGAGCCCAACATTTGTGAACTCACATTGGATAGAAAATAAATTTTTTTAATGGAGTTGAATGAATTTTATGTCTGGACTTGCAGAATGTTTGTTCTTATAACTTGGGCCTCAGAGTATCTTAAACCAAGTTTTTGAGATCCCAACAATTTATTGTCATTAAGTTTTCTAAAATTGGTAAGTAGACATGTTTTGTTTTAATAGCGCAGCCTTGTAACTTAGTGTGGTATAAAAAACTTCTATTATAAGTGAGAGATCATGGTTCGATCTCATTTGTAATCTCATGTTGTTAGGGCATTTCAAAAGACAAGTGTATAAGAAACTTGAATCGAAAATTGAAATAAATCTGAGCAATTAGACACGATCAAATACAATGAGATAAACCAAAATTTGTATATACAATCTATCTCTGTAATTTTATTGCAAATGCTCTAAATATCTAATACAAAGAATCCTTAATTGCATAAACAATATATAGAAATGCATAAACGAACAAATCTGTCACAACATACTGATACTAATCCATAGTAACAAAAAAGACAGAGGAAAGTAGAAGGAAATTAGAAATACGGGAAGAATAATTAGAGAGGACTTTTCCCAAAATCATGCTTACCTCCTTTCCTTGCTTCCTGAACTTTTATACTGCATTTTCCCTTACCTTCAATGTGGACCTGCCAATTCGGTTACTCCTACGTGGCATAAGAGGCATATCTTCTTTGGACCTGCTCTCCTTATTTGGACTGCTAGTAGCTTGGGCCTCTAATACTTCATTGTTTCTAGGCCCATTCATAACAGTAGTCCCCCTATCAACCTTGACCTTGTCCTCCAGTTCAAATGCTAGATAAAGAGATCGTAAGGAATCAAGATCTTCCAACGTAGGATTCTCTAACCATCCCATTGGACCTGAATTTAAGTGACCCAATTGTCTCGTCTCTTCACTGTTTAAGTATGCAAAAATTTAAGGGGCTGAAGAATAGGTCCAGAGAGATCAACGATAGCTGGTAAGAGTTGATAGGAGTTGGTAAGATCTTTATAACATTTTTTAAGTAGAATATGGAAGATTGGGTGGATGCAAGCCTTAAGGAGTAATTACAACTGATAAGCAACTAAACCAATTCGTGCAATAATAGGATAAGGACCAAACTACCTTAAAGAAATTTTAAGAGTAGAATAATCTCGTAAAGATTGTTGGCAATACGATTGTGTTAGAACCCATATATTTTGATGATAACAAAGATTGGATTAATATTACAAAATTTTTTAAATAAAAGGTTTGAACAAAGTAACTAAGTTTTTGGTAGCAGACAAAAGCACTACTCGAGTAGGTACTCAAGTAATGAAGATGAAGTGAAAGACAGAACACAGGAGAAAGTAACACTGTAAGATTTTTAAAGGTATTACTCGAGTAAGCCCTCAGGTAGTGGTATTCATTACTCAAGGATCACTCATGTAATGTGTGAGAAATGGTTCCATAAAAGCTCTCTGTCAAAAATTTCATATCATTACTCGAGGGACCACTCGAGTAATCTGAAAAATTATTTGAAACATTACTCGTAGGATCACTCGAGTAATCAGAGAAGAAATCATCCAGTAGCTCTCGGCCAAGAAATGACTGACATTACTCAAGGAATTACCCGAGTAAGTTGAAATGAAAAGATTGAATTACTCGAGGGATTACTTGAGTAATCAGGTAAGCAAAGAGGCAGGCACTCTTGGCCAAGATTTGGATGACATTACTCAAGGGTTTACTCGAGTAATCAGAAAGGAATTTGAAACTTTACTCAAGGGATCACTCGAGTAACAAGAGAAGAAAAAAGAGACTTACTTGAGGGATCACTTTAGTAACCAGGTATACAAAAGTTTTTGTGAAGTAAATTACTCATTGGAGTACCCGAGTAATATAGTCAAAAAATGTTGACTTACTCTCTGTCTTATTTTTAATGAGATTACTCGGGGGGTTACTCGAGTAATGGTACTTGATTACCCGAGTAACCACTCAAGTAATCATGTCTAGAATCATGTTTTTGATTTGTTGCTCATTGATTTGTTATCTATATGATTAACCTTTTATTGTATTAGTTTTCTAAGTATATTTGCAGATAAACAATAAAGAGATCATGCATTAAGTGAAAAGTCAAACAAAATCTCTGAATGCTCACCTACCACAAATAGATAGTTTTCAAATTCGAAGAACGGTCGAACTTAGCTGTGTGACTTTAATAGAAAAATTGAAATTGTTCCAACAGCTATCACAACTCATCGATAAATATGGGAACATTTAACATAGAAAAGCAACAACTGAGAACATACGAACATACACTGATCAACACATTCTTAGTACTCTGTTTCTTATATTCATTATTTGTACTTCAGTGATTATACATTTGCTTAGTGAGAGAGTTTTTCATTACAAACTCAATATTTGTTATTAGACAACTTAAGGTTGTGGAACTTTGAGTTGGGGATTGTTTTGCAACGTGTAAGAGGGAGCGAGTATCCAGTGAAGGAACTTGCTGTGTACTGAGGTGCTAAGAACCCACTGAATCTTGGAAGATATAATGGAATTCTCAGAGAAGCTTTGAGAAGTGGACTAGGTCAAAGTGATTGTGGTTGAACCAGTATAACTTCTGGTGTACACTTCGGTGATATTTCTCCTAGCTCTTAACTGCTTTAAATTTACAGTCAATTTTTATATATGCAACAAATTTTCAAGTGTCACCCAATTCATCCCCCTCTTGGTTGAAATGCTTACAATAACATTTGGTATCATAGCGTAGGTTTTCTTGTTAAGGTATAACAACCTAAGAAGGATCCAATGACAAGCTTGGGTGAAGGAATGCTTCTCGATGGAGCTTCTATCACTAGACCTCCAGGTTTCAGTGGCAAATACTTCTCTTTCTGGAAAGCCAAGTTCAGAGTATTCATAATGGCTACAGAATATGGATTATGAGACGTGATTGCAAATGGAAACTTTATGAGACGTGATTGCAAATGGAAACTATCAACCTGTTAAAGTTGTAGATTCACAGAAAATTCTTAAAACGCTAGCGGAATATGATGAGAATGACAAGAGACTCATAACTCTTAACAGCAAGGCCATTCTGATGATCCAAAGTTCTTTGAGTCAAAACAATTATTTCAAGATTTGCACGCTTTCAACAGCTAAGGAAATGTAGGAAGCCCTAGAAATAGCTCACGAAGGAACTTTGAGAATAAAGGAAAACCGGATCAATACTCTAGTTACTGAATTTGATTTACTTCAAATGAAATCAGGTGAGTCAATAGTTGAATTTGAACTTAGATATACTTATGTTGTTATTCAACTTGCAGTACTCAAGAAAGTCTATGATCAACATACCCAAGTACAAAAGATTTTGAATATTCTTTCTAAAGACTGGGAGGCCAATGTCACTGCTATTGAGGAAGCAAAAGGGGAACCAATATGATCAATTGCTTCTCTATTCAGAAGTCTTTCTAAATATGAAAGTAAATTAAAGTTCAAACGAGAGCTAGAAGATATTGGTGACAAGAAGAACAGAGGTCTAGTACTAAAAGCAAAAGAAGAAAATCAAGATGAAGATAAAGAGTTTGATGACGACGAAATGAGCCTAATGATAAAACGATTCAGACAGTTTTACAAGAAAGGCCAAGGATTCAAAAACTTTCAGAAAGGAGGAACAAACAGTAAAGAACACATCATCTGCTATAAATGTGGAAAGCCAGGACATATCAAATCAGAATGTCAAGAACTGGCTCATAAGAATAAAGAAAAGAGAAAAGGTAAGTTCTACAACAAGAAGAAAGCCTTTGTATCTGCAATATAGGGAGACAGCTCATCTGATGAAGATAGCGATGAAGAGGAAGTAGCCAATATCTGTCTAGTTGCTCAAGAAGAAACAAAAGAAGAGGTAATTAATTCTGATCTTATATATGTTGAATTACTTTCTGAATATAATGCTTTACATTTTGAATTCATCAAAGTAGTTAAGGAATTAGTTGTTTTCAAAAAGAAAAATAAAAATCTTGAATAAAAACTCAAAGATGGTTTAGAAAAGGATTGTGAAAATTATTCATCTTTGAAAAGGAAAAACACTGATCTCACAAAAACTCTTGAAAAATTCACTAAAGGAAGTGAGATGTTAAATGTAATTTTAAAAGCTCAACGATTTGTAAATGACCGATCTGGTATTGGATATGATCTAAAATCAGATAAAAGGAAAGGAAGAAAGAAAGCAGGAGGTAAGACATACTTGAGTTATTTTCAGCATTCTATACATACATCAAGTCCTTTCGCATATGCAATTACTGTGATAGAAAGGGTCATTATACTTCATCATGCATTTATAAAAAGAAAGGAAAAATAGGAACCTGCAAATGGGTACATAAAGGTTCATATGTTCAGAAAATATTCTGTACTAACCCAAAAGGACCCAAAAAGATGTGGGTACCTAAGACTTAATCATATTTGATTGTAGATATGTCTTAAAGCATCCAAAAACAACAAGTGGTACATAGACAGTGGATGCTCCAGACATATGACCGGTGATTTTGAAAGTTTTATCACGATACAACCTAAAGAAAGTGGGCATGTAAAATTTGGAGGAATATAATTCAGAAAGATAGCAGGAATTGGTGAAATAAAAAATGATAAAGGCATACTAGTGAAAGACATATATTACATTGAAGATTGTGCCATAATTTGTTGAACGCAAGTCAAAGTATAAATAAAGACAACTGGGTAATATTTGACTCAGAGGAATGTCTAATTGTAAACAAGAAAGACTTAAAATTAGATAAAAAGAATCTCAAGGCAAAGCTCAGAGCAAAAAGGGAAGTAACTGCTATACTCTTGATATCAGTAGAAATAATGCTGAAAACTATTTTCTAAGTAATGCCGATGAAAGTTGGTTATGGCATAAGAGGCTAGCTCATGTCAACATGCACCAACTAAGCAAACTTCTCAAAAAGGATTTAGTACTTGGATTACCCAAAGTAAATTTCAAAAATGATTTGATTTGTGATGCATGTTAGAAGGGTAAACAAACTAAATCATCTTTCAAATTGAAAAATGAGATCACAACCAACAGACCACTTCAATTATTACACATGGATTTAGTTGGACCAGCAACAGTTAAAAGTCCTGGTGGCAACTTATATTCATTGGTCATTGTTGATGATTTCTCTAGATTTACATGGACTATTTTTATATCATTGAAGGATGAAAACTTTGTAGAATTTATTGTTTTTGCCAAGAAAGTACAAAATGAGAAAGGTATGTCCATTGCAAGTATCAGGACAGATCACGGTGGAGAATTTGAAAATCAATCATTTGAAGAATATTGTGATATTAATGGCATTGATAATAATTTCTTCGCTCTAAGGACACCTCAACAAAGTGGAGTCGTGGAATGAAAGAACAGAGTACTCATTGAAATGGCTAAGGCAATGTTGAATGAAAAGAATGTGTCTTAAGATTTCTGGGCTGATGCATTGAGCACAGCATGCTATATTTCAAACAGAGCCTACATCAGAACAAAACTTGGAAAGATACCATATGAACTATACAAAGGAAGGAAGCCAAACCTTGCTCACCTACATATCTTCGATTGTGAGTGTTTCATTCATAATAATGGTAAAGATAACTTAGAAAAATTTGATTCTAAAACAAATGAAGAAATTTTCCTAGGCTATTATAACTAGAGCAAAGCATATAGAGTTTTTAATAAACGAACATGTGTTGTTGAAGAATCAATTCATATTGTATTCAATGAATTTGAATCCTCTGACAAAACTATTGACAATGAGCAGGAAGTTGTATTAAATTAAGAAAATGGTCAACCTAATCCTAAATCTTTCATCCCAAAAGTTGATGAAACCAAGGAAGAAGATCAGTCACTAGGACAACATAGAGCTTGGAAATACAATAAAAGTCATCCCTTAGAGCAAGTCATAAGAGATGTGAATGAAGGATTCAAAACTAGGAATAAAATTTTTAATGAAGTTAGTTTTTCTGCCTTTATTTCTGAGTTTGAACCTTCTAACATTAACGAAGCCCTATCAGACAATGATTGGGTAATAGCAATGCAAGAAGAACTAAACCAATTTGAAAAAAATCAAGTTTGGGATTCGGTACCCCGACCTAAAGATTATCCGATCATCAGTACTAAATGGGTATTCAAGAACAAACTTGATGAATCCGCAATCATTGTTAGAAACAAGGCAAGATTGGTGGCCAAAGGCTATAATCAGGAAGAAGGAATTGATTATGAGGGTATGCTCCAGTAGCTAGATTGGAAGCTATAAAAGTACTCTTAGCCTTTTCATGTATCAAAGGATTCAAAATTTATCAAATGGATGTAAAAAGTACATTTCTAAATGGCTACATCATGGAATAAGTATATGTAGATCAACCTTCAGGTTTTGAAGATGTAACCAAGCATGACCATGTTTTGAAACTAAGAAAAGCTTTATACAGTTTAAAACAAGCCCCTAGAGCATGGTACGAAAGGCTCAATAAATTTCTTAATGATCAAGGTTTTGTAGGATAAAAAGTTGATACAACACTTTTTATAAAATGAAAATGAGATGATATTTTAATTGTACAAATATATATTGATGATATAGTTTTTGGTGCTACTAATAAAACCTTGTATAAGGAATTTTCTGAGATAATGCAGGGGGAGTTTGAGATGTCAATGATAGGAGAATTGAATTTCTTTCTTGGTTTGCAAATCAAACAAAGAAAGAATGAAATTTTCATATCGCAAACAAAGTATTTGAAAGAGCTATTGAAGAAGTATGGAATGGATGAAGTAAATGGAATGGACACGCCTATGAGCTCAACTATGTTGCTTGACACTGATGTCAAGGAAAAATATTACAACATCACAAGATATAGAGGAATGATTGGATCATTACTCTATCTTACTGCAAGTAGACCTAACATTTAATTCAATGTTGGTTTATGTGCAAGATATCAATCAGCACCAAATGAGTCACATGCTGAAACCGTCAAACGTATCCTTCGATATCTTGCTGACATAGAAGAATTAGGTCTCTAGTATCCTAAAGAAAGAAGTGAATATCTAGCTGCATACTCAGACTCTGTTCATGGAGGATACAAGACAGACAGAAAGAGTACTAGTAGACAAAGCCAGTTTCTTGGATGTTCACTCATATCAAGGTTTAGCAAGAAATAAAATATAGTGTCTCTTTTGTCAACAGAAGCTGAGTATGTTGCGGCATCAAGTTGTTGTGCACAGGTGTTATGGCTGAAGGAATAATTACAAGATCTTGGTATTTATTTGAAGGAGATACCTATATACTGTGATAACACTAGCACAATAAGCTTGGTAAAGAATCCAGTTCAACACTCCAGAACCAAGCATATTGATATTAGACATCATTTCATCAGAGATCATGTCCAAAAGAAAGATGTCAGAGTGATATTCATTCCAAATCATCTTCAACTAGCTAATATCTTCACAAAACCCCTAGTAAAAGATCAATTTCTATTTATTAGAAGAGAATTGGGAATGGTAAATCCCAATGAATTGTAAGTTATTTAGTGTTTACAAAATGTTAGATGATGTTATTTATTGATGTTTAGATGATGACTAACTTAAGCATCAGAGTTCTAGTAATTTGTTTTATAGGAAATTGATACTCTATTTTGGGGTATGAAAAGCAGAGGTTAACAGAGTACTATATCACTAAAAGAACATATTCAAGTAACCCTTATTACCCGAGTAACAACTTGAAGTAATTGTATATATTACTCAAGCAACCACTTGAGTAATGACCTGGAAAATATGACAGTGAAGCATCAATTCAAAAGGAAATGTCATAATAGTTGGAAATGAATAGTCAGGAAATAAAGGGATAGATTACGCGAGGGAGCCCTCGAGTAAACTATCAAAATTACTAAATTAAGGCTTCGAGTAATCATGAGTGTAGATCAAAAATCAATCCAATTTTCATTCAAATCTGTCTTAAAATGCCATCAAATGATCGAGGGAATATACATGAGTAATTACAATATTACTTATGACAGGTACGCATTTAAATTGCTTTAATTTAATTTTTCAAAAAGCTTTACTTGAGGGAGCCCTCGAGCCCAAGATTACTCGAAGGAGCCCTCGAGTAATGTCAGGCATCAGGGGTATATCACTATGCGTCACATCATTTTCACAAAATTACTTCAATTAATTCTCCAAGTAACCTTCTAGAAAATCTTTCACAAACACCTCTCCACTCCATTTTTGCCAAAACCCATTGAAAATCTCTGAGAAAAACCTCTTCAAATCACTGAAAATTCTTTGCCTTAAACCTTCAACTTTCATGAGAAAATTTCAGAAAATCCTATTCTCTCAATCAAAATGGTTAGAACCAAAACCACCCTTCCCGATACTCCTTCTAAATCTTCTAATCCTCAGCAATTGCATGAATCTACTCCATCTTCTCCAGCCAAAAGACAAAAACTCACCTTATATCGAAAGCAAAATCCAAGCTGAAAGTCAAGCCTAAGGTCAAAGGAGTCATGATCAAGGAACCTATTGACAAAAGAGCTCAATCTAAGAAGGATATTCCTCATGGTAGAAGCAAAAAGACCAAGGCTCCAACTCCTCCTACTTCAAACTCTAATACTTCCTCTTTCTCTGAGAAGCTATCCAAAAAAACAAGTTTGATAAAAACCTTGCAAAAGCAATGGCAAACAGGCTTGAGGAGGCCCTTCAATCAAAAGGTGAAAAAAGGGGACAATCTTCAAAGGAACCAAAAGACAGGGAAGTACATTCCCTCCAAAGGGATTTAATGTTAAGAAGCTTGAGGAATAACAAAAATACATGGATCACTTTTTAAGAAGAAGAGTGTGCAAGATGCACTTTATTGACTCCAAGTTTCTTCAAGAGGTATTGAAATTCAACCTCATGCCTTATCTTGAATCCTATATGCCTTGGCTTTCAGTTAAACTTCTATTTTGCACCAAGATAGGGAGGTATTTCTATTGCAATTTAGAACCTGTCAATGATCCTCTTAGAAATTCCCTGGAAGAAGAAATGGTCTCTAAGATTGGAGGGCAAGAAATCCTAATCTCACCCTCTAAAATCAACACCTGGTTAGGAATGGAGGACCCACCTGAAGATAACTATCCTAATTTTGACTCAAACCAAATATTTTCTATTCTAAGGCTTAGTGAGATAGTAGGACCCCTCGGTTTCAATCCAAGTGATATATGTGATCTTTACAAAGTCCTATGGTATATCTATTCTAGAGCCATAGTGAACAAAGAAAATAATTTCACTCATTTCATAGAAAGGGATTACAGGAAATTTTCCTTATTACTTTTCAAAGAGAAAAAGGACTTGGGTGAGTTCATTTTTTCTATGATTAAGAGATACAAATTTGAAGGAAAAATCACCACTCCTATGCCTTATCCTTAACTTATATCCTTGTTTCTCAAAAAGAACAAGATTTGGTACTTGGAGAAGAATGAACCAATCGAGAGGCTAGTTCCAGTGGGAAGAAACCAAATTAGGAAGTTACATATTGCACTACCCCTGAAGAACCCACTTAAGTCACGTCCCAAAAAGAAGAAAAAGACTGAGACTGCAACAAGTCATTGGATGAGACACAATCTTCTGCTCCAGCATCCACATCCCCTCCTTCATTTTTTGGTGCCATATTGCAGACATTTTTGGAGAATGACCTGACGGGTTTTCATATCGACATTGCAAATACAAATGCAGAGTTGATAACCTATATGAATGTGAAGAAAAGAGAGATTGTGGATGTAATACCCCGAATTTTGAGATTTGAGGCTAGAAAATAAGCTTAAAATAAGTGGACTACTAAGACCTGGTTTAGCAGAAGCCAAAATTTATTCCCTAATGATTCTTATATCTTTAGGGTATTAAAGAAAGTAAAATGGTGATTTTAGAGTAATTGCCATAATCAGGTGCAAAATGGTAAAGTTGTCAGTCAATTGATCAGTTGTCGAAGAGGAAACTCATTGGTAACTTGAAGATAAATGGTTAGGATTGATTGTTGTCAGATCAAAAGGGGTGGAATCATGTATGTGTGCGCCTATGTGAGCTCATGGAAGATGGAGCAAGATGGTGACACTTGGCACAATGTGGACCCTTGGATCATGGTCAATATTTCAACTCTTCTTTCTCTCCTCTCTTCTCTTTTAGGTCGGTCAAGGAACATTGAAGGGCACAAAATCTAATTCTTCTTTATGCTCTCTTTTTCTCTCTCTCTCTTGTCCTCCATTTTTGTTGAGCTTGAGAGGAGAGAGAAAGGAAAAAAGGTGAGTTTTGGCTTGTGTGATGTTCTCTTTAGCTTAAATCATCTTCTATTAAGTTGTTCATAGTGATGAGAGTTTCATTGCTATGGTTTTAGATTTATGAAAGAAGGTGTTTTGAAGCTTGAGGAAATTTGGAAGATGAAGAATCAAGGAACTAGCTTGGGAAAGAGGAAGATGTGAGTATTTACTACCTTTTGATCTAAGTTTTGTAACTTTTGGTTGAGTTTTGTGAATTGTAGAATTTGCCCTGATTTTGGTATAATTGTGCAATGAATGAATTGGATTGAGTATTGTGTTAAAAATGGTGTCATGTTGTGTTTTGATGCCATTGGGATTGGTTTAAAACTTTAGAAGAAAAAGTGTTGAACTTGGGTAATGTGGTGAGCAAGACAAGAATTTCTATCTAGGATGTGATTTTGGATGTTTTGAGGTTTCCAATAGGTTTCTTGTGTAAAATTATGTGGGTATAGCTTTGGGTTAGAGTTTTGGGACCACTAGAAACATATGTTGGAAGTTAGGGAAATTCTGTCATCTGCTGCGTTTTGGCTTCTGATAAGCCTCACTCGAGTGCAGCATCATATTCCCTATTTTTCCTTCAGTTTTAGTTGCACTTGCAAGTGAGGGAAGCAAAAGTGTAGTTCCTCACCTGCAAGTGAAGTAGGTTATCACTCAAGTGGGAGGGTTCTTACTTGAGTGCATATGTGTTTTTGCACTATGAGCCTGCTTCTCGGGATTACACTCGTAGTCGGTTTGTCAGGAATGTAATTTAGCACTCGTGAGTTTATGCCCTCACTCGAGTGACAAAGCTGGTGCTCGAGGGCACTTCTGGCTCTGGGCTTTTTGTTGCTCTCGGGTGGTCACTTCCTATGCCGTACTTTGTGTTAGATATGATTAGTTTTGATGATGTCAAATATAGATATCAAACATTAAGAGCAAAAAGTTTGCATAATATACTTATCTTCTATATTGACTAAGTACTCTATTTAATGTTGTATATCTTGTAGATTAGTCATAAACTCGATAGTGGGTTGATGTTATAATACCTCATATGTGGAGGATGATCATCAAGAAGAAAATCAAGAGGCAAGGGATTGAAGAAAGAAGGTATTGCAAGAACTAATGGGAATATCAAGCAAAGATTGAAGAAGATTGAAGATATTCAAGAAGACATCTAATTGGGCTATGAAGAATGATAATCAATTCAAGAAGATATCTAGTTGGATGATGAAGAATGATTATCAAGAGGAAAAACAAGAAGAAAGAGATTAAAGAAAGAAGAAGAAAGATTAAAGAAATAAGGACTTGCAAGATCAAATAAGAATATCAAGATTCATGATCTTAGAAGTGATACCGGAGGTTGGAATGGGTCAATACGAAGTTAAAATGATATATATGAAAGTTATGGCACCTCCATGGATGATTACTCGAGTAATCACTTGAGTAATATGGCACTGCCTCATTTTCGAGGTGATTACTCAAGGGCTTACTCTAGTAATATGCAAAGTTACTTGAAAGATTACTCGAGGGCTCCTTCGAGTAATGGCACTTTGTTTTTGCATGGTAAAAATAGAGGTTCGGTATTTTGGTGATATCTATCTAACCACACGTCGGATTGAGCTAAAACTAGTGGCATATGAAACTAGACTCCCAACATGAACTATATACACCAAGATCACATTAAAAGGAGTTCATGTGAGAGAGCTATAATCTGTTGAAGTTGACACATGAATTAGTGTCTTTTACCAGAACAAGCTTTAGTAGTTTGGACATAACTCTCAAACTACATATCGGATTGAGACAAAATTGGTGCCATATGAAATTAGACTCAAAGGACTTTCCATGGACATATAATTTGCCATATTTCAAGTCATATACTAAGAGCTATGTCTTCTGGAAGTTGATGTTCGTGGTTTCAGACTTTGTCTAAGTGCAGAAGATATTCTTTGGATGATAACTTTTTGTATACAACGAATTTGGAGCTGATTCTTGTTGTAATGGAATGTAGACGATGAGGGCTTTCTGATGATATATAATTTGTCATGTTTTGAATCAACATGAAAAGATCACTTAAAGGGGCTACTCGAGTAATATGCAAAGTTATTTAAAATTTACTCGAGGGATTGCTCAAGTAATGTGTGAGAATTTGTTCCAGTAAGCTCTCTATCAAGAATTGAGTAGGATTACTCCAAGGGATTACTCTAGTAATCTGCAGAGTTATTTGAGACATTACTCGAGGGGCCACTCGAGTAATCAGAGAAGAAATCATCCAGTAGCTCTCGGCCAAGAAATGAGTAACATTACTCGAGGGAGTACTCGAGTAACATGAAATGAAAAGAAAGCATTACTCGAGGGATCACTCGAGTAATATAGTTAGAAATTCTCTCAGCCAGATTTTGAACGTGATTACTCGAGGGATCACTCGAGTAATGACCTAGACTTACTCGAGTAATGCTTCCCAGGAGAACAAAACAACGTACTGAAGCTTTCAAAAATCATGGGATTAATTATGAAACTCACTCTTCTTGCTTCCAATCATTCTTACATTTCATTGTATTAGTGTTTAATGTATTTCTCTAGGAATACAATGAAGATATGATGTGAAAAGTCAAAAGGTGACTTTATGGAAGCGGAGCGTCAACGTTCGTAACGGCTAGTTTTCAAATTCAAGCAAATGGATGAAAGAAGCAACCGATCTCTAACAGACAAGTTGAAATGCTCAAACGGTCATCAATCCTCATCAACTATAAATAGAAGATAATCCAAAACATATATATATATATATATATATATCCAGTGAACACATCGTCTAAATGCCAACATCCTGACATCAATGCTCATCGCATATACTCTCTGTTTCTCTAGTTTCTATATCATTTACCTTTGAGAGAGAGATTATTTGTATTGTACTTCAGTATTCATCTATTCACTTCTAAGAGAGAAGATTGATTGTAAGCTTTCATCATCAAAGTTGTATCCTTACGAGGTGTGTAAGGGGGAGTAACTCAGTTGTAACCTTACGGTGTGTAAGGGGGAGTAACTCTGTGAAAGGTTTGTAAAAGGCTTCACAAGTGCCCGGCTAAACTTGTGACTTGTAAAGACTATTCTTGTGCCTCGATTAAATAAGAAGATAGTGGATTTGAAAATCTCAGGAGGAGCTTGGGGACTAGACGTAGGCCATCACAAATTGGATCAAACCAGGATAAATCACAGTTTGCATACTCTCTTCCTTAGGCTCTTATATTTCCAGCATATATTAACTGTTGATTTATAATTCGTTATTTTCATATTTATTGCTTCCACTAAAATGCGAAAAGATTTTAAAGTTCTTAAGTTTCTATTTTACACCCAATTCACCCCCTCTTGGGTGTCAGCCGGTTATAACACTTTGTAGGACTCAGGTGAGTATGGGGGCATCACTTAAGTGTTGATCTTGGTGCTCGAGTACTGTGATCACTTTCTGTCTCTGTCGGTGCTTTCGGTCAAGCACTCGCACGAGTGAGCCGTCCTTACTTGGGTATGAGTCATTCATCACTCGAGTGCTGAAGCCAAAAATGGGATTTTGAGGTTTCGAAAGATGGTATTTGGTCAAATTTCTCCCAACCCTTTAAGCATGTGTCTAGGCTTTGAGTAGCCACCTAAAGGTCTTAAATGATAACCAACTCAATTATTTAAAAGTTAAGAAATTGGAAAAGGGATTAACCCTATGTCCTTGATTTTGGTTATAGGGTTGGATATTCACCCTAGTCGTGAATTGCTAGTGCTGGAGTATACGTGGAAGGAACAAGTATAGGGTACTTACCTCTCCTGCATGTATTTGATATCTGTGTTGGTGTTTAGATGCATGCTATTCTTTGCATGATTATGTGCAACATATATGAATGTTTGAAGTTATGTTTCAATATATGCTATGGCCAAAGTATGTTGTTCGAAGCATTTAGCTTGCAGATTTGTCATTGTGTGAGTATGAGTTATGTGATGCAAGCATGTCATGCATTAAACATATATCGTACATGCATATTGGTATTGCTTTCCTACTGAGATTCTCTCAAATCTCACCTACAGGGCAAGAAGCTCGAGGAGGGGCAAGCATCTAAGGGTGATGGGGACTTCTTTTTGGGTTATTTGAGTTTGATAGTTGGTTATCATTGTAGTTGGGATAATTGTTTTTGATATGGATGTATATTTGATTAATGAATGGAACCCGGAATTGGTTGGGAATTATGTTGTGCACTCTGATATATTTATATATATATATAAATGTGATTTTTCTTCATGTGGTAATTGTATTTGAAATATGAACGTGAGACCAGCTGTATTAGATTTTGAAGGTATTTGTGAAAACCTTATCGTAAAGATGGGATATTAAATGAGTTTTGTTTAGCCATTGGTTTCTGATTCATTTTAATCGCGTATTTCGGATATAATTATGGTAGGGGGTTACAGTGGAGAAAATGGATAAGAGACATGAAGAGATGTCGGCAGAATAATGGGCCTAGGGTGAGCTTCTAAGATCACTCTATGCCAGACTTGATGCTATAGCATCTGGCCCCTATACTCTTGGTCCTTCTGTGCCTTCTTTTATTCTTGAGCTAGTACCAGCTTCTAAGCCTAGACCTTCTGAGCCTAAACCCTCATCCATCCCTCCTCCTACCATACTTATTTCTATTCCAAGCAATCTCTTATTCACTATGCCTGACTTATCATCTATTTTTGAGCATATACACATCGCAACCGACGATCCTATTCAGCCAACTTAGCCTATACCAAAACCCATTGCATCCCCAACAGGCACTGAGGAGGTGGTTTTCTCCTCTAGTAATCATCAATCACCTGAAAGAACAGTGGAAGTGGAAATTTCTTCTCATGTCCCAATCCCACAAAGTCCTCCAAAGGATCTTATTGTGGTTCCTCCTCTGGTACTTCCTGACCCTGAACCTTCTACATCTTCTTATAATTCTTCAAGTTCAGATGACTCACATGGCTTTGGCTTCATATCTCTTCCTTTCACTCTTATCTCTATAGTCAAGCCATCTAGTCCTACCCCTTCTCTTGATTGATCTTACCTATGTGATGAAGACAAAAAGGGGAAGAAGAACTTTATGATTTTGTGAAAAATGATGTGATTTGATTTTGTAAAAGAATGCATGTGGATATGGGTGTATAGGGTTTAAGGGAGCTTTATTAGCTTTATTAGTTTTTGATTGAAGTTTGATTATGTTGGTATCATAAACTCATCCTATAATTTCAATTGAAGTTATAATACATTGTGGACTAATGAATTTTTTATTATGTATGCAAGGTGAACAAATTAGAACATATTTACAAAATTATGAGCTTTTGATTTTAACAACATTTAAAATTGGATTCAAAAAGATTTTAAATACTAAATTTCTCAAAATAATTAGATTTGGATTCAAAATGATCTTCCCAAAGTCATTTCGAAAGAGTTTTCAACCTTAAATTTAACAAAAGATTTCACATGAAAAGTTATCAAGAAGCATATGATCGAAAACTCAATTTCAAAAACTTTGTTCAAAATCATCGAGTTTTGTCATCATCAAAAAGGGTGAGAATGTTAGATCCTATATGTTTTGATGATAACAAAGATTGGATTAATATTACAAAATTTTTTAAATAAAAGATTTGAACAAAGTAACTAAGTTCTTGGTGGCAGACAAAAGCATTACTTGAGTAGGTACTCAAGTAATGAAGATGAAGTTCAAGACAGAACATAGGAGAAAGCAACACTGTAAGATTTTTAAAGGCATTACTCGAGTAAGCCCTTGGGTAGTGGTCTTCATTACTTGAGGGATCACTCAAGTAATATGTTAGAAATTGTTCCAGAAAGCTCTCTGTCAAAAATTTCATGCCATTACTTGAGGGACCACTCAAGTAATCTGAAAAGTTATTTGAAACATTACTCGAGGGATCACTCGAGTAATCAGAGAAGAAATCATCCAGTAGCTCTCGGCCAAGAAATAAGTGACATTACTCAAGGAATTACTCGAGTAAGTTGAAATGAAAAGGTTGAATTACTCGAGGGATTACTTGAGTAATTAGGTAAGCAAAGAAGCAGGTACTCTCGGCCAAGATTTGGATAACATTACTTGAGGGTTTACTCGAGTAATCAAAAAGGAATTTGAAACTTTACTCGAGGGATCACTTCAGTAACAAGAGAAGAAAAGAGAGACTTACTCGAGGGATCACTTGAGTAACCAGGTATATAAAAGTTTTTGTGAAGTAAATTACTCGTTGGAGTACCTGAGTATCTAATCAGAAAACATTGACTTACTCTCTGTCTTATTTTTAATGAGATTACTCAAGGGGTTACTAGAGTAATGGTACTTGATTACTCGAGTAACCACTCAAGTAATCATGTCCAGAATCATGTTTTTGATTTGTTGCTCATTGATTTGTTATCTATATGATTAACCTTTCATTGTATTAGTTTTCTAAGTATATTTGCATAGGAACAATAAAGAGATCATGCATTAAGTGAAAAGTCAAACAAAATGTCTGAATTCTTACCTACCACAAACGGATAGTTTTCAAATTTGAAGAATGGTCAAACGTAGCTGTGCGACTCTAACGGACAAGTTGAAATTGTTCCAACGGCTATCACAACTCATCTATAAATATGGGAACAGTCAACATGGAACAACAACAACTGAGAACATTCAAACATACACCGATCAATACATTCTTAGTACTTTGTTTCTTATATTCATTATTTGTACTTCAGTGATTATACATTTGCTCTGTGAGAGAGTTTTTCATTACAAACTCAACATTTATTATTGAGACAACTTAAGGTTGTGGAACCTTGAATTGGAGATTGGTTTGCAACGTGTAAGGGGGATCGAGTATCTAGAGAAAGAACTTGATGTTTACTAAGGTGCCAAGAATCCACTTAATCTTGGGTGATATAGTGAAACTCTTAGAGAAGCTCTAAGGACTGGACATAGGTCAAAGTGGTTGTGGCTGAACCAGTATAACTCCCGGTGTACACTTAGTGATATTTCTCCTAGCTCTTAACTACTTTAAATTTATAATGAAAATTTATATACGTAACGAATTTTCTAGTATCACCTAATTCAGCCCCCCTCTTGGGTGAAACACTTACACTAAGTGGTTGGAGCTTGACAAATACATAGCCACCCACTGCAGAGGCCATCTCAATCCAATTTTTATCAGCATAAAACTTCATGCAATTCTAAGCTTTCATCAAATTGTTTTTGTAACTGGACAAGTATAGCATCTTGCTCAGCAAGCTATTCCGATACTAACATAGGAACATCCATCAATTGGTCCAACTGAACCAGTTTAGGGGCTTTTCCACCAAACAAAACTTTGTAGGGAGTTAAGTCAATTCAAGAATGAAAGGAGATATTATATTAGAACTGAGCCCAGGGTTAAAATTTAGCCCATAAATGAGGGTGATGATAAACATAACACCTCAAATACATCTCCAAGAAGTGATTCAAGGCCTCAGTTTATCTATCACTTTGAGGGTGATAAGATGAACTCATATATAGGGAAGTACCTTGACACTTAAATAAGTGTTTCCAGAAAGAACTAGTAAAGATCCGATCACGATCAGAAACAATGGAGCGATGTATCCCATGTAAACCAACAATATGATGAATAAAAAATTTCAGCAATAGTTTCAATAGTATAATGGATTTTAAGGATGGAAAATATGCAAATTTAGACAATCGTTCAACTACCACAAAGATAATAGTATACCCTATAGAATTGGGTAACCCAGTGATAAAATCCATAGCAATATCTTCCCAAACATGAGAAGGAAGAGGACGAGGTTGCAGGAGCCTATATGATGATTGTAATACCCCGAATTTTAAGACTTGAGGCTAGAGAATAAGCCTGAGATTAGTGGACTGCTAAGCCCTGGTTTAGCAGGATCCTAAATTGTGATTAAGAGATAATGACTCCAAAAGTGGAAGTGGTTAGTGATAAATGAACCCTTTTGGAGAATATGATGTGATTTGAGATTCGAATGTGATTCGAATATGTTGTGATTCATACCCAGACCTTGTATTTGAGTTCAATTATAGATTAACATCTAAATTGAATGAAAATAAGGGGAAGGGCATATGTATGGTGTAAATGAATGAGAAAAAGAATTTGGTGGTGATTCATTGTGAATTGCCATAATCAGGGGCAAAACGGTAAAGTTACCGACCGATTGGTCAGTTACCGAAGAGGAAACTCATTGGTAACTTCAAGATCAATGGTTAGGATTGATTTGTGTGATAGATCAAAGGGTGGAATCCCATGTGCTTGTGTGCATGTGATCTCATAGGAGATGTGGTGAGCTGTTGACATGTAGCACTTTGTGGACCCTTGGATTTTGGTCAAATATTCAACTCATTTTCTCTCCTATCTATTTGGACGTTTTAGAGGCCCCAAAAACTGATCCTCATCTTTATCTTCACTCCCTCTCTCTCTCAACTCCATGGTCGTCCATCAAGAAGGAAGAAAGAGAAAAGAATAAGGTGAGATTTGGCTTGTTTATTATCCTCTTTAGCTCTAATCACCTTCTATAAAGTTGTTCATAGTGATGAGAGCTTCATCTCTATGGTTTTAGATTCTTGATTGAAGGTGTTTGAGAGCTTGAGCAAAGTGGAAAGATGAAGAATCAACAAATTGATTTTGGAAAGAGGAAGAGGTGAGTATTTGAAGCATTTTGACCTAAGTTTTGTGATTTTTGGTTAAGCTTTGTAAATTTCGAATTTTGCCCTGATTTTCATGTGATTTTTGATTGGATGAATTGGATTGTGTTTTATGATGAAAATGGTGTCATATTATGTTTTGGCATCATTGAAATTGGTTTTGAATTTGAAATGGAAAGAGATTGTAATGTAGAGTTGGTATTGTGATTTGTGTGACATGCTGTGGAAACATGTCAAAGTGATATGAATTTGGTTGATTTGGTATTTTCAATGGATTCCTTGTGAAATTTTGTGTAAGAATGATGTTTGATATGAAAATTGGACCATTGGAAGCCAATTGTGCAAATTTGGAAATCTGTCCATTGAATTTCTGTTCTGGGCAGTCTGTTTGTGTTGCCGTTTTGAATGGGAAAATGATGTTATAAAATTCTGAAACTTTCCAGTCTTGAATTTAACATCCCAAGCTTCAAAATGGACATATAAACTGTGTCATTTCGTTTTGTGAACTGGGATTTATGTTTGCCTAAAGTTTGAGATCGAAACTGGATTCTGTTTTGGAGCAATGTTGGATTTTGTGTAAATCTGGATTTTTGTGGTGATTTCCAGTAATGATCCATATTTTTCCTATGACTAATACTTGAATATCTTTCATTTGGCTTTGGAATCACCTCATTTCAATTTTTTTGGAATTAGTTATGAATTTCCTAAGTTGCCTTGGCTGCAGCAGAAAATCTTGGCTGCAGCGCAAAAGTTTCTGTGCACGTTTTGGCCGCAGCCAGAAATTCTTGGCTACAGCCAAAAACCTTCTGTGCGTGTTCTGGCTGCAGCCAGAGGATTCTTGGCTGCAGCCAACCCCCATTTTCAGCATTTTCAGATTTTGAAAGGTGATTTCCAACCTAGTACGTCCCAATCCTTTAAGCTTTCGTTGAGCTTATTTTAGCCACCTAAAGGGTGTGAATGGTAACCAACTTTAAGTGATATGAAAGTAAGAGTTTGGAATAGAGAATAACCCTATGTCCTTGCTTTGGTTATAGGGTTGATGTTCGCCCTGGTTGTGGTTCGATGTTCGTTTTGTTCGTTAGCAGCTGTGCTGGAGCTTACGTGGAAAGAGAGTAGGGAGCATATCTCTTCTACATGTATTTGATATTTGTGTTAGTGTGTTTGTACATGTCTCCGCTTTGCATGATTATGTGTTATTTGAAGCTATGTTTCAATTAATGCTATGGCCATTAGTATATTGTTCAAAGCATTGAGCTTACAAATTGTCATTGTGATAGCATGAGCTATGTGATGCAAGCATGTCATGTATTAAACATTTATCGTACATGCATATTGATATTGTTTACCTACTGAGATTCTCTCGAATCTCACCCTCCCCTACTAATCATGTAGACAGGGTAAGAGGCTCGAGGAGGGAGTAAGCATCCAAGGGCGACAAGGGCTTCTTCAGTATTTGATATGGGGGTTGGTTATCATAGTTGGGAGTATTATGTATATTTGGATTCAGTTTTCGATATGTATGGGTTGGAATGTGTTTGGATATGATATTCGTAGATGTATTTAAGAGGATTTGTGTAATCCCCATACGAGGGCTTGTATGGGCAAATGTGCCCTATAAAGCTTGAGTTAATATATGGAAACCGGGATTGCCGGGATTATTATATTGCGTACTATGATATATTTAAATGTGATTTATCTTTGTGTAGTAATTGTATTCGAAATGTGAATGTGAGACCAGGTTATGAATGATTTCGAAAGGTATTTATGAAAACCCTATCTGGTAGATGGGTTAGTAAAATGTTATTTGTTTCTTATTGGTCTCTATTTCACTTTAATTGCATATTTCGAATATAATTACGGTAGGGGGTTACAATGATTGCAGAATCAATTTAGCCTGCTGACAAATGTTACAGCGTTGAATGAACTACTTAATATCATGCCACATGCCTTGGAACCAAAATGCAGTAGCAATTCGACTATGAGTGCATATTGTATATGCATGTCCCCTAATTTTGGAATAATGAAACTCAAATAAAATAACATGTAGAAGCTCCTTATTCTCATGAGGCAAAACTAAGCCCTGTTTAAAAAATAACCATCCTTGATAAATACTGTAGTTCAGATAATCAGCAGGATTCAGTTGTACTTTATCCTATAGTTCCAGTAATTTTGTAGAGGCATTAATATCTTCTTGAATCTGACTAAAGAAAGCATTTGTGACAAAATTAACAGCTATAAATGAATGGGAAAGAGCATTAGCAGCGATGTTAGATTTGCCATACTTATATTCAATTCAAAAGTCATAACCAAGTAATTTTGGTAACCATGCCTCCTGTTATGGGGTTTGAATGACTTGGTCAGGTAGGTGACGTAGACTCTACAGGTCAGTCCGTATAGTAAAAGGGTGACCCACCAAATAATATCAAAATTTTGAAACAACCTCAGTTAAGGCATATAACTCACGGACATATCGGAGATAATTTCTTGGAGAAATAAGCATTAGGGTGATGATTCTGACTTAAAACAACCCTAAAACTAGAACCAAAAGCATAAACTTTTATAATAAACGGCTGAGAAAAATTTGGCATAGACAAAATAGGGGTAGTCCTTAAAGCTTGTTTAAAATTTGTAGAAGCTACTTGAGCAGTAAGAGACTATAAGAAAGCATCCTTCTGCAATAAGTCAATCAGAGGTGTGGCAATAGTGGCATAATTCTTGATGAATCCTCTATAGTACCCTATCAAACCCAAGAAGTCATGCAACTATGACACCGAGGTTGGTGTAGGCCAATTGTTGATGGCAGTTAGTCTAATAGGATCTATTTCCACACTATTAACAAATACTATATGTCCTAAATATTCAATTCTATCAGCAACAAAAGAACACATGGAAAGTTTAGCATAAAGATGATAATGCAACAAACAATTCAATACCAATTGTAATTGATGTAAATGTAATGACCAATTCATACTATAGATAAGTATATCGTTGAAAAATACTAGCACAAATTTTTAGAGGAAAAGGATAAAAAATGTCATTCATTAAAACTTGAAATGTTGCTGGTGTATTAGTAAGGCCAAATGTCATGACCAGCCATTCACAAAGTCTATGGTGGGTCTTGAAAGTTGTCTTATGATGATCTTTAGATTTAACCAAGATTTGATGATACCCTAAACAAAGATCAGGTTTGGTAAAGAACTTGGCACCCTTTAATTCATCTAGTAGCTCATCAATAGTAGGAATAGGATAAGAGTCCTTAACAGTCACCGAATTAAGTTCACAATAATCAGTATAGAATCGCCATGTGCCATTTTTCTTTCAAACCAATAATACAGAAGCTGAAAAGGAACTAGTACTGGGCTGGATTACTCCTTGTTTTAACATATCGTTTACTGTAGTTTCAATAATACTTTTCTGACTAAATGGATATCTGTAAGGTCATACCTTGACTACCTATACACTATCTTATAAAGGAATGGCATGATTATGAGATCAAAAAGGAGGAGGTAAACCTTTAGGTTCAATGAACACAACTTCAAATTGTTTGAGCAACTGTAATAAATCATCTGGCAAATACAAAGGAAAATTTATTTCAGGGGAAGATTTAGTAGGAACATAAATTAAAGTAAATAATTCTTGTACTGCATTTGTAGCTTGGATTTGTTTGAAATGATGATACAGTAAGGGTCCGTTGGCAGAAGACCGATTACCAATCAAAGTAATGAAAGACCTATTCAAACAAAAATTTATAGTGCTTGTACTATAATAAGCTATATGAGGACCCAAAGTTGCTAACCAAGAAGATCTCATCACCAAGTCAGAGCCCACAGTAGGCAAAACATAAGGTGAGAGAGTAATATTATGGACCTGAATATTAATAACAAAATCTTGCATCTTTCCTTCTCTACATATAAACTGACCATTACCCACTATCACGTGATCAATAGAAGAATGGAGAGGCAATTTAAGGTGCGACACAATTCTTGGATGAATGAAATTGTCAAAACTGCTACCATCCAATAAAATTTGAATAGTAGTGCCATGAATAGAACCATAAAAGTGAATAGTGGAATGATTAGAAGACCCATGAAATATATGAAATGAGACATGAGGTATACTCGAGTCGAACAATATAGAAGGTAGGGATTCAGCCGGTGTGAGATCTGTAGAAGGTAGGGCTTCTTGGCATGGATCTTCATCATCAACTTGGAGCAAAAGAAAATGATGATTAGGGCACTTATGATTCCAAGAGAATTTCTCATCATAATTTTAGCAAAGCTCTTTATCCCTTCGTAGCTGTATCTCAGATATTGTGAGCTTCTTGATCGGCGCCATTGGTCAGAAGGGAGGTTTGGGTAATTGTCTGTCTGAGGATTTTGGACCTGCTGAAGGCAAAGTAGGAGAAATCAAATTAGACAAGCCTGAAGAAGCAGATGGTGAAACCAAGCTAATTAAAGCTTTAGAGCTTGACCTGATTATGGGAGGCCATTCATCAAAAAGCAGGCCAAAAAGGTAGCCTGTTGCTATGTTAATGGCTCTTGGGCTAAAACTTCACTTTGAAGGTCTTGTTTGAGGACACTTAAAAAACAGTTCCTTAAGGCATCCTCGGATAGGCCTTCAACTCTATTCACCATTACTATGAACTCGGTATGGTAATCGAGGGCAAAGCCCATTTGTGCCAATTTGAATAGCTTGATTTGTGGATTGTCAAAATGAGAAGGCACAAATTGCTGTTCGATTGCCATAGGAAGAGCACGCCAAGTCAAAATATGGGAGGTGCGTTGCAACAATTGAAACCATGAAACCATAAAACCAATGAAATATACCAACGCGACTATAATACAATGATCATCTGGAATTTGATAGAATGAAAAATGTTGCTCTGCACGAAAGAACCAGTTAAGAGTGTAAGAGCTATCAAACCTAGGTAAATCAAGTTTAATTTGTTTTGCAAAAGGCAAGGAACCGCTAGAAGAAGTAATAGAACCCATCGACTGAGATGGAGTGCCAGGATAAGTCATTTCAGTCCAAGATAGAAAAACCCTGGTAAGAGCATCAACTGATTGAGACAAAGTGGCTAAAGAATGCTCCAAGCTTTGCATACGAGTATTATTAGCAGTCAAAATGGATTCAAAGGTCGTCATACGCGTGTTAGTAGCCTCAGCTAATTTCTTATGCTCTGCTTGGATTGAGAGAAAATGAGAGAGGAAAGAAAAGTGGAATAGAAAATGGAGGAGAAAGAAAATTTTTCCTTGCTTGGATATGGAAGAAAATGAGGGAGAGAGGAAAAGTAGGATAGAAAATGGGGTGAGTCCCACAGCATTTTTTCCTCCCAAAGTTTCTCTCCAAAAGTGGAGAGATTTAGAGAGAAAAACTGGTTCCCCAAATTACCCTTTGGATTTTATTCTTTTTTTTTCATCTGAGCCTCTACCACAATAATGCTCTTTTTTTTTTTTTTTTCACACCTTGCATTGCAGGAGCTCCATCAAAACCTCTTATTCCCCCAAAAAAAGTCCTTCTCACCTACAAGGCTACACCACGCATGTCTATAAAAATAAATAAATAATATTTAAAAAATCTGTTTTATTAACTTCTGTTAAAATATTTTTTTTGGGAAAAAGTGTTTAACTTTTTATATTACACTTTAACCCTTTCATTTTTATATTATTTTCACCAATCTTTGATAATCTGAGATAGTGCATAATTTAGTTATTTGATTTGATTATATTTAATTTTAAAAAGTATCCACTTTTTATTTCTTACCTTAAAAAATAACATTTTATTGTTTCATTAAAATAAATATTTATTATTTTAAATTATTTGATGATGTTAATATTTAAAATGATTTTGTCATTGTAATATTTAATTTAATTTTAAATATGATATTCCTAATATATGGGTAAGGGTATTTTAGTCATCAAACATTTTTTCATTTTCTCTTCTCCCAGTTTTCTCTCACTCATCCAAACAAGAAGAGTGATAATATTTTCTCTCTATTTTTCTCTTCTCCTCATTTTCTCTCCTTCTATTTTCTTTCCTCCCAACTTTTCTTCCCATCCAAGCAGATGGTTAATCTCAGCATTCATAGCCTGAAAACGTGTACTATCAGCTATGGAATCAAAATGAAAGCACTAATAAGATAAACCAGAATTTGTATATGCAATCTATCTCTATAATTTTATTGCAAATCCTCTAAATATCTAATACAAAGAATCATTAATTGCATAAGCAAGATACAGAAAATGCAGAAAGGAACAAATTTGTCACAGCAGATAGATACTAATCCAAAATAATAGAAATGACAGAGGAAAGTAGAAGGAAATCAGAAATACAAGAAGAATAATCAGAGATAACTTTTCCCAAAATCATGCTTGCCCTCCTCTCCTTGATTCCCGACCCTTTATGCTGCATTTCCCCTCACCTTCCATGTGGAACTGCCAATTCAATTACTCCTACTTGGCATCAAAGGCATATCTTCTTTGGACCTACTTTCCTTGTTTGGACTACCACTAGCTTGGGCCTCTAATACTTCATCGTTTCTAAGCCCATTCATAACATACAATCACAAAGTAAAATTGGAAAAAAGTATCGAGGGAGAGTGACAAAATTAGGGGGGAAAACTTATTAAATAATAAGACAAGTCCAAAGTCACTACAAAAAAATAGCGTATTACCTACGGAAATTACCCACAGAATTTCGTCGCTGAAATCAAATTACTGACATATTAGGAACGGAAACGAAAATACCGATGGAATTTTTTCCGTCTCTAAAAAGTACGTGGCAAATTGATTTACCAACAGATTACCCACGGAAAAATTCCATAAGTAATTACCGACGGATTTGCCAAGGAAACTTTTCCGTCGGTAATTTCGACGAATTTCTGAAGGAAAAATTCCGTAAATAATTACCGACAGAATTTTTCCGTGGGTAATCCGTCGGTAATTTAATATTATTCTTTCAAAAAAAATCCACGTGGCGACCTTAAAAGTGGCCACGTGGACATCACCGGAGGCCCCCTACCACCCACCCCCATATCCGGCCCGACGGCCCCTAAGCAGGGGCCACGTGTCCCTCTAACCTTGCGCTATATGTCTCTGTGATATAATTGTTGCATTTTGTGACAAAGGTAGGATTCGAATCTTGGACCTTTGGTATGTGTTCTGATGCATTTGTCAGTTGAGCTACTTTAACCTTGCATTATTTATTCACGTAATAATATATATAATGTACTACCTCCGGTCCTAATTATAGGACAATATTTGGAAGTTGATTTTGATCCTAATTATAAGACAAAATTTTAATTTTTGTCAATTTGTTCCCAAAATACCCCCATTGCTTTAGATAATGGTTGGATTGCCTCATGGTAGACTCATGTAGTATTCCTAAATCACCCCTATTAAATAAGGGCATTTTTGAAAAATAAATAAAATTAACTAATTTAACTACTATCCTTAATTTCTCCAAAGTTAGGTAAATATGTCCTATAATTAGGACCGGAGGGAGTAATAATTTAAAAAAAATATAGTATTAAGATAATAAGATAAATATATATAATTAAATATATATTTATATATTTCATTTTTTATAATATAAAATATAAAAAATTTTAATTTCTAATTTCATATAAATATTTAATATTAATATAAATATATATAATATTAAATATGTATTTATATATAATTATATATTTCGTTTTTTATTATATAAATTTAAATTTTTTTAATTTCTTATTTCATTTAAATATTTAATATTAATATAAATATATATAATATTAAATATATATTTATATTTTTTTTTATGATATAAAGTTTACAATTTTTAGTTTTTGATTTCATTTAAAATTTTTATTATTAATAATATATATATTTAATATAATATATTAAATATTAATTTTATGATATTTAAATTTTTATTTGTTATAGATTTTTTTTATTAATTTATATAAATTTTTAAAAGATAATAAAAAAATTATTAGTTTTAAATACGGATTAGCCACGGAATTCCGTCGGTAATTTCTTGTTAAAATTACCCACGGAATTCCGTGGGTAATTCGTCGGTAATTACTGACAGAAAAAATTCCATAGGTAATCCATCCATACTCACAAAAGGAATTTTTTCCGTAGGTAATACATCGGTAATTAGTTACACATTACCTACGGATTTCCGTGGGTAAGGCGTCAGTAATTACTGACAGAAAAAATTTCGTGAGTAATCTTTCGGTAATTAGAGACGGAATTTTTTTCCGTCGGTAACTTTTCTGACAGAAAATCCGTTGGTAAGGTATTGGAAATTATTGACGGAAATAATTTCATGAGTAATTCCATCGGTAATAGCATTTTTTTTTTGTAGTGATTATAGGGAAGGGAAAAAGGGGGAAAAAAGAATTAAATAGTGGAAGAATCTAAATAAAATTTTTTGGGCAATGCGTAAGAGGTGTAAACAGAAGCAATGGCTGTGAAGAGAAAAGCAACAAAGAGAAGACTTGCTGAAGCATTTGCGTTATCAAAGAAGCTGTCGAAAGGAAGGCCTATTAAGTAACTAAAGGCACTGTGCGCATCTTGGGTTGGCCCAAATCCTGCTGCTGCTCCTGTTGCTAATATGTAGGATATTATCTGCCCACAAAATTAATAACAGATAATTAATGTTATTCATGTTGAATCATTATTCCTATATAGAATTTGATTTAATTATTAGATCATTTGACCTATAAACCAATGAAGCAGACCCTTTGATCTGATTTGGAACACTTTTAAAACTAGTCCAGCCTATAAAATTAATAGAATAATAATCAAGATTGAACCAAAAGAACCATAGTGTGAAAATTCATAAAGAACTAATCAAGATTTGGACTTTTTTATATAATAATTTTTATATAGAAATAATATATATATATATATATATATAAAATTTTTTATATAGAAGTAATACACACACACACACATACATAATATATGTGTGCGTGAGTGATCTATATTTTTAACAAACAATGTGCCAATTTAAAATAGTGTGCGTGTTTTGAGATTCAAAGAAAAGCTTTACATTAATAATGTAATTATATAACGACCGCACCACACTATCTTAATTTGTTATTGAGGCAGGCTACATTTAAATGTTTGTAATTGTACACTTCAATATAGTTGTTTCTTTTTTTAAAAAATAACTTATAAGTTCTAATAGTATATAGTATATAATCAGTATAAACCCTGAAAATAAATTTTAATAATATTCAATATATTTAATATACGATATAATACAAAATCTATAATTAACAAGTTTGTTAATATATACATATATAGCAATCTACATATTGTTCATAAGCAGTGAATAATAAATGGCCAAAAAAGCGGTGAATAATATAACCTATCATTTTCTTATGTAATTATTTTCATCAACTAACTAATATAATGGGATGTATTATAATTACCTTGTCGCCAAAAAAGTCAAGTTGGCAGCCAAAATCACCATTTATAATACGCTTTCCTGAAACCACGTTGAATATTGAGAGTGCAATTTGAAAATGGTTATATGCAAACCCAATCACAATTGTGGCGATCATGTATCTGCAATATAATTACAAAACCAATTAAGCATTTAATTAATTAATTAATGCTTGTCCATTACAATGAGTATCAGTTATGAAATATTAAATGTGATTCTGAACGTAAGAAGTTGAAAAGCCGCTTAGCTAGAGTGTTATCTCTTTTAATTAATTAATTCTTGTTCGTTACAATGAGTAAGATATAAGGAAAAGTTAACTAATGAACCATATATATACGTCACTTTTCAAGTAATAATAACCAGTATTAAATAGTCATTGATAACTTCAAATTCTCTTGATGTAGACATGTTTTCCTTAAGTTACAGACTTACAGCAACGATTTGAAAAGCAATCCTAATCTTTTTTGTTTGGGCTAGCGAAGGTCGATCCACCATAATAGATATAATAAAATAATTGAGCTTTCATTCTGATTATTAACAATCAAATTGGATTTGGGCAACATAAATTGCTATCTTATTTAACATGGAATATAGTATTTTGTACATGATACTATATATAGCTAGGCCAATAATATTAACTCTCATGTACAGTTTGGCGTCCAAGTGAGCAAACCGCTTTCAAATTTACTCCTCCTCCAGTCCTAAATTTCTAAATAGGACTAATTTTGAAGGTAAATTTTGGTCCTAAATACAAAATATTTTTATACTTTATCTCTTATATATATTTTTTATTTTTCTCTAAATTAATTTGCCTAACCTTTCAACTAATATATAATCTTATGTTACACAGAAATACTTTAAAGAGATTATGTCGTATGTTATAATTAAATAATTTATTAAGCTTCTTTAATTTTCTCAAATTAGATACAATCTTATGTTAAGGACCAGAGAAGCATTAAGTTTGGATGACATGAGAAAAAAGGGTAAACATTCAAATGCTTTAAAAAGCAAATTGCAAAAACTTTTTATTTTAAGGTTTATTCAATTTTTCAAAGTTTTACCAGCCAGCCCGTATAAGAGAGCTGGCAAACATGTCTCATATTCTGTATTAAGTTTATATAATTTCAACAAAATTCCTAAAAGTTTCATGTATTTTAATCTTTAAAATAAAAATACTAAACTAATAGAGACTGATTGTTTTTATAAAAAAATCTAATAACTAATAAGAACTAGGAACAAAAGTAACAGTTCATTGATTGGTCAATATTCAATATAAATTAAAGAAAAAGGATATACAAGGACCTCTGAAATATGTAATCCCAAAATGACTCTTGAAATTTCTTAATTGATATAAAATCTCTAAAGATCACTATTACGATATTAATTATTTTTGTGAAATATTCTAATTGCCCAAACATAAAAAAGAAAAAATTGGTGAAAAATTTATGTTTGAAAATTTTATTGGCATGAATGATTTACTATGTTTTTATAAATAAAAAGTACCTGTACTTAACAAGATTTCATGCAAAAAAGATATTGACACTCGAATTTAAGTTTTTTTGGTCAATAAAATTTTTAAATCGAGAATTTTCACCCATTTTACTTGAAAAAACATCTCACCACCGATCGGTCAATAATATCTACCGAGAACAAAGAAGTAAAGGTCCATCGATGGACCAATAACCCATATTAGAATCTCTGAGAACAAAATGCTGTAAATAATTAATTATACGTACCGATAGGTGTGAAGATCAGTGAACTTGATTTTTAAACGATCGCCATTTTCTAAAACTTCAGATTCCTTGTCGATGGAAATGAGAATGAGAGCTATGAGAAGGAACAAAACGGTGAGAACCCTCAAAACCAGAAGAGCAGTTCTTGAAACTGTTGAAGATGATGGTGGTACTGATGAGCCTTCCATTATTATCGCAAAGCCTTATGATAAGTTTGCTTGCAATTTCTAAAGGCTTTTGTTTTGATTTGGTCTGTACGCAGAAGCTCGGTGTTGGATGTGCCATTTTATTTATAAGCCAACTGATGCTTAGGCCATCGTTAACTTTGGTTAAATATAATAAAACAAGTCAACAGAGACAAGTGGATCTGTATTATAAGATTGCCTGGTAAAATAATACAATTTCATACTTTGGGATGCATGGTTTACTTGGGTCTGTTTGTTTGGTAAGAGGGATTTGAAGGGGAGGGGAAGAGACTGTATGGAATATTTTTATGAATTAGATTTAAAAAAATTGGAGAAATGAGGCGACAAAATTTTAATTTATAGAGATATAAGATAAAATTGTAGGAAAAAATAATTAAAAACTTTATACCCCATACCTCTCATTTTTTTTAAATCTATCAAAAAATTTTTCCCCTCCACTAACTTTTCATCCCTCCGTTCATACCAAACAAGCCCGGAAATCGTTCCATCACAAAGTGCTCACCTAGTTAGTTTGCTTGACCCCTAATTTGTGGTCGAGTCAAGATTTTATAATTAAAAGTTTACTATCATTCAACCTATGAAGGTCTAGATTCTCAATCTCTCTGTTTCATCTCAATTCGAATTAAAAATTTAAAGGATGAAATTTAACTTTTTTTTAATGAAATTATTATTATTAGTTTACAATTGTGAACTATATAAATTAAATTTTAATAGTTTTAATTTAATTTTTGTGATGTAATATTATAATAATAGTGTTATAATAAGATATCAAATCTCAATCTACCAATACAGAGTTAGTCTAGTGGTGCAAGGCCTTACTAGATCCCTCTGGCCTCACATTCGAGTCCCAAAGGAAATGCTTGTGGTAGGAAAGGCATACGAACCCTAAACTGGATACCAGATAATAATGTAAAAGAATCTAAATCTTGAATTTTTTTTTGGTAATCAATTAGTTGAATTTGTAAACTAAAAGCAAAAATGCAATGGAGAGAAGAAAAGAAAACAAAGAATGAGGAGATTGTTTTAATCTAAAAGATTATTATCTGTTGAGTCTTTGTGGGTCTTAAAAGTTAAAACATAACGTCTAGATTTAAAAGTTATTCATTGGATTTGGATGTACAGACGAAGAGAAAGGAGGCAATTGTTTTGTAACATATTTAAAATATTATTTCTTAAAATTAAATAACTTTTTTATATAAAAAAGTTTAGGTAAGTTGGGTTGTAACCCCCTTCCGTAATTATATCCGAAATACAGGATTAAAGTGAAATAGAGACCATAAGAAACAAAACTTATTTAAAATCTCATCTTCACGATAGGGTTTTCACAATCCACTTTCGAAATCTAATTAACCTGGTCTCAAATTCAATTTCGAATACAATTACATCACACGGAATATCACATTTATACAAATATCAGAGTGTATAACAATATCATCCCGGCAACTCCCGGGTTCATATCTTTACTAAATATACACAGGGCACAATTGCCCATTACAATTTCCATAAGGGGATTACACAAATTCTCTCAAATACATCTATAAATATCGTATCCAAACACATTCCAACCCGTACATATCTAAATCTGAATCCAAATATATGTAATACTTCCAACTATGATAACCAACTATCAGAATGACTACCCGAAGGAGTCCTTATCGCCCTTGGCTGCTTGCTCCATCCTCGATCCACTACCCTATCTGAAAGGTTAGTAGGGGAGGGTGAGATTCTAGAGAATCTCAGTAGGAAAACAATATCAATATGCATGTATGATAAATGTTTAATGTATGACATGCTTGCATCACATAACTATCACAATGACAAATATGTAAACTCAATGCTTCCAACAATATACTAATGGCCATAGCATAAATTGAAACATAGCTTCAAATAACACATAACCATGCAAAGCAAAGACATGCACCAACACATTAATACATATATCAAATACAAGCAGGAGAGATATGTTCCCTACCCTCTTTCCACGTAAGCTCCAGCTCCGCTTACTCGCGATCCAAATGAATACTGAACCCTATAAGCAAATCAAGGATATAGGGTCAATCTCAATTCCAAATCCTTACTTTTATATCACTTAAAGTTGGTTACCATTCACACCCTTTAGGTGGCTAAAATAAGCTCAACGAAAGCTTAAAGGATTGGGACGTACTAGGTTGGAAATCACCTTTCAAAATCTCAAAATGCTGAAAATGGGGGTTGGCTGCAGCCAAGAATCCTCTGGTTGCAGCCAGAACATGCACAGAAGGTTTTTGGCTGCAGCCAAGAATTTCTGGCTGCGGCCAAAACGCTCACAGAAACTTTTGCGCTGCAGCCAGGATTTTCTGCTGCAGCCAAGGAAACTTAGGAAATTCATAACTAATTCCACAAAAATCTAAATGAGGTGAACCCAAAGCCAAATGAAAGCTATTCAAGTCCTCGTCACAGGAAAAATATTGGCCATTATTGGAAATCACCACAAAAATCCAGATTTACACAAAATCCAACATTGCTCCAAAACAGAATCCAGTTTCGTCCTCAAACTTTGGACAAACATAAATCCCAGTTCACAAAACGAAATGACACATATTATATGTCTATTTTGAAGCTTAAGATGTGAAATTCAAGACTGGAAAGTTTCAGAATTTTCTGACATCATTTTCCTATTAAAAACGGCAACACAAGCAGACTGCCCAGACAGAATTCACACTGGACAGAATTTCCAGTTTTGCAACCATTGTGTCCAATCCAATTCAAATCAATTCCAATGATTAAATACCACAACATGACACCATTTTCAACACAAAACAACATCCAATTCCACCATTCACATTCCACACGAAAATACCATAAAATCAGGGCAAAATTCTCAATTCACAATACTCAACCAATAACCACAATAGTTAGGTCAATAGTCATCAAATACTCACCTCTTCCTCTTCCCAATGCCAATTTTTTGATTCCTCCACTTCCCAAATTCTTCAAGCTCTCAAACACCTTCTCTCACAAATCTAAAACCATAGCAATGAAGCTCTCATCACTATGAACAACTTTATAGAAGATGAATTGAGCATTAGAGGGCAAGAAGCCAACCAAAATCTCACCTTTTGATTTCTCTTTCCTCCCTCCTCTTGGATGTCCATGGCTGCTAAATGAGAGAGAAAGGGATCAGATTTTGGAGTTCAAAGGCCCCCAAAACCGACCTAAAAGGGAGAGGAAAGAGGGAAGAGGTGTTGACACTTTTGACCAATCCAAGGGCTTACATTGTGCCAAGTGTCAAGATCTTGCCACACCTCCATGAGCTCACCAAGGCACACATACATGGGATTCCCCCCTTGATCTCTTGCACAAATCAATCCCAACCATTGATCTTGAAGTTACCAATGAGTTTCCTCTTCGGTAACTGACCAATTGGTCAGTAACTTTACCGTTTTACCCCTGATTAGGGCAATTCCTCTTGAATCACCACCAAACATACCATATCATTCCTTTTCTTCCACAATGCGCCCTCCCCTCTATTTTAAGTCAATTTAGATGTTAATCCATAATTGAATTTAAATATAGGGTTTCGGCGTTGCTCACAACTCATACGAATCACAGTTCACATCATATTCTCAAAAAGGGTTTATTTATCACTAATCACTTCCGCTTTTGGAGTCATTATCTCTTAATCACAATTTGGGATCTTGCTAAACTGGGGCTTAGCAATCCACTAATCTTAGGCTTATTCTCTAGCCTCGAGTCTCAAATTTGGGGTATTACATGGGTCATGGGAGTTCACCAGGCCTAGATATGCATCCTGATTCAAAGAAAGCATTTACATAATTACTTACAGATCGCCTACCAATAAGATCCTCACATTGATAATGGGATTTAATCTTACAACCTTTTCAATTATTATGAGCCAATTTCTTGACCACCTTTTGTTTTGTTGGCTCTTAAAATTAAAACATGATACAACCTGTTTTGAGGTGAGCTGCAAGTAAGCGGATTGGGTTAGAAAGAGCCACCTCAAAACGAGTTGGCATTATCACCAATCCAACTCGTCAATTTTAGACGGTCCAAAAAAAAACAAAACAAAAAACTCGTCACTTTTAGAGCATATTGGAGGAGTGAGATTGTGAGCTCAACCCATACAATTACTTTTAAATAAAATAATGTGTTTTTTTCTTGGAATGGAAAGGAAAATTGGCCCAAAGTGCTTCAAACAAAATATAGTGGATTCACCAGTTGACTTTTTATTATAGTTAATGGCATTAATGAATTGGCTTGTCATTTAACCGTGGAAACTGTTTCTTTTACAAATCGGTCGGTTTAGCGATATTGTAAGAATTTTGAATGTAATTGGAATCTGACTGACTTGCTGAAATACCCATATAAAACTGAGCATTGATATAGATCCCGATTATATTACATAGTAAATATACCAAAGAGAGGAAGAGAAGAGAGAGCTCATATAAGAGAAACTTTTAGAGATCAGAGGATTATGTGTGTGATGTTCTGACCCGTTATTTCCTCAATCTCACATCCTTTATTTAGTATTCATACATATGGTTATATAAGAATAAATATAATTTTTAGACCTTAAAAGGAAAAACTCTCTCTTTGACCCATATTTATACAATTGTCCAAATTTGTATTGCATTTGGAGCCTAATTCACCCATGGTGAGCTAGTATATTCCAACAAATATTTTTTAGGGTTAAGGTGCAAAAATGCACATGAGGTTTTATCAAAAGTGCAACCAACACTAAATACTTTTTTTAGGTGCAAAAGTAACTATGAGGTTATAAATAAGGTGCAAAAGTCACAGTAGGTGTTAGATGGGAAACTCTGACCGTTAAAGGCAACTTATCTGGCTAACTTTGTTGACGTGGCTGCTGACTGGGATGCTGATTGGGATTATCTGGCTAACTTTCCTCATCGATGTTCATAACAGCAAGGGGAGAGGGGCAAAAAATTCTTGGCTTCTTTAGAACGTTCTCAACCATCTTCTCCATTCAGCATCATAGCTGTGGTGTGTATGAGTGCGTAGGGCGTCATCCTCCTTGCTGGTTCGTCCGTCATCTCCCTCAATCGATCTTCTTCTTCCTCTGTTTTGGGAGTCGCTCTGTGTTGGGTTTGGGTACAGAGCTTTGGCTCGTCTTTTTCCTTTTTGGGGCATCGATTGTGTGTATGGTAAGTGTGAAATTCGTCCTCCTTGCTGTTGGTTTGGTTTTCTGGTAATTTGAGCAATTTCCTCTCTCTGTGTTTTTCTTCCTTGTATTGGTGTGAGTAGTTTGGGTTAAACTTTATTCCCCTTCCCCTGTTTCAACATCTGTGTGTGAGAAAAGAGAAGACTGAACTCAAAACAAGTGGAAAACCAAGGTTTAAGGAGCTCACTTTAGGTAGGTATCTTCACTTTAATGGCTTTCGTTGCAAATGGTTTTAGTTGCTGTAAGATGAAGATGGGTTTAGGCTATGCTCTCCTTGAATTTAAAATTGATTCTTGATAAAATTTGGGAAATATGATAACTTTATATGTTGACTGTTACTTTTTATTAGCATCTTTTTATGATTCATCGATTGTAGGAACAGATTTCGGAACCCTCTCCCTCCGATTCGTTAACGATTGTAGCTTGCCCTTGGACTTTTGATTTCGTCGACAGGAGCTTTGTCGCTTCACTCTGTTTCTGATTTCTTTCACATAACCCATGTTATGCGTTTTCCCCAAATCATTTCCACTGCGTTTTTTGACATTTTTCATTAATCCCAGTCAGCAGCCACGTCAGCAAAGTTAGCCAGATAAGTTGCCTTTAACGGTCAGAGTTTCCCATCTAACACCTACTGTGACTTTTGCACCTTATTTATAACCTCATAGTTACTTTTGCACCTAAAAAAAGCATTTGGTGTTGGTTGCACTTTTGATAAAACCTCATGTGCATTTTTGCACCTTAACCCTATTTTTTATATAGATTTTTTATTCATTTTCAGGAAGTCCTTTATCAAACCAGGAATAAATAAAGAGCAATAAAAAAAGGGAAAAATAAAGAGAAAACGATTTTAAAAGAGGAAATGATAATTTAACGAGGGAAAAAAATAGTCCAACAATAATAATAGTTTAATTTAACTATACTAATACATATGCCAACTCATCAGTTATTAGTTGACAAATCATTTGTTGTATTATTTAAGGAATCTATGCTATTTAAACATTAAACAAGATGATTAAAGGATCAGTTCCAATATGATTATTGGCTGTCATTTGTTGTCCATTATTTCTGAACCAATATAAATCTGAAATGTATTTGATAAATGCAACCTCGATCGCACAATTAAACTATATATCCTTAGTTACTTGCGTGACCATGATAATTAAATGCCTATTTGGTTTAGCAATAGAAGCTACTTTTACAACATGATTTATAATGTACGAAATACATATGTGAGATGAGTTTTATCTTGACTTGTGTGAACATGTTTCTGAAACACTATCTCAAACAAGCCTTAAGTCAATGGTTGGACAAAACTCACTTAGCTTCAAACCATGAATATTATAGACTAGCATAAGTGTGAAACGTTCCTGCAGGTATAAATAACGAAAGTTGAATTCATACGAAAGGAAACTAGAGCCCGTTTGGTTTAATCTCATTCCATGCCTGCAATGGTAATCATGATTGTATTACCAACAGAAGAGTGTTTGGTTGCTCTTTAGCATGATAATAGGGTTTATCATGGTAATGATGATTACCAAAAAATTGGTAATCCTCATTCATACCTCCCCCTATGAATCCTCATTACCATCCCATTGTATGGTTAAAAAAATTCAATTTACCCTTTAGTTTCTATTGCATATAATCTTCTGACATTTAAAGCTTAAAGCTAACCCTATGACCTTTTATTTTTTGATTATAAACACCCTGTAGTTAACTAACTGATGTTATCTTTTTTTATGGATATTGTCACATGAGATTAATACGTGACACATGGCATCCTATGTAAATTACTAATTTTACAAAACACTTTAAACTTTGATCAGTTCAAAATAACTCCCTGACATAAAAATTTAAATTTAACTCCCTTAAAAATTTGATTTATAATATTAAACCATATTTCATAACTTTTATCATCTTAATGATTTTATTAATATTTTTACTATCATTTGTTAATTAAAATAGCTTTTTTTATAGCAAAAACTAGAAGAATGATATTTTAAAATAATATAAAAATAACATGTTGCAGATTTTTTCTTGAATAAGAGGTTCAGCAGGGGTTTTCTATAACTAATCAAAGTTTAAAGGGATTTTGTAAAATTAGTAATTTATATAGAATCCCACGTAGGATGCTAAGTGTCACCTGTTAATTTGACATGGCAATTTTCGTCAGATAACAATTAGTTAATGGCATGGTACTCATAATCAAAAAATAAAAGGTCAAGGGGTTAACTTTAAATTTTAAAATGTCAGGAATATTATATACAATTTACTCAAAGTTCAAGGGAGTTTTATATAATTTAATAATAGCATTTTTATGAGCGCAGTCGTCCAATCAAGAGATAATGGCAGATATGAGTTGCGGAAAAAAGATAATGGTAGATATATAGCTCCTACAATGTGGCTAAGAAGCAATAGATGCTTCTTTGTTTATGCATATAGATGGAGCTGACTTCTCCCTTTTTCTTTTCTCCTCTGCTGTCATCCCTTTTCCTCTTCATGATCATTGGATCAAAATCTAATAGTTTTCATTTAATATTTTCTTTCCATACTTCTCTCCATTTCCTTCCCATCCTTCTCTCCATTGTAATAATATTTTTATAAAATATTAAATCTTGACTATTAGATTTTGATCCAATGGTCATGAAGGGGAAGGACAGCAACGGACAGGAAAAGAAAAGGAGAGAAGCTAGGTCCATAATTAGATTAGTCTAGAAGATATTTTTGGCCAAACTAAGATAGATATGATCACGTTACCTGGTATTCGTTAAGTTCCAACTAAGGAAAACCCTTATCCCAAAGAGGAACGATAAACTTAATTAATGCAAAGTCTTTTAACAACGTTAGATGTTTATAATTTCTCCTTCATTAAGTTGCTCAGAATTTCCTACGAATAGGAAATATTATATTAGAACTATATTAGATTTGAGAGTTGGGATCATCGGAACATTAAACTAGCCTTGTCTAACATTTCTATAATCTCAATTCGGGATTTTAACCTTTAGAACCTCTAAAAAACTCCTAGATCTATGATAATTCCTATTTTTCAAATAACAGATTCAATGCGTGATAAATTACTCTTACCTAGGTATCAAATCAAAGATCCCACTGTTGGTTTTTCCTAAGAGGGTGGCTCGGACAAGTTGACAAAAATTTCGTGACAATCCAATGGTGGACTTAGTAGCAAACATTTATTAGTGGAAAAAGGGCTTTTTAGACTGGTTAAAATTGACATTTTAGACTGGTTTTGGATCCGATCTTAAAAGTATGTCACTTTTAAGATCAGTTGTATTAATAACCGGTCTAAAATAATTTTAAGACCGGTTGTCATGAGCACCGGTCTTTAAAAACCTCTTTTATAAGGCGATTTACATAACATTTTTAAGACTGGTTTCGCATATAATCGGTCTTAAAATAACTTTTAAAACCGGTTATTTTTATAACCGATCTTAAAAGTGTTATATTTTTTTTAATTGAGTATGATTAGGTTGGTTACTAGAACGCATCCTTGAATTGCTACCTCCAATGCCATACTTATTAAGTGTCATATGGTCTTCAGTTTGCTTCCACTTACCATGTCCTTTTGCTTTAACCTTCTCATTGAATTGGGAACTTATAACATGTCATATATCCTCATGTATAATGTTTTATTTAAAACGATCATATATATATATATATATATGCATAAATGAATTCAACCATGTCATATCATGCAACCAACAAGTCAATTCATCAAAATATACAAAAACCATGTTAAAACCAACAAGCATGTCAAATCATGCAACCAACAATATTTGCAACCAACCAACATGTCAATTCATCAATATATAGATAAAAATTCCTCAGTTTTACAAGAATTCACTGTTGTAAAAGTTCATAAATGAATTCAGCACAACAATTGCGATTGTGCTCAATATCTTCTTCTAGGAAGGGGTCAACAAGTTCAAACATCTGAAATACCAAAGCCAGGCACAACATTAACTTCACTTAAAAAAATAAAAGTAATGCAAAATTTTTGAAATATATATACATTTACCTCTTCAGTCAGTTCTGTCGTGCCTAGGGTAATAATATTATACATGTGCCTCAGAATATACAACCCACACAAGTTGGACCCTGGTGGTTGCCTATGAGGTTGAAAAATAATATGATATCATTAAAACAAGTATAAAATTAAAGCATGGCTTATTATTGAATACATTCTTAAAACAAACTAATATGTAACTAACCTTTGGCAAGATCTATGTAGGGTCTTTTACTTAATGCATAGGCCTACCACAAGCAGTGTGTTGGAATGTCCACATAGCCCTATATTGTCAAAATCATAAAGGTTACTTATTTTACATAAATTCCATACATTTTGCACACGAAAGGTAATTAATAATGCAAGAAAACTTACGCGTTCAAGCTCCTCTTCAATTCACTAGTTGGCTGCTTGTTGAGGTAGAGGGAGTATAAGAGGATGACAGAATAATTCTTCTTGCACAAAATAGCTAATTTCCAATGATCACTGAAAAAAGGGAAAACTTTTAAGTAAATATAAAACATTATGTATATTATGAAATATAAATTTGTTTTTTACCCATGCAAATATGGAGACAAGAAACACTCAATTGAGGTTTCACTAAGCCTGTGCGATAAGTATGTGTGTCTAATAGAAGTAGTGGTCCCTTTGTCGTAGAGTTGAGCTGGGCATAGGAGTCCAAGTTTATTGCTTTTGCCAGAGTCAACCAACCTACGATGCATGCACCTACAATAATTCAAGCAGGGACATTAAATCAAAGTTTAACGGTGTAATTTGTAAAATATTAACTTCTAATTTGAGAAGATACTTACATAAAAAAGAGTTGGACAATCAAAATCATAAGTTGTTGTAGAGGAGCTACCAGGGACATTAAATTATCCCTCTCAAGATAGCATTATGCCCCTGACTTGCCAACGGTTGACTCAGTAGACCAATCTCTTGTTGCAAAGGACGTATCATATGCCATCAAAATCACTTGCTGCTTGCATGACTTTCAATGGAAGCCGTGAAACATCTAGAGTGGAGGGATGTGGAGGTGGAGGTGGAGATTGAGGTGGCGGGGATTCCTCAGCTCGATCTGAAACAAGGTTCTTTGGCCACTAGATGAAAGAGTTGATGACATCGCCCACAACCTTGAAGTCATGAACAAGGATAGGGAGAGGTGCATCTGCAACGATTACCTCTTCAACCGCCACTCTGACTTGATCATCCTTTATTTCTTGGTGGTGGACAGTTGATCCCAAGTTGTGCACGCTCCCCCGTCTAACCAATCATCTCAGAGGATCATCCACAAACAAGTCACAAGGCTCACCAATTTCTTTTCCAGGACCCTCTGATGAATGACCAATGCAACTCCCTTTAGTGCTCTGTTTAGGGTTTAGGGAATGAGCTTGGGGAGCACTGGTATCTGCTTGTCTTATGGTCGTCATGATCATCCATTCCTCCTTTATCTTGCTGAAACTTCTTCAAATCGTGCATCAAATGATGCTTCTGCCTCAGCCCTAGCTTCTGCCCTCACAGTGGCCAATATACGCTCCATCTCCTCCCTAGTCACCATACTACTTGAAGAACGATGTAGGGGTGCTCCAAAGTAATCCCTTATGCCTACCCCTCTTCCAATCCCCCTGACACGGTCAGGATGCTCAGGTTTTCCTGTAGCTACTGTCAGGATGTCATTCCTCCCATCCGACCTAAAAGATCTCTCAGCTTGTTTTTTTTGAAGCTCCTCCTATAAGACACATATGACAAATGTTAGTAATGAAATTTGTTTACTAAATAATTAATAACAACAAGTCAACAACAATACTTACAATTTTCTCACCGACTATACGAGATTGTTTACTCGTATAAGACCCACTCCTCTTTTGGTGAGCGAACAACCACTTCTCTTCGTGATGTATCGGAGATGGTAGAGAAAGAAGAACAGAAGGATCGGATTGAGTTGCTTCTTCCAATCTCTTCCGTTTGGCCGCCAACAAGTCTTTTTTGGCCTTCGCATAACCCCCATGAGACATTGTATGGGGGCAATCATTCTTTCTACCACTCTCTTGGGCCTTTTTCCTTTTTTCCTGTGAATAAGAAATCAAAATTAAGTCATTGTAAATCAATAAAGACAATTCATAATTCATAAGCAAATCAAATGCAAAATAAGTCAACTCACCAATGCTTCTGGAGTAGTCCGAAGCCGTCTAAATTCTTGCCAAGTCTATTTATTAATAAAAGAATACTAATCGCATGGATTAGGACGAGGTTGACCTTCTTCCACCTCGATATGCAAGTAATTGTTGGCTAGACTTGTCTTAAACTTCCTCCAGCGTTCATCACAATACGTCATTGTCTTCTCATACAAGACTTCACTCTCAGGAATGTCGTAAGTAAGCTGGATAGTTTTCCAAATATGTCACTTCACACCTTTATCCACATTTCTCCACTACTTTATTAAGATGCTAGGCTTGTTGCGTGCTAGGAGGCTGACAAAACTCCTATACCGGCTTGCATTAAGCCCGATTGGTTTCCAATAACTATCAAACTCACTTGGAATCTTTTCCCTGGTATTCCGATTGAGAGGAATGCCTCTCAATTGGGTGGCTCTCCTACCCCTTCATCTAGGCCGGTTATGTGGCTCACTATGTTCCTGGCTATGAGCATTGCTTGGCTCGCTTTGATTTGGATTAGTTGGATTGGGAGTACCCTCACTAAGATGACTCATTGTCTAAAACACTTTAAGGACACTATTTAAGGATAGCTAGTGAAGGTTTAAGGAAATTTTGCTACACGGCACTATCTACAAAGGCATCGTTCAAAAGCAATTCCCAAGTTATGCAAACATGAACAAATATTTAATTGCAATGCACAAGTTGAACATACATGCAAAAATAGGAGTTAATGTCAGCACAAGTTGAACAAAGTTGAACATAAATGCATTAGGAGGCAGACTCAGAAGCAAAAATAGGAGGCATGTTTGAACAAGTTGAACAAACACAAATACATTAGGAGGCAGACTCAGAAGCAATACCAAAGTTCATATCAAGCAATATCAGCACTACCTTATCCAGAGTTTTACTATATTGAACATGCAAAAATACAGAACCAAAATTAAACCCTTCTCATACACAACCAAAATAAACCCAGGTCCATAAAGCATAAGGACATTAACCTCAGACATACATGCATTATGTAAAACTCTTCAGAATAATTAACAGTACCTTCAACCTTTGCTTGAGGATCCTCTTCTTTTTCTGGATTTGAACAGTCTTTAGCCACTTTACAAATCGAGTAAGGTCTCTCTTAGGAGGCAATGGATGCTTCTAAAAAGTGGGTTGACGACTTGCTGCAAGAATCGAACAAAGAAAATGGAGGCCAAGTCATCTCACAATTTCAATAAAATACCCAAAAATGAAACCATTAATTTAATTGAACGCCTGGCAACTGAAACACAAACCTAACAATAAAAATGAGGTTGAGAACAAAATCAATTGGAGGGAACAAATGACTATAGCCTTACGGCAATGTATTATGTAACCCCCTTCACGATTAAGGCCGAGATTTACGTTTGTAAACATGTAATTAATGTAGAATTAGAGACCATAGACGATTTGGGACTTAAGAAAGTAAATTTCCCAAAATTGGGGTTTTCAAAAACTTTTTCAAAACCTATTCACGAAGGTCTCATATTCACATTTTAATACAAAATGGCCTGTACAGGTTGATTTCATTCATACATATCAGAGTATAGTAAAAATTCCCGACTCACTCGGGTTCCATTAATTTAATAAGGGTTTACATAAAGGCATAAAGCCTATAATTCATACCCTTTACTTGGGGATTACACCAAACTACATCACCAATCCCAAAATATACATATACTTCCCACAAAATATCCAATAATATACAATGATAACCAAAAACCAAAAAAGAACTCCTAACACGAAGCTCTACCCGCTCTTTGTCACCCGTTTGCCTTTCGATCCTTCAGCCTTGTCTAAAATGTTTAATTTTGGGAGAGTGAGATTCTAAAGAATCCTCGTAGTGTCAAATCAATCATATAATGTACAATAATAAGGCATGAAATCAAATCATTATGCATAAAAGCAACTACAACGGCAATGGTTAGTATGACACATGTCATCCCTGACGATTGCTCACGCTGTATTGCATCACAACAATCCACATAATATAATTCACCACAGCTAGGATCCATATAAAGCATTTCATAACGCAAGCCATACAGGCAAGATACACACAGCCCACGGCTGGTTTCACAAACGCTGCCCCACGGGTCGGATTCACAAAGATCCATGTTGATTACAATGGCAGTTCAACGGCCGACCTAGAGATAACCAACGTCAATCCCTACATGGCTCACGCTGACCTGCTCATGCCGTAATGTAACATGGCACACATTTCACAAATTCAACGATAAGTTATGTATACCAAAACATCATACACAATATGAGAGAAGAGTCACTACCTTGATCCTTCCGGGCATTCTTTGGCACCGGTCTCTCCCGCGTCGGGCAAATATCGTATCCTATAATCATAATGAGTGACAAAGTATCGTTCTCTATCCAATACTTAATAACTTCTTAATGACTTAATTTAGTTATCATTATTACTCCTTTAGAACTCTAGAATACCTCTAACAATAGCCCTAAGGGGTTGGAAAGCAAACCCTAAAGATCCCTTTTCAGAAAGCAAAACACTGATTTCTGACGGCCTCACTCGAGTGATGGTACAGACAGCACTCGAGCACAAGAGAGTGAGAGACAGTGAGTGAATACCCGAGAGCACCACAATACTTTTCAGAGATAGGATCACTCGAGCACACTGGACCTCACCCGAGTGAAGGCCAAATGCCTCACTCGAGTACCTGCGAGTGAAGTCCAGGAAGTGAGAACCCGAGAGCATAAGAGAAATGGCAGTAGCCCAAATGGCTTACTGCACTCAAGCACAACACGGCTCACTCGAGCAGACACCCCATACCCGTGAGTGAGAAGGCACACTCTTGCACCATGCCCGCAAGTGACAACCCGAGAAGCAAGACTTGGTGTCAAATACACCAGTCACTCAAGCACAAGGAGGCTCACTCGAGTGATATTCATAGCTCATTCTTGGATTTTCCAGAAAACACAACAGAAAAGTTGAAAAGAAACATAATATACGCACAGCACTCGAGCAGGCTCAACCTCACCCAAGTGATGTTCATCATGTGCTCGAGTGAATTCCGAATCACTCGAGTGATTCTATCAGAACCAGAAAACGCAGAAAACAGACCAACTTCCTAACACTTGCCCAATTTGATCCCAATGGACACAAGACTTTACCCAAAGCCATTCCCACAGAAAAACACCCAATAAACTCAATGGAATCATCAGAATCATCGAAATCCTACTCCATTATCATGCTTTGGGTTTTGGGCAACAAATTGAACAAAACACCAATCTCAACCAAACTTCACATTTCAATTACCAATCAATCTATCTATCCTAAACTCATTCCAAGACACTATTCTCAAGTCAAAGACATACCAAATGAACAGTGACACTCATTTTTCGGATCCAAGCCAAATTTCCAGAAATTACAAACTACTTCAAATGGTATGAAACTTAGATAGATAGATTGGTTTCACTCACCTTATCAACTTCTCCAAAGGGAGTTCTTGATTCACCACTTTCCAAGATTTCGTGTGATCACAAACCACAACCAATGGCCAAACTAAAAACACCAAAATGAAGCTCATCACTCAAGGATCAACATTTATGAGTGGTGTTTAAGCAAATGAGGGCATTTACTTACCCAAGTCACCAGTTTTATCTTTCTCTTTCTTGCCTAGCTGACCGCCGAAAATGGAGGAAAGGAAGAGAGAGAAAATGAGAGAGAGATGGAGGGAGAGAGATGAACAATGATGATGATACTCCCCATGCTTCCAACTCAGCTACACAAGAGAGGAGAGGGAGGAGAGAGAAAGCTTATTTTATCAATTTGACTTTCCTTAACCTCTCTCATCTTGACACATGCCACTATACTATTGGCTCACCCCAAAATAAGTCACCAATTAACTTATCTAATCTCTCCATTAGCCATTTAATCACACTTCTCATTTTCACTTAGTTAGTAATTAATTTCTCCCTTAATTACCAACTTATGGCCAATAATTTCATTCCTCCAATTTTCCACTAATTATGACATATTAATTAATATTTCCATAAAACACATAATAATTCCAATTAAATTCATAATTATCCATAATACTCATGATTAGTCCTTAATCAAAAATTGGGATATTACATATTCAACCGTAAATCTCCATTGATGGCGGTGAAGTTAAGGATGGAGGAGAGAAGGGGAAAGGAGGAGCTTCCGCGAACCGATAGAGGGGTTTTGCTGATGTGCTTGAGTCTCAAATTTTAGAGTTAAAATTAGATGCCTTTTGATATCCAGGTCAGTTTTAAGACCAGTTGTAATTAACAACCAGTCTTAAAATTAATATTTAAGACCAGTTATTAATAAATAAACGGTCTTAAAAATAGAAACTTTTTTAAGATGGGTTATTAAATAATAATCAGTCTTAAATTTTTAATATTAAAGACCGGTTTTCATGTACAGCCGATCTTAAAAATAATAACCATTTTATTTTTTTTAATTGTCTTTAATTCAGATAATGTTTTCTAGACCGGTTATATTTAGAACCAGTCTAGAAAATATATTACATGTATTTATTTTTTTAATTGTATATATTTTAAGACAGGTTTTTATTATAACTGGTCTTAAAATTATTTTTAAGACCGGTTATAAATATAACCGGCCTTAATATTTCATTATAATTACAAAAATGCCACTGATTATATTTTTAAGACCTTATACGATATAGCCGGTCTAAATGTTCTAGTCTAAAAACCCTTTTCTGTACTAGTGATAGGTTCTTTTCTCTAGAGTTTGCTCTCCATATTCCAAAAATTCATTCATTTTCTGGGCTTTTTAGCTCATAACTCACGATAGTAATTTCTAATCCAACTATTGAAATTGTTGGATAGAATGTCTTGGATGGGCTATCCAAATTTCAACCCAATCCAATGGTTAACAAAAACAAAATTGATATGTTACTGTGGCTACCCCGGTTATATGTGAAAAAAAATTGCACCTTGAATCCACCTCACTACTCCTATGTAGAGGCTCTAAGAACTCCCTCTTCTCTTTATTTAGTCGATGTGCAACATCTTAATCTCTTTTATTTTATTATTTATTTACTTTATACACATATAATTAAAATTAAAATCAAATACTCTCACTTAACCTCTACTAACTTTATTATTTTATCTTTTCTAAAGAAATTCAATAATAATAATTGCTTAATTATATTCTTATTAGACTTCATTTAACTTTAATGTTTTGATTTAATTTAGATTTATCTTCATTATTTAAACCATTATTCACTAAATTATATTCATTGCTAAATGTTTCCTTCTTAAGATTATCTATCTTATGAATGAAAATTTGGGATGTTACACTCAACCTCCTAAAGCCTTTGGACTTCCACTAATGTCCTTCTTATGCTTGTTCTTAAACTCTTCAAAGTAGTTCACCTTTCTATTGTCAAAGTCCTCACCCCTAAGGTGCATGTCACCACCAACTGCTCTAACTTTAAAGTCACCCTTGTTAATTGTGATAACAGAAACATCAAAGGTGCCACCTCCAAGATTAAACACAAATATGTTCCTCTCGTGGTCATATCTATCTTTCTTGTCAAGACCATATGCAATTGCTGCAACTATGGGCTCATTGATTATTCACATTAAGCAATTGTGCTTGCATCTTTGGTTGGTTGATGTCAAGAACTGTTGAAATAAGCTGTCACAGTGACAACTGCATCCTTAACTATTGAACCAAGATATGTCTCTGCAATCTCATGCATCTTTGTTAATACAATCAATAAGATTTCTATTGGTAGAAATTTCTTTTCGTGTGTTTTAAAATTTACAACAATTTTGGGTTTATCATTTTCAACACAAAACGACCTTAAATAGCCGAAGGTTTATATCACTTTGAACATGGGAATCTTCAAATCTCTTATCAATTAATCTCTTTTCATATGCAAAATGTTAATGTTATATAAAAATAAATAATAACTTAACTATATATGTTTAGTACACCATCCTCAAAAAAATAAACATAAAACCATTGTGGACACTAGAATTAGAAGTGAATAACTTACAAGAAAGAGAATCAAAATAAACTTTCAAAAAACTATGAAAATCATTATCAATCAATTTTTTTCCTTTTCTTTTTCCTTGCTTTAGGGTACTAAGCTTTTACTCAACCATTAATCCAAAAATAAAAAATAGGGAAAGAAAATAACTCATTCCTAAACACTAGCCAAAGCTTAGTCACTTGATCATCTAGAAAGCGAATAACTTGTATATATGAGAGAGAACGAAAACAAAATTTCGAAAACAACTATTGAAAACATTATGTAAAAAATTATTCATTTTCATTTCCTTGCTTTAGAGGGTATTAATTAAGCTTTTAGTTAACAATTAATGAAAAACATAAAATAGAAAAAAAAGAAAGGAGAATTACCAAAGACAGTATTAGCAGGGTTATGTGTTGCAAGGTTCTTTGTAGCGTCACCAACCATTCTTTGAGTATCAGTAAAGGCAACATAAGACGGTGTCGTTCTATTTCCTTGGTCATCTAAGATGATAACTACTCGATCATGCTTCCATACTGCACACACGAGTATGTGGTTCCAAGATCAATTCCAATAGCCAGTTTAAGCTGTGATCCATAATCCATCATTTTTTCTTTCTTTCAGGTCAATGGAGGTTTAGGATACTGAGTGAGTTAGAAAAAAAAGAGTTCTAGGAGATTGGTAAGTAGATGGAATTTGCATGTTGTAAGAGGCTAATGTCCTTATAATAACATAGTGGTACTGAACGTCACTAGATTTGTTGATTTTTCCTACACATTTCTATATCATTTTTTTTTCATAATTCAACTTTTTTTAAACTTTTGAAACAGAGACAAAAACAAACAAACAAAAAATGATCGCAAGCAAAATATATAGGAAGGTTTTGTCATGGCTTTAAGGAAATGACTGTGTGCTTTGACATTGAAAAGATACAATCTCATAACATGTTGACTTTCCTATATCCTCTAGCCCAACAGATATGAAGTCCATGAATGGTCCCTATTAGTTCCATGATCCTCGATGGAGCTATTGCTAGTTTGTTGACCACACACCCATCTATCATGGTAATCTTGGATAACTCCATTGCATCAATTTCTTCCATCACTTATGTAATGCCCTAAATTTTGATTAAGGGCTAATGACAATTATTTAGAATGATTTGTGAATTAAATCTGAATTAATATGTGTTTTAGGGAAATTTTGGTAAATGTACCAAAATCAGTGGAAAATTGTTGATTTATTTGTTAGTGATTAATGGAAGAAATTAATTACTAACTATGAGAGAAATGAGATGTGGAACTAAATGGCTAATGAAATGGTTAGAGTAACTAATTGGTTACTCATTTTATAAGAGCTAATAAGGTTGAGACACTTGGCAAACTTATATCATGTGAGAGAAGGGAGAAAAGTCAAATGGGAGTATTTTATCATTTTCTCTCTCCTTTCCCTCCCTCGTTTTTGCTGGAAGAAGCATGGGCATGGAGAAAATAATCATCATTTCTTCATCTCCTTCAAGCTATCATCTTTCTCTTCTCTCTCCAAATTTCCTGCGCCATTGTTGAAGAAGTGAGAGAAAGGAAAAGCTTGTTATTAAGGTAAGAAGATGATCTCAAATACTCAAACTCTTTTCTTTAAAGTTATTCCTTGGCTTTAGAGCTTTATTTTGATGGTTATAGATTGTTCATTGGTGTTAAATTGAGCTCTTAAGAAATTTTGAAGTTTGGAGAATCAAGAAATTCCTTTAGAAAGGTTGAAAAGGTGAGTGAAATCAATCTTTCTATATTTTGTGCCAAATGATTTAGCTTTGAAATTCTGGAATTTTTGGCCTTGATTTCGAAAATAAGGGTCATGGGGTATTTGGCATGTTGTTGGTATGGAATTGGTATGTTTGGAATGTATGCAGATAGATATAAAGGGATTTGGGATTGAATGAGTAAGTTTGGTGATTTTAGAATTTTGGCATTTAGTGTTTCCCAAAATCAAAGAATGAGTAAGTTTGGTGATTTTAGTTTTTCTATGTTTACTGGTTTCTGATAAGCATCACTCGAGTGATCTGGGGTCCACTCGAGAGCAGGATGAGCATCACTCGAGCGATGATGGATCCACTTGAGTGCAGTAGTGCATTTTCCCTTTCGGCTTTCACGTTGCACTTCTGGGCAAAAGGCAAGAGTGTTGCCTCACTTGCAAGTGTTATGGGTTCTCTCTCAAGTGAGCCTCCTCTCACTTGAATGCAGATGCATTTGACACTATGAACTCTCATCTTGGGTTGTCACTCGCTACCATGTTTCAAGAGTGTGCCTTAACATTTGCGAGTGTTAAGCTGTCACTCGAGTGACAGGGGTCTTCACTCGAGTGCTCCTCTTCTTTGAAAGTTTCTATTGCTCTCGGGTCAACACTTTCTTTGCTTCACTTCCTAAAACTTGAGTGAGCATTTGGCTATTACTTGAGTGTTAACCTTTGTGCTCGAGTGCAAAGTTCCTCATCACTCGAGTGAGGCCTTCTTCACTCGAGTGTAATAGTGAAAATTTTGTTATTGTACTTCTAAAAGGGGATCTTTAGGATAGTTCTTCCAACCCTTTAATGCTGTTGTTAGAAGTATTTGTAGCTTCCTAAAGAACATAAATAATAACCAATTTAAGTGATTTGAAGTCATTTAAGTATTGGAATATAAAATAACACTTCATCACTTATTATAAATTATAGGATTTGACATTTTCCCTACTCAGGAGAGACCGGTACCAGAGCACGCCCGGCTTTTCTCTCGTGTTGTGTATGATGCTTAGTATGCATGACTTATCATTGTGTTGTATGTGTTATCGGCCGTAGGGCATTACATCAAGAGCAGTTCAGTGTGAGCAATCGTAGGGGGTTATGGTTATCACACCTACCCCTGCCGTTGCATCTGCCGTTGTAATTTACCGAGGCTGCGTTGTGGAATCATGGATTCCTGTTTGATTATCCGGCCAAGTGGTTGTGTGTATGTGAAGTATTTTATATGGATCCCAACTATTGTGATATATGTGATATGAATATGTGGTTGTGCAATACAGCGTGAGCAAATGTAAGGGTGACGCAAGTCATACCTACCCTTTTCGCTATAACTGCTATTGTAGTTGCTATGTGTGTGTGATGATTTGCTTTCATACTTTGTGGTTGTGCATACTATGAGTGATTTGATACTACGGGGATTCCTTAGAATTTCACTCTCCCAAAAACAATTTTTTTAGAAAGGGTTGAAGGATCAAAGGGGAAGCGGGTGACGAAGAGTGGTTAAAGCTCTGGATAGGAGTTTCATTTTGGAATATTTAATTATCATACTTGTAATTGGTATTTTGGATTTTTCATTGGGAAACATTGTGCATAATGGATGTATGGTGTAGTTTTGTGTAATCCCCAAGTTAAGGGAAGTAGATTATAGGCATTATGCCTTGTATAAATCCTTATTCGATTAATGCAACCTGAGTGTGTCGAGAATTTACATTGTACTCTGATATTTATAAATGGAATCGAATTATACAGGTCAATTGTGAAATTGAAGTGTGAATATGAGTCCGTTGTTAAACAAGTTTGGAAAAGTTTTTAAAAATCTTGTTTTAGGCAAAATAAACTTTCATTAAGTCCCAAATCGTGTTATGGTCTCTAATTCCACATAATTATCTTTTTATGAACTTAATCTCGGCCTTGAAGAGGAAGGGGGTTACAATTAGAATTGAGCCATCCACTCCATCCCAGCAAACATATCCAAACAAAGTTGACTATTAAATCATCTTTGTGTATGTCATTCCTGCTTTATTTTAAAAATTCCATTTGAACTACTCCACCCCTTATAGAGCAGAGAAGGAGCATTATTTTGTAGGAGACACTAAAGATTTCCAATGGTTAATCGGGTTTGGGCAATCTCTAAGTAATTGCATTAAGTTCTCCTCCACTACACACCTGAAAAGGCATGAAGCCATTATTCTTAATCCTTTTCTCCGCCTTAAAGTTGTTGTGTGAGCTTTACTATAGGTAAATAACCACATGAAAGATTTGATCTATTTTGGTACCGTCCATCTCCAAATGAGTTTCCAAACACTATCTCCATGCTAATGTGTACCTGCAAGTAAAAAACGATATGCAAATTTTGCAAAAAAAATTACTATCAGTATATGGCTCCCAGAAAAATTTGTTCTCTCCTCTTTCTTCACAGGGTGGGTATGCACAAGTAATTCGATCAATAATGTGGGGAGGCAGCTTAAGGTTCATCCTCCCTTTATCCCATTCACCATACTGAGTTAGATAATTAGCTACTCTTTCATCCCTCCCAGCCATGAATCAAATCCACCAAAGGTACATTCATCTCACACTAATTATCAAACTAGAAAAATGAAGATTTGTCATTATCAACCTCTATACCAAGGGCACTTCTAAATGAACTCCAAACTTTGCATATACCTTTCAAGTGTAATAAGCATTTTGCTTTATAGTTACCTTTAGAAAATCCAAAAGGTGCTACCTGGTGCAATTAAAACATAAATATCATACAAAGCTAAGCTTAGGGGCAAGAGTAAAAGGCTTACACACAGGACTTGGAGGCAAAAATAAAAGCATGGCTGTAAGAGGGGGAAGCTACTGCTCTAGTACTATCGGAAGATTAAAAGAAGCTATTGGAGAGTCTACCAAAGTTGAATATGTCAAATGATATATTGAAGGAATTATGTAGGCCATGGAAAGATGCCTTAATTGTCACCTTACTGGTAGAAAATACAAACTTGATAATGATGAAACATTGCATCCAATAGTTTATTTAGTCAGGGATTTTTGAACTAATATACCTATTGAATAACTACTATGTCTTTTGGTTGGAAGACTTGGAGTTGTGCACGAGGTTAATATATGATGGCTTATGGCTCATTCAGGGGCATTACTTGGTGGTGCAATGTTGGAGCCCAAATTTTAATCCTTATTGCAACAAGGTCAGGAAGGTAGCAATGTGGATTAGAGTTCCTACTTTACTAATGTACAACTACTCGAAGATTGTATGTTTGAGTTATGAAAAATGATAGGTAAGACCTTAAAAGTAGATATTAACACTCTTTCTCAATATAAAGACAATACATCTTTAGAGAGAGGTAAATTTGCAAGGGTAAGTGTAGAAGTTGATTTAAAAAAGGAATTACAGTCAATAATTGCTATCATACAAACAATTTATTTAGTAGAGTATGAGGGATTGAAAGTCATATGCTTCAAGTGTGGTGTCTATGGGCACAATCAAGATGAATGCCCACTCAATGCTCAACCTAAGATGAACTAGTTAGAGAAGAAGCAAGCAAAGGAAAATCCCAGTAACCAGCATCTTGTCCAACGAAAAAACAAAATTTCTTTGGGATGCCAAGTGTCAATTCTGATGAAGAGTATGACTCTGGGATGAAGGCGAAGAAAACCTTTAGAAAAAGATCCATTATTATTGATCCTGAGAGGAAAGGAGAGCAAAAAGGGGCTGGTGAGAACAAATCTACAAGAAAAGAGAAAAAAAGGAAAATTTGGGATAAGGTTCGATGTTCTCAAAGAAATGGACATGCTTGTCAAATCTTTAAACAAAGCAGGCACATACATGGCTAAGGCATTTGTGAAGCAATGGAGAAGGAAAAAGGATACAGAAGGCCGCCCAAAAGTCATATATGATCTTGGTACTTGCTAGGTGTCAAAAGGTTGATGGTGTAAAGATAGAAGGAGAAAAGTGGAAAATGTCAGAACCTCAGAGAAACCAAAGTGAGAGTGTGAGAGAGAAAGAAGAAGATAGCCTTGAGACAAAAAAGTACAGGGAGGCATAAAATAAAATAAATGAAAAGATGGACCAACTAAACCCTAGTAACTTGCAAGAAGACCCACTACTACAAAAATAGAGATTAGTGGCGAACCTTTTGTGGCACTTCTTTAAAGCTTCTTTCTAGATTTTAATTTTTTTTTTTTAAAAAAACACTTTAAGTAGTGCTTCCTTAAGAAAGTGCCACAACTGCTTGGTGTTATTTGGTGGCGCTTCCTTAAAGAAGCTCCACCTAAAGTGTTTTTTTTTAAAAAAACTGGAGGGAAGCGCCACAGCTGTCATGTGGCTTTGGTTGACACTTATTTAAGTAAGCGCCACCTAAAGTGGAGTAGATAAAGGAAATCCACTCCACCAATCACATGACAGCCTTTTTCTATTCTAATTTTATTGTTTCCCTCTTCCCCTAAAAATTTGTACACTATCCGTCCTCCTAATTTCATTGTCAACCTTTTCCCTCCTCTTTTTTTTACCCCTTTTTCCCTCCCCTTCATTAGTCCTTTTTGTTCCCTTTTATCCCATAAACTTCATTTTTCTTCATCATTTTATTTTCGTTTTTCTTCCCTTTTGCCCCCATAAGCTTTATTTGTCTTCATCCTTTTATTTCTTTTTCTTTGTACTCTCCTACTCTTTTGGTCCCCACTTTATATCCAGGTCAGAGTTCTTCTTCCTCTCCTCTTCTGTTGGTCTCCACTTCAGTGTCCATTCAATCCCCACTACTGCAAATCTGTAAGTACGTTATTGTTTTTAAAAAAAATTTTTATAGATCTATATATCTTTCTGGAGACACACACACACATACATGCTTTCATTTTTTTTTATTTTTTTTATTGCATCTGATCACACACACACATACATGCCATTTTTTTAAAATTTTTTATACTATATCTAGACACACATACATGCATGCATGCTTTTTTTTAAAAAAAAATTATGCTACATCCCTGGACACACACACGCATACATGCCATTTTTTTTAAATTTTTATACTCCTTTGTTGTAGTGCTATCTGTACACACACTACCATAAAGCTTTAAGGGTTTGTCATAACCAAGCCAGCGGAAGTCATTCAATATACATAGACATACATACATATATTATTTGCACTTTAATACCTTTTGTTTGCTTTAAAAGCTGGAGTGTTAGTTGGTTTGCTTTAAAAGCTGGAGTCATTCATTCACAATTGTTATAAATATATTTAGTATTGATTTTATTAATTAGTTATTTGTTTGTATCATTTTCGAGTTATTTTATTGTTGTTTGCTTTTTTTCATTTTGTTAGTATGATTTATAGGGGTATGAATTAAAAATAAAAAAAATTAAAGAAAAATATGAAAATAATTTTTTTTTTTAAAAAAATGCTCTAGGTGGCGCTTCTTTGAAGAAGCGCCACAGGAATGGGCCCTCCTGTGGTGCTTGTTGACGTAAGCACCACAGGAGGGTATGGTCTCCTATGGCGCTTGTTGACATAAGCGCCACAGGAGACCCACCTCCTGTGGCACTTCCTCTAAAAAGTGCCACAGGAGGGTATTTTTTTAAAAAAAATTTAAAATGTTGTGCAAGCTCCACAGCTTTTTTTAGTGGCATCCTGATATGTGGCACTTCTCTAGCGCTATAGCTAATGCAATTATAAGCGCCACAGCTTTGCTTTTTTATAGTAGTGGCCCAATTCCAACAGACTACCTATAACCCCCTGCCTTGCTATCCATAATTATAATTCGAAAATGCTCAATTAAAATGAATTAGAGACTGGCGAATAATTAAATTTCACTCCTAATCCCTTTCTTTCGGTAGGGTTTTCGCAATTTTTTTCAAAACTTCATCCCTTCCCTGGTCTCAATTTTCAAGTTTCAAATATAATTAACTATGTAGTAGGTCGCATTCAAATATATCAGAGAATATAACAAAGTCCAGGCAACCCCCGGGTTTTATATATACTTACTAAGGGTTTCACGTTCCCATATAGGGGATTACATAAATGCTTCCAAAATATTATTTACATCCCTAAAAGAATATACAGTAATCCTAGCCACTCCTAGTCGCTCGCTTATCCTTGGAGCCACTTGCCCTGTCTAAAGGTTAGACAAAGGAAAGAATAAGATTCAAAAGAATCCCAGTAGTAACAAATCACTCATACAATATATAATCACATAGCATGTAAGTACATCATCACATAGCAGCACAAATACAAATTACACCCTACCCTCATCTCCTTTTCAGCCGGGAAGGCTCACAGTCCTTAGCCGAACCGTTGTTAGCTAGTCAAGGACTATTGGCGTGGCGGTGCATACACATAGCCTTACGGCTCACAATTAGCCTTTCGGCTTCCACATTGCCTTAGGGCTTGCTTATAGCCTTTTGGCTTCCACATTGCCTTACGGCTTACATATAGCCTTTCGACTTCCATATTGCTACATTCACTATCACAAAACAATGACAAATACATATACAACGCATTTACACATAGTATAATGGAAGAGTCACTACCTTGTTCTTTCCTGACATTTTCTGGTATGGTTTGTTCATGATCATGGTAAATGTTGAACCCTTTAAATCCAGAATCAAGGATGACTGATTAATCTTTACTCCATGTTCTTTGATTTTATAATACTTCAAGTTGGTTATCATTTGAACTCTTTAGGTGGCTACTAGAAGCCTAAACACATGTCTAAAGAGTTGGAAGAAACTACCCCAAAGATCCCTTTTTCAGAAGAAAACACTGATTTTTGGCTGACACACTCAAGTGAAGAAGGCCTCACTCGAGTGATGAGATGATCTGTACTTGAGTGATATCAACTTACACTTGTGAGTGCTTGACAGAGGGCAACTATAAAGGCAAAAAGTGCTCGCTTCACTAGAGCATAGGGACTAACACTCAAGTGATGTCTCATATTCACCTGAGTCCTATCGAGTGAGGTACAGAAAATGTCTACCCGAGAGCAATTGAGAGACCCTAGAGTGAAAAGTGCACTCGAGCACTAGCCCTAGCACTCGAGTGACTACCCAACACCCACGAGTGCTAAAACACACTCTTGAAAAATGTCCTGTGAGTGGTAACTCGAGACCCGGCCTCATAATCCAAAATGCTCTTGCACTTGAGTGAGATAAGGTTCACTTGAGTGATGACCCATATCACTCGCAAGTGAAGAAGTTTACTCATGATCTCTGCCTGAGAACTTAAACAAAATGCTAAAGGAAAAGGGAAAATATCATGTTGCACTTGAGTGATACCCTACCTTACTCGAGTGAGGCTTATCAAAAGCCAAAACATAGTAACTGATAGAATTTTCCAAACTTGTCAAACCTGATTCCAATGGTTCTAAAACTTATACCAAAATTCATTCCCACATAATTTGACACAAAGAACCCATTGAAAACACTAAAACAACCAAATTCCCATCCCTCAACACATTTCCAGTTTTGACCCATACCACAACACAAATCCACCTATAACTAAACCTCCTCTTTCAGATTCCAACTAAAACCAATAACATTATAATACAACCTAATACCTCTTTCCACATAACACAACATCCAATTCATTCATTTCCAATTCACATAAAATCAGGGCAAAAAATTCAAAATTTCCAAAACTCAATCAATAATTAAAATAAATATGTCAAAATGTGCCAAAATCTCACCTCTTCAACTTCCTAAAGTGAGTTCTTGAATCTCTTAACTTTCAAACTTCTTCAAATACCTAACCACCACCTTTCAAAAATCTGAAACCATCAAGATGAAGCTCACATCAATATGAACAATATTAGAGAAGAGCATTTGAACATTTGAGAGTCATAACAATGTCAAAATCTTACCTTTAGTTTTCTCTTCCCTCTTGAAGCTCAACGAAAATGGGGTTTGGGAGAGAGAGATGAGAGAATGATGATGGTCAGATTTTTCCCTTGCTCCCATGCCCCTTAACTGACTTGTAAGAGAGAGGGAAGAGAAAAACAATTTTGAAATCTGGACCGCATCCTATGGCTCATAACTTGGCACATGTCATGATCTTGCTTTCTCTACCATGAACTCACATGGCTCCAAAACACATGATTCCACCCCTTTCTAACACTTGAGAGTTAATCTTAACCATTGATCTTTAGGTTACCAATGAGTTTCCTCTTCGGTAACTGACCAATTGGTCGATAATTTTCCCATTTTGCCCCTAATTGTGGCAATTCTTCTTGAATCACCACCAAACACATTCTTCTCATCCCTTATACCATTCATTTGCTCTCCCCTCTATTTTTATTCAATTTAGATGTTAATCTATAATTGAACTCAAGTACAGGGTTTGGGCTCTGACTATATCGCATTCAAATCATAATTCTCATCATATCCTCCAATAGTGTTAGTTTAACCTTAATTACCTTCACCTTTGAAGTCATTGACCCTTAACCACATTTTAGGGTATTACACTACCCAACACAAGTAAATAAGGAAAGGACATGCAGAAGGAAAAAGGGCTAACTAACTAGGCCCAAAATTGTTTCTCCTTTGTTTATAAAGAAGCAGGCATATTATGGACACAATTTAATATTTAGTTTACTCAAAAGTTTGGGTAGAGTAAATCAACACCAAGGAAAAAAATGAAAGCTTAAACCCCAAAAATATTATGCAGAAAAACTCAATTAGACGAGGGATCAACGAACATGGTGAACACACAAAGGCACCATGACAAGAACACCTGAAGATAAATTGGTACAAATACCCAAGAAACCACCAGATTCTTCAACTATTGTTGATTGTTCTTCTTAAGAATCAGATGCAAATGAAACCACTGATATGTGATTCGAAATGCAAGATAAAGTTAGATAGTAAGAAAGAGGTGATAATGAGAAGATGCAAGAGGTTGATATCTCCGAGCTTCCACAGCAAGACATTTTTGCAGGAGTATGTCTTTGCCCTTTTAATTTTTAATTAGGAATATCATTTATTGGAATTTCTGTGGGATTACTTCTAAATATTTCTAGGGAGAGTTAGAGATGTGATTAAGGGAAAGTAGGTTAACATTATTATTCTGTGTTAAACACTAGTTAGTAGAATTCAAAGTTAATCAGATTATGCATAAAATGGGTAGCTAATCTCAATACCATGAACTAATGATCATTCCCATGGTTGATAAGACATAAACAATGAAGGATTGTAGGCCAATTTCCCTTTGTAATGTGAGTTGTAAGATTGTTACTAAGATTATTAGAAACAGGCTCAAACAAATTGTGGTGAAATTGGTTGCACATCATCAATATAGTTTTATTGTGGGCAGAGAACGTAGTGACATTATCATTATAGTGCAAGAAGTAATTCACTCAATAAGAACTAAGAAGGCCAGTAAAGGGTGGCTAGCTGTGAAAGTGGATCTTTAAAAGGCTTTTGACATATTGGAATGGCCTTTCATCTGGGATACCCTTAAGATAGTGAGCATTAGTGATAAAATCACTTAAGGGATTATGTCTTGCATCTTAAGTTCTTCATTCCGTGTACTATAGAATGGAGAGCCTACAAAAAGCTTCTCTCTATCTCATGGTTTAAGACAAGGTGATCTCATATCCCCATATACCTTTACTTTTTGCATGGAGATAAAGAACCACATGATTCAAGATAGTATTAAGGAGGGCTATTGGTCTCCAATTCTACTGAACAAATTGGTCCCCCAATCTCCCACTTATTTTTTGTGAATGATATAATTCTTTTTGAGGAAGTTTCGACAATGTATGTAACACTTCTGTGATGCTTTTGGTAAGATTATGAACAAAACCAAAACAAAGATTTTCTTCTCTAATAATGTTCATGTCTCTAGGGTTATGGAGATGAGTCAACAGATGGGTGTTGGCTTGACTAATGATATAGGGAAGTACCATGGGATTCCCCTTCTTTATAAGAGGGCATCTTATATGACGTTTACACCAATCCTTAAGAAAACTCATAATAGGATGTCAGGTTTAAAGAAGAAATATTTAAATTTAGCAAGGAGAGCTACTTTAATTTGCTCTGTGTTATCAGCTTTACCCACACATTGTATATAGACAATGCTGCTTTTTAAAGGACTTATTCGAGATTTGGAAAAGCAAAGTCAAGATTTCTTATGGGGAGATATGAGCAAAGTTGGGATATGTAGCCATAATTTCTTATGGCGCGAAGCTAGCTCGATTATTGTGGTGGTTATTTTATAGTGGTTAGTATCAAAGTAACTACGACATAATGCAAAGAGTCGTATTTTTGTAGTAGTGAAGGTTAACTACTATAAAGTGTAATGCAAATTTGTAGCAGGTATAGCTTATAACCGCTATAGAATGCAGAGGGTTTACAGATTTGTAGTGGTTACATAACTGTTCACGTTATCCAAGGTAGGGTTTATGGATTTGTAGCGGTTTCCGTTGAAACCCCTATAAATCCAGGCGCTATAAAAGTGCCCTGAACCCTCCAATTCCTCATTTTGCCATTTTGATTTATCACGCTCCCTTTGAGACTTTCCTTGAGATTTGAAGTTCTGCTGAAGCTTTTGACATAGTTTGATACTCAAGGTTAGTAAAGTTAAGTAGTTTATTTCCTTTTTTGGCTATTATTTATAATTTTGATATAAACTGTGCTAATATTTTTTTTGCAGTTATATGTATTATGACTTTTGAGTGAGACAAGGGGAAGGGGAAAAGGCCGAACTTCCCCCTCAGACCTATTTTGTGGGGGAGCAGTAGTAAAGGGGGTAGTGGAAGAGGCACCAAAGGGTAGTGTGGAGGGAGGCATGTCCCCATGCGTCGCAAGGGGCGACTGTGCCATAGCACCCATAAGACGTGGCCCTACCACAGCAGCCCTTCCAGGAGATTGCCCCACAACAGACGACCCCATAGGAGGGGAGATTAGTTTTAGCGATCTAGACGAGAATGAGGATTTTGACATCCAAATTCCTATATTGAGATGGAGCAATTCCTAAATAAGGAGGAGGATAGGAACTAGAACAACCCACGGTGGTCATCTACCCCGTCAACAGGGTTTAAGGTACAAATTCAAGGTAAATTTAATTACTGTTTTAATAAATTTAATATTGAAATTATAAATGTATTTTAAAATTTAATAATGTATGTGTTAAATTGTGTAGATGAGCAGGGGAATATTTCCATAACGAGGCTGGACGTGGCCGATCTCAATAGCATGGACTGGAGCCTATGTATGGTAGTTTCATGGAATGATGCTATGGACCAGCCTATCGAGAATGGTAGTCACCTCTTCAACCGCTACCTGAATGAGCTGGGCTCAAATTGGATGTGGTTCCCCATCCACTCCAAGATGTGGAGGAATATTCCTAAGAGGCCGAAGTATTTGACGTGGGATGAGGCTATGAAGGTAATTAATAGTATTTGATTATATTATATATTTTGTAATTAATTGTATTTAATTAATATTTATTAATTGTATCATTTGTAAGTAAATGTATTTAATTATTTTTTATTCAATTGTGTTATAGCTTAGGATTGTCGTCTGGGACAATCGGAAAAGGTACACTCTAATGAAGATGGGAGATGACTGAAGGATCAAGAGGAATTGTCTCTTCCACAGCATGAATAAGGATGGGATGATACCTCTATAGCAGTTGATCAAGAACATCTCAGACAGGGTCCCACCAAACAACTGGGCAAGTTTTGTCTAGTATAGAAGGAGCGCATAGGGATAGGTAATTTATTTATAATTTTAATTTTAATATAATTTTCAAAATTTTTATGTTTTTAATAATTATAATTGTTTTATATTTTTTTAATTATTTTAATATTGTTTATTTTATGCAGGCTCTTTCTTAGAGGAATACCACGTACCGAAGGCAGTAGAGGATCCACCACACTGCAGGATCAAAGACATTTTCTGACACATATAGCGAGCTAGTAATTTATTTATAACTATAATTTTTAAATAATTTTTATAATTTTTATGTTTTTAATAATTATAATTGTTCATAATAGTAATTTATTGTTTTAATTGTTTTAGAAGCGAAAGGCTCAGTAGGAGAACCGCTAGACGGACTATCTGGAGTTATTCACTATCACCCATCGACATCGTGATGAGACTCCAACCTCTCAGCAGGCAGAGGAGGCCATTGTAAGTTAATTTATTATTGTATAATAATAATTTATTGTTATATTTTTTATAAAACTACTTTATTGTGAATAATAATAATAATAATAATAATACTTTATTATTTCATAAAATGGCATAAACAGATGTAGCAGTCACGGTTGAGTTGCAAGAGACCCAAACCCAGGAGTCATAGGGTATGTGGACCCCACTGCGCCATTGAAAGCTAGTCTGGGTCTAGTTGAGCACCTTGGATGCGTGAGGGGTATGGGGATAGGCGCCAAATCTAGTATGGTCTACGGTAGGAGCAGTGCCTCTGAGGCTAGCAACTCTAGAGCACAAACGTTTGGGGTCAGACATCCAGGGTCAGATATCCGAGGAATGACTTTGTTGACAAGCTCTGTTCGGAGGTTCTAGGACATATGTTGTGATGGCCCATCAGATGCAATAGCAGGCCGATTTCTACTAGCTCTGCATGTGTAGTGGTAGGATATCACAAACTACATGTTGTTGCGGTTGTGGAGTCGCATGTTCCCTAATGAAGAGCATCCACAGGTACCCCTTGTCCCTAGGTTTGTCATCTAGCTGCATCCTACTACCGATGATAATGGTACGGTTCACTTTGCTCAGCACCATGCATCTGCCCCCTTGAGGGAAGACCTGATGATCAAAGTTGTGATTCTGCCCCTCTGAATAGTTAGTTTATGCTTTAGTTAGCTTTAGGAAAATTATATTTTTTTCTAACATCTATACAAAAATTTGGATATTTATATTTTCATTAATGTTAAATTCTTCTTTTATTTAGAACTCACAAACAAAATTGGAAAAAAAATAAATAAAAAATCTATTTGTAGCGGTTTTCTTATAATAAATGCTACAAACTATACAAAATATAAAGATTTGTAGTGGTTATACCTATTAAATCACTAAAAATAGAAAATACATATTACTTGGTAGTGGTTCCAGGTTATAACCGCTACAAATTATAATGAATCTTTGTAGTAGTTGTATCAACAAGAACAACTACAAAATGCATAAATAAAAAATTTGAAATATAACCAACGGTCATGATATTTTGTAGCAGTTTTCACAACTACAAACGCTACAAACTTTCAATTCAAAATTTGAATATTTTAAATCCCACCCATGAACATTTGTAGTGGTTCACCAGCATAACCGTTACAAAGTGACTTTCATATTGGTAGCAGTTTCTTAACAGGAATAACTACAAATTGAAATTTTGAAATTTGAATGTGCTAATTCCCACTAATGGTCATAAACATTTGTAGTGGTTGTATTGATATAACCATTACAAAGTGTCAAACATTTGAAAATTGAATTTCATGTCCTGCCAACAGTCGTGATTGTTTGTAGCAGTTTCTTGAACTATAATTGCTATAAACTTATACTTAGTAGCGGTTATGATATTGGTTTTGTAACCACTACAAATAGTTAAATATTAGAGGATTTGAATATAAGTTTCGAGGCACCTGTCATTCTGTATTCACTCATCTTCTTTGCTAAATTTTTCACTAGCTATGGATAAGTCATGGATCATGATGCCACGCAATTCTCCAGAATATTTGTACGGATTAAATAATTTCTTGGATTTCGCATACTCTCGTGCCAGCTGTAATGGTGAGATCATCTGTCCATGTCGAATATGCAAGTTCAAGAAATGGCATACATGACAAGTTGTTAAAGAACATTTTCTTGTGAAGTCTTTCCCAAAAGACTATACGTTTTAGGGAGTTTATAGTGAGAAGCCTGGTATGAGATATGATGCTACTCTTTTCAAAGCTCACAAGTAGGAGTTCAAGTAGATGAAGATGATCCTATTAATGATACTGTGCATGATGCATTTAGTTTTCAAGATGACAACTTCAACGGAGAAGTGTAGGGTTTATAGCCAGTATTCTTGAGGAATGAAGTAGTTCAAGATTTTTTCAGATTAATGGATGAAGCATATCTTCCTTTATATCAAAGTTGTTGAAAATACTCTAAATTATCTTTCTTGATCAAGTTGTATCATATCAAGTACTCGTGTGGAATCACAGATAAAGGAGTGTCAATATTGCTAGAATTATTACAAGATGCATTCCCCGACGTAGAGATTACCACAACGTTCTACGAGGCCAAGAAGATTATTAATAAATTAGGCTTGAACTAACAAAAAATCAGTGCATGCCCCAATAATTGTTTGCTGTTTTGGGGAGATGATACTAGCAGGGAGACTTGTAAGCAATGTCACATATTGAGGTAGGTACAAGACAATTTGAAAGGGGAAAAAGCAAAAGAACAAACCTGCAAAGATTCTTAGGTACTTTTCTTTCAAGCTGTGGTTACAAAGATTGTTTGTGTCATCCAAAACAAAAGAGCATATGAGGTGGCATGAGGTTGATAAGAATAAAGATGGTAAATTAAGTCATCCTTGGGACACAGACACCTAGCAAACGTCCAATAAAGACTTTCCATCTTTCACGAATGATCCCATAAATGTTCGACTTGCTTTGGCTACTGACGGTTTCAATCCATATGGGAATCTTATCATAGGTTACAGTATTTGGCCAATAGTCTTAGTTTCCTACAACTTACCCTTTAGATGTGTATGAAACAAAGCTCATTCATTTTATCTATGATCATTCCAGGCAAAAATTCACTGGGTAATTACATCGATGTGTATCTCCAACTGCTTATTGTTGAATTGCTTGGCTTGTGGAATGTCAACATCGAGAAATATAACATATGAGAAGAAATTGTTCAACTTGCGTGCAACCTTGATGTGGACTATTAGTGACTTTTTAGGCCAGGAACATTATCTAGGTGGAATATACATACTGGGTTGTTGTGTCTAGCTTGCAATTTTGACTCTGATACAATGCAACTTCCCCACAACTAAAAGTAGTGCTTCAAGGGGCATCAGAGGTTTCTCAATGGAAAGCAAAAGTTTAGATTGCATTGGAATCATTTTAATGGGAAACCAGAAAAAAGAGGACTACCTCAAACTTTATCCGGTGCAGATATCTTACAACAGTTTGAGGATGTTAAATTCGAGTTTGAAAAAAGCGATGATATAGCAAAAGCAGGGTAAAAGATGAGTAAGACTTCTTCTTCTATGCCTCAGCAATAAAGGAATATCAACATTTTTTGACTCTTCCATATTGAAAATATAATTACTTCGCCATAGTCTTGATGTCATCCACATTGAAAAACATGTATGTGATAATGTGCTATATATGCTGCTTACGAACCTAGCAAGTCAAAAGATCATCTTCAAGCAAGGAAAGATTTACGTGCCATGGGAGTTTGTAAAGATGTGTGGCTAGATGAACATAACAAATTTCAACTGACAAAGTCCACCCTCACAAAACCAAACAATGGAGTCTTCCTCGCAACATTGAAGAAAATAAAAGTTCCTTATAGGTATTCAAGCAACATTTCATTATGTATTGACATGCAGGCTCGAAAGGTTTCTGGCCTAAAGAGTCATGACTCACATGTTCTTATGCAACAGTTACTTCCACTAGCTATAATGAATAAACTTTCTCCTGATGTGTATATCATTTTGGTGGAGCTTTGTTCTTTCTTTCAGAAGTTGTGTTCTAAGGTTTTGATCATTGAGGATCTCGATTAGCTACAGTATAAAATCATTCTTACGCTTTGTCATTTGGAGATGATATCTCCTCCATCATTTTTCACTGTAATAGTTTACTTTACAGTCCACCTTGTTCATGAAACAAAGATCGCTGCCCAGTTTAATATCGATGGATGTATCCGATTGAGAGGTACTTATTTTACATATGTATGTCATTATTAGTTCTTATATTTGCTAGTCACCATTTTTAGCATTAGTATCATTTTTCCTTCTTTACTTTATAGGTTTCTTAGGAAATTGAAATTTTATGTAAGGAATAAGGCGTGGCCAGAACATTCCATAGCTAAAGGTTATATAGGGGATAAGGACTTATATTTCTGTTAAGGTACTTTGATGACATTGAGATGGCATTCAACCAACCACCTCGAGTAGACAATTATCCTAAACCTACGCCAATATCAAGAGAGTTGTTTATCCCTCGTGCTCGTAAACCAGTTGGAGGAACTAAGAACTTCAAACTAACAGCAACTATGAAGTTGCAAGCATATAGATATGTCTTGATTAATTACACTCAACGTGAACCCTTCCTTTAATAAGAATTGTACATTCATATGTTATTCTATATCTATCCTTACATTTCATGATCGCTATTACGAGGGTAAATGGTCTATTAGAAAGTGCAAGTGTACACTGTCATAGACAAGTAATATAGAAGTGAGTAGAGTATCGTTCCCTCAAGGATTGATCACTAAGTACCAAAATGAGTAATTTTACCTCTATTTAGTCTATCGATTAGTTGGTGATTGAGGGTACAAAATAAAATATGAGTAAATATGAATGCAAATGGTATGAAACAACTATGAGAAAAAGTCCTAGGGATCATATTTCACTTAACAAATTCTGGATTGAATCACTTATCTATTCTAGCCCAATTTATTCCACATGATTGATAGTTGAGATTCCCTAATTTAATTACTAGCCTCTTCCAAGGTCAAGCAATTCTATAATTAACTGCTAATCCAACATATTCCTATATGAATTTAAGCAATTAATTATGCATTAAGATTCATGGAACTCTTTAAGACTATACAACTCATATGAATATATTCCTATTTCATATGTAAGTCATGGTTTTAATTATAAGATCTATACACATGCATCTCCTTCCGGTCTCAACATGCATATTCAAAATCATTCAAAAGATGGCCAGCCAATCAAAAGCATTAAGAATAATAATTAAAACTGAATCATGAAGGAGAAATTCAAACTATATTTAATAAGTTAAGATTCAATCCGTCATTAGTAAGCTACGTCATCACCCTAGGAAAATGAAAATTTAACTCATGATGAAATTAAAAACAACAATAAAATAAATTGAGAAATTCATAAACATTACAATAGACTTAATTATTGAATAAACAATACAAACACAAGATGCATGAAAATAGAAAAATCTTGCCTTCCATGTAGGAGGCATGCAAGAAACAAATACAATGCATGAAATTAAGTCTCAGATGATAGTATGTAAGTAGAGAAGAAAGGAGAGTAATGAAATGGTGTGTAAGTGGAGAAGAGAGAAGAGTAATGGAAATGAAATGGTGTGTGTGGAGAGGAGATGAGAGTAATGGATATGAATTGGTGTGTAAAATGTGAAGGAGAGGGTGGCTATACATAGGGAAGAATAGAGTAGGGTAGATGAAGTGGTAGATGAAATGTGGTAGATGAAGTAGTAAATAGAATGTGGTAGATGAAGTAGTAGATGAAAAGGAAGATGAAGTGGTAGATGATTCCCGCTCTCAACTTCCAAGCAAAATTTGAAACCCTTAGAGATAGAACTGGATTTGGGTCTCAACATAAAAGTTGTAGAGCTCTTTCTTAGCTTTTTATCCATATTATGAACATCACAATCCGACATCTAGAGCTCCAGATATTGCCTGAAAATTGAAAGAGGGTCTAATTTAGTATTTTTCAAGAAATTCTATTTTATGCCAAAATCATTATTTATTGGGTTAAGGTGCAAAAATAGCAAAGAACTATTTCGCGAAGTGCACTCAGCACAATTAACTATTTTTGGGTGCAAAATTAGACATCAACAATATTTTTGGGTGCAAAACTAGACACCAACAATATTTTTGGGTGCAAAAGTAGCAATGCCGTTAACTCATGATAACTTCCGTTACTTTAACACAATTTTAGAATGGTTAACGTGCAAATTTAGCAACAAACTATTTTCTTATGAACACCAAACACAATAATTTTTCACACGAGCATTTACAAGACAAATATGAGCATTTACATTAATAATCTTACTTTATTTTTTTCATAAGAGCATTTATAAGACAGATAAAGGGATTTCAAAGAATCCGGGGAATTAAAAAATTTTGGTCTTTCATATATTTATCTTGTAAATGCCTATATTTATCTTTCCACTAACAAAACCTAACTTTTACTTGACTGAATGGGGTGCAATAAAATTTTGTTAACTCACTGTATTCTTTTAAATCTCTTTATTTTTTCTTGTAAATTCTTTTATTAGAAAATTGGTGGCACCCATATTTTCTAAAAGGGTTAAGTTGAAAATTTAGCAATGAATTATTTCCCTATGGGCACTAACACAATTATTTTTCTTAAGAGCATTTACAAGATAAATAAAGAGATTTAAAAGAATACAGTGAGTTAACAAAATTTTGCTGCACCCCATTCGGCCAAGTAAAAGTTAAAGTTAGGTTTTGTCAGTGGAAAGATAAATATAGGCATTTACAAGATAAATATATGAAAGACCAAAATTTTTTAATTCCCCGAATTCTTTGAAATCCCTTTATCTGTCTTATAAATGCTCTTATGAAAAAAATAAAGTAAGATTATTAATGTAAATGCTCCTGTGTAAATGCTCATATTTGTCTTGTAAATGCTCGTGTGAAAAATTATTGTGTTTGGTGTTCATAAGAAAATAGTTTGTTGCTAAATTTGCACCTTAACCATTCTAAAATTATGTTAAAGTAACGGAAGTTATCATGAGTTAACGGCATTGCTACTTTTGCACCCAAAAATATTGTTGATGTCTAGTTTTGCACCCAAAAATATTGTTGATGTCTAATTTTGCACCCAAAAATAGTTAATTGTGCTGAGTGCACTTCGCGAAATAGTTCTTTGCTATTTTTGCACCTTAACCCTTATTTATTTATTAATTACACCCAAATTTATTAAATTGAGTTCAAATATTATCCACAAAATCATCATATAAGGGAAACTTAATATACAAATATTTCACTTATCAAATTCCCCCTCACTTAGCTCTTGGACGTCCTCGGACAAGAAGTGACCATTAATGCTTCAAACAAAATTAAAAGTGTCAAGTCATAAGCAAGAACACAATTGAAAAATAAAGAGATCATAGTATTCAAGAATCAACGAAAATATAAACTAGTAACTTTATTTCAAAATGAATAAACCGAGTTCGTAATTGCTAGTCATTCTCTCAATCTCTCAAGTGTTTAGGTAAGTGTTTCGCTCAAATTCAACCAAAAAATTTGCGCTACCGTAGGCTTGCTAAAAATCTCAATCTCCACTACCTAATTCACATGCATAAGTCAAATCAAAAGGACTTATTAAGGATTGTAATGGGGTTAAGGTAAAAGGAATGTAAAACGTGATATGAAGGGCTAAATTTAAGAAATTAATAGAATAATTGAAAAAATGGGCCAGCTTATGAATAAATCTATTTCATCACAACAACCCACAATTCGAATACTCAAAATATTTTTTTTATTTTTTATCTTTTTTCTTGCAACTCTAAAGTTGATGATATATACACCCCCACACTTGTCAAATGCCCATTTCAAAAATATTTCAAATGTTTTGCTAATTTTCTAAATTAGATAAAAGCACTTGATATATCATTAAAGCATATGTTAATGGGTTGGAACAAAGAAAGAGTCAATTAGGCTCAATGGGGCTTATCAACGGTATAATTGTAAGGTTGACTATTTGGCTCTGGCTAAACAAAATGGATGCCTTTATCATCTTTGAATGTGCATGTAAAATGTAATCTCAACCAGATTTAAAGCAAGTTCTAGAATGACAACTTAATAGACAAATATTACATACAAGAGAAATAATCATTATAGGCTCAAAAGCTCACGGTTTGGGGCTTTCAAACTCAGCTCATTCAATCTCAAAATTTATCACCAATTGCAACAATCAGTTGTTCATTCATGATATGAAATCTCTAAATTCAATTGATCCATACTCAAAACTTATATACTTCTTAAGATCATTACAAAGCACTTAAATAGGATGATTTTGTTTTACTTTTACTCTTTTTTTTAAGAAGGAACAAAAACATGCAACTAATAAAATATGTCTCAGGAGTTAAGAATAACTCCTTACTCTTCCATTTTTTTGCCGCACCCTATGCATCTAATGGTTTTACTAACTAACTGAAAAAAAATTTCTCCTCCCCCAACCTAAACATACATTGTCCCTAATGTCTTCTAGAGCTCAGAGGAAGTATTTTTTTTTAAACATAAACACACAATAAAGTAAAACCAAGAGATTAAGGAAAGTTACAACTGAAGAGTGGTATCTGGGTTCTGCTTCTAACTGCTATCTGAAGATTGCCCACCTATTTGCTTGACGAGTAGTCTGGTTTAGGTTCATAGGTTTGTAGTTGATCGAGCAGCTGATCAGTAGTTGGTGCAGCAATTATGGACTGGTGAGTCACTTGGGGTATGAATCCTGTTTCCACAGCATGATAAAAAAACAAAACAAATCATCATAAAAACCATTAACATTTAACAATCCTAATGGGTTTTTGTAATAGTTCAACTTAGTGCAATATATAATTCTAGAGATCCCATCCAACGTCTCCAAACTATCAGGTAGAGCAATAAAAGCTTGAGCATGATAGAACATTTGTCTCATACGTTCAGGCAAGCTTAAAACCTGCAACTCTTGTCTGAAGGAAAAGATATGGTCTTCCAACTCCTTCACCGTTGTACTCAAACCCTTATTTCCATTCATGGATGCAGAAATGGCCACACTTACCCTTATGCCCTGGATGCCTCCCCCGTATACAAAATTGATCTTTCTAGCAACTAAAGCACTTCCAAGTTCGTTTGCTGCTATTATAAACTCTCCATCCTTACCCATATGAGTTTCACCAAAAATGCAGATAGATGTACATCTACATCTACATCTTTGTATGATACCCTTTTTCTTTTCTTTTCTCTCTGACAATTTGTGCTTACAAGTGGAAGACTGCATATTTACAAGTGGGAGTGTGCATATTTACAAATGAAAGAGTACATATATTTAACATTAAAGCAGCAACAACAAAATCATACAAATCACACATTTTTCAAAAAATTATGAAAAACTTCTGACATGAATAACCAATGTAATTTGTATGAAGAAATAGGGGAAAGAAAGTCAAAAGTTACTAAGAAGATAAGACATATTAGACAAAAACTACTGAAAAGATAAGATATATTAGACAAAAGCTATGGAAAAGATAAGAAGAGTATACAAAAGCATGATTATGTATAGTAGTTGTGATTTTGGCTCACATCTTCCTCTAATTTTACGTCCAGTAACGGCTTAAACACTTTCTATGAATGAGGATTTGCTTCCCATCCAATTTTCTTATAAATTGGCAAACAAGGTCTTTTAACGTCAGATTCCTAAGACAATATCGCTCTTTTTCTCTATTGAAAATGTCCGTTAAATCAAGAAGAATACGATCATCCAGTGACTCCTTACTCAGTCCATCCTTTATAAATTTAATTTTAACTTCTTGATTTATAGAAACCATACCTTTACTCCTACAATGTTGATCACAATTCCACCTGCACATTTATGGCAGACATTCATTCTTTTAGCTTTTCTCTTTTTGGAGTAAGAACTTCTTCCCATTCCTGGGAAAGGTTTAACAAATGATTTATGAATCTCACCTACTAAACATACCTTAGCTTCAATGATCTAGCGTATGTCCACAGGAAAGCCCAAACGCTTGAATATCTTCATCCTTTCAAGTTGACTGTTATAGATCTTCTTGAGCACATCTTTGGGAAGAATGGGGAACCTGTTCTTAAGCTTTACAAGAGATTCCTCTAAGGTAACTTAAAATGAAATTGATGAAAACTAAAATTCTCAACCCATTACAGTGTGTTTCGGTGAGTAGGAAAGAAGTTTGAGAGAGTAGGAAAGAAGTTTGAAAGAGTGAGAAAGAAGTTTGAAAGAGTAAGAAAGAAATGAGTGAGTAGGAAAGAAGTTTTGGGTTGCCTCCCAAATAGCCGCCCTCTTTAACATCTTTAGCTAGAAAAAGACCAAACTAATTTTTTTTTTTTACTTTTATTTATTTATTTTTTATTTTTTATTATTTTTAAAAAATTTACTAGATTGATGACTTACCTGTTGGTTCCTCAAACGTGATAACAGATTTCAAAGTGTTGAGTGCATCTTCATTGTATGCTTTGAGCCTTTGCTTATTCACTTTGAATTTTCGATCACCATCTTGAATCTCCACAGTTCCATATGGCCACACTTGAATCACAATAAAAGGACTTGACTACCTTGATCTTAGCTTTTCTGGAAAGAGCTTTAACCTTGAGTTGTATAAAAGCACTTTTTCCCAGTGTGAACTTTCTCCTCAAAATTCTTCTGGCATGCCATATTTTTGTCTTCTCCTTGTATAACTTGACATTTTCATAAGCTTGTTGTCTGAATTCTTTAAGCTCATTGAGTTGGAGAAGCCTTTTCTAACCAGCTGCCTTTAAGTCAAACTTTAAGGCATTTATTGCCCAATATGCTTTGTGCTCTATTTCTATTGGAAGATGGCATGCTTTTCCGTATACCAATTGATATAGGGATGTACCAATTGGTGTCTTAAAGGCAGTTCTATAAGCCCAAAGTGCATCTTCTAAATTCTGTGCTCAATCCTTCTGATTGGAATTCACCATCTTCTCTAAGATCCACTTCAGTTCTCTATTTGAGATTTCCACCTGCCTACTAGTTTGTGGATGATATGGAGTTGCAACCTTATGAGTTACTCTATATTTAGCTAATACCTATTAGATCCCATATGTTTTGATGATAACAAAGATTGGACTAATGATAAAAGAGGATATGATAATAAATGAATTTGAACAAAGTAAATGGCAGAGAAAGCATTACTTAAAATAAGCACTGGAGTAATTAAGAAGATTTGAGAGAAAGAGTAAAGGAAGAACATCACTGGCAGTTTTTGTCTATGTTTACTCGAGTGACCACTCAAGTAAGGAACACTGTTACTCGAGTGGGCACTCGAGTAAAGTTAAAAGAAAATGTTTTCGGAGGCACTGCCAAAATTTGGAAGAAGTTACTCGAGTAGCCACTCGAGTAATCTACAAAGTTATATGAACCATTACTCGAGTAGCCACTCGAGTAACGCATGAGAAAAGGCATTACTCGAGTAGCCACTTGAGTAACCAGGTCAAAAATCTTCCAGTAGCTCTCGGCCAAGAAATGCAACAATTTACTTGAGTAGCCACTCGAGTAACCATGAGAGAAAAAGGCATTACTCGAGGGAGCACTATAGTAATCTACATAGTTATTTGAAGCATTACTTGAGGGGTCACTCAAGTAATCAGGTAGGCAAACTCTTAACCAAGATTTAAATGACATTACTCGAGGGAGTAATCGAGTAGTCTACAAACTTATTTGAAATTTACTCGAGGGGTCACTCAAGTAACTTGTGAAGAAAAGATATGGCCACTCAAGTAGCCACTCAAGTAATTTGGTATTTCCATGTTTTGTGAGTTATCTTACTCCATGTCTTACCCGAGTAATATCTTATGAAAATTGTTGAATTACTCACTGCCATATTTTTGATAGGTTTACTCGAGGGACTACTCAAGTAACAAGCATGATCACTCGAGTAGCTACTCGAGCAATGAAGTCCAGAAATCATGTTTTTAATCGAATGATTATTGAGTTATTATCTATATGATTAAACTCTTCATTGTACTAGTATTTTAAGTATATTTACAGAGAAACAATGAAGGGATCATGCCAAAAGTGAAAATTCAAATAAAAGTTTGAATGTTCACCTACCGCTACCTACCGCAAACAAATAGTTTTCAAATTTGAAAAATGGTCAACCGTTGCTGCGCGACTCTAACGAACATGTTTGAATTACTTCCAACGGACACTACAAATCATCTATATAAATGGAGCATTCAAAGAGCATACAACAACAACTGAGAACACGTAATCACACATCGATCAACATACTCTTTGTGCTTTGTTTTCTTATACTCATTCATTGTACTTCAGTGATTATATATTTGCTCTGTGAGAGATTTTTTCATTACAAACTCAATATTTGTTATTAAGACAACTTAAGGTTGTGGAACCTTGAGTTAGGGATCTGATTGCAACGTGTAATGGGGAGCGAGTGTCCAGGTGAAGGAACTTGCTGTGTACTGAGGTGCCAAGAACCCACTAAATCTTAGAGAACATAGTGAAACTCTCAGAGACGCTCTAAGGACTGGACATATGTTAAAGTGGTTGTGGCCGAACCAGTATAACTCCCAGTGTATACTTCGATGATATTTCTCTTTGCTTTCAACTGCTTGAAATATTCTATCAATTTTCTTAATACGCAACAAAATTTTTGGTATCACCCAATTCACCCCCTCTTGGGTGAAATGCTTGCACTAATAATACTGACTGAAGCTGCTAATTGCAAAAATGCCTTCCTCTATCATTGATAATAGCTTTAGGTACTCCAAATCTTATAAAAATATTCTTCCTCAAGAACTTAACAACCACTCAAGAATTATTTGTAGGAAAGGCAGCTGCTTCAACCCACTTGGAGACATAGTCAAGAGCTACTAAATGATCTGGTTTGTAAATGAGGATGGAAAAGGCCCTAAAAAATCAATTCCCCATATATCAAAGAGCTCAACTTTTAAGATGTTAGTTAAAGGGGCTTCATGTCTCCTTGAGATATTTCCTGTTCTTTGACATCTGCCACAAGTTGCCATAATTCTGTGAGCGTCCTTAAAGAGCATAGGCCAGTAAAATCATGATTGAAGGACTTTGGTAGCTATTTTATTTGCTCCAAAATGACCACCATATAGGGATGAATGGCACTGATTTAAGATGCTATCCATTTCTTCTTTAGGAACACATCGCCTGATAATTTGATCTGGCCATTGTTTGTATAAGAATGGATCCTCCCAAAAATAATGCCTTACATTAGTCAAAAACTTCTTCTTTTGCACTTTAGAAAGTTCATAAAGCATTACTCCACTTGCCAAATAATTCACAAAATCAGTATACCAACAGGTAGGTTGTGACTGTATGATGAAAAGTTGCTCATCTGGGAAATTCTCCTAAATTGGTGATTCTCTCTTTTGTTCAGGTGGTTCTAATCGAGAAAGATGATCTGCAATGAGATTCTCGATCCCCTTTTTGTCTTTGATCTCTAAGTCAAATTCTTATAATAGAAGCACCCATTTGATCAGTTTAAGCTTAGCGTCTTTCTTCTCAATCAAGTATTTGATTACTGAGTGGTCCATCCTGACAATGACTTTTAACCCAATCAAGTAGGCTCTGAATTTGTCGAATGCAAACAAAATTGCTAATAGCTCCTTTTCTGTTGTTGCATAATTCAGCTATGCATCTGAGAGTGTCCTGCTAGCATAGTAGATGGCATGAAAGACCTTGTCTTTTCTTTGTCCTAAAATAGCTCCAACTGCATAATCACTTGCATCACACATCATTTTGAATGGAAGGTTCCAATCTGGAGCTATGATAACTGGTGTAGAAGTCAAGGCACTTTTCAAAGTTTGGAAGGCTGATAAGCACTCTTCATTAAACACAAAGGGAGTGTTTTTTTCTAACAGCATGTAAAGTGGCTTTGTGATTTTTGAGAAGTCCTTGATGAATCTTCTATAAAAGCTGGCATGTCCCAAAAAACTCCGAATACCCTTGATTGAGGAAGGAGGTGGTAGCTTTTCAATTGTTTCAATCTTAGCTCGGTCCACTTTAATACCTCAATCAGATACCTTATGACCCAGCACGATTCCTTCTTTCACCATGAGATAGAATTTCTCCCAATTTAGAACTAAATTTGTCTCCACACAATGTTATAAGACTTTTGCCAAATTTGAAAGACAATGATCAAATGATTCTCCAAAACTGAAAAACCATCCATGAACACCTTAATAAACCTTTCCACTATGTATGAGAAGATCGACATCATACTCCTTTAAAATGTTGCATTACATTGACCAAATGGCATCTTTCTGAAGGCAAAGGTACCATATGGACATGTAAAAGTTGTTTTCTCTTGATCCTCTAGTGCAATTGTAATTTGATTATATCCTGTGTACCCGTCCAAGAAACAATAATAGGCTTTCCCAGCTAGTTTGTCAAGCATATGGTCTATAAATGGCAAAGGGAAGTGATTTTTTCTGGTGGCTTTTATTGAGCTTCCTGTAGTCGATGCATACTCTCCATCCAGTTACCGTTCGTTGTGGAATTAGTTCATTGTTCTCATTAGGCACCACTATCATTCCACCTTCCTTTGGTACAACTTGAACTGGACTTACCCATTGACAATCAGAGATTGGGTAAATTATACCAGCATCTAGCCACTTTATTACCTCCTTTCTCACCACCTCCTTCATATTCGGATTAAGTCTTCTCTGGTCCTCAACTGTTGCTTGTAGTTGTCCTCCATCAAGATCTTATGCATACAAATTGAACGACTAATCCCTCTTATATCAGCTATTGACCATCCAAATATTGTTTTATGCTCCCTTAGAACTCTTAATAACTTTTCTTCTTCATCAGGAGTAAAAGCTGCTGAGACGATTACTGGTAGTGTTAAATTTCCTCCCAGATAAGCATACTTCAAGTAGGATGGCAGTACTTTCAACTCTAGTGGTTTCTCTGTTGATGGCACCGACTTACTTGGCCTTTCCCCCAAATCTTCAAATGGTTTCTTGATAAAATTTGGGGAATTTGCTTCCAATTACCTAATTTGCTCTAAGACTTCAGGATTAGTAGATTTTGATACATCTACCATTCCTATTGCTAATGGTTGATCCATGCAAATTTCATCCATCACGTCGTTTATACAGCTGGTCAATGTATATACTCTGTAATAGGTGTTACCTTTATCTAGAAAGGACAAAGCCTTGAAGATGTTGAAGGAGACTTGATTATCTTGAACTCACAAAGTTAACTTCCCTGTTGCACGTCTATTAACGTTCTCCCAGTTGCAAGAAATGGCCTCCCAAGAATGATAGGAATTTCTTGGTCTTCTTCCATGTCAAGTATTATGAAATCAGATGGGAATATGAGTTTATCCACCTTCACTATAACATCTTCTAAGATACTTCTCGGATGTTTTATTGATTGGTCAGCCAAAAGTAATGAAACTGTTGTTAGCTTCACCTCTCCAAGACCGAGTTTTTTGTAGACAGATAGAGGCATAAGGTTTACCCTTGCTCCAAGGTCACAAAGTGCTCTTTCAAAGTGACATTGGCTTATAGTGCAAGGTATGCAAAAACTTCCTGGATCTTTCAACTTTGGTGGTAATTTCTTTTGGAGAATAGTACTACACTCCTCAGTAAGTGCAACTGTTTCAAATTCCTCAAGCTTACACTTATTTGAAAGAATATCCTTCATGATTTTTACATACCTGGGAATTTGGGCAAGATCGTCTGCAAAAGGAATGTTGATATGTAGCTTTTGAAGACCTCCAGGAACTTGACAAACTGCTTGTCTAACTTTTCTTTTACGAGTCTCTGAGGGTATGGAACTTTTGGTACATATGGAGGAGGATTATCTAGAAAGCTGATTCTTCCTGGTATTACATCAACATCCTTCTATTCTTCTCCGCTTTCTTTCTTTTTTCCGTTATCCTTCTTCTAATTATAGGAACTTTCAATTTTTTATCACTTTTTAGTGTAGCAGCCTTTACATTTCTCTTAGGTTTCTTTCAATGTCACTTGGTAAAGTTCCTGGTTGCCTAGAATTCAGCATATTTTCAATTTGGCCCATCTGGATCTCCAAGTTCTTTATTGAGGCGTCTTGGCTTTTAAGTGTTGCATCAGTCCTAGCTATGAATTGAGCTAGTGCATCTTCCACATTTACTTTTTGTTGTGGTGGATTTAGTTGTTGAAGAGCTTGTAGCTGGTAGTTCCCTTACGGCTTGAATGCATTTTGATTATTCCTTCAACTAAAGTTTGGATGATTTTGCCAACTTGGATTGTTGGTGTTTAAGAATAGGTCATTCCTTTCATTTCTAATGAAATGAGCTTGCTCTACATGAATGAGTATTCTTCTTGACATTGCGTGCTCACATGAGGTCCTCCACATTGATCACAAGCTTCAATAGGAGTGCTGATTACATTTGCTTGGGTTGTCAATGATGCTACTTGCTTGGATATAGATGCAACTTGAGAAGACAAAGTTGTAAGGACATCTAGCTTGTGCACTCCAAGTACTTTCTTTGAATTGCTACGTTTAGAAGGCCATTGATATGCATTAGCTGCCAATTCCTCAAGTAGATTGTAAGCATCATCTATATTTTTTCCCATTAAAGATCCTCCAGTTGCATCATCTACAAGAATTCTAGAGATATGTGTCATCCCACTATAGAAAGTTTGCAGTTACCACCAATTTGATTACCCATGATGAGGACATCTCCTTAGTAACTCCTTGTATCTTGCTCATGCTTCATAGAGGCTTTCTTGTTCATGTTGGGTCAATGAGGCAATTTCATTCCTCAATTTAGCAGTTTTTGCTTAAGGAAAGTATTTCTCCAAAAAATTTTGCGCCATGAGATCCCATGTAGTTATGCTTCCTACTGGTAGTGATTGTAACCAGCTCTTAGCCTTATTCCTATGTTAGAAAGGGAAAAGTCTAAGTCTATTGCTTGAATGTGTCATAGATTTCTAGGAGGTTGGCTATATGTGCATTAGGATCTTCTTTTGGTAAACCACCAAACTGATTTGTTTGCATTATCTGGATAATTGCAGGCTTGATTTCAAAGTTGTTAGCTACTACTAGTGGTCTTTTGATTCCAGAGTTTGTCCCCATGACTGTTGGTGTTGCATAGTCAATGGTGTTTTGGTATATGTTGTTCCTCCTCCCGAATTTGCCATCGGATTGCTTAGGATTGAAGTAGATTGCTTTCAAACTTTTTGATTTCTTCGACAAGTTCTTTCGATCTCAGAATCAGGAGGTTGTAGTTCAGACTCCTTTGATTTGGTCTACACTAAGCAAAAGCCTGAAAAGAAACACAAAACACCAAAAAGAAAAATAAATATAATATAAAGACCAAATTAGTATTAAAATTACTTGGTATTGATATTAATGATAACAATCCCCGGCAACGGAGCCAAAAACTTGTTATGAGCGTAAAAAAAATATTAGAAAGTGCAAATGTACACTGTCATAAACAAGTAATATAAAAGTGAGTAGAGTATCGTTCACTCGAGGATTGATCACTGAGTACCAAAATGAGTAATTTTAACTCTATTTAGTCCATCGATTAGTTGGTGATTGAGAGTACGAAATAAAAGATTAGTAAATATGAATGCAAATGATATGAAATAACTATGAGAAAAAGTCCTAGGGGTCAGGTTTCACTTAAAAATTCAGGATTGAATCACTTATCTATTTTAGCCCAATTTATTCCACATGATTGATAGTTGAGTTTCCCTCATTTAATTACTAGCATCTTCCAAGGTCAAGCAATTCTATAATTAATTGTTAATCCAACATATTCCTATATGAATTTAAGCAATTAATTATGCATTAAGATTTATGGAACTCATTAAGACTACACAACTCATATGAATATATTCCTATTTTATATGTAAGTCATGGTTTTAATTATAGGATTTATACACATGCATCTCCTTCCAGTCTCAACATGCATATTGAAATCATTCAAAAGATGGCCAGCCAATCAAAAGCATTAAGAATAATAATTAAAACAGAATCATGAAGGAGAAATTCAAACTAGATTTAATAACTTAAGATTCAATCCGTTATTAGTAAGCTACGTCATCACCATAGGAAAATGGAAATTTAGCTCATGATGAAATTAAAAACAACAATAAAATAAATTAAGAACTTCATAAACATTACAATAGACTTAATTATTTAATAAAAATATAACCACAAGATGCATGAAAATAAAAAAATCTAGCCTTCTATATAGGAGGTAAAACCTTCCATGTATGAAGCATGGAAGAAACAAATACAATGCATAAAATTAAGTCTCAGATGATGGTATGTAAGTACAGAAGAGAGGAGAGTAATGAAATGGTGTGTAAGTGAAGAAGAGAGGAGAGTAATGGAAATGAAATGGTGTGTGTGGAGAGGAGATGAGAGTAATCGATATGAATTGGTGTGTAAAATATGAAGGAGAGGGTGGCCATATATAGGGAAGAATGGAGTAGGGTAGATAAAGTGGTAGATGAAGTAGTAGATAGAATGTGGTAGATGAAGTAGTAGGTGAAAAGGAAGATGAAGTGGTAGATGAAATGGTTGGTAGAATGGTAGATGATTCCCGCTCTCAACTTCCAAGAAAAATTTGAAACCCTTGGAGATAGAACTGGATTTTGGTCTCAATATAAAAGTTGTAGAGCTCTTTCTTAGCTTTTTATCCATATTAAGAATATCCCAATCCGACATCTAGAGCTCCAGATATTTCCTAAAAACTGAAAGAGGGTCTAATTTAGTATTTTTCAAGAAATTCTATTTTATGCCAAAATCATTATTTATTTATTAATTACACCCAAATTTATTAAATTGAGCTCAAATATCATCCACAAAATCATCATATAAGGGAAAATTAATATACAAATATTTCACTTATCAAATTCCCCCACACTTAGCTCTTGGACGTCCTCAGACAAGGAGTGGCAATTAATGCTTCAAACGAAATTAGAAGTGTCAAGTCATAAGAAAGAACACAATTGAAAATTAAAGAGATCACAGTATTCAAGAATCAACGAAAATATAAACTAGTAACTTTATTTCAAAATGAATAAACCGAGTTCGTATTTGCTAGTCATTCTCTCAATCTCTCAAATGTTTAGGGTAAGTGTTTCGCTTAAATTCAACAAAAAAATTTTGCACTACCATAGGCTTGCTAAAAATCTCAATCTCCACTACCTAATTTATATGCATAAGTCAAATCAAAAGGACTTATTAAGGGTTGTAATGGGGTTAAGGTAAAAGGAATGTAAAATGTGATATAAAGGGCTAAATTTAAGAAATTAATAGGATAACTGAAAAATGGGCCAGCTTATGAATAAATCTATTTCATCACAACAATCCACAATTCGAATACTCAAAATATTTTTTTTCCTTTTTCATCTTTTTTTTTTGCAACTCTAATGTTGATTATATATACACCCGAACACTTGTCAAAAGCCTATTTCAGAGAAATCTCAAATGCTCTGCTAATTTTCTGAATTAGGTAAAAGCACTTGATATATCATTAAAGCATATGTTAAGGGATTGAGAATAAAGAAATAGTCAATTAGGCTTAAAGGGGCTTATCAACGGTATAATTGGAAGGTTGGCTATTTAGCTCTGGCTAAATAAAATGAATGCCTTTATCATCTTTGAATGTGCTATTGGAAATTGTGCCCAAAGAGCCAATCATTGTACTTTGAACATTATTAATTTAATGAAATTTCTCCATTCTGTTATCATATTATTTGTATATTAACTGTGATAATTGTATCCTTGGATAAATCATAAAGATTATCCTAAAATGTCCCTGGTCGGTCCTCTATACAGGAGCAAAGATGAAACAAGACCAGTATAACTTTGATAAGATATGGAGATACGAATCAAAGTCTTAGACACTTTTAAGAGTACAAGGTGCTGGACCGACCCACTATGAGAAAGCTACATGGATCAAGTCATAAGCTTTTCTCATGTATAACCATATCACAATGCCCTTAGACTTGAGGTCATCATGGATTCTTACATGAAAGTTGCTAAGCTTTGAACTAATCAAAAGTCACTTTTGACCTGGTGATGATAAAGGCTATGATCGGGCTTGGTGGTTTTTCATGCAGAGGAATATGAATGATCAAGATGGAATTTTTTCCCTCACATTAGCAGAGAGATATTACTGGGACCCTCGATGAGTGAGTCTGAGAAATGTATGGCCATACTACGTAGGAAAGGAGTTTCCATTTCTATTGTCAGGCTACTTAGGAATCGAGACAGTAATGGTCAGGAATAAGAGGATGACATTATCCATGCCTTATCCTTGACCGATATATCAAGTGACAAAAGGGACGTGACATAGTTGTATGACAGGTTGCATTATGTTAACGATCCTCATATGAATTGGATAGTCATAATGTCTTACTAGAGGCCACTTGCAACTTTTGGGTTAGTACAGTTATTGGCCCACTGCCAACTTCATATGGGCTTACAGGGTCGTACACAAAAATGGCCCAACCGAGATAATGTTTAATTTAGGGTGGACAAATTTTATATTTATATATATAATATAAAATTCGTTAATAATATTATATAGATATATATTTTTGAAATACATATCTTATATATGTGTGTGTGTGTGTGTGTCTGTGTTTGTGTATTATATGATATTATTATATTGTGTTAGTTTTAAATTTAATCTCTTAAGATATATTAAATTTAATAACTAACATGATACAGATATAGTATCTCAAATTTAATTTATGAAGATAACTTAAATCTAATGGCTCTTTATTTGGATTAAATAAATGGTTAAATTAAAACTGTTGGACAGATTTAATATAAACTGAATTTATTTAATTAGCTCATCAAGATAATTAATTGTTAATTAATTTCAAAACTAATGAAGATTAATTTTGAAATTCGTATATAGCCCTCATAGGTTATAAACTTGATAAAGCAGATATACTCATACACGCATGAGAATTCAAAGTCATAAGGGAAACCCTAAGAGACATTTGGAGGCGCTAGCACACAGTCTCTATAGGAGAGTATTCGTGTGGATACCGGTAGAGGGAGCGGACCTGAGGTGTTGGCTCTTAGAGATCGTGAAAACCCCAAGTTAAAACAAAAGGAATGAATCTTTCTAACTCGATTTAAACGTCGTTGATAGATCTTCGATTAGGATCAACGAAAATTTTTTAAATTCTTTCGCTATACCTGCCGGTCATAACATGTGCATGTGAAATATAATCTCAATCAGATTTCAAGCAAGTTCTAGAGTGACAACTTAAAAAGTGAATATCACACACAAGAGAAATAATCATTATAGGCTCAAAAGCTCACGCTTAAGGGCTTTCAAACTCAGCTCATTCAATCTCAAAATTCATCACCAATTGTAACAATTAGTTGTTCATTCATGCTATGAAATCGCTCAATTCAATTGATCCATACTCAAAACTTATATACTTCTTAAGATCATTACAAAGCACTTAAATAGGATGTTTTTTTTGTACTTTTACTCTTTTTTGTAAGAAGGAACAAAAACATGCAACTAATAAAATGTGTCTCAGGAGTTAAGAATAACTCCTTAGTTTGCCATTTTTTTGCCACACCCCATGCATCTAATGGTTTTACTAACTAACTAAAAAAAGTTTTTTTCTCCCCCCAAACCCAAATCAAACATTGTCCCCAATGTCTTCTAGAGCTCAGAGGAAGTTTTTTTTTAAAACATAAACACACAATAAAGTAAAACCAAGAGATTAAGGAAAGTTACAACCGAAGAGTGGTATCTGGGTTCTACTTTTGAATGCTATCTGAAGATTGCCCACCTATTTGCTTAACGAGTATATCTGGTTTAGGTTCATAGGTTTGCAGTTGATCAAGCAACAAATCAGCAGTTGGTGCAGTAATTATGGAGTAGCGAGTCGCTTGGGGTATGAATCGTGTTTCCACAATATGATCAAAAAAACATAACAAATCATCATAAAAACCATTAACATTTAATAATCCTAATGGCTTTTTGTGATAGTTCAACTTAGCCCAATATGCAATGCTAGAGATCCCATCCAGGTGTTTATGGCACCTTTGGGACAAGGAGTTATGCAAGTAGCAGTGACGCCAACATGCAATTCAGAGGTGTCCCTTACTATGGAAAGCTTTGTGATGCCGTTGAACTAAATTACCAAGGCAGTTTCACCATGACGTTGTTTAGGTGTATGTGGGCAAATATCAGTACTTCTTGGGGACTCACAACTGATGACTTAGGCATCACATCGGTAAATTTCTCCCAGCCAATTCACACTAGTCAAATATGAAAATGATAAGCCATATATTCTTGACTCAGAGGCACAAAAGGTTTATTATGTTGAAGATGAGAGACATAAGGATTGGAACATGGTAGTTCAATTAAAGCCTGGAAAGCTTTACGACATGGGTGATGGTGATAACATCGCCTACGAGAGTGAGCCATTCTAGCCTGCCAATTTTGAAAACTTCTTTCCTAAAGACGATGACAATTTGCCTATAGTTCAATACATTTTTTTCAGTTCACATCATTTAAATTTAATTTTTGTAAAAAAGAATACCAAACAAACATTTTCTTCACCCAATTTTTGTAGGGATGGCGACGAAGAATGATTAAACAAATTATGATTTTGTTCTTATAAACCTTAATGTATATTTTAAAAAAAATTCAAAACAATTTTGTGGCAGTTTTAAAACCATGACAAAATCAACTTAAACTGCTATAAAGAACGTCACAATAACTACTATAAAAGTCAACCGCTACAACATCTATCACATTAACAGCTACAAGTGCTAGGCAAATCCCAATAAATATCCCCATGATACCTTATTTCAAATACTCCTTTGTTTTTTTCAACCGTTCCTCTCTTTCGTTTTCTCTCATTTAGAATTTTTTTAAGGGCTAAGATGATCAAATATGGTAAAAAGTTTTTTAATTCTTTCATTTCAATATGTTTTTCCCTCGCATAATACTTATTTTCCTTAGTTTCCTTTTTTGCATAAATTAAAGGAAATTTCCTCAAAGCTTTCAATATTCCTTCCATAATAATAACCACACAGTAGACAACATAATAATTTCTTATTACATACATATCCTCGATAATATTACCTATATAAAGTTTATACTTATCCAATTTAACTTAATCATTCTTTTTAAATAATATCTACTATCACCTAAATTACTTAAATAATAAGCTATTCAATTAAATATTAGAAAAATCGAGACAAATAATTGTATATTTTTTTTTCACAAAATTTTGTAGCGAATTTAAGAACCACAACCGCTACAAATTTAAAAACAAAATTGGATTAAATTTTCGACACTAATTTTGAAATTTCTTATGATATTAGTAGTAGTTTAGAAACTACTACTAAGTGTCGGTGCCATATTTTAAAAATTACCATTTCAATTTTTTAGCGGTTACAAAAGTATAGATAAATTTTCATTTTTCATTTTCTGCCACTCGAATTTGTGGCACCAACATTTGTAGTAGTTTTATTTTTACAGATAATGGGTTATCAACATAATAATATTGTAGCGGTTTTAATATAGTAGCTGTTTTTTATTTGAGTAGTGGTTTTTTATAACCACTACAAATCCGTTTGCACCAGTGGATTTTGTAGCGATTAAAGCCACTACAAATACACCTTTTTAACCACTACTAAACTGCATTTTTTGTAGTAAAGGAAGCTGCATCACATAGCTTAGGATAAGATTGTTAGTTCAAGCCTTTCACCTAAAAGGGGGTGAATTGTGTGATATTAAAAGTTTTAAACTTAAAAACAAACTTAATGAAGATAATAGAGTTAGAAGAATATCATAAAAGCAATACACAAAAGATTTATACTGGTTCGGTCTAAACCACTTAACCTTCCTCCAGTCATCAAAATCATTTTTGAGAGTTCTACTATCATTCTAAGATACACAGGGCTTTTGGCGCCTCAGCACAATCAAGTTCCTCTTCAAAGGACACACACTTCCCCTTTCATTTTGTGCATAATACCCACACTCAAAGTTCCACTACCTTAGATAACTTACTTTAAGGGTAATAAATTAACTTTCAGAAGCTCTCTCAAAGAGTAAATGCAATAAACACCAAAGTACATAGAATATCAGAAAAAACAAAGCACAAGAGTTTGTTGCAACAGTGAAAGTTTGTTATAGGTTATTCGCTTAAAGTTCTCCGAGTAAAATATAAGTGCAGAAGTCCTCCATACTTTAAAATAACCACTATATGTCGCTTTTTGAGAGATTTTTCCATGAATATTCATTAAGAAAACATATTGTATTAAAGATTTATAATAGTTTGATGAGCAACAACCCAAAAGGAATAAGAATATTTCCACATCCCAAATTTGAACCAAACATGAAAGTTCCATTAAGTTTTCATTCAGAAATGCACATGACATACTAGTAAAATTTCATTAGCACAATACTTGTAAAGATCAATAATGCTTGGGATTCAACTATGACAACTTTAAAAATGAAGCAAAGCCAAAAAACCAAAAAGACCCCAATCAATTAATGCAAAAATGCAAGAAGAGTACCAAGCATAAATAGTTTAACATGAAATTTCACCATTAGATGATAACACATCCATACTAGGCTTAAATAGTTCATAAAGATAATAAAAAATCATGGTTTATACAACATACACAAGAATAGAACTCACTCTAGCAATTTCGTCAGCTATACATAAGACAATGAGACCATCATTGTGCTTGATATGGGGAAAATGCTGAGGTGATCAATGATGATTCAATCATTTAAGATTTTAGGTTGGGGTTGTTATCTTTCTATGAGGAGGAACACCATAATGGTAACATTATGAGGGTTTATGTAGATGAAGTAAGAAGATAAAGTTGGGAATGGTGATTAGATTGAGAGAGGGGAAAAGAATTACGTGGATCTGGAGGGAGATCTCACAGAAGATGAATTCATTGATTCAAATATGTAAAGTTGAAAGAAAAAAAAGTTACTGAAGGATGCTGGTAGAGAATCATCAACGCCATTAACGAAGCATGTTTCCATCATCATTTGAGAATAAAATGAAAGTGAATCAAGAAAGAGTGTGACCGATTGATGATGGAGAAAAGGGTGAAATAGGACTATCGGTAACCCTCTATTGTTGTACTCGAGCAATGTTGAGATAAAAAAGCAGCTCTTTGATTTTTACTTCATCAAAAGAGATGCTTTCACCTTTTTTATTTTCTCCAATTTTTAAGGTTGGGTGCATTTTTTAAAACAAATCCTTATTTATATATCTAAGAAAAAAATGAAGTAGATGATACATTGACTTATCATATAGGTATATTTTGCCAACTAATAGGTAAACTTTACTTGAATAACGACTGAGATGAAATTGCTATGATTTAAAACTTTTCGAGGCAACATAACTCTTGAATGAAAACTTCTGAAGCAACTTTACACCTAAACCCAAAACAAAAATGACAAGGAGGTCATGTAGATAGCCAACTCAGTATATTTGGTCAACTAAAGATTACATTTAACCTGGATAACATCTACGATGAAATTGCTACGATTTGGAAACCTTTAAGGTGACATTGCTCCAACAAAAAACTTATTCTGGGGAAAAATTGAAATTTTTTGATAACTTCTGGGATAAAAATGGAACTTAACCCAAAAGCATACTGTGTTGGATGCACTTTGGGGGTAAAAAGCTCATGGATATTTTTGCATTTTAACCTATAATTTAAAAATGACTATATAAACACTATAAAATATTAAATTTTCAAAAAATAGATAAAAACAGTTAAACTTTATTATATAGTTAATGTAACATCCAGAATTTCGATCACCAAAGTTCCTTATATTTAAGGGAATAAAATAGTGAATCAAAGAGCACATGAAATGACAAAACAAGGAAATTAGTGGCCACACACAACATGATTAAGCATGGAACATAAATTGTAAATATTTGAATTTGCTGCCAGTAACTTTCCCTGTGTAGCAGTCTTATTGTGTGACATTCTTAATAGCAAATGATGTTCAATGCCTATGAAATTTTTCAGAATAAAAGTATATAGAGCTTTAATTTGATAGGTAGTTTGTAATTTTTGGACGAGTACATTAAAAGATATGAATTTTTAAAGTTATGCCCTATTTCTGAAGAGAAATCTAGAACAACTTATGTTTGGTGAAGTTCTGGTAATATTATGAGTCCAGTCATCAGATTTCGGTATTTTTCTATGAAAACACATTTGAAAAGCATCATTTGGGCTTTGGAATCACTCAATTTGGAATTTCCTAAAATTAATTATGATTTCCAAAGTCAACTGAAAAATCTACCAGTTTTCTAGAAAACAGTGAAACTGCACTGTGCAAAATGGTACTATGCAGAAATTGTTGAAACTGTGATAGATAATAAAAAAATGAGTTTAAAAGAGTTTAGACTAGTACATGAATGGGTCTTGACTCAATTCTTGTACATTTCAAATTTTTAGAATAAGCAGAAGATTAGGGAAGGGTGATTAAGGTAGTGAACTTACCTCTCCTGCATGTATTTGGTATTCGTGCTTATGTATTGATGCATGTGACTGCTTTGCTTGATTATGTGAAATATATATGAATGATGGAAGCTCTGTTTCTATTTGTGCTATGGCCATGAGTATGTTGTTTGCAACATTGAGCTTGCAATATGCCATTGTGTAAGCATGAGTTTATGTAAGGCAAACATGTCATGCATTAAGCACTTATCCTGCATCCATATTGGTATTGTTTGCTACTGAGATTCCCTCGAATCTTACCCTTTCCATAAATGTAAAAAGTTTACAACAGCAGATAGCGGTTCTGAGGGTAGAATCGTACATACTGTCAACGGAAGGTTTTAGACCAGGATAAGAGGAGAAGTTGGTATCTGAAGACCTTTTATTATTTTTAAGGTCTATAATTTATTGTGCAATACCTTGAATGGGAATTTTGTATACAATCAAGCGTATTGTATCAATAATATCAGTATATTTATCTATTCCTATTGGGTCCACTGAACTACGCATTAATATTCCGTTGTAAGTCAAAATAGTGAGGGTATTACAGTTAAACGGTACTATAAGGAAAGAGTGAAAAGAACACTGTGCAATATATTAAATTTACACTAGAATTTTCAAATTCCTCTCCATAAATAAGTTTAGTCATCAATTACAATATCATTGAACTCACCATTATAAAGGGTGACGAGCATTTCATCAAAGACATTCCCTTTTTCTTTGTAAGGAAAAATGAAAAAGAAAATATTTAAGGGGCCAATATGCCTATATACTTTTCTCAAATGAGCATCTGGCACCATATACTTTCCTTGAATGTAAAAGTTCCTACTTTATAAAATGGAGCAAAAATGTCATTTCCGTTAGTTGAGGAAAATGGCAATTACTTTTTATGATAGTGAGCTCTATCATATAATTTTTAAATGAGTTTTTAAAAAACCACCTCACATCTCTCTTACTCCCCTTCTTTTCGTTCAAACACCCATATCCCCCCTCTCTCCATCTCCATAGCCAGAGTACCACATATTGACATCCTCTCACTGGCCACATCCTTTCTCATGCCACTTTTGGAAGAGCACTATCAACTTCTTCTTCTTTTCTTCTTTTATTATGAATTCACATTATTTGCTTAATTTATTATAGTTATACTTGTAAAGAACGATCATCATGATGAATCCTATGATGGATTTCGATCATCATTTATCAACACTTTAAATTTATTTTCTATAAAGGATTTTTTGTTAGTATTTGTGGAACATTAAATTGTATTGAAAAGCTTTAAATTCATTTTCTCTACTTTTACTATTCATATCTATTCATATGAATAGTACCGGCTCCGTTAACAATGTTGCTTGTGCATGTGGCTTCATACATACATTTTCCTTCAAGATGATCTCAAATTTTGAAAATCCCTCCAATTGAAATTCCTTTTCTTCTCTTATTTCTTATCATCTATCTTAATTTATAAAGAAGCTCCTCTCTCTTAGTAATAAATAAAGAAGGCTCATTCTCTCCCTCTGGTCTCACTTTTCTATCCTTATATCTTACCTCTCCCCCATACCTTTTTCTCATCTTTGTATCCTCCATTTCATCTCCCTTCAAAACCCACTCCTTCATCCTCGCTAATATGTGTTGTTGAAGATCTTACCTTTCTTATTTATCTGCTAATTTAGTCCGTGCTTATTCATATCTTCATTCATCTCAATGGGGGCATGCCAAGGCAATGGTGAAGGATAAGAGGAAGGAACTGATGGTAGCAGTGGAGGTGCGTTCCCGACGACGGTGATGACGACAGGGATTTCTGAGTGGCGAAAGGGGATAAAGTGGAGAATAGAAGGTGAAAGGAACCATGGAGATGATCTAACGCTTTGATGACTATTCTATCCCAGTAAATGAAATTGATATCGTGATGGTGGTGAGGATGGAGGAAGGGAGACGATTTATGATGTTGAAGTGCGATGATAATGATGATAGAAGCTTCCTTTTTTTATCATGGTTGTCGGCTATTTCTCTCCTTCCATCAAGCATCCAACTCTAATCCTCAAACTTCAAGTTTCCAGTTTCATATAGATCATTATCTAGTATTTTTTGAAATATTGTTGGTCTTTCACTAGTATTTTCTAGGTCTGTTACAAGTTTAATGATAGAGTAGGAAAAACTGAAATAGGTTTGTGTTTGAGATTTACTATACCTCTTCTCACTTCTGCTTTTGAATATTCTAAATAGTGCTTGCACCGAAGTAACTTTCCTTTCTCTTCCTTTTGTTCTCTCACTCCTTATTTTCTAACTTTCTTAGCTACAGAAAGCATAAAACATTGTACAAGATCATATTCGTGTATTTCACGCTCTTTTCTTAACGCAAAAAACAAATTAATTTAAAAACACTAATTATTATTGAGAAGCAATATTAATTTATTTTTAAATTAGAAAAGGAAGGAAGTGATTTCCAATAGTTTTAAAATGTCATTTGCCAGTGAAAAAAAGATATAAAAACTCCCATGAGAATTTTTTTGCAAAATGAATAGGACACTAATGAAACGGAGAGGATAAATTTTCACTAAAACAATGGACCCACACTATATGGCGTTGTAAGTACACCATGTCACAGTTCAATGTTGTTGGGTGGTGAGCCTTTTACTGGGGAATGAGAAAGCAAAAGCAAAAATTAAAGAAAGCCCTCTCAAGCTTTAGAAGCAACATATGGGTGTTTTTGGGATAGCGGTGGAAAAAGTGGCTTATTTTCAATTTGACTTATGGAATTTTAAGATTGGGAAAAAGTAAGATTGGGTAAAATGATTAATATTTTGGATTGACAATTGGATAAGTGCTTTTATGAAAATGAAAAGGTGTTTGGTTTGCCTTTTGCATAAGTGGTTTTTGTGATATTTAAGAGAAAAAATTTAAAAAATTATGAGAAATGAAAAAATTAATTTTGAAAATTTAGCAATGGTAAAATACATAATAAAATTACAATAAAAATGAGAATAAATTAGAAATTATACAAACTTAAAGTTTTTGATAAAGTAAAAATAACAGAACTAATCAGATCAAAGGTCCCGTATAATTTAGTCCCTTATGGTGTCACGAACATGATTCATTTGGGATAAAGATATCTGAGCATCATTTTTCGACGATAGCTCTTGATCTTGACTATTATCTACATCAACTATATTCTCATTTTCTGCTTCCCTAAAGTCCACATCAGTTTAGGAATTTCTTCTAATGAAATTATGTATAGCCATTGTTGCACAGACAATGCAAACTTGCATGTCGAAGCTGTACTTGCTCATATGTTGTAATATTTCTTATACTAGCCTATTTCCTATTCTGTGTCTGTTAGTGAGCAAGAACATCGCAACCATTTCTTTGACACTTATGTTCTTAGAATCTCTTAACCCATGCTCACCCAACTTATTGCATAAACTATAGGATAAATGTTTTTCCATTCTAAAAATCTGATGACATTTTGAACCTTCAGTTGCCAACATTTCTTGTACCCAATAGTGACATGTTTGCTTACTCGTTCCACGCAGTTGTTTGCACACATATGGCACCAAATATTGATAAAGCAACACGCATAATTGTTCATATTAATCTAACTCAGCCTCAATAATTGAGGCATCATCACTATGTTTATCTTCCTCCATTCCCTGCAACCTATTTTGGTTGTTATGATTTGCCATTGATGTACCTGTGATTATATTGTGGTGAAATTGTGGTGTGAGAAGGATGACTAAGAAACATAACATATAATACAAATATCAACTAGATAAAACCGTTTTAAATGACGGGTCAATTAAACCGAAATGAAAAAGAATGAAAAATGTCTTAATTCAAGTATCCAAACATTAAATGTAATTGGAGCTACTACTCCCCTAAGATAAAACACAACCATGTCATCAAGCACTTGGGTCTCCTTTTAATGACAAAAACACTTCTTGACATGCCTTGGTCTCTAGAGCCTGCATGCATCAGACTCCAAAGGCTTTGTCACGCTTCACGTCCTCCAGGGAAAGCAGAGATTTTATAACCTTAGGGATGCTAGTTTCTTTATTTCCTATTAAAGCTGCTGCTCTATCCATAGATACATTAGCAATAACACTGAAAGCATCATCTATTTGCTTTGCAAATGGAACTTTTTGGTTTTTGCTTTTACTAGACCCTTCACCTCTCTTCCTTTTCTGTTGGCTTCCAGATGCACTAGGACTAGTGTTTGATAGTGTTGATGTTGTTAATCCAACGATTGCCATTTCATTTGTCACTCATGCACTAATTGCAGGGTCATCATCGAAATGCTCATCCTCGGTGTCCCCAGAGCATTCTTCTTCATCCATCACGGGTCTGTACACATCGTCCTCATCTTCCTCATTTGTCTGAGGTTGTGTGCAAGAGGTTGAGAAAATGTGCTCTCCCGTTGCCATAACATCCTTGACTATTATTCTTAACTCCCTTTCATGCTTGAGGCATGAGTACCTAAACTTCTTATATCTGGGATTCTTCTACATGCATACAAATAAAATGAATCAAAATGAATATTTAAATGAATTACATACCTACTATCAAATAGGCACACAAAAAAGCGAACTAATGAAACTTTTAAGTTGCATTGAAAATTTTTACCCTTAATTTCTCCTGCCACCACTCAGTCGATGCAACGACATTATTCATCAGAGGGTCTCTACCCACACCGATCTCTTTGATTAAGGAATCCCAAATCTTCAGATCTTTCCATAAGATATCTAATCTATTCTTTAATTGTTTTTTCCCATATTGTTTCCCATTCTTTTCATAGAATGTGGAAATAATATTCTTCCATCCCTTTGGTGTAAATGTCTGCCCTTTGCGTTCTTTTTTGTATATTTGTTCTACGTATGTGCCGATAAATATCTCTATTGACTAAAATCCCACACAGCTTTTGTGTCGATATTTCTATACCAAAAATGTCACATAACACACACCAGGCATAACAAAAATCTGAAATGCATATGGATACAGTGGAAATCAGACCCAAAAATCATTCAATTATTACAACATATACATATGTGTGTCACTAGTACAGAAAGGGTTTTTAGACCGGAATATTTAGACCGGTTATATCGGATAAGGTCTTAAAAATATGACCGATGGCATTTTTGTAATTATGATGAAATATTAAGACCAGTTATAGCAAAAACCGGTCTTAAAAATAATTTTAAGACCGGTTATACTAAAAACCGCTCTTGAAAATAATTTTAAGACTGGTTATAATAAAAACCGGTCTTAAAATATATACAATTAAAAAAAATAAATATATGTAATATATTTTTTAGACCAGTTCTAAAAATAACCGGTCTAGAAAATATTATCTGAATTAAAGACAATTATAAAAATAAAATGTTTATTATTTTTAAGACTGTTTGTAAATTAAAACTGGTCTAAAATATTAAAAATTTAAGACCAGTTATTAATTAATAACCGGTCTTAAAAAGTTTCAACTTTTAATACCAGTTATTTATTAATAACCGATCTTAAATATATATTTTAAGACCGGTTGTCAATTACAACCGGTCTTAAAAATTACTTTTAAGACCGGTTGTAATTAATAATCGGTCTTAAAATGACCTGGATTTCAAAAGGCGCCTAAATTTGACTCTGAAATCTAAACTCAAGCACATCAACAAAACCCCTGCATCATCTCACGGCAGCTCCTCCTTTCCCCTTCTCTCCTTCGTGCTTAACTTCGTCGCCGTCATCGAAGATTTACTGTTGAATACATTGTCCGAAGGCTATCATTGTTTGTTCCCTCTGATTTGTTTCGTTCTCAACCTCGTCTTTATTGTCATCAGGTTTGTGTTTCCATTTCGTTTTTGGGTTTTTCATTGAAAATGTGAGATGACTTGGCCTCCATTTTCGTTGTTTGATTCCTGCAGCAAGTGGCCAAGGTCTGTTCAATTCCAGAGGAAGAAGAGGATCCTCAAGCAAAGGTTTAAGGTACCGTTTAATTATTCTGAAATTGTGGACCTGGGTTTATTTTGGTAGTTTTCCATTTGCATTACAAACTATAGTTTAAGCTTGTTGCTTCTAGTGGACCTGGGTTAATTATTCCATTTGAAAGTGATGATTTTGAGAGTCGTGGTGTAGCTTCTGTTATATTGTTTTGTTTAGTTTAAGCTTGTTTGGTTTTGTTTTGTTTGATTTTGATCGTAGTTGAAGACTATAGTGGTGTAGCTCCTAGTTGATTTTGCTAAACTGGGTTTTGTTTTGCTTGGTTTAAGCTTGTAGCTTCTGTTATATTGATTTTGTAGCTTCTGGTTTCCTTCTTTTGATTCGGCCATGTGATTCAAATTTAAAATCTTTACCAATATGAAAACTTGCTTTAGGGAATTGCTTTTGCAATTGCAATTAATCATTCCTCCTTCATCTTAATTATTGCTTTAGTTGATATTGGTTATCAACTTGTGCATTGCAATTAATTATTTGTTCATGTTTGCATAACTTGGGAATTGCTTTTGAATGATGCCATTATAGATAGCGCCCTGTTATAACAATAAGCACCGTGTAGCAAAATTTTCTTAAATAGTGTCCTTAAAGTGTTTTTAGATAATGAGTCGTCCTAGTAAGGGTACTCCCAATCCAACTAATCCAAATCAGAGCGAGCCTAGCAATGCTCCAACCCAGGAACACAATAAGCCACGTAACCGGCCTAGACAAAGGGGTAGGAGAGCCATCCGATTGACAGACATTCCTCTCAATCAGAATACCGGGGAAAGGATTCCGATTGAGTTTGATAGATATTGGAAACCAATCGAGCCTAATGCCCAACGGTATAGGAGTTTTGTTGGCCTCCTAGCACACAACAAGCCTTGCATCTTGATAGAGCAGTGGAGAAATGTCGATAAAGGTGTGAAGCGACATATTTGGGAAACTATCTAGCTCACTTACGACATTCCTAAGAGTGATGTCTTGTATGACAAAATAATGACGTATTGTAATAAAGCTGGAGGAAGTTTAAGACAAATCTAGCCAACAATTACATACATATCGAGGTGGAAGAAGGTCAGCCTCTTCCTAATCTGTGCGATTAGTATTATTTTATTGACGAACAAACTTGGCAAGAATTTAGACGGCTTCGGACTACTCCAGAAGCATTGGTGAGTTGACATATTTTGCAATTGATTTGCTTATGAATTATAATTTGTCTTTATTGATTTACAATGACTTACTTTCGATTTCTTATTCACAGGAAAAAAGGAAAAAGGCCCAAGAGAGTAGTAGAAAGAATTATTGCCCAAATACAATGTCTCGTGGGGGGGTATGTGAAGGCCGAAAAAGACTTGTTGGCGGCCAATCGGAAGAGATTGGAAGAAGCAGCTCAATCTGATCCTTCTGTTCTTCTTTCTCCACCATCTCCGATACGTCGCGAACATAAGTGATTATTCGCTCATCAAAAGAGGAGCGGGTCTTATACGAGTGAACAATCTCGTATAGTCGGTGAGAAAATTGTAAGTATTGTTGTTGACTTGTTGTTATTATTTATTTAGTAAACAAATTTCATTACTAACATTTGTCATCTGTGTCTTATAGGAGGAGCTTCAAAAAAAACAAGCCGAGGGATCATTTAGGTTGGATGGGAGGAACGACATCCTAACCGTAGCTATAGGAAAACCTGAGCATCCCGTTTGTGTCAGGGGGATTGGAGGAGGGGTAGGCATAAGGGATTACTTTGGAGCACCCTCACGCCGTTCTTCAAGTGGTATGGTGACTAAGGAGGAGATGGAGTGTATATTGGCCACTGTGAGGGCAGAAGCATTATTTGATGCATGATTTTAAGAAAGGTTCAACAAGATGAAGGAGGAATAGATGATTATGACAAGCACAAGACAAGCAGATACCAGTGCTCCCCAGGCTCATTCCCTAAACCCTAAATAGAGCACTAAAGGGAGTTGCATTAGTCAGTCATCAGAGGGTCCTGGAAAAGAAATTGGTGAGCCTTGTGACTTGTTTGTGGAGGATCTTCTGAGACGATTGGTTGCATGATGGAGGAATGGATGATTATGACAAGCACAAGACAAGCAGATACCAGTGCTCCCCAGGCTCATTCCCTAAACCCTAAATAAAGCACTAAAGGGAGTTGCATTAGTTAGTTATCAGAGGGTCCTGGAAAAGAAATTAGTGAGCCTTGTGACTTGTTTGTAGAGGATCTTCTGAGACGATTGGTTGCACGAGGGAGCGTGCACAACTTGGGATCAACTGTCCACCACCAAGAAATAAAGGATGATCAAGTCAGAGTGGCAGTTGAAGAGGTGATCATTGCAGATGCACCTCTCCCTATCCCTGTTGATGACTTTAAGGTTCTGGGCGATGTCATCAACTCTTTCATCTTGTGGCCAAAGAACCTTGTTTCTGATCGAGCTGAGGAATCCCCACCACCTCCACCTCCCTCCACCTCCCTCCACTCAAGATGTTTCATGGCCTCCATTGAATGTCATGCAGCAAGTGATTCTTATGGCATATGATACGTCCTTTGCAATAAGAAATTGGGCTACTGAGTCAGCTGTTGGCAAGTCAGAGGCGCACTGCTATCTTGAGAGGGATGATTTAATGTCCCTGGTAGCTCCTCTACAACAGCTTACGATTTTGATTGTCCAGCTCTTTTTTACGTAAGTATCTTCTCAAATTGGAAGTTAATATTTTACAAATTACTCCTTTAAACTTTGATTTAATGTCCCTGCTTGAATTATTATAGGTGCATGCATCGTAGGTTGGTTGACTCTGGCAAAACCGATAATTTGAACTCCTATGCCTAGTTTAACTCTATGACAAAGGGACCACTTCTGCTATCAGACACACATACTTATCGCACAGGCTGAGTGAAACCTCAATTGAGTGTTTTTTGGCTTCATATTTGCATGGGTAAGACACAAATTTATATTTCATACTATACATAATATTTTATATTTGCTTAAAAGTTTTCCCTTTTTTCAGTGATCATTGGCAATTAGCTATTTTGTGCAAGAAGAGCTATTCTGTCATCCTCTTATGCTCCCTCCACCTCAGCAAACCAACTAGTGAATTGAAGAAGAGCTTGAACTCGTAAGTTTTCTTGCATTATTAATTACTTTTCGTGTGTAAAATTTATGGAATTTGTGTAAAATAAGTAACCTTTGTGATTTTGATGATATATATAGGGCTATGCAGACATTCCAACACACTGCTCTTGGTAGGCCTATGTGTGAGGTAAAAGACCCTACATGGATCTTGCCAAAGGTTATTTACATATTGGTTTGTTTTAAGAATGTATTCAATAATAAGCCATGCTTTAATTTTATACCTGTTTTAACGATATCATGTTATTTTTTAGACCCGTAGGCAACCACCGGGGTTCAACTTGTGTGGGTTGTATATTCTGAGGCACATGTATAATATTATTACCCTAGGCATGACAGAACTTACTGAAGAGATAAATGTATATATATTTCAAAAATTTTGTATTACTTTTATTTTTTTAAGTGAACTTAATGTTTTTCCTGGCTTTGGTGTTTCAGATGTTTGAACTTGCTGACCCCTTTCCAGAAGAAGATATTAAGCACATTTGTAATTGTTGTGTTGAATTCATTTATGAACTTTTACAAGAGTGAGTTCTTGTATGTAAATCTGAGGAATTTTTTTGTATATATTCATTTATGAATTGACATGTTGGTTGGTTGAATTCATTTATATTGTTGGTTGCATGATTTGACATGTTTGTTGGTTTTAAAATGATTTTTGTATATTTTGATGAATTGACTTGTTGGTTGCATGATATGTCATGGTTGTATCCATTTATGCATATATATATATATATATATGATGGTTTTAAACAAAACATTATACATGAGGATATATATGACATGTTACAAGTTCCCAATTCAATGAGAAGGTTAAAACAAAAGGAAATGGTAAGTGGAAGCAAGCTGAACACCATATGACACTTAATAAGTATGGCATTGGAGATAACAATGCAAGGATGCGTTTTGGTAACTAACCTAATCACAAACAAATTAAAAAAAAATATGACACTTTTAAGACCGGTTATAATGATAACCGGTCTTAAAAGTTATTCTAAGACCGGTTATATTTATAACCGATTTTAAAATTAAAACTTTAAGACCAGTTGTATTTAAAACCAGTCTTAAAATTAACATTTTTAAGACCGGTTGTATGCAAAGTCAGTCTTAAAATAACTTTTAAAACTGGTTATAATCATAACCGGTCTTAAAAATGTTACATAAATCGCCTTACAAAAGGGTTCTTTTAAGACCGGAGCTCATGAAAACCGGTCTTAAAATTGTTGATTTTAGACCGGTTATAAATAGAACCGGTCTTAAAATATAGACTTTTAAGACCGGTTACAAAACCGGTCTTAAAAGTGATATACTTTTTAGACCGGCTGTATCAAGACCGGATCCAGAACCCGTCTAAAAAATCAATTTTAACCGATCCTAAAAACCCTTTTTCCACTAGTATGTATATATATAGAGAGACAGACACACACAAACAGACACACACCCTCGATATAACACAACTACCTGAAAATGATCAACTCCAGCAACTATTTTCGAGAAATTGGAATCAAATTAATATTTATTCTATTAAAAATAAAAAACTATTATGTTTATAGTTGAAAACCATTCTCGAAAACTGACGCTCGTAAAAATAAGAAAATTCACCATTTTTGTGCTCTTTTTTCTTCTTCCTTGGATCCCATAATATCTGATTAAAACATTTTTTTTTTTTTTGTAAATTTTTGCAAGAGTTGAAATTTATACAATGTATTAGTAAACTTCAACAGCAAAAAAAACGTCCTCATTAAATTTACAATATCACTAACCTAACATGTTCAATTTACAACTACATTCCCAATATGAAAAAATCACTTCCCTCATAAATAAGGAATCAAAGACACAGGATAGCAACACCCACAAATCAGAAGACTAGGCTTGAAGCAGATCAACAAAGAGGAGACAAAAAAAATCAACGTCATAGTAGCAGAACAATGATCCAGTGGTTTGATTTTTGATACAATGGCAAAATGGAATAACTTTTTACTTTACCAGGCAAACGACATCTCTGGCGGATCAGATGAGGAGCAGAGCGCCGTGTCGGAGACCAGAGATGAGAGAGCAGAGAGCAGAACCAAAGTTTAGCTACCAAACTCACCCAAAGAACCTCTGATGCATAGATCGGCCCTTAGAGTCAGAAGCTTGCCACCAGACTCCAAAAGACACTGGTTGACAATTGTCCCAACTTGACTGGCTTGAACAGCAACTTAGAGACACGCCTGATTTTCTGCTAGCCACAGCGAGCAACGCCCCAGAACCAGACCCCATACAAGACACATCTGAAGGGAAGGATAAATTTTGTGCTCCAATGCTGTTAAGGTGGCCAGCAACGGAGGGACAAACAACGACGAGCATGAAGAGAGGATCTCGTTCAAACTTCAGACAGAAGAGACGGGAAGAGAGAGAAAAGGAATATATGATGATGAGATGTCTGATAGCGTATTAAATGACCCATAACGGTAATAAATTCCAACCGCTGGATCATTAAGCATCAATTCTCGGGGTGTTTGTCATAGCGTTTTGAATAGTCAAAACGCACTTATTACGCAAGCCGAGAAAAAACTCCTCTCACATACTTACCTCGTATACCGTGAATCAATAATTATAAGTACGTTTTGGACAAAAATAAGCTATTCCAAACGAGCACTCAGTTTTTCAAATAAGTAGCTTATTTTTCACAAGCCAAATGAACCAAACGCTCAACCAAAAATCACTTTAACACCACCCAGCTTTTCAATCGGGCTAATGAAGGCCCAAACGCCCAAATAAACATGATGTATATCACCCCTAAATAGTGTTTTGGGGTCTAACGTGTCTATATGTCTAATGTGAGGGATACTAGTTGAGCTAAGAGAAAAGAGAGAGGAGAGAGATTAGGGTCAAAAGACAAAGCAAAACCAACCCAAATAGAAACAAGATGGTGGCACATTGGATCAAATCAATCACTTGAATGAAATTTGCAAGACAAGTGAAGTCAGTGTTTTAAAGGTCGGGTTGGATATCGAATCAGAAAGATTAACGGGTCATAGTTCAAATGGTCAAAACGGTCTGGCAGTTTGGTCAAACAAGTGACATAATAATTAAATTAATAATATTATTATATATCTATATAATAATATATATGCAAAAAATAAAATATCAAATTATTAAAAAAATTTCAGAAAATTAAACAGTATAAATATATGCAAATTTAACTTTATATTTTCCCCAACAGATTTAACTTTATAATAGCATTGCTATATTTTGGCAAAAATAGGAGTATCGTTTTATATAAAGATATTAAATGAATGTAATCTAACAATAAAATTAAAAATATAAAAGATAATTGATGAAAAACGAAAAAATATTATAAATGAAAGAGAAGATTAAGAGTCTTTTCATTTGTCAGCCTTCACATTTTACTAGAAGCAAAAGTGAGGTAAATTTTGAATGTTACTTCATCCTTTCCAATGAGTATTTCATAATGTTGGAAAAGAAAAAAAAAAGGAGTGAATAAAAAACTTTGCTTTATTTGCTTGTAGAATCATCTTTCCCTGCATCTTTCGCTTAACTGCTCACCATTAGACTCTTAACTTCTCACCAAGGTATTAAAACTCGAATCGGTGAGTGAACTAGACGACACTACTACAAAAAGGTTAAAAAGTGGTGCACATTTTGTGGCCCTTCTTTAAAAAAGTGCCATAGCTGCCTTTTTTATTTTTTTTCTTTTTCTATATATATAATTTAATTTAATTTTGGGTACCAGCTGTGGCACCTAATAGGATAGGCGCCACAATTAGGATGGCCACCTCTTGAATTTCTGATAGTTTTTTTTCGAAAAAAAAAACAGGCAGTGGTGTTCTCCCTAAATAGTATATTGAGGAAATAAATAAAATAATAATAAAGATTCGAGATATCCATCTTCTCAATTCTGACATAATGTACTTATTAGATTGAATAAGTACATTAGATTTAATAGAATTCTTTTTCTGTATCCAGACTAATACCAATTTCCATATCCAGACTAATACCAATCCAACCCATTTCATGAATAAAATGTGACCAATTAACCAACCAACAAAACTACTTGTTAGAAATAAGAATTGGTTGTTGCATCGAAACATAGGTGTAGCGCTTGCCTATTAATTAAAATAAAATAAAAAATTTCAATAAAGGAGGATAGTGTAATCCTCCCAGCCAATAGGAACTCCCCCCGCCCTATCCTTATCTTCTAATTTCAATTCCCGCGTACGTTCTTCCTCATTATTCCTTTTATTTTGACTACAATTATTCAACAACTCCCTTTCCCTTTCTATCTTCATCCGTCGCCCCCCTCCATCCATTTCCTTTCTTCACACTAAAAAACACATCCACACGCTCACACGTCTTCATCAGCGAATCTATACTTTGTTTTAATTTGTTCCAACTGCCATCCATCCCCACTCCTGTCCCTTCCCTTGGCTAATTTGTACTGTCTTCCTTCCACTTTTGGTCCCCACTACATCCACTTGGTCCCAGCTGCTCAAATTTCCTCCTCCTCCTCACTCAAGATTGCATCACCAACGGGCAACGTGGTCCCCCACTGCACTGCACTGATCAATTAAGCTGTAAGTTCAACGTGCTTCCTTTTTTTTCAGGTTGTAGCATATTTTTGTTATCACACGCACGTGTGTACATATAAATATGTTGATTATATATTAAAATAAAAACTACTAATATTTAGCTATCCACCACACATCTCTTTAGAAAGTTTGATTCAATTCCTATATGGGCCTCTGCGCATTTTTTTTGGCCAACCTCTCCGCATATACTATACTATTCGTTTGGTTTTATTTTTTCATCTATATCTGCATCTATCTATATATATAGTTAGAGGAGCATATAGACAATTATATCTCATATGCTAAAGTGGAAAAAAATGTTATTCCTGTCCACTCATGTCTCTAAGTGCTGCTGACTGCGTGCTTGCATGCTATGAAAATTGTTGGTGGGCCTATATAAGAGCGCCACACGTGATTATATATATATATATAATATATTATTGTCGATTAGTGTTTTCTAATGATTATATATATATGTTCTTTATGTCCTAGAATAGAAAAAAAAAATGAATATTTTTTGAAATTCTATATTCTTTTCTATATTCATAGGAATTATGTTATCAATAGCTAAGAATAAAGAGTTAATAACTAAGATCTCAGTATTTTATTAAATTCCTATGCATGCACAATTTCTGTTTATGTTCGCCCGCTTAGCTCAAAGGTTAAAAATAATCATTCTATATATATATATATATATATATATATATATATATTATATATATTATTTATATTTATTAATATATAATTATAATATATATATTATTTATATTTATTATTTATTAATATTAATTCATTTTATTAATCAAATTTTATATTAATAAAATGAAAAGAATATTCAATATCAATATATTTAAATATATTCCAATTTTGAATTCTATTCATTTTCTAATTTTAGATTCATATTATTACTTTACTATATAACTATATATTTTTATTTCTTTACTATATATTTCTATTTAAATATTGAATATTTCTATTTCAATATTGATATTTATTTAGAATTTAGATTAATTTAATATTGAATTCTAAATTCTAATAATAATAATTCAATTCAATATTAAAATATTCTAAAATATTAGAATATAAAATCAAAAATATTAAAATATTAGAATATAGGAATTCCTATTATTGTCGATTAGTGTTTTCTAATGATTATATATTATTGTCGATTAATGTTTAACTAATCCATAACATGTGATTATATATATATATATATATATATAGCATAAAAAATTCCTATTTATTTGATTTAATTAATTAGTTGATCAATCGGTCTTTTTTTATTTTTTGGTGATAATCAATCTATCATTTATAGTCAACAGAACATGATAAATTAATAGAATTTTTTTAATTGAATTTGTAGAAATAACTTTCTTCAACTTCACATTCTATTAATAAACATTTTATTGACTTTTTTTATGTGTAATTTGTGTTTGTAGTTTTAGCTCATCAGTCTATTGAAGCTTCTATTTAAGGTATGTTTTTGAAATTTTGAGCTTACAAATGTAATAGTACATGTTAGTTATAATTTGTAGGTGTTCTAATAATTGTTATGGATTAGTTGCATAAGTAAAATAATTATTTATATATTCTTAACACTTGTATTTTATTTGTTGACTTGTAATGTTTTCTAATTTACATATGATATGTTGTGGCAAATATGGTTTCTTTCGTTATGTTGAAGATTTCATGTTGTGAATTTATTTTAAAATTGGTAAGAGAATATAAAAGTAATTAGTTAATACAATAGTCATACAACTAACCACGTACTTTTTTTAAAAATAGATTGAAGGCATAGATGGATCGTAAATGTATGTCATGTAATCGGTGTTCAAGAGAATATATAGATGGGGTGAAAGATTTTATTACATTTGCAATTGAGCACACAAAAGATCCTAACAAAATCTTGTGTCCTTGCTTATCTTGTTGTTTTGGAAAGCGGATTAGTCCACTTGATTTACTAGATCATTTAGTGTGTTACGGTATTGATCAAACATATATACGATGGACAAGGCATGGTGAGACGAATGATGCATGTAGTGATCGGGTGCATACCACGAGTGGTGCTTTGGATGAATTTGATCAAAGCATGTTTGATGAAGATGATAGTCTTGAAGAAATGCTAAATGTGGTTGAAGGGGTGCATCATAACTGCCCCAACGAATTTGAGAAGTTGAAAGGTGTTGCAGAGAAACCATTATATGCCGGGAGTACTAATACACAAGATTGCTAGCAGTGTTGAAGTAGTACAACTTTCAAGCTCACTACGAATTGAGTGATTCGGGGTTCACCGCACTGCTTGAACTGTTGCAAGATATGCTTCCAGAAGAAAATGTACTTCCTACCAAGACATATGAGGCAAAGCGAATTCTTTGCTCTACAACTGGTATGGGATATAAGAAGATACATGCATGTCCTAACGATTGCGTATTATTTCAAAATCAGTATGCAACGTTGGAGAAGTGTCCTAAATGCAATGCATCTCGCTATAGGAAGAAGAAAGGAAAGAGTCCTTTGAAGGTCCTATGGTATTTTCCCATTATTCCGATATTCAAGCGACTGTACAGTAATGCAGAAACTGCTAAGCACTTGACATAGCATACAGATGAAAGGATTAAAGACACGAAGCTTAGGCACCCTGCAGATGCTCCTCAATGGAAAAAAATTGATCATGAGTACCCTGACTTTGTGAATGAAGCAAGGAACCTTCGCCTTGCACTGTCAACTGATAGAATTAACCCGCACGGTGTTCGGAGTAGTACACATAGCACGTGGCCAGTGATATTGATGATTTATAACCTTCCTCCACACTTGATCATGAAACGTAAGTTTATGATGTTGTCCATGTTAATTTCTGGGCCAAGGCAACCTGGGAATGATATAGATGTATACTTGGCTCCTTTAGTTGATGACTTGAAGCTGCTTTGGGAAGAAGGCATCAATGTGTATGATGGGTACAGGGAAGAAAGTTTCACTTTGAAAGCCATGTTGTTTGGCACAATTAATGATTTCCTTGCTTATGGTAATTTGTCGGGATACAGCGTCAAAGGATATGGTGCATGCCCTATATGTGAAGATGACACTCATTCAGTTCGACTTCATCATTGTAAGAAAAATGTTTACATGGGGCATCGAAGATTCTTACCATCACAACATCTTGGAGGAAGTGGAAAAATCCTTTTAATGGTGACTCAGAAGAAGGTAGCCCACCAAAGATATTGACCGGTGCCCAAGTATATTCAAAGGTAAAAGACTTGGATAATAATTTTGGCAAGCCTTTTGCAAAACAAATCGAGACAAGTGGTTGGAAGAAAAAGTCTATTTTCTTTGAACTTCCATATTGGAAGTCTTTATATGTGAGACATTTTCTTGATGTGATGCACATAGAAAAAAATATTTGTGATAGTCTAATTGGCACGTTGCTCAATATCCAGGGAAAAATCAAGGATAGTGTCAATTCGAGGTTGGATTTGGTAAACTTGGGAATTAGAGAAGAGTTGGCACCGATTGATCAAGGGCATCGTACCTACCTGCCGCCAGCGGCATACAGTCTATCGAGGAAAGAGAAGAAATTGTTTTGTGAGTTTCTGCAAGGAATTAAAGTTCCTGAGGGCTACTCTTCAAATATAAAGAACCTTGTATCAGTGAAAGAGTTGAAGTTAAAGAACCTCAAGTCTCATGATTGTCATGTGCTTATGCAGAATTTTCTACCGGTTGGTATACGATCCATTTTACCCAAAAATTTAAGAAACACCATCACTAAACTTTACGTGTTTTTCAAGTTGATCTGCAGTAAAGTGGTAGATTCAACTAAGTTACAAGATTTGCAAAGGCTGATTGTATGTACTCTGTGTGAACTTGAAATGTGTTTTCCACCTTCTTTTTTTGACATTATGGTACATCTAACCATACACTTGGTCAAAGAGATTCAATTGTGTGGTCCAATGTACTTGAGATGGATATACCCGAATGAGCGATTCATGAAAATATTAAAAGAGTACGTGAAAAATAGATATCGCCCAGAGGGTTGTATCGTTGAAAGGTATATGGTTGAAGAAGCAAGTGATTTCTGTGCTGATTTTCTATCAAATGTTGACCCTGTGGGATCCCCAAGTCCCATCATGATGGGCGAAGATCAAGGAAAGGAACAACTGGGAGGGATGTAATAACGATATCAGCGATTGAACGGGAGCAAACCCACTTGTATTTGCTATATAACACTGATGAGGTCGAACCGTATTTAGAAGAACACAAGGATGCTCTTTGATTGGTACATGGTGATAGGAATGAAAATTTGTTAACAAAAGAACACAATAAACAATTTTCAAGCTGGTTGAAAAATCGCATTAACGATGAGATGGAGCAAAATCCTGATTCAATTTTTGAAAAATTAAAGTGGTTGTGGAAAGGACCGAGCTTAAATGTATTATCTTACAATGGTTATACAATCAATGGTTACACATTCTATACACAAGATCATGATACACAGAGCACGATGCAAAATAGTGGGGTAACACTTGTTGCTGATTCTTGGCATAGATTCAGTGCTAAAGACATACACCCTATCTATATATCAATGTCATACTTTGGTGTCATTGAACGCATATGGGAGTTAGATTACTCTATGTTTAGGGTCCCTGTCTTCAAATGTAAGTGGGTTAACAACAACAGTGGATTAAGGATAGATGACTTAGGCTTTGTTCAAGTGGATCTTTCTAAAGTTTGGTATGAAGATGATCCTTTTATTTTAGCAGCACAAGCAGAACAACTGTTTTTCATTCCAGATCCTGCTAGAAAGAATTGGTCTATTGTACTCCCATCCAACAAGAATCATCAAGAACAAGTTGATCCTGAAAGTAATGAAAATTTGAACGTCAATGATGACAATCCTTCATTTGAAAATTTGTGGTCAGTAGAGATTGATATAGATGGAGATGAAAATGAAGATAAAGATGGAGATGAAGATGGACCCATATACATGAGACATGATCATGAAGAGGGAACTTGGGTCAAGAGAAACACAATTCTTAATCCAACACGAATTCTAAAGAATAAAATTTTAAATCAAACCAGAAAAAGGAAAAGATAATTAGTGCCTTGACTTGTTTACTTGTACGTATGTTTTTATAAATTTCAAAATAATTTTCTTTCGTTGATATGGTTGACATTAAACACTGATGTTTTATTTTGGTGTATTTCACTTTCAAAAGTATGGACTCACCACACGATAAAACTGCTGATGATGTTCCTCAGCATATTGGTTGACAAAGATTTGAGGCGAACGTACGACATGGCAGGACAGTTATGGCGAGATTGATCAAATTGAGAAGTAGTGGAATCAAGTTACATCTGGAGTGGAATGAATATGGAAATCCATTCGGCGAGAACGATAAGTCATTAAATAACTTGATTGGGACTACAGTTCGAGACAGAGTCCCTATTACAGTTCAAAACTGGAAAATGGTCAAAAAAGATTATGAGGATGAGATATGGGGTGAAGTTCAGGTAACATATTAATTATATCATTGTTCGGTTTGCTATGTTTCACTTAATCTCAATCTTACATATTATATATATTTTTTTGTTACAAAGCATTTTTATTATTGATGATGATCGGAAGAACTTCGTGCTAAGAAAAGCCTGAAAACTTATGAGAAAGTTTCGATCTGATCTTGTCAAATACTACTTGAGGGATGATGATGACAATATCATTGATACACCACCTTATCCATTGTACAAAGGAATCATCACTCAAGAAATGTGGGATGAGTTTATCAAAACACATACAACTCAGGAATTTCTGGTAATATAATTTGTTTTACTTTCCCTATTACTTGTAATGTACGTATTTGTAATTAACATTTGTACATTGATATGAATCATTTTGATCTAAACAGGAGTTGAGCGAGAAAAATCGGGCTAACGCGCTCAATATGCCATACCGGTACACACAAGGACCTATTTCATATACACAGTTAGAAAGGAAAATGGTACAAACTAATTATTATTTCATTTGTAGATAAATTGTTTGAATATTATTTAACTTTAACTAAATTTGCCGTGTAGATAGAAGAATCAGGTTCAGGTATTACACAGGTTCCACGACATGATTTGTGGATAGCTGGTGTGACAAATAAGAAAGGTGAAATTCATAGTGAGGAAGCAAGAAGAGTAGCTGAATATTATGTAAGTATTGGATTATGTGTACAATAAATAATTGGCTTTACTTAAATGAACTTGATTTATAATAACTAATATTGTTGTAATTCTTTTTGTGATAGCGACAAGTGTCACAGGAGGATCCTGCGTTGGCGAGCTATGTTGGTCGGGACAATTTGTTGAGCAGAGCTATGGGAGTACCCAAGTATGATGGTCGTGTTCGAGGTACTAGTTTTGCTGTCACCCCATCAGCATACTTCAGACGTCAGAAGCGCCATAGTAGAGGTGACGTTTCCCAGCTGCATGACGAGATGACTAGTTTCAAGAGTCAAATTCAAGAACTTCAAGAACAAATGCGCCATAAGGAACAACGAGAAGAACAATTCTTAGAACAAATGCATTTGTAGGAAGAACAAAATGTGTTGTTAACAACACAAATACAACAGTTTGTGCAATGTAGGCCAACACAAAATGTTCCCTTCTGTGATAGTCCAAGTGTCAGAGATAGTTGCACTTCCATACCTAAAGTCCCTTTTCCTTTGGTAATTAATTTCTTCTATACTTAACTTTATGTTATATTATAATTTAGCGAACTATGACATATTAAGTCTATTTTCTATAGGGTGAATTCCAATATAAGCTATATGTCGAGCAAGCTCCCAAGCACGCGGTTGCAATAGGTGTTACCTACAACACTAATAAAGACATATTACACAATTCACCGCTGCCTGACAACACACTCCGAGTGAGGGTTGACGTCTGCACTAATGAAGACGCCCTCTTACCGATCCCATCTCGGGATAAGCAAATAATGGTCAGAGGTGTTGTAGGTGGCTATGTTGCTTGGCCAATAGGTCTTATAGAGCCATATGAAAAGGTCGTTCATTTACAATTCCCTGCATTTTTCCTTCGTACTTCCATATAAAACTGTGATTTAATTTTTTATTTTTGCAGGGTAAGATGTCAAAGTGTTCGACAACACAACCTAAGTCTAAAGCTTCAGCTAGCCAACAGAGCAGAAGGAGACTGACCTCATATCGTGATCAATTAGTATCGATTACACCACAATTGATCGATGCAGGAGGACAGGAAATATGTCTTGAAAGACATATCTACAATGTTGGCGGTCTAGTTGATTACGTTACTGCCGAGGTCGTGCACGACATATGTACTCATGATTGGGTTAGTGCTTCAGCTATCAACTTCTGGATAAGGTACTTGACCATTATCGTTTATCACTGTTATTAATATTTCTTGTTCCATTTCTTTTTTTTTTCATGACATTGTTTATTTTATACCAGGCATTTATACAATGACTGCTTAATGGATACAAATAGGGTCCAATTCGTATTTGTCAACCCTTATCTCGTTGGCCACCATGGGGGTAAAGTAGATATACATGCGCAGTCTAATGATCTAAAAGATTACTTTAGAAAGAGAGCGACACCAACTACGCTATTTTTAGTGCCATACAATGCAGGGTAAGTTATTAGAGGTACAATTTTTCTTTTTATTGTTTAACTTTTATCATACCATGATTGTTGAAACTAATTTTATAAAATATTTTAGGCGCCATTGGATATTGATAGTTATCAATCCAGTAGAACCTTCAGGCTCTCGCATTTACTATGTGGATCCTCTAAAAGATGGTCTTCCACAAAACCGTTCTGATATGTTACTATTGTTTAATGGGTAAGCGTACGTGCATATGTGTAAATATTTGCATGTGATTGAATAATCAAAAGTCATCAGTTTCTATTTGTTTTGTTAGTGCATTGACTGCGTATCGGTCATCTGTCTCGTTAAGCTACTCTAAAGCTGCTGACCCTCACTTTAGCTATCCTTGGAAGAAGATACTGGTATTGATATATGAATTTACTCAAATTTTGTTAGTAAACAATTTTTATTCATAAACAAAGATAAATATTGCATTATATTTTTGCAGTGCCCTTTCCAACCCAATGATAATGATTGTGGGTATTATGTCATGAAATTTATGAAGGATGTAATTACGCATGATCAGGCATTCATTCCTAAAAAAGTAAGTCATTTAGTTGCACTCCATATTGAGTTTTAATTAAATTTAATTAGTTCCTGATAATTACGTTTTGCTGATTTTAATTCATTTTAATTTGTGGCTGATTGTATATATGTGTGGTATTATGAAGATCAGCGTTGTGACACTTTAACTGACCATCAGCTTGATGAAGTGATCGAGGAATGGTGTGAATATGTTTTTAGGCAAATCTCTGGGTAGCTATATTATTTAATTTATCACTAGCTGCAGGCCTTTGTTGTGTTGTTTCTTGGCAATTGTTGTGTCATTCATGCATGTAATCAAGTTGAATTTGTTATATAATTCATTCACATATAATATATTGTATAATTATTTTATGTTATATTTTAATTAATTAATCATTTGTTTGTATCATTTTGAAGTTATATCTATTATTGTTGTTTGCTTTTCTTCATTCTGCAGTATTGTGGATATAAATACAAAATGTTTATTAAATCATGTAGTGTGAAATATTGTGCAATTATGGGAGATATGATCGAACAAAAAAAAGAGTTTTTGTGGCGCTTTTTCAAATAAGGGCCACAGGAAGAGCCCAAAAAAAGAAAAAATGAGAAGAAAAAAAATACCCTCCTGTGGCGTTTGGTGGGGCAAGTGCCACAGGAGGGGGGGTCTCATGTGGCACTTGGACCACCAAGCGCCACAAGAGGGTATTTTTTTAAAAAAAAATTATAATGCTGTGGCGCTTACCAGCGCCACAGCTTCTTTCAGTGGCGTCCAGATATGTAGCACTTCTCTAGCGCCACAGCTTTGCTTTTTTGTAGTAGTGCGAGGTAGTGGTTTAAGGGTCAATGGGTCAGACCGGAGTCAAACCGTTGATAATTAAAATATTATAATTTACTTAAAATAGGTAAAAATATTCAAATTTCAAATATAAAAACATTTAAATAAAACTTACATCTAAAAGTATTTCGCTGGCAAAAAAAATCTGAAAGTATTTCATTATACAACAAAACTAATGCACATATATATTATATATTATAAATTATAATAATCAGTAAAGGAATTGTAATATTATATTGCGCTTTCTTCAAGGGCATCACGTGATCTGGCTTCTCACACCTTCCATCACATCACATCACGTCATAGGGAGGAGAGACATTCTTCTTCCTTCTCACCATTTTGAATTTGAGCAATAGTCATTCTCTCTCTGCTTTCCAATCACATCTCTCATGGCTCCTTCTTCTGTGCTCCAATCACATCTCTTATGGCTCTTTGCAATTTTTGTTCTAAAAGGTTTCTTGCCTCCACTTTGTTACCATGATTTTATAGGATTTCGTGTAAGTATTTTATAATACATCATTATCTATTATTACCTTAATCTTCCTCTCCTTTCTTCTTCTTTCTGGAGCATAGTAATTTCCAGGCAAGTATAGAAGTTACCTAGGCAACTATGAGAGAAAGAGAAGAGGTGAAGGCATGAGGCGACTGAGTCTGGCTTCTTTTTGAATTATAAAAAAAAAGAAAGCAATGTCATTTCATTCACTAAAGAGTTAAAAAAAATTAAACTCGGCCGACCCGCATAACTCGGCCAGTTAGCCGAGACAGTACCGGGTCGTTATGGTTCATACCGAGTCGAAACAGTAACTGTTACCTAGTTGAACCAGACCAGAGGGATGGCCGGTTCGCCGGGTTCCGGTCTGAACCGACCAGTCCGATCCGGGTTCATGAACCATGCTTCTTATTATTAGACTCTGGAACATGTTTTCTTTAATCAGTGTTTTTGCAACCTCTCAAATGAACCAAAGTTACAGCAACTAGCAACTATGAACAAAAGTAGAAGAAAATGTGGTTGGTATATGGTTTGTTTGTCATAGTTATTTATTTTCCTCCTTCATCTTTGTTATTTTCTCCCTCCCCTCTTTTTCTTCTTCGTTGTTCCTTGTGCAAGTATGGGATAGGAGGGCTAGGTAGAAGAATTTGTTTCAAATAAAAAACTTTTCAGATATGTCAGTTTCACTCCGAGTTCTAGCTTGACTCATAATTCCGGCTTAAATGCCGGTTCAAGGAAGCTCAAAACAGAGCAACCCTTCAAACGGCATAAACTTGAGAAAAGAGCCAACAAAGTGAACGGGCACCAGCTAGACCGGTCCAAATATCCGGTTTGGTCCGGCTTTTAAATCCTTGAGTGAAATAAGCACAACTCAACAATATATAGTACATATATATACCATCAATGTCAACCATCAAAAAAGGACGGATGAGAAAGAAGGCCATGTGTCCTCTAACTATATTGCAATCCCGAGCCCATTTTTCATTTATTAATGGGTTAAGGTGTAAATTTAACAACAAAATTTTGTTTGAAAGGCGTCTAGCACAATTATATTTTGGAAGGAGCAAAAATAACAATGGACAATTAAAAAGGGTTTAAATTTAACAAAACCGTTAAATTTGATCTAATGCCGTTAAGGGTTTTCTTCTCTTATAATTTAACATCGTTAGGTTAAATTTAACGGTTTTGTTAAATTTGCACTCTTTTTAATTGTTTGTTGTTATTTTTACCCCTTCCAAAACATAATTGTGTCAGACGTCCATCAGACAAAACTTCGTTGTTAAATTTGCACTTAACCCTTTATTAATACCCTTTCATTTCAAAGCATGCAAACTCCTCTTTTCAGAATGTCTCATTTTCCCTCATTTTAATTTCTCTTTATTTATTTTCACCATATTTCTAGATTCTTTGACTTTCCTTTATTCACCTATAGTTTAACCTTTCCTTCTTCATCCACATTTCTGTATCTCTCATATCAATTTTGGTTCACAAAATGCAAAAGGAGAAAAGAGGAAGAGGAAGGAAAGAAAATAGGGAGGAGAGGAGAGCGATAAAAACTTTGAAGGCATAAACATATTTAGAATTTTGTAATTTATTTTATAATAAAATATTATATATATTATATTATTTAAATTTTTAAGTATGAAGTTTAACATGAGTCTGAAGGAGCCATTTAAGGGAAAATGTGTGAATTGAATTTTTGACTGACATATTTGGTAGAGTATTTTGTCCTGTTACTCTCACTTTTCACTAGCATATGTATAATACCCAAATTTTGAGATTTGAGGCTAGAGAATAAGCCTGAAATAAGTAGACTTCTAAGCCCCAGTTTAACATGAGCCCAAATTTATTCCCTAATGATTCCTATATCTTTGGGGTATTAAAGAAAGTAAAATGGTGAATTTTAGAGAAAATTTGGTGAAATCGCCCATGAGGTTTTGGAAGATCAAATGATGAGAAAAAATTATGATATTTTGACAGGATGAAAGTATACATTCTAAGCTTTAATTTGATAGGTCATATGACTCAATTAGAGCTATATATAAAAATTTATGAATTTTTGAATTCAGCATAGAAAAACTGTGAAATTTTTGGAATAGTATGCAAAGATTCCAACTAGTAAAAGTATATATTTTTTCTTGAAATTAGACTCAATAAGGGTTATATAGACTTTGGAATCACTCCAATTCAATTTTTTTATAATTAGTTATGATTTTTCAAAGTTTAGGCAGAACTCTGCCAGAATTGTTACTAATCCGAAAATGAGGAAAAATTGTGGTGGCAATTTTGTAATTATGGAATAAAAATGCATCAGTGTATTTTTCTATTTTAATGGGCCCTTGGGCATGTTTTGGGCCAACTACAATGGGAGAGGAGTTAATCCATCTATAATGGAGCTTTGTGGCATGTTTGGGTCCAATTAGCTTTATGTACACAAAGTTGGCATTTTTGGAATTTTGGAAATGGAATAATTATGAGATAATGGTAAAATATTATAAAACAACATTTCATCTTTTTCCCTCCGCCAAACTGATGTGAAACAGCCCTTAGAGAGAGAGGAAGTGCGGAATTTTTAGAGATAGAGAAGGGGAGGAAGAAGCTTACAAAGTTAAGTGATTTCTTCGGTAAATTGGTTCTTAACGTATATATCACCGTTCCTAAGCTACTCTTCTATGTAATTTAAGGTTTGGAAGCTCCATTTCTTGTGTTGAAGTGAGCTAGGGTTCAGCCACTCTTGAGAAAAGCTAGTTGGAGCTTGAGGTAACTTCCAAACTCTTGTATATTGACTATTTTGGCTGTTGTGGACAATTTAAGGTTTGGAAGCTCCATTTCTTGTGTTGAAGTGAGCTAGGGTTCAGGCACTCTTGAGAAAAGCTAGTTGGAGCTTGAGGTAACTTCCAAACTCTCGTATATTGACTATTTTGGCTGTTGTGGACAATTTAATCGGTGAAATTTCGCCGGATTGTCATTGGTTTTAAAAATGGAAAATGGGTGTGTGGATCTGTTATTCTGCCCAAATTGGTACTAAATGGTAGTTGTAACCTAATGAAATAGTCAATAAAGTGCTTAGGAGTAGAAAGGAACACGTTTACAAAGCCGAAACCGAAAAACACCGATTCTTCCCAAAGTATACCAAGATTTCAGCCAGGGCTCTATCTAAGGGTTAGAGTTGGATTTTCAATGATTTGATGGTTCCATTGAGTTCAGGTGAAAAATTTTTGGTGGAGTTACAGTTGGTCACTTTTTCGGAAAAGCCCAAATAATCATAATTACGAAAACGCCCCTGAAACCCTTAAAGTGGGATTGCCAAGGGTAATGTTGTAATTTGACATTGAGTTTGATAATTCTAAGTTCAGAAATGGATTCCTTGGGTGAAAATATGTCAGGATAGAATTTCGGGAAAAGTACAGCCGGAGGGGTCGGTAGGTCGGGCCGGGTCCCCAGGGGCATTTTAGTAAATTTTCATAATAGACTCATATAACCCCAAAAACACTATGGAAGTGTCTAAACAGTATCTTTGGCATTGTAGTATAGAATATGGGGCTCGAGCTATTGGTACCCGTTACGATGCACACGTTTCGAGGCAAAAAAGGGTTAATGTAGAGAACTTACCTCTCCTGCATGTATTTGATATTTGTGTTAGTGTGTTGATGCATGTTATTGATTTGGTTGATTATGTGAAACATGTATGAATTATTTGAAGCTATGTTTCAATTTATGCTATGGCCATAAGTATACTGTTCAAAGCATTGAGCTTACAGATTTGTCATTGTGTGAGCATGAGTTATGAGATGCAAGCATGTCATGCATTAAACATTTATCGTATATGCATATTGGTATTATTTTCTTACTGAGATTCTCTTGAATCTCACCCTCCCCTACCAACAATTTAGATAGGAGAAGACAGAAGATATGCAAAGAACCATATGAGGAGATTGCAGTGGTGGAATAAAGAAGAGAAGATGTCTCTGTTTCACTGGAATGGGTTTAGATACCCAAGTAGCCCTGTGTGGCTACATTGATGGTAATAATCATATACGAACCCCTATGGGAAATTTATGTAATCATGCACTTATTATCAGTATATCATGTTATTCTTGTGTTGCCTACCGAAACGGCATATTGTTTTCCGTAAATACTCTGAAAAAAAAGTTAAAACAAGGTAAGGGCTTGACAATATGTCCTTCCTTTCATCTTCAATGTAAATTGCATTTAAGAACCCTAATCTATAATCAAACTCGTCTACGTCCTTTTATTTTTTTTCCCTTTTCCTATTAAACAATAAATTTTGAGTAGGATGATGATTCTTTTTTTTTTTTTTTTTTTGCCATTAGTAGGATGATGATTCAACACTTGCTAATATCCTTTATTTAAACTGAAGAAGATTGTAATGATATTTAAGCCATGACCGTATTTGTGTATGTTGCTACTCAAACAATTTTTGATCATTTGAGCATTTACAATGACAATAAAAATATTAAGAGCAATTATTATGCAATGTACAGAATTACTCTCTCCGTCCATATATATAAGATCCTTTTAAATGAATCATGAGATTTTAAAAAAATAGTTAAAATTAGTTAAGAATAAAAAATATGTAGGAAATATGATGTTTTTTAAAAATGCCCTATTTATGAATAAGTATGAGAAACAGTAATAATGAGAAAAAGAGAAAGAGAATGTATGGTATGAGAAAAGGTAACTAATGTAGTACGAGATTAATTGAGGATAAAATAGGTAAAAATGCATTTATTATTAAGAAAAACTCAAAAATGATCTTATATATAAATGGACAAGCTCATTCAAAAAAAAAAAAAGAACTCATATATATATATAAGGACGGAGGGAGTATATTCTAAAACCAGTTATCATAAAAAAAATTATTATCATTGTAATAGTAAGTTCAAAAGATATTTTAATGACAATTGTTTGTTGTAATTTGAGATACCTAATAAGTTCTCTTACTAAATCATCAATAAATAATCTATACATGACTTGTATTATAAATTTATATAAATAATTGATACAACATTTAAATTTATCATGTAAAATAATTAGTGACAGCTCTACTCATATTTTATCATAGAAATGGAAAGTTAAAGTTGATTCCATTTTTTTTATTTCAAACTCATCCATGAGATACTCCATTCTGTCCACAATGTAAGTTGCTTTTAGAAGAATAACTTGGTTCACAATAAGTTATTTACAGAGTAATTAATGGTTATTTTATCAACACTCATTTCCATTTCGACAATCAAAGAGTAATAAAGATGGAATTCCATGGGCATACAAAAAAATACAATTATACTGATAAAAGCATTCATTTACAATCCCAACATCGTTCGTCAACGAAATACAAAATACAGCAGAAGTTTAATAACTACAGGATATCCCAAAATATCTACAGAATAAACTAATTATAACTACCGTCTTCAACCTTACCTCGAGACACATGCCAATCACTTCCTAACGTCTACGCCTTTGCCTTTAGTTCTACTAGCACCCGCTGAGATGTTTGTTTAGAAAAATGGGTGAGATTCCAAGGAATCACAGTAGAAACATGCTATTGTTCAAAGAAAATGCGAAAAGTACATATGTATGCACCAATTAATGAACATTATAAATGCATTATCTGCATGTATACATGTGTAGGGCCTAACCCCACAAACTACACCGGTTGTATTCTCACCAACTCCCAGTGTAAGTGCCTCTGGCACTAAATGCCCCTCTCTAAGCAAAACATGTTGATTAATAAAGCACATTTAAAAACATGTCATTCACACAAACATATAACTATGGCATGATGTATGAAAGATAATATCCCTCCCTCAAAGTTCTCTTAACCCCTTTTTAGTGTGCCTCGTAAAACGTGCCACTTCCGGCTTCCGACTCGGTCCTAAAATATTAAATGTACAAGAAATAGGTCATAACCTATCCAAGTATCTTTTTAGACTATTCCTAATGTTTCTTATGGTTATATTAGCCTATGGTGAAAATTTACCAAAATGCCCCCGGGACCCCGGCTTGGCCCCGCCGTACCCTGTCCGATGGCACGTTGTCCTAAAATTTTGACTAGGGCTATCCAGACGTATTGTTGCCCAATGAATCCATTTCTAGGCTCAAAATTATCAAATTCAATGTCAAATTATGAAAATACCCTCGACAACCCCGGTTTAAGCATTTTATGGGCCTTTTTCATAATTACGCTTTTCCGGCTTTTTCCGAAAAAGTAACCAACTATAACCCTATCTATTTTTGCCTCCTTAATCCAATGAAACCATAAAAAACATGAAAATCCATTTCCTTGCCTCATTTCTGGATAGACCAGAAACTTTAAAGAAAAGGAAAAATAGTTTTTTAAAATCCAACTTTTAAATCTCTTTCCTTTTCACTCCAAATCACTTGTTTAACTCTTTAAACAATTATGGCTTATGATTTAATGAAATTTAGTAGCACAACCTATTAGGGTTCGTGCTTTCCAAGTTCACAAACCAACCATGAAGCTTGAAAAAATCAAGAAACATCAACAACAACAAAAACATCAACCTCCAAGAGAGCAAGTTCATGAAGTTATCCTCTTGCTTTCAATCTTGTCACCTTAACTCCTTCTCTTCCTTGGAGACTTGACTTGCTAAACACATGTATACATGAAGAAGAGAACCTTAGAGTAAGTGTTACACAAGAATAGGAAGCCAAACCATTAAATCAACACTTACTTACCTTAGTTTTTTCTTTTGAACTTCCTCTTGCTCTTCCTTGCTTTGTAAACTCTCAAGCTCTCTTTTCTCTCTTTTTTTCCTATGACTTGGACGTGCAATGGCTAATGAAGGGTGTATGAAAGCTTTATCAAATGTCTCTTGCTTCATTTATTATGTGCAATGACCTTTATGCCCTTTTGTCCTTTTAGTTCCTCCCTAACTATAACTTGAACTTGGGCATTATATTTGAACCAATTCCTTCCTCATTTCTACTCACAAAAATGTCACACACACACCTCCATTTAACCAAGTTTGGTTCATCCTTTTACTCAAGTCAATTGGTACAAGAGTTGGCTACCTAATCTTATGACATAAGTAAGGACTTATGACAAAACAATTATCTCCATCGTCTTTCATGCGGTGTTGACACTTGGTCTCATTGGATTTTGACATGTGTCTTCTCCTCCTTCATCCCTTAATTTCTGAAATAATTAGGAGAAAAAGGAAGATTAATTTATTTCTTCAATTTTTGCACAAATAGAAAATCTGGGCAGAATTTTCACCAATCTTTGAAAATTCATAACTAATTGTGTAATTGGTATGATTCCAAAGCCTATGTGGCCATCCTTAAGTCTATTTTCAAGAAAAAATATCACCTTTAGCCAATTGAAACCCAATATTTCGTAGAATTTTGATATTTGGTCGTTGCTATAGAAAAATGTTTAAATTTCTGGGCTTACTTCAAAAATTCATAATAAATTGTACACAGCTCCAAATAATTCTCATGACCAATTAAAATGAAGCTTGATAAGTCTACTTTGTGCTTGTAAAATTTTATAGGCATTGGACATCATTTACCTATTTAAAAGTGTCACACAATCAGGGTCATTACACTTGAGAATTTACCGATAACTATTCCAATGATTTCATTTATGTCCCAACCATATTCTTATTGTGTGTGACCACTAATCACCTTGTTTTATCCCTTATTTCCCCTTAATTAATTGGTATTGAATTTAATCGATTGGAAAATACTTAATTTTGCATTTTATTGGCAAATTACGACTTTGCCACTACGTTTTTGAATTAAATTCAAATCTATCCTTTCTTGGCCAAAATTCACCATTTTATTTTCTTATATATTTCTAATAATTACAAGGCATTTTGATGAATAAAAATTGGGGTGTTACATATTTGCTAATTTTTCCTCTATAGTTAATATTCAAATATGACTCATTATATTATTCTCTCTCCTTCAAAATCTCATTTAATATAGGTAAAGTTGGAAATTTCTTAAAATTTAAGATAAATTTAATGGGTTAACTACTATTTATTGGTTATGATGAATTAGTTGAAGTAACTTATATTGTAAATCAGAGGAAGTATAAAAAATGATGTAAGAATGGTAGCATACTATCAATATAATTATACTCTATTATTTGAAAGCATCAAGTTTATTAGCACTAATTTATATAATGATTACTTGTATACAGTTCATCGTGTGGGGAGTTAATGTTTGTTTAAGAAAATACATCCATACATGATACTATTCAATATACACTCATGTATTAAAATTTCTATCGTTTCACCTTGACTTTGATACTATATCAATTTCCTATCCTCCTTGCACATCATGGTGATAGAAGATTCCTAAACCGATTTTCTTATTCATAAAAATATGTTCATACATTATTCATCTCGATATGCACACATATATACCAAAATCTCAATTTTAATACCATAAGTATGATACCACATCAATTTCATATATACTTGAATTCCTACAATGATAGCATGGCGCTCACATCACATCAATTTTCTATCCTCCAGGCAGATGGTGGTGGAAAATTGCCAAAAGCAATTTTTTTTATTTATAAAAATTGATATATATATATATATATATATATTATTCAACCCAATATACACTCATATATACCTGGATTAGGAAAATGAAGGAGGGAGGGAGTCAATTTGTAAAACGGAGAGAGATAACGGAGATCCAAGAGAGTTGCCAACTAAGTTTAAACGTTAGATAGAACTATATGATATGTTGCGATTTTATTAGACAGTGCACAAATGTTGTGGTGCCCAGGGTGTACCTAAGAATTTCTCTATCTTGCAATCTTGATGTAACTTGACTAGATAATTTTATATTGCACCCAAAAATAAATTATGTAATGTAGCTAGTTTTTTTAATCTAACATACAATGTCCAACAAATACTATACTGGTTATTTTAATTTAGAATAGTTAATAGATAGGAAACATTTTAAAATAATCATGTCAAATAAAATTGAGAACAAGAAATACTCTGACGTTTGCTTTTGCGAATGGCAAAATGGGAAGCATGAATCTAATAGAGTACTTTTTGCTTATATTTAAAGGCAGTGGGAGTGGTATCTTAACATTTTAAATCATATATCATAATACGCTATAGATAAATGTGTGCAATTTCGCATATTTTTAAAAGGAAAAATTTCAGAAAAATAAAATTTTAAAAAAGAAAAGATAAATTGGTGATGCGAATTTGTCAAATCCTAAATCAGAATTAACATAGGAATCTAGGATTTCTAATTCTTACTAAATGACCAAAATGTATTGAATTGAGGGCACAAATTTCAAAGTCAATAACAATATCTGTATCTATACTAATTACATCAGATTTTATATTAACAACTTTGCTTTCATACTTGACAACTTCATATCCAAAAAACCAAGGATAATTTTGACGGCACAACTTTCAGGGGTCAATAACAACATCTATATCTATATTAATAATATCATATTTTACATTAATGATTCACTAGTACAAAATTCCCTTTTTAGACAATCATATTTAGACTGGTTCTAGCAGATAAAGTCTTAAAAATTTGACCGGTGGCAGTTTTGTAAATATATAGAACTTCTAAGACCGGTTCTAAAAAAACCGGTCTTAAAAACTTTATCTAGACCGGTTCTAAACAAAACCGATATTAAAATATCAAAATATTTTAAAATGTAAAAAAAAAAATTTAACTTTTAAGACCAGTTATTAAGAAAACCGGTCTTAAATAAAAAGTTATCTAGACCGGTTATAAATAAACTGGTTTTAAAATATGAAAATATTTTAAAATTTACCGGTTATAAATAAACTGGTTTTAAAATATGAAAATATTTTAAAATTTAAAAATTTTTAACTTTTAAAACCGGTTTCTAGAGAAACCCGTCTTAAATATAAAATATTTAAGACCGGTTTTTATAAGAACCGGTCTTAAATAAAAACTATTTAAGACCGGTTTGCATGAAAACCGGTCTTAAATTTTATATTTAAGACCCGTTTTTATGAAAACCGGTCTTAAAGATGAAAAATTTTAAAATTATTTTTTTTCACCACTTTAAGACCTGTTTTAATGGAAAACCAGTCTAAAAGCTAAGATATTTCGGTGTATTTTCACACCCGTTCGCCCAAATCCCGCCCTCTGAACCCTTTCTTCTCTTGTCGCCATTTCTTTGTGAGCTCTGTCACTGCTTGTTCTGAACTCCTCCATCGCTCCCAGTTCCTCTTTTGCTCCACTCTCCTCCGTCATTACCGTTGTCGTTGCTATGTTCCTCATTGCTATTCTTTGATCATCGTCACTCTCTTCTGCCACCACCTCTATTCTCCGCAGTATCCATTCTCCTTTGTCGTGACTTCCCTTTGCCACCGTGACTTTGGGTAAAAGCTCACTCCTTGGTCTTCAATCAGGTTAGTGTTCTATTAATTAAAGCCCTCAACTTTCATCTTGTATTTGATATTCTCAACAATATTAATTGTGACATTATATAGTGGTTAGACATGAAATAATTGCAAAAAATGTAATTAAGGCTAAAGGGAAAACTGTGTGATCGATGACTTTATTACTATATACGTTTTTCTTGTTTTAGACCAAAAGTAAATAAGGTGCTCTCTGACTTGTGATAATTGGCTTGGAGTAATACCATTTTAAGTTTAATTTTGTTTTAATTTAGTGTGATTGTTTGATTGTCAGTGTTTTAGTGTGATTGTTTGATTCTAAGTTCTATTTTTTTTCCTACTTTCAAATGGTGCATGTTAAAATTTTGTTGAAATCTCTAAAAATCTATGGTGGTTGTTTTTTTGTCTATCCTTTTTGTTGTTGGATATAGGGTGCTATAAGTGTTGAGATATATATGGATCATAGTTGGATAAAAGCTAAACGAACGAGTATTGAATATGACAATGGGGTGAGGGGTTTATTAGACTTCGATAGAAGAAATGTCGATGATGGTAGTGGGAAGTTTTATTGCCCTAGTGTAGTATGCTTGAATGTGAAGTGACTAAGTGCTACAAATATATATACACATTTAGTTTGTGAAGGATTTTGTAAGAGTTATACAGTATGGGTATAGTATGGTGAAGAATTAGAAATACCAAGTTTATCTGAACAGGGGGGAGTGGGCTTTGATGATAATGACACGGATATGGATGATCGGATAGAGGATATTATTCGTGATATAGCAGAAGAGGCTTTTGAGCAATCACATGCATATGGTAATATGTGTAGTGATGCTGAGACACTGTTGTACCCGGGGTGTCAAAAATATCAATTGTTGAAATCAGTATTGAAATTGGTAAGCTTGAAAGCACGGCATGGATGGAGCGACAAGAATTTTTCAGAAACGCTTGAGGCTTTTAAGGACATGCTTCCAGATGATAATATGTTGCCTTATCGATACTATGATGCTAAGAAAATACTGTGTCCACTAGGGATGAAGTATAAAAAGATCCATGCATGCCCTAATGATTGTTATTGTATAGAAAAGAGTATGAAGAGGAACAATAGTGTCCGATATGTGAAACCTCGAGGTACAAATCAAATAACGCCCTTGTAAAAGTGTTGTGGTATCTTATAGTCATACCAAGGTTCAAGAACTTGCTTGCTAATGAAAACGATGCAAAGAATTTGAGATGGCATGTGGATGAGAGGATATCCGATGGAAAGCTTCGATATCTGGCTAATTCTTCTCAATGGAAGAAAATCGATCAATTATTTCCTACCTTCAGTGAAGAACCTAGGAACCTTAGGCTTAGGCTTACACAAATGGCATCAATCCTTTTGGTAGCTTAAGCAGTATACATAGTTCATGGCCTGTTCTGTTGGTAATTTACAACTTATCTCCTCTGTTATGCATTAAACGAAAGTACATCATATTGTTTATGTTGATTTCGAGACCAAAACAACCTGGAAATGACAAAGATGTTTACCCAGAACCCTTGATAGAAGACATGAAAGAGTTGTGGGATGAAGGTGTTGATATTTTTCACGCGAACAAGAAGGAGGTTTTTAAAATGCGAGACATGATCTTTTGTACTATAAATGACTTCCCTGCATATGGAAACTTGTCAGGATATAGTGTTAAAGGCCATAAAGCATGTCCGATTTGTGAAGAAGGAACATGCTACCATCAACTTCAATATGGAAGAAAGACAGTTTATCTTAGCCATAGGAGATTTCTTAGATGAGGCCACCCGTATTGTAGATTAAAGAAAGCTTTTTTAGGTGAACAAGAGTTTGAAGATGCTCCGAAGGCATTGACTGGGGAGCAAGTTTATGAAAAAGTAAAAAATATCAATGTTATCTTTGGTAAGACTACAAAGAATAGTAATGAAAAAAATAAATGGAAAAAGAGGTATGTCTTCTTCAATATTCCATATTGGCCCAATCTTGATGTTAGACACTATATTGATTTCATGCATATGGAGAAAAACGTATGTGATAGTATTGTTGGGACACTGCTTAACATACAAGGTAGTTCTAAGGATGGTGAGAATGTAAGATTAGATTTGCAAGAAATAGGGATACGAGAAGACTTGCATCTAAAGCCATATGGTAAGAGAACTTTTTATCCTCCAGCTACTCATACTTTGTCTAAGGATGAGAAAAGAAGCTTTTGTGAGTGTTTACATGGCATGAAAGTTCCTTAAGGGTATTCTTCAAATTTAAGGAAGCTTGTGTCGATCAAAGATTTGAAGTTAGTAGGGCTAAAGTCTCATGATTGTCATGTTTTAATGCAACAAGTACTCTCAGTAGCTATTCGTGGCATTGCCGAATATGGTCTTCAACATATTTTGACTAGACTTTGTTTCTTCTTTAATGCTATTTGTAGTAAAGTCATTAAGATAGAAAGATTGGATGAACTGGAAAATGAAGGATATCTGATCTTGTGCCAGCTTGAGAAGCTTTTTCTTCCTTCTTTTTTTAACATCATGGTATATCTAATTGTTCATCTAGTAAAGGAGATAAAGTTGTGTGGCCTTATCTATTTACGGTGGATGTACCCAATTGAAAGAACTATGAAAATCCTAAAAGGGTATGTGAAGAATGCAAATCGGCCTGAAGCATCTATTGTTCAGAAATATGTTTCTAAAGAAGCCATGGAGTTTTGTCAAGATTACTTGTCAAATGTAAGACATATTGGGCTTCCTGAACGTCATGATGAAGAAGGGGGTAGACGCGGGGCTATAGTAAAAAGTGTTGATTATGATGAATTGCAACAAGTCCACTTGTACATCTTGAATAATGTTGATGAAGTTCAAAATTACATTAATGCTCATAAAGAAATTGTCCGGAAAGAAAATAGTTTAAAAAATCAAACAAAGTTTAACTAGGGGGCATAAGAAAATTTTTGCACATTGGTTCAAACAAAAGGTTGATGGAGAAGAATGTGTTTCTGATACAATTAAATGGTTAGCACGTGGTTCTGAGGTTGATGTCATAACTTGGACTTCATTTGTGATCAATAGTTATATGTTTTACACGAAGTCCCTTGATGATAGGAGCACCGTCCAGAACAATGGGGTTATGTTAGTAGCTGAATCTATACACTTCTCTAGTTTGAAAGATAAGAACCCTAGATTGGCAGCAATGCCTTATTATGGGTTATTGAAGATATTTAGGTGGTTGATTATGTTAAAATTAAATTTCCCATTTTCAAATGCAAGTGGGTTGATGTCAATAATGGTGTAATAATTGATCAGTTGGGATTTACATTGGTTGATATGATTAGTAGAAGTTTTGGAGATGAACCTTTTATTATGGCATATCAAGCAAAACAAGTGTTCTATGTTACCGATCAAGCAAATAAAATGTGGTTTGTAGCTCTCCAAGGAAAAAAGGTCATTGACATTAATCAGGAAAGTCGTTCAATGAATGATCTTCTTGAGACTCTTTTTTCTAGGGGTCTACCAGAATTGAATGAAGAAGATGAAGCAGACAATGAACACAGCACAAGAAACGATCATCATGAAGGGATATGGGAGGATATCCCTTTATAAAACTACTTTGAAAGTTAGTTAGCTAAAATAATTATCATGTATATTATTGTTGGTATATATAAAACTACTTTTTTTGTTGTCGTCGCAGGAAAATGAAGCAAATGAGGTGTCTTAGCTGGGACCGAGCTCAACCTATGCACATATTAGGTCACAATGGAGAAATAAACACTATTAGAGGCAACATGAACTGGTATGCTATGAATCAATGTTATTACAAACTTGTACTGTTTTGTTATTCAGAAACTAGAAGAATAACTATTTTTTGCATGCATATTTAAATTTATATAGAATGAAAGCACATGAGGGCCTACTCAAATGCAAAGAGTAAGCTTAATTTGTCTAAGTCTAAGTTAAAGGGTCTCTTGCCTATTGTTGATGCTTTTTTTGCCAAGGCCTATTGTTGATGCTAATTCATCTGATTCAGGTGGTTCTAATTTTTAATTTGCATTTATGATACTACATGTATATCAACAGATATGGGTGAATCTATGTCTACTTGCATTTTGGATTGTCATGTATGTGATTTGTATAAGCTGTTTGTTAAAATGTATAAGAGAAGAATTTATTTGGATGTCATTGAAATGGTTGCTTATTGAGTGAAATGTAAAACATGGGAAATGGCTTGCTGACTAAATCTTTTAAACGGAACAATATTTTAAAAACAACTTTTAAGACTGGTTTTGAATAGAACTGGTCTTAAAATTAGAACTTTTAAGACCAGTTATCAATAAAACCGATCTAAAAAGTTAAAAAGTTGAACTTTTTAAACTAGTTTCTTCGATAATCGGTCTTAAAATTTTTTTAAGACCTGTTCTGTAACTGGTCTAAAAAGTAGTAGACTTTTAAGACCGGCTGTATCAAGACCGGATCCGGAACCGGTCTAAAATATCGTTTTTAACCGGTCTTAAAACTGATTTTTCCACTAGTGATTTTACTTTCATGTTTCACAACTTCATATCTCAAAAACCAGGGATAACTTTGATGGTACAAGTTTCAAAGGTCAATAACAACATCAAATTTTACATTAATGACTTCACTTTTGTACTTCACAACTTAACTTATGCAATTTGGTCATTTGGTCAAAAGTGAAAATAACAAATCTCTACTTCAATTTTGACTTCAGACTTGATAAATTCACAGCACCAATTTGTCTTTTCCTTTTTTTGATTTTATTTTCTATAATTTTTCCTTTTTAAATCATATACTCCTCAGGTCCTTAATATAAGACATATTTTACTTTTTTTGAGAGATTAAGGAAGCTAAATAAATTACTTTAAAATATTGATATTTATCTTTTTTATACTAACTTACTTTATCAGGCTTATAAAATGATATATAATTAAATTATACAGGAAATATTTTATGATTAATTAATTCATCTAACTTCCTTAATTTCTCTAAAAAAATCAATTATATCTTATATTAAGGACCGGAAACATATCATAGTATTTCCTCTTACTATTTTCATGGAGGGTTGGACTAGAAGGTAAGGAAAGGCACCAGAGGACCTGGCCTAGTAGTAGTTTTTGATGAGCTCCTTCAATTATGTGAAGCACACGTTTTGCTTTGTCCTCTAACATCTATAGCCATGATCTAGGTTCTTTTCTATTGGCAAGTAAAGAAAGTAGTAAACTGATCTACATTACAAGAAAGAAACAAATGAAAATCATCTAAAAAAACCATATGAAACTCATGGACATCGCTAAAGCACAAAATGTAACCCCCTTCGGTAATTATATTCAAAATACGCGATTAAAGTGAAATAGAGACCAATAACAATCAAATAACATTTACTAACCCATCAACCAGATGGGATTTTCATAAATACATTTCACAAACACTTTCACCTGGTCTCACATTCACCTTTCGGATACAATTACCTCGTGAAGATAAATCACATTTATATAAATATCAGAGTGCACAATAATAATACCGGCAATCCCGGATTCATACCTTCACTAAAGATTCATAGGGCACATACGCCCTTTACAATTTCTCAAATGGGGATAACACAATACTTAATCCAAATACACATTCCAATCTATTATCCGAACATATACAATTATCCCAGCATATAACAATAACCAACTACAAAATCTAAATGCCCATAAGGGATTCTCGCCGCCCCTAGTCGCTTGTTCCTTCCTCAAGCCACTTGTCCTGTCTAAAATGTTGGTAGGGGAGGGTGAGATTCTAGAGAATCCCAGTAGGAAACAAATACCAATATGCATGTAAGATAAGTGTTTAATGCATGACATGCTTGCATCACAATAACTCGTGCTCACATAATGACATACCCACATGCTCAATGTTTCAACAACATACTCATGGCCATAGCATAAATAGAAACAGAGCTTCAATTATTCATATATGGTTCACATAATCAAGCAAAGCAATAACATGCATCAATACACAAACACAAATATCAATACATGCAGAGGAGGTAAGTTCCCTACTCTTATTCTTTCCACGTATGCTCCAGCATCAGCTACTCGCGATCCAAGCAGATATCGAACCATAATTAGGGTGAATACCCAACCCTATAACCAAATCAAGGATATAGGGTCATTCTCTTTTCCAAATTCTCATTTGCATAACACTTAAAGTTGGTTACCATTCATGACCTTTAGGTGGCTAATCAAAGCCTAAACACATGCCTAAAGGCTTGGGAAACACTTGACCAAAGGTCACCTTTTAAAAGTCCAAAATTCTTATTTTTGGGGGTTGGCCGCGGCCAGCCTACCCATGGGCCACGCCCAATGGATGCACAGAAGGTCTTGGGCCGCGGTTCATAACCTCTGGCCGCGGCCAAGAAAATTCTGTTTCCTGGCTGAAATTCCAAAAATCATAACTAATTCTAGAAAAATCGAAATGAGGTGATTCCAAAGCCAAATGAAAGGTACTTAAGTCCTATTTATTGGAAAAATAAGTATCATTACTGTAAATTACCACAAAATTCCAGAATTATATAAAACTAACTTTGGCAAAGCATAACTCTCAGTTAAGAAAGCGAAATGACACAAAATATATGTCCGTTTTGAAGCTTGGGATTTGAAATTTAAGACAAGAAATTTTCAGAATTTTTCAACACCATTTGGTCATTCAAAACTTTCGTGCAAACTAACTGCCTAGAACAGAGTTCACATTGACAGCATTTTCCAAATTTCTACCAAAGTGTCCAATGACTCCAAAATCAACAATCAAACCTATTCCCATACAATTTTTTACAAGGAACACAATGGTAACCTCAAAATTACCAAAATCACAACCCATTGACATGCCCTGTTTTGCCCAATGCACAAAAGCCAACACAAAGTGGCCAAACTTCACATTTAAGCTTCAATGTAATTCTATCACTTCAAAACACTAAACAAGGCACCATTTCCATAACAACAACATACCATACTCCCCCATAACCCTAAATCATGAAAATTAGGGCAAATTTTCCAAAAATTCAAGGGCCAACAAATGGCCACAAAACTTATATGAAAATGAAGCTTTCACTCACCTCAACAACTTTCCCAAAGAAGTTCCTTGATTCACCCAAGTCCACAATTTCGTGAGAGCTCAAACGCCACCAAATGGACAAACTAAAACCATAAAATTGAAGCTCTCAAATAACTCACCTTAATCAAAAGCTCTTCCTTCTCTTTGAGCTTCTATGGCTACACGAAAAATGGGAGAGAGAATGAGAGAGATGAGCATTGAAGAAGGAGAAATGATGAAGCCCATGCCTCCTTGTCCCTTGTGCAGCAAAATATGAGAGGGGAGAGAGAGAGAGAAATTAATTTTCTAATCCCAATTTGACTTTTCCTCAACAACTATTATCATAAGCTTTTGCCACTTGTCCCATTTCCATTGGTTCTCATAAAGCAAGTAACTAATTAGTTACTCTAACCATTCCATTAGCCATTTAGTTATACATCTCATTTCCTCTTAATTAGTAATTAATCTCTTCCATTAATCACTAATTTAGAGCCATTCTTTCAATTTTCCACTAAGTATGGCATATTAATTAATATTGCCACATAATATATAATCAAATTCTTTTCCTTCTTTCATACGCCATTTACGCCTATATTTAGCCCAATAATTATTTCATCACATAATTATGCTAAAATACAAGGTGTTGAGCATTCCCAATACTTAATCCGGATCTCTAATCCACATTAATCCACATAATCATTCACAATAATTGTAATTAGCCCTTAATCAAAATTTGGGGCATTACACATTTGACAAGTATATCATCATCAAAATCATCGAACCACTCATGTTTAAGCATATCGAGGCTTTCTATGATTAAATTCTAGTTATCATAAAGCTCGTTATTTCCATATTTAATAAGCTCATTATTTCTAGGACCTAGGTTCTTGATAAACCATGTTATGAAAAAAAATTCCCCTCTCTCGCATTGGTGCGATTTTTTCTCTCTCACCCTCTAGAATTTCTTGAGTGGTGAGAGTCCTTCCATCACCTTTGAGCAAGCTTGAGGTACAATCTCTTCCTCCTCAACGGTTTTCGTTGGTGGAAGGGACGAGCATGGTTTGTTTTCCTTTCTTGGTTCTTCAGTTTTTGGTGATGGTGTGTTATGGTTTTCCGACAATAAGCAGATCTGTGGAGATCGTTTGTGATACTTTTTGCTTTGATGGTAGGTTGAAGATAGGAAGATCAGATCCCGATTTGGTGACTTGGATTTGTGTTTTTAGGGGAAGGATATTGTTGATGGGCCTCTTAGTGACCATATGTTTTATTTCTTAGAGGACACTTTTTGGATGTGTTTGATGATGGTAAATCCAAGATGTTAATAAGAGGTATGTGTATCATCAGGTGGTCATGCTCAGTGGATGGCAGTCGCTGTAGGTGTTAAACAACCTTCTTGCATCTAAGTTGGGTTTTCTTTAAGTTTCTCTTCGCGGAGTGGAAATGTTGCAGATTGTGATAGCCCGAATTTTGGGATTGGAGGCTTGATAATAAGCCTAAATTAAGCGAACTGCTAAGCCCCGATTTATTAGATGTCTCAAATCTATTTTCTAATGTTCCTTATGTCTTTGGGACATTAAAGAAAATAAAATGGTGAATTTTGAAGAAAGTGATTATGCTTCCAGTGAAATTTTATGCGAGACAGTGAGGTTGTCATGAGCTTTTGGAAGAACAAATGATGAGAAAAATTTATGAAATTTTATAGGGTGAAAGTAGACATCCTAAGCTTTAATTTGATTGGTCATATGAATCAATTAGAGCTATATACAAGACTTTGTATATAAAAGACTTTGATTGGTCATATGAATCAAAAGTTATGAATTTTTGAAATTTGCCTAGTGAAATTGATTATTTTTTGGAGCAACGGTCAAAGAAATTAAATCTAGGAATGATATGCTTCCAGCTAGAAAACGGCTATATTTTTCCTTGAAACTAGACTCAATAATGGTTCTATATCCTTTGTAATAGCTCCAAAACGATGTCTATAAATTTAGTTATGATTTTTCAAAGTTTAAGCAGAAAACTGCCAAAAAATCTAAAAATAGAGAAAAATGTAATGGCAAACTTCTAATTTTGCCAAATAAGTGCTAAATTAATTATTTTTCCATTAATTGAAGTTAATTTCAATTAATTAAGGAGAATAAAGGTGAAAAACATATTTAGAATATTTTGGTCAATTAAATATGAATTTATGAAAAATTTGAGCAAAACCTATGATTTTGATGAAAATTGAGACTTTACGTGTATACACAACCGAAACAAGTTGTGAAGCCGATTGAGATAATAGGGAGGGACCCCTAGGTGTCTTCTACATATGGCATGAAGAAAGAAATATTAGTTGGGCTTAATGGCATGATTACATCAGTATGGGATTTATGTGCACAAAGTTGGAATTTTGGCTTAAATACTAAAGCACTTATGACATCACCCTAATATTAAAACATCATCTTCCTCCTCCTCTTCAGCCTAAACTGACGCCATTTCAGAAAAATAGAGAGAGGAAGTTGTGTGCTTTTAGAGAGAGAATGAGAGGAGAAAACTCACAAGATAGGTCGATTTCTTCGATGAATTCATACCTAACGTGTATAATCCTTCTCTTAAGCTTATCGTCTATGTTGTTTGAGGTGTTTAAAGCAAGATTTTTGGAGTTAGGAGGGCTAGGGTTTTCCTTAGAGTTCCTATAAGTTTCATCCAACTCTAGAAATGGACCTTAGAGTTGGATTTTCAATGATTTGATGGTTTCATTAAGTTCAGGAGGGAAATTTAGGTAGGGTTACAGTTGGTCACTTTTTCGGAAAATCCTGAAAAATCATAATTACAAAAACACCCCTGAAACCCTGAGATAGGGGCTGCCAAGGGCAATTTCATCTTTTGGTAGTGAATTTGGTAATTCTGAGTCTAGAAATGGATTCCTTGGGTAGAAATATGTTAAGATAGCCCAGGTTAAAATTTTGGGAAAAGTGTAGCGTAATATAACCATTATAAACACTATGAAAGTGCCTAAAGTGGTACATGAATGGGTTTTTAACCTAATTCTTGTACATTTGACATTTTAGAACCAAGTTGAGAGCTTGAGGAGTTGGCACGCAAATCAAGGAGCCTCTTTAAGGATCAAGCAAGGGCAATTAAGGTAGGAAACTTACCTCTCCTATGTGTATTTGATATTTGTGCTGATGTATTGATGCATGTTATTGATTTGCTTGATTATATGAAACATACATGAATAATTGAAGCTCTGTTTCTATTTATGCTATGGCCATTAGTATGTTATTTGAAACATTGCGCACGTAGAAATGTCATTATGTTAGCATGATTTTATGAAATGCAAGTATGTCATGCATTAAGCACTTATCTTACATGCATATTGGTACTATTTTCCTACTGAGATTCTCTCGAATCTCACCCTCCCCTACCAATAGTTTAGACAAGAGAAGACAGACGATATGCTGAAAACAATGCAGAGTACTGTACGAGGGGATTACAATGGTGGAACAAAGATGGGAAGATGTCTCCATTTCACTGGGATGTGTTTAGATACCCTAGAGTCCTTACAGCTACAAAGTTTGTAATTATTATATACGTACCCCTATGGGGAATTTCTATAATCGATCACTTTTTATCAACATGTTTACGCTATTCCTGTATTACTCACCAAACCGCAAATCATTTTCCACAAATACTCTGAAAAATGTGAAAATAAGGTAAGGGTGTGACATAGATCATCTTGTAGTAGTTGCTTTTAAAGGAGTAGGTCCAGTTGGGTGGGTGTTGCAACCACCACTTTTTTGCTTGCTATTCTGATGTATGATGCACAGGAGGTTCTTGAGACATTTTTGGATGCTTCTTGACTCAACAACAGTTCAGGTGTGGGCTTCCATCATTGTCAGCTTTAATTATCTTTTGACTTATTATGTATTTCATTTCCTTTCTTTTGATGTGTTTGACAGCTACTTTATATGATGTGATGTAATGTCTTTGGATGATAATGAAAGTATATCTTTGATCAAAAAAAGATAAACCGTGTTATGAGGTTTTTGAATGATTAAGCATTTTGGTTTTAAGCTTCATTGAATGATTAATGATTTCAATATCACTATTGATGATTTTGGTCTGAGCCTTACTTTTGTGAACTCATGTGGGATAGATAATGAAATTTTTCTTAATGGATTCGTTGATATAATTTTATGCCTAAATTTGTGGCTAGAGTCGGTAATATGGGCCCAACCCGCGAGCTCAACTAGTGAGCCCTCAGGTTTTGATGGGTTTTGATGGGTTAGGGTTGGGAAAATCCCAACCCGCAAAAATGCAGGCCGCACAGGCCCGCACCGCATCAACCCACCTATCTTGGTACCTCCCAATCCAAAAAGAAAAAAATCTTAGCCTCTTCCTTCTTCTTTAAACAAAATTATTATATCTTGGTTGTTTGAGGATGAGTTTATGTTTTGTTTATAAACTTTAACAAATTTGATAACTTTATCACTTAAATTGTAGATTATGTTTTTAAATTTTTATAAGAGAAATGATTGATACTAGGAAGGTAAATTTAATTACTCATATATATGTGTCTCATATTTTCAATCATCTTTAAAAAATAGGAATTTTTTTTTCAAACAAAAATACGGGCGCCAAGCTGGCCCGCAACCCACACACTGCGGGTTAGGGTTGGCATTTTACCAGCCCGTAAAAGTGCAGGCTGCACAGGCCCGCACCGCACGGGCCGTGGGTTGGTGGGGGCCAGCCCGCAACCGTATTCCCACCTATACTTGTGGAATGTTTATTTTCAAAACTTGGGCCTCACTATCTTAAGCCCAGTTTTTTAGATCCCAACAGTTTATTTTCACTAAGTTTTGTAAAATTGGTATGCAGACATGTTTTGTTTAAATGAAAAACTTTTTAATAAATGAGAGATTACGAGTTTAATCTCATTTGTAAACTCATGTTAATAATGCCAACCCCTCTAATTTTTGAAAAGACACATAAGAGACTTAAAAATTGAAATAACGAAATCCGAGCAAGTACAAACATATACAAATACAATCACAAAGAAAAATTGGAAAAAATTACGTAAAAAAAGGCCTAAAAACATACATTAAAAGTGCTTCTTTTTTTTTTTTAGTAAGTCCAGCCGATAAATTTGACGGAATAATAATCAACGTTGAACCAAAAGAAGCCGTGTGTGCACGTTTATAGAGAACCAGTAAAATTTTTATTTTTATTTTTATATAGAAATAATATAACGGAATAATAATCAATATTGAACCAAAAGAAGCCGTGTGTGCTAGCAAAATTTGAGATTTAACGTGCCAAATTAAAATAGTGTGTGTCTTTTGAGATTCAAAGAAAAGTTTTACATGGATATATATTGTAAATTTGTAATTGTAGAACGACCGTACCATGCTATCTAGTTTGTTACTGAGGCAGGCTACATTTAAATGTTTGCAATATAGTTGTTGTTTTTTAATTACTTCTAAAGTTTGCTAGCATATATAGTATAAAATCAGTACAAACCCTGAAATATATTTTAATAATATTCAATGTATTTAATACACGGTATAATATACAATCTATAATTAACAAGTTTGTTAATATATACATATATAGCAATCTACATCTACATTGTTCATAAGCAGTGAATAATAAATGGCCAAAAACAGCAGTCAATAATACAACCTATCATGTTCTTAATTAATTTAATTAACTAACCAACATAATGGGATGTACTAAAATTACCTTGTAGCCAAAAAAGTCAAGTTGGTAGCCAAAATCACCATTTATAAGACGCTTTCCTGAGACAACACATTGAAAATTGAGAGGGCCATTTGAAAAGGGTAACATGCAAACCCAATCACAATTGTGGTGATCATGTATCTGCAATTACAAAACTAATTAAGCATTTAAGTAACTAATGCTTTTTCATTATAATGAGTATAACTTATGATAAGTAAATGTGATTCTCAACGTAAGAAGCTGAAAAGTCACTTAGCTTGAATGCTATCTCTTTTATTTGATTAATTGATAATCAATGCTTGATTCATTCCAATGAGTAACATATAAGGAAAAGTTGAAGGCGAAATAAATAACATAAAAGGAAAAGTTAATTAATCACAATAAATACTTACATACTCCAGGAGTGCCACCTTATTTATACTCTAACTAATTAAAATACAACAAATCATCTCATTTTAATTCCACAAGGCTTATGAGTCATTTGGAGAAATTCAAATTTTATGATTTTAAAAACATAAACTTGATAATTTAGGGGGGGGAAAAAGCGATTCCCTCCCTTGAGTTGTTATTTTTCAAAATCATAAAATTTGAATTTCTCCAGATGACTCATCAGCCATGTGAGATTAAAATGAGATGAGATGTTGTATTTTAATTAATCAAAGTACAAATAAAGTGGCTCTCCTAGAGTATATAAGTATTTCTCATTAATCACTACTACAAATTTGTGTATATATATAGGTCCATACTTAACGGTTTGGTTTTTTTTTTTTTGTTGAAAAAAATGGTATCTTTTATTTGACAATTGCTTGTGAAAAACCGTCAAATATAGATGATGAATATTTGATGGGTTTGCAATAAGAACTATCATATATAATATATTTAACGGTTGTTTAATAACAACCGTTAAGTATGTTGTTTTAAAAACCCCGCCCAAACTCATTTTTATTTGTTATTTAAAACTTACAAAGTTATAGAGAGCTCTCTTCTACACCTCTGACAACTCCATTCCGGCTCCTCTACCACCATTTCATTCTCCTCCATTGTCCCCATGGTGATCTTGCTCCCTTCTTCCTTGGCATAGCTTTCATTCATTGTTCACCGTTCATGGGTTGTGGGTTCATGGGCTTCAGGACTTTGGTGGGTTCTGAAGTTTTGCTGGGTTTGTAGGTACTCCTAAAAGTGGCGTCTGGGTTGGTTTCTTCTTTTAGGGTTCATGGGTTCAGTATTAGAGCTCTTTCTTCTTGCTAAAGGTGAGTTTAGTTGAGTTTCTCCTAGTTGGTGGTTTTTCAGCTCATTTTTTGGATATTGATTTGGGTAAAGAGTATGTAAAGATTGTTTGTTTTTGAGTGATTTTGTATGTGTACAGGGTTTTGACACTAATTTTAAGTGTTTCTTGTTACTAAAGTTGTTATTTTTTAATATTAATTTGGGTAAAGAGTATGCAAAGATTATTTTTTGAGTGATTTTAAGTTTTTGTTGTTACTAAAGTTATTATATGTTAGTATATATTTAGGTGAAGAGTATGTAAAGATTGCTTTTTAAGTGATTTTAAGTATTTGTTGTTACCAAAGTTGTTATTTGTTAGTATTGATTTGGGTAAAGAGTATATAAAAATTATTTTTTGAGTGATTTTAAGTGTTTGTTGTTACGAAAATTGTTATTTGTTAGTATTGAGTTGGGTAAAGAATATGTAAATATTTTTTTTAAAAGTGATTTTAAGTGTTTGTTGTTATTAAAGTTGTTATTTGTTAGTATTGATTTGGGTAAAGAGTATATAAAGATTGTTTTTTCTATATGCTCTAGATAAATATTCCAAATAAAGAAAGGATATCTACCGATCGTCTATTGAAGGAGTACTGGGATGGGGTGGGGGATTTCATAAGATTTGCGATAAGTAATAATACTGACGATCACAATTTCATTATTTGTCTTTGCGTCAAGTATGGCATTGTAAAGCATATTGATCCAGACAATTGTGAGTCACACTTAGTAATGATGGAATTGATCAAACTTATATATGTTGGACAAAACATGGGGAGAAGGATATAGGCAATAGTGCTTGTCGACTAAATTTGGAAAGATGTGAATCACGTATCTTTGACACAAGTACATTTGAGGCCAATTGTCTTCAAGATATAGCTGATACAATTGAAGCAAAACTCAGTGAATGCCCATAAAAGTTTGAGAGGATGAAGAGCGATGCAGAAAAGCCTTTGTGTAAGAATTGTACTGAGTTCAAATTATTATTTGTAGTGTTGAACTTATACAACTAAAAAGCAAAATATGGGATGAGAGTCGCAGGCTTCACAGAATTGCTTGTGCTTTTGAGAACAATGCTACCACTGGGAAATGAAATACCAACCAAGACTTATGATGCAAAAAAGTGTTGCACTCCACTAGCCTGAGTTATGACAAGATACATACTTGCCCTAACGATTATATTATGTTAAAAAAATATGAATCATTAATTGAGTGTCCTCTATGTTCTGTATCTCAGTACCAAGCGAATGGGAAGAGTCCAAAGAAAGCATCATGGTATTTTCCAATTATACCTAGATTTAGATGCTTGTATAGCAATGCAATTAATGCAAAAAATTTAATGTGGCATGCAGATGAAAGTATTTAAGACAGCATGCTTCGGCATCTTACAAACTCTTTGGAATAGAGCAAGTTGACTTTAAGTATCCGAGTTTGTTGAAGAGGCAAGAAACCTCCGCCTAGCATTGGTTACTGATTGGATAAAGCCATTTGGGATGCAAAGTGTAACACCCCAAATTTTGAGACTCGAGGCTAGAGAATAAGCCTGAGATTAGTGGATTGCTAAGCCCCGGTTTAGCAAAATCCAAAATTGTGATTATGGGTTATTGACTACAAAAGTGGACGTGGTTAGTGATTAATGAACCCTTTTAGAGAATATAAAGTGGATTGTAGTCGCTTGTGTTATGAGCAACGCCAAAACCCTGTATTTGAGTTCAATTGTGGATTAACATCCAAATTGACTTAGAATAGAGGGTAGAATTGAATGGGGTATTGTGATGGAAATGGTGTCATGTTGTGGTATTTAATCATTGGAATTGATTTAAATTGGATTGGACACATTGATTGCAAAACTGGAAATGCTGTCCAGTGAAACTCTATTCTGGGCTGTCCATTTGTGTGAACGTTTTGAATGACCAAATGGTGTCTAAAAATTCTGTAACTTTCCATTCTTATAGTTCACATCTCAAGCTTCAAAATGGACATATAATTTGTGCCATTTCGTTCTGTGAACTATGAGATATAACTGTCCAAAGTTTGAGGTCGAAAATGGACTCTGTTTTGGGACAGTGATGACTTTTATATAATTCTGGAATTGTGTGGTGATTTTTAGTAATGGCCAATATTTTTCCTATAAAGAGGACTTAAATACCTTTCATTTGGCTTTGGGATCACCTCATTTCGAGTTTTCTAGAATTAGTTATGATTTTTCAAAGTTTGGGCAGAAAATCTGCCAGAAAATCCGAAAATGGGAATTATGACATCATCTCATTAAAAGATGACATCAGCATGGAATTAAATATATTCTCATCTTCTTCAGCTATCATTTTCTGTCGTGATGAAGCAGCTGAAACTTGTGAGAGAAAGTTGGGAGCTCTTAGAGAGAGAAAGAGGAGAAATCTCACAAGGTAAGCCGATTTCTCCGACGATCTAGCTCCTAACTCGTATAACCTTGCTTCTAAGCTTCTCTTTCATGTTCTTTAAGGTGTTGGAAGCTCAATTTTCATGGTTTTAAAAGGGGCTAGGGTTCAGCCATATTGAGGAAAAGCTATTGGGAGCTTGAGGTAACTTCCAAACTCTTGTATATTGACTATTCTGGCTGCTGTGGGCAATTTAATCGGTGAAATTTCGCCGGATTGCCATTGGTTGTAAAAATGGAAAATGGGTTTCCCTAGGGGTTATGCTGCCCAAATTGATACTAAATGGTAGTTGTAACCTAATGGAATAGTCAATAAAGTGGTTAGGAGTAGAAAGGAACGTGTTTACGGAGCCGAAACCGAAAAACCCTGATTTTCCCTAGAAAACCCATATATTTCGGTCTGGGCTATAAATGGGTCTTAGAGTTGGATTTTCAATGATTTGATGATTCCATTGAGTTCAGGAGGGAAAATTAGGTGGGGTTACAGTTGGGCACTTTTTCGGAAAAGGCCGAGAAAGCATAATTACGGAAACGCCCCTAAAACCCTAAAAGTAGGGCTGCCAAGGGTAATTTTGTAATTGACATTGAATTTGATAATTCCGAGTCCGAAAATGGATTCCTTGGGCGAAAATATGTTAGAATAGCCCATGTCAATATTTCGGGAAAAGTACAACCGGACCGGGTACGGCGGGGCCGGCCGGGGTCCCGGGGGCATTTTGGTAAATTTTCAAGATAGAATCATATAACCCCCAGAAACACTATGGAAGTGTCTAAATAGTACATTTGACATTGTAGGATCGAATATGGAGCCCCGAGCTGTTTGCACGTAGATCGAGGCACGCGTTTCGAGGCGGAAAAGGGTTAAGGTAGGGAACATATCTCTTCTGCTTGTATTTGATATATGTGTTAGTGTGTTGGTGCATGTCTTAGCTTTGCATAATTATGTGTAATTTGAAGCTATGTTTCAATTTATGCTATGGCCATAGGTATATTGTTCGAAGCATTGAGCTTGCAAATTGTCATTGTGTTATCATGAGTTGTGTGATGCAAGCATGTCATACATTAAACATCTATCATACATGCATTTTGATATTGTTATCCTACTGAGATTCTCTCGAATCTCACCCTCCCCTACCAACAATTTAGACAGGGTAGGTGGATCGAGGATGGAGTAATCAATCAAAGGCGACAGGACTCGTTCGGGTTGTAATCTTGTGATAGGTGGTTATCAATGCATGATTGGGATTAAGTATATTTGGATATATAATTGTGTAGGTTGGAATGTATATTCGAGTATGTATTTGATATGAGAATTTGTGTAATCCCCATATGAGGGCTTGTAGGGGCGAATATGCCCTATAAGGCTTTGAGTTAATGTATGGAACCCGGGATTGCCGGGATTATATTGTGTACTCTGATTTCCCATGAATGTGATATTCCGCGTAGTAATTGTATTCGGAATGTGACTGTGAGACCAAGTTATCAATGATTTTGAAAGGCATTTATGAAAACCCCGTCTGGTAGATGGGTTTGCAATTTGTTATTTGTTTATTATTGGTCTCTATTTCACTTTAATTGCGTATTTCGGATATAATTACGGCAGGGGGTTACATTTTGGTATCAGAGCTGCCGTTCCTGGCAAGTAAAGGATTTGCTAGGATAATGGTAGTAGTTGCTGCCGTAAGTCATAGAGAATGGCTTTGTTTGTTGTGGTATACACATTATGGTCCCTGCTGGTTGTGGATATATGTGATTTGTGGACTGTGTATACATTATTTGATTATCGGGAAGTGGTGAATCATTGTGGAATCAAAAGATATAATGGTTTTCCTGAGAAATAGATGTGTAGATTCAGATGTGGAGGTAATCAGACCCATCATCTGATTTGAGAATGGATGAAATGATTTTCCAGGAATGTGATATTGAGCTTCTAGGTGTTATGTCTAACCTAGATGTTGGGTAAGTAACCCTAGGTGGTATGATGTTACATGTATTGATGTCATACTGAGCTTGTATGTTTAAAGGCCTTAAGACCTAGGGGCTGAGGTGCCTTAGGCTGGCAGAGATATTTGGGCTTATGCTGAAGTGGATGATGCTCCGTGGATTGGAGGGAAGTGATTTTCCGGTTTAACTGAGGTTGAAGGTTTGAAAGATGAATTGTGATTCAAGGATCAGACTCAATAGTCAAGCTGGTCCTTAGGAGGTTGATATGACCTATATGGTCTGTGGTACCAAGATATGGTATTAGATTGGAATTGAAATGTGTATCAGGTATCCTGAGGTTGCTAGTGTTAATCTAGCACAGGGAAAAGTGATTCTGCAGAGAGTTTGAATTTGAAAGAGTTACCTACGAGGATTCGGAGCGGAAAAGGCAACCTACGGGGAGTTTTGATCGGAGAGGGCTACCTACGGTGACGTCTGACCGGAGCGGCTGTTTGTGAATTTATCACCTGCGGCCCACTGGGGGTGTGTATGGCACACAGTGGGAGGACCGTACCTTTGGGGCGGTGGAAATACGGGGGATATGTGTGAGTCCTGGGTGGTGGGTTAGCCCATGAGGGGTGAGACCAGCCAGCTCAGCCACTTGGCAGCCCCATGTACGTGAGCGGGGTGGGCACCGGCGCGGGGCATCCCTTGAGGGGGTAAAACCGGGGTGTGACTATATTTGTGAAAGCCTCCATGACGACAAACCCTAGTGTGCAGCTGCCGTGATAACGAACCGTAGAGAGCAATAGCCGTGACGTTGAATCGTAGAATAGAGCTCTGGGAATGTTGGGAGTATGGGATCTCAACAAAGTGCTGGTTGTGGCTCTGGATGATTCAAGTTGAATCGGGCCAAGGTCTGACACAGATGAATATATGTTATGAATGTTGTCAGTTGTGGTGGGAGATTCCTATGGGACTCTTGTTTAATCAACTTGACATTGTGAAAGCACAAATGAGGAGAAAGACCTCAGAGTGTGCAGCGGAAGTGTGTGAGTGTGATGTGGAAGCCGAAAGGCTATTTGTGAGCACCGCTACGCCAACAGTCCCTGAGTAGCTAACAACAGTTCGGGTAAAGACTGTGTGTCTTCCCGGCGGAGAAAGGGGATGAGGGTAGGGTGTGATTGTGGATCTACTATTGTGAGCCTGAAAGGCTATGTGTGAGCACTGCTACGCCAACAGTCCCTGAGTAGCTAACAACGGTTCGGGTTAGACTGTGTGTCTTCCCGGCGGAGAAAGGGGATGAGGGTAGGGTGTGATTATGGATCTGCTATTGTGAGCCTGAATGGCTATATGGGTGCACTGCCACGTCAATAGTCCCTGAGTAGCTAACAACGGTTCGGGTAAAGACTGTGTGTCTTCCCGGCGGAGAAAGGGGATGAGAGTGGAGTGTGATTGTGAATCTGTGATATTTGTGAACAAGCTGGGACTGAGATATAGTTGTGTAGCAGAGCAGAACTAATTCAGCTGATGGCTAATTCGACTACATGATCGGGGGTTATCTATTTTGAGGGCATTACCCCGGCATGGCCAACCTGGCTAGCCACCACGTTGGTTGCACTGGTGTTAACCCAAGGCCGAAAGGCGGTGCGTAAAACTAGAATCTGCAATGTACGTTTGATAAGGAAATGGATTTTCTTGTGAGTCCTGGGTGAAATGTGAGTAACCCAGCCACCGTCGCGGGGCATCCCCAGCGGGGGTAAAACCGGGGTGGGCACCACCGGCACGGGGCATCCCTAGAGGGGGTAAAACCGGGGTAGGTGTGACAATAAAAGGTGCCTGGATAGAAGAGACTGAGACTCTAGGTGGGCCATTATGGTAGGGTGCTTCGGATAGAAGAGATTGAGATTCCGGAGTGACTTGATGCGATTGTGGTTGATACCAAAAGTCCCGGTTACCACTAGTGGAGTTACTGGTGGGTGTACGGGTGAGGGTAAAGCTGTGAAAGTGGATATAGCAGAAGCTGAATGTTTGTGGATACAGCTGAGGCTGTCGTTTGATGTCTTGAGGTTGTGGTGTTTACTCCCGGAAGGGGTAACCAGATTGAGTTGAGCAGAGTGGTAGCCTATGCTGCCTAACTGCCAAAATCTTATGATATGGCTCATACGTTAGAGCCTCCAGATATCGAGATGCATTAGCCACTCATGAATTAGAAGGGCTTACGACGATTGTGATTATGTGATGATGGTTTTGGTAGCAATCGTATGTGGAAACGATTGCATTTGTTTAATAATCGTGAGGTGATTATGTTTGTGCGGCAATCGTGAAATGGGCCGATTGCAATTTGTGGCAACTGAGTTGCATTCATTGTTTGAGATTCTTACGAGAATCGGATTTGTGGAGTGTCATTTGTGTGTGGGTGGTCTAGAGGAGACCATCTCAATATGAAATGAATTGTGAAACGGAAGCTGTCGTGAAGAAGCATCCGTAGTTTTTGGATTAAGTGGTATGACAAATTTCGAGGACGAAATTTATTGAACAGGGGGAGAAATGTAACACCCCAAATTTTGAGACTCGAGGCTAGAGAATAAGCCTGAGATTAGTGGATTGCTAAGCCCCGGTTTAGCAAAATCCAAAATTGTGATTATGGGTTATTGACTACAAAAGTGGACGTGGTTAGTGATTAATGAACCCTTTTAGAGAATATAAAGTGGATTGTAGTCGCTTGTGTTATGAGCAACGCCAAAACCCTGTATTTGAGTTCAATTGTGGATTAACATCCAAATTGACTTAGAATAGAGGGTAGAATTGAATGGGGTATTGTGATGGAAATGGTGTCATGTTGTGGTATTTAATCATTGGAATTGATTTAAATTGGATTGGACACATTGATTGCAAAACTGGAAATGCTGTCCAGTGAAACTCTATTCTGGGCTGTCCATTTGTGTGAACGTTTTGAATGACCAAATGGTGTCTAAAAATTCTGTAACTTTCCATTCTTATAGTTCACATCTCAAGCTTCAAAATGGACATATAATTTGTGCCATTTCGTTCTGTGAACTATGAGATATAACTGTCCAAAGTTTGAGGTCGAAAATGGACTCTGTTTTGGGACAGTGATGACTTTTATATAATTCTGGAATTGTGTGGTGATTTTTAGTAATGGCCAATATTTTTCCTATAAAGAGGACTTAAATACCTTTCATTTGGCTTTGGGATCACCTCATTTCGAGTTTTCTAGAATTAGTTATGATTTTTCAAAGTTTGGGCAGAAAATCTGCCAGAAAATCCGAAAATGGGAATTATGACATCATCTCATTAAAAGATGACATCAGCATGGAATTAAATATATTCTCATCTTCTTCAGCTATCATTTTCTGTCGTGATGAAGCAGCTGAAACTTGTGAGAGAAAGTTGGGAGCTCTTAGAGAGAGAAAGAGGAGAAATCTCACAAGGTAAGCCGATTTCTCCGACGATCTAGCTCCTAACTCGTATAACCTTGCTTCTAAGCTTCTCTTTCATGTTCTTTAAGGTGTTGGAAGCTCAATTTTCATGGTTTTAAAAGGGGCTAGGGTTCAGCCATATTGAGGAAAAGCTATTGGGAGCTTGAGGTAACTTCCAAACTCTTGTATATTGACTATTCTGGCTGCTGTGGGCAATTTAATCGGTGAAATTTCGCCGGATTGCCATTGGTTGTAAAAATGGAAAATGGGTTTCCCTAGGGGTTATGCTGCCCAAATTGATACTAAATGGTAGTTGTAACCTAATGGAATAGTCAATAAAGTGGTTAGGAGTAGAAAGGAACGTGTTTACGGAGCCGAAACCGAAAAACCCTGATTTTCCCTAGAAAACCCATATATTTCGGTCTGGGCTATAAATGGGTCTTAGAGTTGGATTTTCAATGATTTGATGATTCCATTGAGTTCAGGAGGGAAAATTAGGTGGGGTTACAGTTGGGCACTTTTTCGGAAAAGGCCGAGAAAGCATAATTACGGAAACGCCCCTAAAACCCTAAAAGTAGGGCTGCCAAGGGTAATTTTGTAATTGACATTGAATTTGATAATTCCGAGTCCGAAAATGGATTCCTTGGGCGAAAATATGTTAGAATAGCCCATGTCAATATTTCGGGAAAAGTACAACCGGACCGGGTACGGCGGGGCCGGCCGGGGTCCCGGGGGCATTTTGGTAAATTTTCAAGATAGAATCATATAACCCCCAGAAACACTATGGAAGTGTCTAAATAGTACATTTGACATTGTAGGATCGAATATGGAGCCCCGAGCTGTTTGCACGTAGATCGAGGCACGCGTTTCGAGGCGGAAAAGGGTTAAGGTAGGGAACATATCTCTTCTGCTTGTATTTGATATATGTGTTAGTGTGTTGGTGCATGTCTTAGCTTTGCATAATTATGTGTAATTTGAAGCTATGTTTCAATTTATGCTATGGCCATAGGTATATTGTTCGAAGCATTGAGCTTGCAAATTGTCATTGTGTTATCATGAGTTGTGTGATGCAAGCATGTCATACATTAAACATCTATCATACATGCATTTTGATATTGTTATCCTACTGAGATTCTCTCGAATCTCACCCTCCCCTACCAACAATTTAGACAGGGTAGGTGGATCGAGGATGGAGTAATCAATCAAAGGCGACAGGACTCGTTCGGGTTGTAATCTTGTGATAGGTGGTTATCAATGCATGATTGGGATTAAGTATATTTGGATATATAATTGTGTAGGTTGGAATGTATATTCGAGTATGTATTTGATATGAGAATTTGTGTAATCCCCATATGAGGGCTTGTAGGGGCGAATATGCCCTATAAGGCTTTGAGTTAATGTATGGAACCCGGGATTGCCGGGATTATATTGTGTACTCTGATTTCCCATGAATGTGATATTCCGCGTAGTAATTGTATTCGGAATGTGACTGTGAGACCAAGTTATCAATGATTTTGAAAGGCATTTATGAAAACCCCGTCTGGTAGATGGGTTTGCAATTTGTTATTTGTTTATTATTGGTCTCTATTTCACTTTAATTGCGTATTTCGGATATAATTACGGCAGGGGGTTACACAAAGCAATATCTATAGTACATGACTGGTTATGTTGTTTATGTATAACTTCCCTCTATGGCTCTTGATGAAATGGAAGTATATGATGTTGTCAATTCTAATCTCAAGGTCAAGGCAACTAGGGAGTAACATAGATGTAAACCTTACGCCATTAATCAAAGACTTGAAGAAGTTGTGGGATAAAGGGGAGCATGTGTATGATGCGCATGAGAAACAAACATTCAATATAAAGGCCATAATGTTTGGCATAATCAATAACTTCCTGTATATGATAATTTGTTAGGGTATATCATTAAAGGCCAACTTAGATACCCAATTTGTGAAGAAGGCACACAGTTGATTAGGTTAAAACATGGTAAGAATAATTCCAATATGAGACATCACAGATGGTTGCAAAAGGGCCATTTGTATCATTGTATGAGAAAATACTTCAATGGAGAATTAACTAAAAGGATGGCTCCTAAAGCTTTCACTGGTGAGGAGATTTTTGAAAAAATGAAACATACATACTGTAAATTTGGGAAGCCATTTAAGAAACATGTTGGGACAAGCTGTTGGAAGAAAAGGTCTATTTTCTTCGATCTATCATATTGAGGTTCCCTAAATATTAGATATTTTCTTGATGTCATATACAATGAGAAAAATGTGCATAAGAGTCTTTTTGGAATGTCAATCCATATTGCTAGGTAGAGTCGAGAATCAAGGCCGGTCCTTGAGGGCCAGGGCCTAATAGGGCAGGCCCTAAAGGGCTCGGGGTCAGGAAAATTGCATTTTTTCAAGGCCCGGCCCTAGAGCATCAGAGCCAGGGCAGACCCACAGTGCCAGGAAGTCCTTTTCACAATATTTAACTATTTTTCTAGCGTATTTTCCACAGAGAGATATAATTAGTAAATAACAACGATTAAAGTTCTAATTTAATACATAAATGTTGTCAACATTAAGGTTTAAATAACACGTCTCTTGCAACAAACAAACACAGTTACTAATTATAATTAAAGGTAAAATCATGTCCATAAATAACTCACACAAAGGCCAAAGTATAAGAAGGCAAGAAGCTAAATACTCTAGCCTCTAAACAACATGAGTATGATGACTATCATTTTCACCTTCTTCACCACTATCATCGATTTCAAGGATATTTGATTGTGTTTCACTTTGAGCAGTAGGTTCAAATAGTCAAATAATCACAACCTCCATAAAAAATCATACTATATCAGGCAGAATAGTATATAATATGATTTTATTCTAAATAGGCAGAACAATATACTCAAAAATCACAATATGATTCAATTAGACAAAACAATATACTAAAAAATCATACTTTATGCAATATGAGGATAGAGTAACATATAGATTCAATAAGGCAATTCAAAAGTACAATGTGGTTCCTTTCTAAGCAGAAAAAATAAAAAATAAACGGGCTTAAAGGGCCAGCCCTTTTAAGCTCGAGGCCCTATAGGGCCGGCCCTTTTAGGCCCGACTTCTTTTTGAGGCTACAATTTGCAAGCCCAACCCTTGAAGGGCCAGGGCCTAAAAGGGCCGGCCAGAAAGGCTTAACCTGTTTTCCCGGCTCTATTCCTAGGAAGATGAAGGATGGCAAAAATGCAAGACTAGACATGGTTAAGATAGGAATAAGGGTGGAACTGGTACGAAGGAAGTGGATCTTGTACATTCCTTTGCCCAGTAGTTCTCACACTATCTAAACAAGAAAAAAGAAGTTTTTGTGAGTTTCTTGCTTTCATGAAAATGACAGAGGGTTACTCGTGAAACATTAGCAACCTTGTGTTAATGTAGGACTTGAAGCTGAAGGGTCTAAAATCACATGATTGCCATGTGTTGATGAAAAAATTTATTCCGGTAGCAATACAAGGTATTTTACCTTATAAAGTGTGAGCTATAATCAATTTCTGTTTCTTCTTCAAATCACTATACAGAAGGGTGATTGACCCCAAGAAATTGTCAAGGCTACAAACTCAAATCGTGACTACTTTATGTGAGCTAGAGATGTTTTCCCCTTCAACTTTCTTTGACATAATGGTGCATCTAACTGTTCACTTCTTTAGAGAGGTAAAACTGTGTGGCCTAGTCTATAGGAGATGGATGTACACAGTTGAGCACAAGATGAAGAACCTGAAAGGGTATGTGAAAAACCAGAGTGGGCTAGAGGGTTGCATTATTGAATAGTACATTTGTGAAAAGGTGGTACTGATTACTTGAAAGATGCATGTGATATTGGCCTTTCGGTGTCTAGACATGAAGGAAGGACATCTGGACAAGGGTTGATAAAAAAGAAATTTATTGCTATCTCAAGCCAACACTGGGAGCAAGCACACCTATATGTACTTTAAAACTTGACAAGTATGTAGGGAGTATAGAGTTGGTATGCTAAGGAACATAATAAATAATTCATAGCATGGTTGAAGCAGCACATGGATAACAAGTACAATGTTGATCATAATTCAGTTTCGGAGAAAGCAATGTTCTTGGCATGTGATCCGAACATACACGTGATTTCTTTCTCTACATCATCAATGAATACATCTTCTACATGAAAGAGTATGATGCTCTAAGTAAAATACAAAATAATGGGGTAACTATTATTGCTTGCACCATGCATGTATAAAGTGCAAAAGATAATAATCAAATCTATACCAATATGTCATACTTTGGTGTGACTAAGCACATTTGGGGTAGGATTATGTAGGATTTCATGTTCCGGCACTACTACAAAAGAGGGATTTAGTGGTGTCCCTCTTAAAGAAGTGCCATAGATAATTATTTTTTTAAAAAAATAATTATTTTGAAGCTATGAAGCTTCCTATTATAAGTATCATAGCTAGTATTTGGCTTGTACGACACTTGCCTAAATAAGCACCATAGCTGGCTTTATTTTTAAAAAAAAAACAAATCAAGGACTTGTATGGCGCTTACTTGGTCTAATGCTATACAAGGTACCACTGTGACTTCAATATTTTAAGACCACAGTAACCTTAAAATATTCAAGGCCACATATTCAATGCCATAGTATGGCCATGAAAATTCAAGGCCACCTGAGAAGGCGCTTGGAAGCCAAGCATCTTCTAAGGTCATGGTCTTTTATGGCACTTGGTAAACAAGCATATATTCAATAGATGTTGGAAACTCCTTCTTCTGCTGTTGTCCATCACCTTGGTGGAGTGGGCGAGCAATTTGTCTTTTGTGTCTTCTTTCATTAGCCAAGTCTAAGTCTTGGTGATATGATTGAAGTTGGTAATTGGTTCTTCAATGTTAGATTGTCTTTGTCTTTCTATTTTGCTTGTTGGGTGTGGTCTCTCCTTATTCTTCTTTGATTGTTTTGGCAAATAGTGAGTATAAACCTTTTCTCTTTTACAGTGGTTGCTATATAGATTTTTTGGGTCAGAGAAGTAAAAATTGAATGGGTTATTGCTACATGTTGAGGAAAATGAATCTTGTTTATTTAACTTCAACTTTTATGCATGATAAGTATTTGATAAAATGTTTGAAAGGAAAATTGAAGTTTGAGTGATTATTAAGTTCGAGAAATCCTTTTGTTGCTTGAATAGCTATGATAGATATTTTATAAGTATGATATTGTAGAATGAACCCAATTACTATGCTGTGATATCTTAACAATATTTGTTTCTGTTTGTTGGTATGTCTCACCTTTATTTGATTTTATTGATACAACATTACTTTATAACAAATCCTACGGGGAAGGATATGTAACAGTGAAAGCTCATTTCTAATTGAGGTTGAGGGTAGTATTTGATAGTGGTGGTATTGAGTGATATTTCAGTTCCTATTAATATTAACTCAATTATCCATGAATGGTCTTCCTTAGGAGGCTACATTCTTTTGGGCAAGCCATAAGGGTTATAAAAAAAGATTTTACAGTCATGAACATGAATAGTCCTTCTTTATGCATTTTGCCTTTAAAGAAAGGGTTGAATCACTTGAATGTGGTGAACACCTTCTATTATAACAAATCTAGCCCTAACACTTGTTGCTATCCCGAATATTATGATTTATCAATCAAAATTCAAAATTATATTATTTATTAATTTATAATTTTGAAGATGGATTTACTCCAATGAATTAAAAACTAGCTGGACCGTCCATCCGACGACCGGAACACTCTTCGGCTCGATTTGCTCAGTTTGTTCGCTTTACCAATTTAGTCATTTCTAGCCACTTTAATCTGACTTTTCTTCATATCTAAAAACTGAAAATGAAGATGTTGGTCCAATAGTTTAAAATTGTTTTATAGGGTAAAATTGTTTTGTGTACTGTAAAAGTAAAGCTTTCATTTAATGCCTATCATGTCACTATCACCACACACACGTTCACCGAGGGTTGATTTTTTCTTTTTAAAAAAAAGGAGTGATCTTTATGCCATCCCATTCGTATACAATGAACTGTTTAGATTGTTTAGAAGTACTAGCATGAACTCCCCCGAGCGTTGCGCGGGGAGCACATGTTTACGCAAAAAATAAAAACCATCATTACACACTAACGTCTATTTCATCTAAGTTTCATTTACGATTTACTTTATGCAACCACTAAAATGTACTCCAAGCCATGAGTTTAGGACATCTACTAAGAGGATTACCATGATCAATAACCTACAACTTGCTTTTATATCCTCTAGTACATGTCTTTGAACAATACGATTCTCTCACATTCTTTCTATACACGTATTACACCTGCTTACATTTTAACGAAGCCATACATATTGCGTACCAACAATGCAGGTAAATTTGTGAAGGATAAAAGAAATAAAGTTGACTACTACATAACATAGAAGCATATTCAGTGGAAAAGAACATAACATACAAGTTGACAACATAGGGAAAGTACAAGCAGTCTTTAGTTACAAACCCAAGTAGACGTAAAAAAACACAATAACACTGTAAGTACTATGATGGAAATACAATCAGCTATGTAAATTCCTAAAAACTTCCTTGTAAACCACATTTGATGTTGTCCTACTTGTACCATCTGCAGTAGTAGGGACATATAATTTCAAGCCATCCATGCTTCTAACCCTTGATAATGCAACATATAATTGCCCGTGTGTGAATACTAGCTTTGAAAGATATTCCCCAACATGATGAAGAGATTGACCTTGACTTTTGTTGATAGTCATTGCAAAACTCAAATTAATTAGGAATTGTCTCCTTCTCATGTGAAATGGACACCTACTTTCTGAAGGGTTCATGTCTATCCTATGAATTAACACTTTCTGATTTGGGTTTGAACCATTCAAAGTAATTGCTTCAATGACATTCTTACCAAGCTTAGATATACGTAGCCGAGTACCATTGCATAAGCCTGATGCTTGATCTATATTCCTTAATAGCATGACAGGAGCTCCTACCTTTAATAGAAGCTTGTAAGGTGGCAAACCTGAGCTATTAATAGTGTTCAAGAACTCTGTTGTGTACAAATTGTCAAAGCTGTCACTGTCATCTGTAGATTTACACACAGAGTCACAACTTAGGAATTCATAAGCATCACCAGGCAATAAAGAACACATGTACTCATTAATTTTATTCACAGCTTATATGGTAGGTGTAAGTATTGCTCTATCATTGAAGTAGTCATTGTTGAAAAGGTTATCTTCTACATTTGGATATGTAGATGAAACAATAGCCTCAATTGGATTTGCAGATTCAAGTAGTAGAAATTGATCTAGAATTTCAATACTATACATACCATCATGTGATTCACCTATCTTCCCATCACCCATATCTAGAAGCCACTTGCTAAACCACTCTAGTTGGTTGATGTTAGTACTTGAAGATCCAGTAGCCAACCTCATGTTTTTTGTTAAGTTGAAGATGGTGCAATAATCCCATAATATAGAAGAGTTAATACATGCATTAACAATTGTAGCCCTTGTACCTTTTGGTATTACTGGAAGTATTTACCAGAAATCTCCACCCATAAGGATGCATTTCCCACCAAATGGTAAATCAGAATGCATAATATCCTTTAAAGAACAATCAAATGCTTCAATACAATATCATTGCACCATTGGAGCTTCATCCCATATGATTAACTTTGTGCTAACAATTAAGTTTGCAAGTGAAGAGTTTTGCCTAATTGAACACATTGAATACTCAGTTATCTGTATAGGGATTGTAAAGCGTGAATGAGCTGTCCTACCTGAAGGAAGTAAAGTTGCTGCAATGCCACTTGATGCAACTGTCAATACAATCTGTCCTTTACCACGCAATGTAGATATCAATGCATTCCACAAGAAAGTTTTCCCCGTGCCACCATAACCGTGAACAAAGATGAAGCCTCCAGTAGGTGAATCTAATGAGCTCATAACATGATCGAATATCTTTTTCTGCTCATCAGTAAGAGAATTTTGCAATCGTGTAGCTTCAAATTGAAGAGCAATTCGATCATAGCTTAATTCTTGTAGAATTAGATTATTTGTCACATCAATGGTTGATGTTTCATTAGGAATTGGGAGGCTAGGATAGTCCTTAAGGCTCTTCCTATTATCCCTAAGCAATAAATCAATCTCTTTAAGTGCAGCTTGTTCTTTGACATATTCTGATACAGCACAACCTGCTCGAATATATGCAAACATTAATATAATGTAAATAAGTCAAGCATTGGAATAAATGAAAATGTCATTAAAGCGAATAATTAAATAGCATACTTGAATAATTAGGATGATCATGCGGTATATATAATAAGTCCTCTGAGATAAAAGCAACTACATAAAAGCATTGTCACAAAAAGTTTCCTCAATGAAGAGCCACTTGCCCATGTAGCTGCCTCTTCAATAGCATTTATATATTCCTTATCATCATCCAACAAACCTAAGGCATCACATGCCGCCTTGAAGGTATCATGCGTCACTCCCCTTACAATCTTAATCTCATCAAATGATCTTGGCCCTCGTACTTTTGTCAGCAAAATCTAAAGGTAGTACAACTCTCCAGAGCTCGGACTTGCATTTGCAATCCTACCAACAGCAAATCCTTTTTCCCTTCTCTTCCATCTTCTCTCATTCCTTAGATACACATAATGTTGTGGGAACTCTGCATACGTAAGCATAGTAGCAAAAACGTCATCGTCATTTATTTTCATCCACAACAAGAATTGTGATTCACACACCCTTGGGTTGTCCAACAATTCTGACACATCATTTGTATTACTATAAATGACATATTGTTGATTTGGCAAGTGGAAGCTTAGTCGTTCAACCGAAGGAAATTTATGATGAATTTCAAAGCCAAATATTCACCATGCAGCTTCACAAGCATATATGTATCTAAAGTTATAGTATTGCTTAATCTCATCAACTATTGCCTCACCTTTTCCTTTCCCATTGTTGTCAAATATTCCAGCAACAACTCTTCATTACCTTTACTTATGTACTTGAATAAGTACTTTATAGCAGTAGACTGATTATACTTTTCAACATTTATATGACCTTGAAACATAAGAAGTAGCTCTAGATTGTATGGGACTATGAAACGGTTGTCTAATGGTATGCCTTTTACTTCAATGATCCTACCATCATCTCTTCGTCAGTAGGTAGGATAACCTTCATCATCTATAGATGTAGTTTCATTGAATTTCTTTGGGAAATGCATGCTGTACTTGTTATCCTTCATACATGGTGACTTAGAATTGCTTCTACCACATGGACCATGAATCATAAACTTTTTTACTAATTCATACAATAAAGGTGACGTACTGTTGTCAGGAATTTCTGCGGTGATCAATTTGTCTATGGATTCTGATGTTGTGATCTTATCAGTTTTCTTAAGAAACAACAGTGAGCATGCGGTAAGCCCCGCTTTTGGAACTTAATTGTATAGACTTCTGCATATTTAATATGGAAAAAGGTAAACTTGTCGGTTATACTATATATATTACTTAATGAGAAAAATAGGGAATACCACAATCAATTTGATAGGGAAAAAGAAAGAAGACAAACCTGCACGTATGGTTCCAAATATTTTCTTCTCTTTTATAAACTTCATGAGTGATTGCAACTTTATCTTGAAAATTTTTGAGAGAATTTCATGTCTATCTGACGCATTGATTGAATGACGTTTACAATACCTTGTAATTTCAGGCCATGCTGGATTACAAGTGAAGGTTACAAATATATCAGGATATCCAGCCCTGTGACATATGGCCATTGCATCTTGGTAACTTTGAATCATATATCTAGCACCTCCAGTAAATGTAGATGGTAGTATCATCCTTTTTCCAGTTGATGTAGCATCTGTTTCACCTCTGATTATGGCCTCAGATAAACCTTGGTAGAAATCAGCCCTAAGTTCTTTTTGGTGCGTTCTAACTCACATTAATCTTTGGGCTTCAATCATTGTGTATCCATCAACTATAAATTGTTGCAGCAATCTAGAGGCATGAAGTAATGTTGAAATTTTACTGTCTCTATACATTAACCTGTATGAAAAGAATTCTCTCATGCTAAGCCTCTTTCTTTTCTTTGTTTCACTAAGAGTCGCTTCTCTATGTAGAATGTCATCCCTATAGCCATCTTCACCGTAAGGGAATAAAATAGGATATTGAAGTGGTAGGTAAGAAGGATGCAACTCATGGATACGCTTTGGGAAGCCTGAATGTTTCCTAACTATTATATCTCTTACATTGAATGACATGTCAATGTCACCAAGAATTAGTGTAGCAACTTCTGAAGTGGTTGGGACATTGTAAGTCCGACCATCACGTTGTCTTGTACTAATCAAGCATAGCTTCATGTCAATAGAACTCTGGCTTTTTAACTGCGCAGATGCAAAGTGATATTGTTTCACAAGAGGATTTACTTCATCCAACATGTCTTTCATATCAGCCACAATTTTTTCACTAATTGTTGAATCTTTTTTATGGTTGCTGAAATTATATCATATATAAGTGTTACAACATGGTCACTAAATATTGGTTCAACAAAGAAACAACTGTGGAGAATTACCTGACTGCATCAATTCAGTTCCGTACTTTATTTTCGGTATCATAAATGTATATCTGAGAGTACACTGGACGTGAACCTTCAGGAGGTACTAAACTCCCAATGCTATGGTGGTTCTATCCTGACAAGACAAAACAGTATGGACCACCGCCTGAGTTCTTTGAATGATCAATCTTTCCTCCCATAGATGTGAATGAGAACATGTTGTTATATTGCCTTATGTTTGCATGGAAATTTCTTGCCTCCAAATCATTCTTCTAAAAGAATAGTCTTTGTAGGAATTCAGGAGGTGTCTTCAATCCTGGTAGCTCAACCTTCCCATGTAAGCAACACATGAAGAAGGAATTAGGAACTCTTTTCTTGATGTCCTTTTTAGGTCTTTCATTATACCAAAATGAAGCATGACAGTATTTGCAGGTATATATGTGATCACATTCATCTATATAGGATCCTGTAAATCAAAGTGAGCATCAAAATTTCATTTTAGTACATCTTTTGCATTGTATATCTACAGCCTGTATCTCCACTGCATATACCAATTTATTTTTAGCATAATTAGGCTGAAATCTACAAACTGTGTATATAAATGGCCGTAGAAGCTAGAGTACAATAGGATAATGCAGCATGATGCTCAATGAAATGTCAATAATGTCTTTAAACAACATTACCTTCATTTTCTATTGCTCCAGATGGAATTTCGTTCCTACCTTCATTTGTAGCCATAATATAGTCTTCTAGCATATTGCACTCTTCATCTATATGAACATATTATTAGGTTTTCATTATATGCCAACTAAGTGGACCTTTATGCCATTAACAAAAAACCAAATTTATATACTAAGTTACCTGACTCTTCATCTGAACTTGACGACAGATCCCTACGGATGAGATCCTCATTGACATGGACATTAATTTGAATATCTTTATAATGTTTACCATCAACTGAAAAAAAAATGAACACAACCCAAATATCACAATTTTAAGTTATTTTTTATCAAATAAAAGACTGACCATCATGCATATGTTTTTTAAAATGTCCTATAATGCATCATAATTATTACACAAAAACAAATAATAAATCCATTCATATAAATACTTGTATAAAATGGTGGCTTTGGTTTCACAAACATATCTTGATGATGAGGCATGTTGTCAAGATTTGGTTGGAATGGTTGGCTGGAATTGTTCATCATATGATAGTCGCCTACTCAAACACCAAGCAAATGGCTCAAATTTAAATGATTATCCATAAGGATAATTTTAGAGTTGTATGAAACAATATATATTACACATAAGACAAGGTAACCTGAACCAATAAAGATATTGGATGATGCTCTTGTTGATGAAAATTTCCTACTGATGTTGCTGCATCTTTTCTTGACAACTGTTACTTCTTAATCATTATTAGTTCTTAAATGTGTTGCCAGGATATTACTTTTGCGCAATGATGTGTGTTTACCCAGTGCTTGGATTTCATGTGGATTATTTCCTGATGTGTTCTGGTCTTTATACCAATTTCCTGAAGTTTGTAATAAAAATCAGGCTGCTATTAAAAAAATAGTTATTTTGTAAGGTGACAGCAATTTTCCTCACGTATGGAATGAATAAAAAACAAATGTTTAACCTCAGCGAAACTAAATGAAAGTTTACAGCATAATAACTGAAATAAAGCTACATAGTTCTCAAACATATAACATAGATATTTTGCACAAATTGAGTTGATGCATTTAATGAATACATTTGATAAAAGGAACTGTAATTTGTTACTCATATATAATGTGCAGTGTTTCTACATTTGCTGCAGAAGGTGGTTGCAGTGGGTTAAAAATATTATATGAAACCATTAAGTTTTAAGTGGTGCTCGTAAAATTAAAACTGAAAATAACATGGAAACTTTTGCTATGTGTTTTACCTCAACAGACCAAGCAACGGCTAACATAAGTACTAAAAGTAATACCCAGACCAGGCTAAAGAATAACTAAACATGACAGGAAATAAGATGACAGCTAAAACATTGTAATAATTCTGGTTGTGATTCAATGAATTTACGAGCAGCATTATTAGAAGTTCATAAGGTCTCATTATAGTTTACCTCACTTCACACTGGCTGAGTTACAAAACTTGAAACAAGCTTTCATCAGTTGATATGTCTGATGGCTAATTTAGAAAACCAGTAATATAGGCTATAATGTTGTATCATTTAGGTATACTGATACTGATTTGCATCACCAATAATATAGGCTATGATAGTAATCGTCCATCCATAAGAGTTTTGCTTAAAACCTTTCAACAATCTTTCATAATACTGATTCCTTGATGGCTGACTTACAAATGTAGATTCATTTGCACCAACTAACAATCATATAGGCTATGAGTCACAGTATAAGGTATACTAATTTCATTATATAAATCAAAACATCTAAATTTATGTTATACTGATTTCATTAGCTAATGAAATGTGTATAAGGTAAAATATATCATAAATAACAATAATATAGGCTATGAGTTAGCAGTAAAGCAAAAGACTTTGAAATGATTTAAATCCTTAACCTGTGGATGGATGGCTTGTAACATGACTTCTCAAGTCAGCTGATAGGTTAGTAATATCTTGCATACAATTTATATCCTTTTGCTGATTACATGGAGGTACTTCCCTTTGCTTGGTTGACACTGAAAAATAAAAAAACATGAGTGCAATCTATCTGACAACCACAAAGGGGGTTGGTATTTTGAATCATATAGGTTTTATTTTAGATATTCCAACCAATATGCTGCATCTTTACAGAAAGTAATTGAAACATATATCTTACCTGCTTTCTTGTTCACCTTTTTCTTTTGCACTGTTGAGCTTCTGATCTCATTTAGCTATCCAATCACAGAATTTGGTTGTAGCCTTTGAGGTTCCATATTAGTCATAAGGCCCTTAAGTCTAGCACTTTTAAGCTTGAAGACTTGGTCTATAGGTTCTGGGAAAAAGCTGGAATGAGACTTAGACCTACTTCCTATTGACAAGTTATTACCTGGTATATACTCAGAAAAGAAAAGAAGAAATATCATCAGGGGATATCGTACAAAAACCTGTTAGACCATAGGTAAAATAAAACCTGTAGAAGGAGAACATGGAAAACGATTCTCAAGGTTTGAAGCCACATGAGTCAAATCCTGCAAAATGGCTCTGCCTCTTCTATGTTTACGTGTATCAATGAAGTTGTGTGCTGATATAATTGCATATGGTTGTGTGTTAATGTCAGAATGACTCCTTTGACCTTGTGTACCAAAAAGGCTTTCACCATTTTCCTTAAAAGATGAAGGTGTTGAACTACTCATTATGCAACAACTGACTTTACCAGATCATCAAGCCATTAAATGTGAAAGATATATCAGTCTTCATAGCTAACAAAACGTAATAGAAATCTAAAAATGAGAAAGAGGAAACCATTCATATAAGTATTTTTTGTATTACCTTTTATTATGTAAGTATGGATGATTCAAACATCATGAAGAACAAACATTAATGTAGTTCTTCCAGTTTGCCAGGACTTGTGAGGGAAGAATTGAGAATATGTAGTTGTTTCTATTTGACATTGATATATCATCATAATATGTTATGAGGTACTTAACCGTTGGTATAAAACAATTGTGTGATGGTGACATGACACTTTTATGCTGCCCAATTCCAGCACTTTATTCTGATTTTGTAGTCCTTTCCTTTCAGTCACTATCAGATAGATGAAGTGAAGGGGAACGTGGTTGATATGGTAGACACACATCATTTCGCTATATGTAATAAGGTTCAAGTTGGAAACATTTACCTTAACTATAATGTGGACAGGGAAATATACCAGGATTACCTTGACAAATTTCTCAAGATTTACCTTAAGTTGGAATCAAGTTTTAATTTCCAAATTGAAGGGATATGACCTAAAACTTAGATACATCTGCTACATAAAATTAAAAGGGCTTATACTAAGTTCAGAAGCTATATTTTATTACTGATGTAAACAGTGAAATGAAAAAAACCTGATCAATTAATCAATTTAAAAGAGATGCAGCAGTACTTAATGGAGTGCATTAGGTAAGCAACTCAAACTCATGATGGCAGATGCAGTACTTGGGTGGTTGGATGTGATTTTACATTTCTTGCTCCCATCAATGTATAAGAATGTTGGGCTACAATATTAAGTAAGGCCTTGGAGACTTGAAGAGTATTAACCATTTTAGAATTCACATGTTTTTAATGGTCCTAATATGGTATTTTACAGATGTAGAAGAGCCTAAATGATTAGCTAAAGCCTTGTCTCCATTTAATCAGTATATATATATATATATATAATTATTTCCTCTAGCATAACTGTACCACCATCATGGATGATTAAACTAATCATAGTGATATTGGATTTTGGGAATAATGGTTAACAATTGACCAAGCAAAGTTGGTCAAGAAAGCATTAATTTCTTGTCAAAAAATGTAGAATTATTGTTAGGATTGCAATAGCAATTTGCTAGCTATTAACATTATTCTACTGTATACTTTCGATATGCTTTATTAGTAATCTACCCTTGTCCTTTGTTTAATTTCATATCAAAGTCCTTATAGTTTTTGCAATGCCAGCAAGCATCCTGTCGTATGACAATGGTAATATTAAAGTGATAGTTTGTGTCTGCATAAGTAGATAACATTGAAATGGAATTGAAATTAAAATTGAAAGTAAACTTGGAATTGAAATACACAAACGCAACTAAAACAGACAACAAACAAAGTACAAGCTAAGATAATGACTGAACTAAATGCAATACCAAGGAAAATCAAACTAAAACAAACTGGTAGGAAAATAAAAGATAAAGATAATAATGATGCTGGTGTTGATAAAGTGAATCAACATCTAGAATGAAGACGATATCCTAAATTGTCTTTTGGCGCTGGTAAACTTCAGATTATAGCTGGGAATAACTACTTCTCCTTCTTAACAACTTTCAAAAGCCTTTCATCAAGAGCAGTGGGTAGACATATTTGAGATGGCTGAGTTCCTGATGTGGATTCAGTTGCAACCACATTTCTCTTCGAGAAGGTCTTCCTTTTTCCCTTTGTAGGGGCAGCAGCAACATCCTTCACAACCTCTGGCAAAGACTCATTGACTTTTACAACACTTGCCTCATCTGTTGATTGAGCCATAGGGGTAATATTTCCAACTACATCACTTTGCACTTCTGAAGTAGCCACAGCAGATGAAGGCTAACATGAAAAAACTTATATTACAACCATAAATAAATTGCAGTGCTTACCCTATAAATTAATTAAGTTGTACAACCAAATTTACATGACAAATATGGTTTCATATACCTGTGTGACTTGATCAGGTATGCTGTCAGCTTGATCCCCATCCTAAATGAATACATAATTCCATGAAAGAGATAAGGTATCTAAAATATTTTCCAAACTTAAGAATCCATAATAACAGTTACTTACCTCATTAACCACACCATTGAATTCATTTGTCAAATCCTCACATATTGTATACTGAAGGACGCTAATACTTGAACATATGTACTTGTAGTTGAAATCATTCAGCTTTAACTTGAGCATCATGGTTTTGCCAACAACTATGTCACACTCATCAAGAAAGTCATATTCACGGCTATCCTGAAAAAAGGCATTTATGACTTCAAAACAAATTAAAAAATATGAACTTTAAGCATTATGATAGAACTTATAAGGATTATCATGCCTCCTTCAGAATTTTCTTTAACTCAGCTGCACTCTTCCCAAGCAATTCCACACCAAGCTTGTCCCAGAAAATCACAGAAGCAACACCAGACTTTCAACAATATTGTAGTGGACTTTAATCCTGCATATAGAAACCAATATAATCACTTGCGTCATAAATAATGGAGAAACTTCTTTCTGCAAGACATCATCACATTTACTTTGGCTCAACAGACTCTGGCTTCTTTTTACATCCAAGACATATAACTGAGTCAGCCTCCTCTCTGAGCTTCGATGAGCACTTGCCACAGCCATCATACATCCATCCATATTAGGTCTCCAATTTTTGAACAGAACAAATGACCACAAAGGGTTGTCCCTAATACATTCAATTAAAAAACATCAGTAAGAAATGAGTGTTAGATCCCAAGTTTTGATGATAACAATAATTCAATTATGTGTAAAACATGTTTTTAGAAGGTTAAGAAAAGATTCCAAGTTACCAAATGCATATTTGAAGTTTTCTGATATCTGCTGTGAAAATGCACTGGAGTGCTTGAGCATGAAGTTTGCACTCGAGCATAGATCTCCTCTGTGCTCGAGCAGATGCGAGAGAATGCCAGGAAGTGTGCACCCGAGAGGCATTCCCCCTTTGTGTTCATGAGATCACTCGAGCACTAAGGTATGCACTCGAGCAGAGAAGTCATTCTCACTCGAGCACACATACGAGTAAGGGTCTGCGAGTGCATGACCGAGAGTAAGTAATAGCATGCTTTCATCATTCACTCGAGCAGAGACATCAATGCTCGAGCATGAGCATTCTGTGCTCGAGCAAGGTACTGTGAGTACTTGGCCGAGAGTCATGAAGTTCAGAGAAGTGCAAGTGTGCTCGAGCACACCCATATATGCTCAAGTGACACATCAATACTTGCGAGTGAAAATTCTATCCCTCTCCAAATCTGTTGCGAGTGCTTGTTCAAAAGGTATAATTCGTGAGAATATTCTTCTCACTCGAGCAGGAGTCTTTGTGCTCCAGTGAGGGCCCACATCACTCGCGAGTGAAAATTCTATCCCTCTGAAATCCTGATGCGAGTGATGATATTGAGAGCATATTCCTTGAGAATATGCGTCTCACTCGAGCAGAGGTAAGTGTGCTCGAGTGAGGGTCCATTTCACCCGCGAGTACAAATTCTCATTCTTATTAAAATGGTATGCGAGTGATGACCCGAGAAGACATTCCCTGTGTAAATTGCAAGATCACTCGAGCAGAGGTTTTGTGCTCGAGTGAGACCCCTCTTCACCCGCGAGTGAAGATTTTGTCTCTCTGATATTCTATGCAAGCACAACCCAATAACAGAGGTATATGAAGGAAAATAGGAAATCACTCGAAGTGAGCCTTTCATGCTCGAGTAATGCCCTGTTTGACCACCAAAAATGCTAAGTCTCACAACGTTCATTCCGAATATGGTTTATTGTTATTAATTCATATCATCATTACTTTTTATCATTGTTTAACATTGTTTTGAATGTTTTAAAAGTATGATACAGGAATATGAACGTTTGAATTAAACCACATGAGGAAAGTGATACAACGACAGACAAGATGATTATAAACACGCTGGCACCTACCGCACTCAGATTATTCAAACATGCACGTGTCTGCTAATACTTTCAAATGTCCCGCTCCACAAATGAAGAATTTCCAAACGGGCAAAAACTAGAGCAACTATATATATACAAAGACTCAAAGAGAAACAACAACAACGTAGCACAAGAATTCACAAGCTTATACTAAGTCTCTGTTATTCATCATTTTCCTCTGTATACTCATTGATCTTCAGTGTTTATTCATTAGCTCTGTAAGAGAGTCTTCATACAATTCAAAATTCTATGTGTATTTGATCTCAAGGTATTGGGACCTTGAGAGGGTTGTTTTTCCTTACGAGAGAAGCAGTTGAGAGAATTCCTTGTTGTGTCTTCCACTCTTAAGCCTTATAAGATACAAGCAAAAGAGAACGTTACTGCTCGTAAGACTTACAGTAGTGTAAGCAGGAGAGGACGTTGCTGCTCATAAGTCTTGTATACATAAGCAAGTGAGAAGAGTCATAGGTTGTTTTTCTGCATGTAAGACTTGTCGTAAGGGGGAGAGAAATTTCTTGTTGAGAGAATATTTCTTCTTGTAGTCCGTTGGAGGACGATTGTTGTTTTGTGGCATTCTGAGAGCCCATTGAATCTTGGAGATATAGTGAAAAGCTCAGTAGGTCTTGATCTCTGAGGACTGGACGTAGGCCTGGTTGTTAGGCCAAACCAGTATAACTCTCTGTGTTCAAATCTTCTCATCTCTACTCTATCTGCTATATTTTTCATATCACCACATCAAGCGAAAAATTTATAACATCACCCAATTCACCCCCCTCTTGGGTGAAGCCTGCCTCTTACAATGAGGAGAAAAAACCAAGCACAAACTGACATAGTTCTTGTTATAGCCTATCAGAAAAGAATGTCTTGTGCATACAATCTTTTGTTCAGGAATCTGTGATATCAAAATCTTATTATTATTCCTTAAAATGCTAGAATTAGATTGTTGGCTTGACTGGTATGGCTGAAGTTGACTAATGGTAGGTGTGGTAAATTCCTCATCATCTTTGGCCCTGTCACATTCAAAACAGACAGCAAGAAGATGCATCAGCTACAAATCCAAGAAATAAGAAATGTGAGAGCAGACTCAGGATCGCATGGAAGTACCATACCTTGCAATCATGTCTTTAACTTCTTGAATTGCAGGATTAAAGAAAACTCTTGTTGCACCAAATAAGTTGCACACTTGTGCCCTACCTGTACAATAGAAATAAGATACAGTTATTGAACTAACAAACTCCATCTAAATGCATATACAAATTTAATGTTCAATGGAGGTGTAAACTGATGAGCTGATATAATATCAATATGAGTAAGATAATATAATTACCATCATCCGAAAAAGCAATCCTGACAAGATTTAAAACGGCAACAACAAGTGTTTCCATGTTCTGCAACTGTGACATATAAGCATTGGTTGAACACTCATCAAATAAGACACATTCAATGTCATTGTTCCTGCAAGGCAGCATTGAACCCAAATTAGTTATAAGTTAAGCATGTTTCCATACAAGAAAATATTCTAAATATGGTAATTGATAAAAATAGAAGCATTCTCAACTTGTTCTTTGTCTCATTGTCCCTACGGAATTCTTCTAATACTCCAATTTCTTTTACAAAGGCGACAACATCTGCAACATGCTTAATTGATGAAGATGAGCCAGAGAAATTGTGACAAGTGAACTTGTAATACGGTAGGTAAGTGCACATGTAGGCATAAATTGCAAAAGGAGTATTATATATGATATAATATAAATCGATAGAGAGCATCCATACCAATTAAGTAAGCAGCAAAGTCCCTTTCTTGACTCTTAAGAATTTCAGCTATTGGGAAAAAGCTATAAGCATGCAGAGGTATATTGGCATCTTGTGCCTTAACAAAAGTTTACTGTGTGAAGTTGATCTTGAATTGGTGCTTGGTAGCTTTGTACTGACTTGAATTTTGGGAAACCATAAAATTTGCAATGAAATAAGTCTGCCCTTCACAAATACATGTATGAAATCTCGCATGCTCATTTTTTACGATCACATTGGCCTGAATTTTGTTGCCCTGAGCAATTAAAACATGACAAACTCTTAATTCTTACTTACCAAAGCAATCAAGTACCAGGTTTAATAGTCAAGTAGTGTAGCATATACCAATAAAGTTAAAATTTGAAATAGATGGAGTATGGAGAGATTAGTTACTCACTTCACCATCAACCAAAATCATGGTAATACAGAACAGCTGAGATAGAGAAGCCTTTTGGTACACATTCCACTTTCTAAAAACTCTAACAATAATGCTCCATCTATCAGTGCCATCATGTAAATCCTTTAGCAATGAAGTACGGGCCATGGCTGATAGCACAAGTGAGATTGGACAAGTCAGGAACCTTCCAGAGAATACTTTAAAGGATTAGTTGATTTGAAGATTGAAGATGTTAGGCTTAAAAACTTGTGCATTGTGGAATCTTAATTTATAGGGAAAGTCAACTAAACAGAATTCATGGTGGCGCCAACATGAAAACTTGTGTTTTCAGTTCAAAAATTTGAAGGCCTCTGATTCTTCCCTCCAATGGAATAACATATAACATATTCTTCCCACTGAATTCAATTCCTATAGGATTGAATGGTCTGTGGCGCCAAAAAACATTCATAAGGATTCAAATTTGAATTTGAACTGACTTTGAAATTGGCACTATTTGATATTCCCTGCAGACACAAATATATGACCTAACCCTCGGATATTACCTGTAGAAACAAATAAATTGCTTACATATATGAATAGGTTTCAGATTGCAGTTTATATAGAATTAGAATACTGAGTTAAAAACTGCAATGTCACATCATAACTTCTATCTTCTATCAGGGTCCTAAATAAGAAAGATGCTTTTACAACTGACAAAATGTGGCATTGATAGTATCAGATATAGCATATCAGATTATCCTCACAATGTTCGTTCATTTCTAATAATTCAGCATTAAGCAGTAAGCAATCTTCCTTAAAAGGATACCATCTCCATATATGACACAAGCAATCAGAAACTAACAGCGGATATCAATAAAACAAAAGTTTCACAAGGATGGCCTTGTGACACAGTTAAGACATCTGGACAAGAGTTCTTTTCCTCAAACTATATTGGTCAATGTGATATAAGGCAGCTATTATTAGACTGATATAATGCTATCTTAGATTACAGTTTATATGGAATGAGAATCCTGAGTTAAAAATTGCAGTCTGCCAACATACTGAGTTGCCTTCTATCAAGCTGATAAATAATAAATATGCTTTAAAAGCTTACAAATAATAGGTCTGACAAATATGCTAACATGTATTTGTAATTTAATTTAATTTAATTTAATACATAATGTGAATATAATGATGATTGAATTGGATACTAATGAAAGAGCTGTTATGAAAACGTATTATGATTGGTAAGGTCATTACTTTCCATTGTGATATCTCTTTCATTACAGAACAAACATGGAAGGTTGGGGTTTAGCTCAGTCAAGGAAATCTAATACCAGAGCTTTGATGCTAAGGCTATGCGCTCAAACTAATTATAAAGGAAGATAAAGGTTCTGTTACTGTGGTCGTATTGCACCTAGGTGGACATCATGGACTGAAAAAAATCCAGGAAGAAGGTTCTATGTCTGCCCTGAGTATTATGAGGTATATCATCCATGTTCATGTACATAACTATGCTTATCATGGCAGTTCTTTTTTTACTATGCATTTTTTTAGGTTGCAAAGGCTTGTGGTCAAATTCCTATCTAGCTTAATGGTTAGTCTTTTAAAATGTTGTCATATTGATGTTGCTGTCAATTAATGGTTAGAGTCTTGGTTGTTACTGTATGTCATTGAACTATCTAGTTGTCCTTTTATTATTTTAAATCAGAAATGTTACCATAAAAGTGAACAATTACCTGATTTTTTTAATCCTCCAAAATCTCATCAGACTGCAATAGGACTACAATGACCAATTAACTAACCAAACTCTTATATTACCCATGCACTGACCACTGAAATGTCAAGTGGTATTTAGAAATGAAATCAACTTTAGGATGGTCACAGGGGAAAGAAGGAGCTTCTCAATGAATTAACACCACTGCATAGTTTGTCCAACCAAGTAAAAGAATGAGATTAAATATATTAAGGCCCGTCAGTAAAATCATAAGAATAATGGCCATTATGAAAAGAAACATTACATGGTTGAGGTGCAGCATAGACTAATCTTGCAAGCCAACATCTCATACACAGAGGCGAGAGATACCATTTAAATCAAAAGATGGGCATGCCTGAAATAAACCTAAACCAAATAACACGCTTATGAAGTCATGATGCATTGAAGTTAACCAAATAGGAGAAAAATTCAGAAGTCACATGTTTATGGAAGGTGCTGCGTTTGAGGTTAAAAAGAAACTTGTCAATGAGATGAAGACTCACATTAAGGAAAGGTAATATGAGTACAAAACAATCGATGCATACTGACTTATTAATGGTATTATATTAAAGAACTCACTATGGCCTCAATCGTCAGAAAATGACCTATATAGTTTCCCTATATGAATCTGTCCTTGTCTGCATAAAGGAACCAATTAAAGCTTATGACATGTTTTACCATTGGAATCTGACATTTAAATAAATAAACACCAGCTTTTTCTAATGACGGCGACGTCTCGCTGTACCTTTTCAGGATAAAGTAATTAACACATCATTATTATGGTCAACATTCATGTTCTATGAATAATGTTTAAGGTATCTATCTTCTGTATAGTCCAAAATGAGTCAGACTTTTATAACACAAAAACATGATAATGAAAAAGGATGGTTGTAGGCAAGGGCTATGATATTCACCATTTACCTCATTAACCAATAACTAATACCCATCAGTTAAATGAATGTGATGGATGTCTGGCAGATAAAAGCAGACCTCATTTTTATTGTGCAATGACACGCAAATGTGTGTATATATTATAGAAGGACCTTTTAAAACAACATGAAGTGATCATCAACTTGCATTCTACATCAGAAGCTGCTTTCGTCATTCAATAAAATCATGAGCGCTTTCCAACCATTTTGTGAGGATGAGTTATACATGAAGTTGCATTTATGGAGAGAGTGTGGAGTTACCTCTTTACGAATCACATGCGGCCCTCTCTTTGTTTTTGCCTCCTATAACTATGGCGAGGGAATATAGAGAATTCATGGCATTAGAAGAGGTCAGTGTATGGCTGGAACAACTCGCTTCTATTCACCAAGGTACTCCGTCTTCCGTTGCATTTATGGTATAATGAGGACTTAAGGATTAGAGAGCCTTGATTGGGAAAGAGCAGACACTCATAGCTTCTGCTTCCATGTTGAGTACCTCATTATTATCAATACATATATGCCATACTTGAGGGTTAAATTGCAATCTGGTCCAGACGAAGCCATATTTATTCAGGACCTTCTTTCCCACACGCACATGAGAATAACTCCAATTATTACCAGAAATAAAGGCAACAATGCCTGAACACAATCTGCCATTGATGCACATACTTAAGACCAAGGAAATGAATTTGTTTTGACATTACCATCTTCTGCTGCACTAGGAATGGAACTGGGATTCGTAAGTGCTGATGAAGATTCAACCAGCTGAGTCCTTTATGTCCAACTGATCATGTGTGTCATGTTTTGATCTGATTTTAATTCATTACAACTAATTTAGGTCTGCAACTTTGTTCCAAGTAACGTCTTACCAAGTCAGTTTAATTCCAAGTCAAGTCCATTGTTTTATGTCCAATGTTGTAGAGTTTGAGTAAGAAGGTCAGTTTTATATGGAGTCAAGTCCAATGTTATATTTCCAATGATGTAGAGTACATGATCAGGTTTAAGAATGATATTATAAAGTATCCTCTTGTTATGCAGGAGTTTAGGTTTACGATAAATAATTGTCAATTATGATTGAGAGTTGTTTGTTTGCCCTGAGTAAAGCCTTCATGTACCCTTCATTATGACACCATAATGCAACTTTAAGTTACATTAATAATAAAAACCACAAAAATAACTGAGCATTCTCTATACAAGATAGCATAACATCGGTGACACCTCCACACACCAGGGAATATAATAGATCAGGCTGACAAAAAAAACATAACAAAAACATGAAATGCTAAGACATAAACCACAGGGACTACTTCGATGAGAAAACCATATGAACAGCTTAACAGAACAGGCTGATAAAACCAAGCGTTCACAACTTGGGTGAATATGAGTCAAGAACACATTCCCCAAAAAACTGAAGAGCGCTTCAAGCTTCCATGTCTTATATTTTCCATTAATACTCAAGCCAAATGAGGTTTAAACAACATCCTTAATGTGCCGTTGAAGCTTGTCATGGTATCACCACCTATTTAATGTACACAAGAAAAACACAGTTTAATGGAGAAGTATTTGGAATTTGGAAGTAAGTCGATGAAACATGAAGGTAGCATACAAAAATTACTACCTTGGTTGGCTCGAATAGCAAACTGAACCACCAAGAAAATCCTATCCTTGATGTCCTACAGACTACCATGAGGCAGAGTGGATAAAGAGACCTTACCATACAAAACACACTTGAACTCTCCACTTGCTTCATCAGTCCCATTCATTAGCAGGGTTAAGTCCTTGGACAGGACGACATTAACCAACGGGGGATGAAGAGTGTATGTTGCCTTTACAAACCCGCAAACATCTGCATACACAAGGTCAATATCAATTTAATCTAACTGACGTAAAAATGACCAAGAAACAACATTCATTAAACTACTTGCGTCAGACTTCACACCCATCAAACTCGCAATTGTCCGAACAGCCTCATTGTGGATCATGTCGTCGACCCTTAGGATCATGCTAGTCTTCATGACACCACAATGCAGCTCTGAGATATAAACTGAACTCTGTAATCATTAGATGAAAATATCAGTCCAAGGTTGAAGGGATGAGAAGAAACGGACATCAAACCCAGATGTTCCTTTTCATGCTACTTGTATAAATTCTTAGGTAGCAAGACAAAAAGTAAATGTTTTAAGTCCCTAATGATTGAGAGTCTCCTATCGGCTTCTCGTAATGGCAATTACACTACAAAAAAAACGTGATTTAGTGGCGGTTAAAAATGGGTATTAGTAGCGGTTCTAACCGCTACAAACTAGGTTAGTAGTGGTTACTCAAACCGCTACTAAATCGTACGTTGCAAGCAGTTTTGTAGCGGTTTTATAAAACCGCTACTCAATCAAAAATAACCGCTACATACTTTGTAGCGGTTCAACTTAACCGTTACAACACCCAGAGATATTTGTAGCGGTTATATAACCGCTACAAATATAAAAAATTATATTGAGAGCTAAAAAAAAGAATTTTTTATTTTGTAGCGGTTAAGAAACCGCTACAAATATAAAAAATTGAAAATTTGTTGGCGAAAAAAAAATGACATTTTTTTATTTTGTAGCGGTTAACGAACCGCTACTAATTTTGAATTTCATGAAATTAGTAGCGGTTTTTAAAACCGCTACTAATTTCATGAAATTCAAAATTGGTGCAAAAAAATTTAAATTGAGTCGTAAAAAGGCGCGTTATTTAGTAGCGGTTTAATAACCGCTACAAATATTTAAAACTTTTTTTAAAAATATACAATTATTTTTTTCTGTTTTTTCAATATTAAATTAAATAGTTTATTTTGTTATTATTTTATCTATTTCAATTAGTTTATTATTCAATAGTTTAACTTATTAATAAATAAAAAGGAAAAATGTAATTGAATAGGATTAGTATAAAATTTATATTAATAATATTATTAAGGATAGGTAGGTAATAAGGAATTATTATGTTATCTAATATAATGTAATTGTGTATGAAAAATAGATGAAAATGAGATACAGTTATGATATATCTAGAAAAAAAAATGATTAGAATAAATTTTATAGAAAGGAAAAATATTCTAAAAAAAATTAAAAATCTTGTTACCATATTTGATCGTATTATTCAGCTCCTCTACTCATACGAAAGAAGTTGTAAATGAGAGAAAATGAAAGAAAGGTAAGGTGAAAAGAAATTGGGGAGTGTTTGAAATGAGTTGTGGTAAGGGTATTTATAGGGATCCACGTACTATTTGTAGCGGTTATTAATTAGTAGCGGTTATTTATATTTTTGTAGCAGTTTAATATTCATAGTGCTATTTGTAGCGGTTAATGTATCCATTTTGTAGCGGTTATTCATTTAGTAGCAGTTTTTTTTTTTTGTAGCGGTTCAATAACCGCTACAAATATTATTTTAATTTTTTTTTTACATTTTTTTTACATTTTATTTTAAAAAAATTTTTGCATTTTTTGTAAAGACAAAAGCATAATTTGAATTTGATCACTCATCGTCGCCATCCCTACAGAAATTTTGTAGAAAAATTATTGTTATTGATGTATTATTAAATTTAAAAAATATAATTCAAATGACGTGGACTTAAAAAAACTCACCGCAGTAGAGGTAAATTGTCATCGCCTTCAGGGAAGTAGTTTTCAAAATCAGCTGGTTGAAATGGCTCACTCTCGTAGACGATGTTATCGCCTTCACCCATGTCGTAAAGGTCTCTTGGCTTTAAATGAACGACCATGTGCCAATCCCTATGCCTCTCATCCTCGACATAATAAACCTGATGTGCCTCTGAAGCTAGAATATACGGCTCATCATCTTGAGAAATACCAGTATGAATCGGCCGTGAGAATTGACTGATGTGATCCCTAGGTCGTCAGTTGTCAGTCCCCGAGAAGTAGTGGTATTTGCCCACAAACACTTGAACAGCGTCACGGTGAAACGGCCTTGAT